>JAWMRA010000161.1:15097104-15454912 GCA_035584735.1 Pseudotriccus pelzelni | reverse complement strand
AAAAGAAAAAGGAAAAAAAAAAAAGGAAAAAAGAAAAAAAAAAGAAAAAAAAAAAGGAAAAACGGGGGTAAAAAGGAAAGAGCAAAGGGGAGTAGAAAAAAGAGGGGGAGAAGGGGAAGAAAAAAAGAAGGAAAACAGCATCCAGCCCCCCGTGTCAGGAAGGGGCGGGGGGGTCATGTACCGACCCCCCGTTCATGGAGAGGGAGGGGCGCGTCCGGGGGCGTGTCCGCGGCGGGGTTCGGGGGCGAGGGGCGGGGAGGGGCGGGTTATCTCCGCCCGCGCCACCGCCCCAGGACAGCACAGCAGCAGAGATTTGGGAGATCCGTCGCCATGGGGGTGGAAGGCTGCACCAAGTGTATCAAATACCTCCTCTTCGTCTTCAACTTCATCTTCTGGGTGAGCACCAGGGCGGCGGAGAAGGAGGAAGGGGGAGGGGGGGAGCTGAGCCCCCCCCCCAGCCTTTAAATAACGGGGCTGCAGTACGGCTCGTCTGCCTGCGCCCGGGTTTAACCTCTTTCTTGCCCCCCAGCTCTGAGACTTGCTGCTTGGGATGGGCCTTGGGGGGTGCTTGGTTTTGGTGGTTTTTTGGGGGTTTTTTTGGGAAGGGGAGGAAGGGCTGTTTATCCTTTGCTTTTTTTTTTTTTTTTTAAGCATGCATACGTACATATTTATTGTACATGTGTATCTATTTATGTATGGTTTTTATATAGATACAGAGAGAGGGAGGTAGACTCGTAGGATGTTTTTGAGGTTGGAAAAGCCCTTTAAGATGCTCGCGTCCAGCCATTACAGATGTTTATACGCGCCCTTTCGGAGCGGAAGGAGGGGGGGAGAGCCGGGGGTGGACGCGGGGGCTGCCGCTCCCGCAGCCCCTGTTGCTGTGGGTCTGCGCCGGGGAAAGCGGCGCTCCCCAGCCGGGGAGAGAGGGAGAGATGCAGGGATGCTGCCAGGCGGAGGGATGGGAGGCGCCGGCCCTGCCGCCCGCTGCAGAGGAGGGGGGCGTTCAGAAAACACGGGGCGATCGGGGCTGGCTTTGCGCCCCCCGCCCCGGAGCTGGCGGGAGTGCCGAGCCCCGGCGTCGCCGCCCGAGCCGGGGAACGCTGCCCCCGCAGCCTGGGAAGTTATTTTAGGGTGCAAATTCTATCCAGTCTGGAGAGGCTGCCTTTCCTGAGAAAGTTTCTCCTGGAATAATCCATCCAGACATGCAGCTAATTTAGCAAAAAGCGGCGTTTCCCTGCAAACCAGGTTTGTCCCGGTTACGAACAGCCTCCGGCAGCGTGGGGCTGCCTGGCAAGAGACTCCCTCTCCCTGCTCCTGCGCCCGAGCGCAACGAGATGTGCCCGAGCAGGCTGCTGGTTTCATTTCTTAACAGGCTGTTTTCCATTCCCTAAAATGCATTTTTTTTCTCCGAAGTGATCCCAGCCTCACCCTGACAGGCAAGGCACCAATTGCTGGGCACTGGCTGCATGGCCAGGATGTGGCCCTTGCGCAACACCCTTTTCTGACACCCCACTCTGTTTTCGAGGATTAGTTGTGTTTTTTTCTTAATGTTTTCTCACAGCAGAAAATGCAGCAAGGAAGGCTGGAGAGGTGGGAATGAGGGGAGGAATGCTTTCCAGAGAGAGCAAACCCTGCCTTGGCACCTGGAGCTGTGCTGCCAGGCTGGAGCCCCTGCCTGCTGACTCCTCCCTGGGGCTGCATGGGGAAGCTCTTTGGGGGGGAGATTCCTCCCTCTGGGAGGTGTAAGGCTTAACCAGGTCAAAACTGGCCTTGTTTCAGGCCTCTTTGCCTTGTTTCTGGGTATAAGGCTGACCAAGGGCAAGATGACGAGCTCTGATGACAGTGGTGTTAATTGATACCTGACGTGTTTTCAGCTGCATGAATGCGGGACAGTTCTGAGTTGTTTTTTTTTTAACCTTTTCCTCCACCCTTAAAATGGCAGGATGGAGGCGGGTAGGGTTGTCTGTGAAGTGTTGTTCCTTCCGAGTTCTCATGTTTATCCCAGGGCTTTTTCTTCCCTTCTGGTTCTGATTTCCTGCCATTCTTGTTGAAGAAGCGGCCGGCTGTGCATGTGAGGGAGGAAGGGTCCCCTGGGTGGCAGGAAGGATGCTGGGGGGTCTGCACAGCCACTGCTCCTTGACAAGCTCACCCACTCACCTCAATCTTTTGCAAAACAGCTGATGTTTTATAAATGGGCATTTTACTTCCAGAGGAATAGCTAATCGGTGCAATTTTCCTATTAAGACTTCTGGTGCCTTGCCCTGCCCCTTGTAGAGTGCTCCCTGGGAGTGCTGGGGGGAGATGCTTCAGCTTCTCCTAAGGAGAGGTGCCTGTGGGCTGGGACCCACTGGCTCCCCAAAACACTTCCCAGTGGTGGACTTGCCAGTGGCCAGTCCCCTTGGACCATCTCCTGTGCAGATTGGTAGCCTGGACTTCTTTAGAATTAATAATGCTTTCTGTGAGGCTGGCCAGCTGGACGGTGGTTGAATACCAGATCTCAGAGTTTTCACGCCCTTCTGTGTCGTCTTTTAAACTAGTATTCAAAGGGAATATTAGGTCTACCATGAAGCAAAGGCGGTTAACAGCCAGCGTTGCATCCCCAGCTGGGGAGGGATGCTTTGGTTTGCCAGCAAAGTGTGATGGTCCTTTTTACAGGGTGGCATTTAAAGACAGAACGTGGTGCTGAGCACTCTTGCTGGAGTGTGGCTGTGTCAGGGCCCTGCCTTTGACCCCAGGGAGGTGTGAAATGGAGCACCTGAAGCCCTGTGGCCCTGCCAGCTAGTTAGCATGCAACAGCTGGCAGGCTCCTCGTGCTTATTTACTTGTCATTTGCCTTGTGTCCAGCTGACGGGCCCTTTTGATGAAAACAAGCAAGAGGCAGAACCCAAAGTTTGTCAGGCCCCGTGCTGTGCTGCACAGGAGCTTGCTCCAGCACCCCAGAGGAAGAAAGGAAGCAATTCTCAGCCTTAACGTTGTTAATAAGAAAGATACTTGGATAACTTTTTTAAGTAGCCCTGCTATCCTGCTGGTGTGTAAATAAACTGATACCCCTCTGGCTTCCTCCCTCTTCCTTCCCCTGGCAGCGCAGGGGGAATTTCACAAAGCTGCTATGTTGAGAACCAATGGGAAAAGGTGGCCCTGCTGCCAGCTCCTTGCCCTCTGTTCCTGGGATGTTTGTTTTATTTGATTTTTTTGGGGATTGTTTTTCCTTTGTGCACGCATTTTTGAGAAGATGATGCCAAGATTGTGTGCTTGGTCCAAGATGGCTCTCAAAGGAGCAGCGGCTGCTGCACAGACCACATGTATAAACAGGTGTCTGTCCCAGGAAAGGAGGAGTCACATGCTTCACAGTGACATCCGCTTGCCAAAGTGGTGGAGGAGGCCATAGTCAGCATCTGGGGGCTTCACCTGGTTAGCAAAACACAGGGCTGGAGAGACAAAAGCTTTTTTGTGCTGCAAACTTTTCCTGAAACCTTCAGGTGGCTGGCAGCAAGGGGGGTTGCTCTGTTCTGTGAGAAGGAACAGTGGCTGTATCTGTTACTGGGCAGTGCACAGCCCTGAGTGGGACTGGCCTGGGCATGTGGCAGGTGAAGCTGCTTCTCTATCCCATTCTTAGTAGATAGCTGGAGTTTGACTGCTCTCCTGAATTATCCAAATCCAATAGCAGAGTACAGTGCATGGGGCTGAACTGACCACCACTGCAAAGAGTCCCTGGAGAGGCCGAAGGAAGCCAGTGAGCTATTTAAAAATGTAATTAAACATAACCAAGGAGAAATCGACTTGCTTGGAGAAGGATCGCCCAGCTTATTAGCTAATACAGCCCATGGCAGCCTTCCAGGTCTAGAGCACTGCTGGCTGCCCTACCAGAGAGGTGTCTAATTAAAAGGAAGATCTTGCTCCCAATGCCGTTTTCCAGGCACTGTGTAACTCTTTTCTGTTGTGTGTGTTGAGGGGATGTAGTACAGTCTGGGTGCAAAGGGGACGAAGGGCAAGAGAAGAAGGAAGGTGGAAGTGAAAGTCTGTTTCGACAGTGTTGATCAAAAGAGAAGGGGTAGAGGAATTGAATATTTTCTTGTGCAACACTGGAAAATCTGTGAACCATACCTTGGAGCTTGCAAAGCATGCTCGAAGATACTTGGTATTGGTGATGAGAGGTTACAGTGTGAGGAGGTGGCAGCTCTCTGTGTTGATGGTCCCGTGGTGACAGTCCTGCTGAGTGGCTCGTGACCCTCCCAGTGTGATGAGAAGGGTGGCTGCTATCACTGCTCACAGGTTTAAATGAAGAATAGAGAATCTCATGGTTCTTGCAGCGTACGGCTCTGAAACACGGGCTTGAAATAACTCTCTGGACTAACAAAGTAGTTTGCATCTTTTTCTGGGTGCAGACTTGTGCCAAGCACTGCTGCAGAGCTGTTGGTGATAGCGCCTGGGTGGTTTGGTTATTGGTCTCCCTTGGGAATTGCAGAGAGCCTTGTGAGCAGCAAGAATTTGATGCTGACCCATCATCTTCTTCCACCGTTTGGGCTTGGTATCCTGGGATGATGTACAGGCAGGCATGTTTCCACATGTGTTTGGCTCTTCAGCTATATAATACCTGTGTTTGAAGGGCAAGGAAGATTTTCCTTAGCAGGCTCAGTACCTGGACTCAGGTTTTCCTGCTGATGGGTCTCTGAGATGTGTTTCTGGACTCTGTCCAGTGAACACAGTCCTACCAACACCTACAAAACCTCTCCTGAAGTCTCTGCATACAGAAGGTTTTTTGAAGAGATGGGTGCCCTGCCCGTACCCGGTTTTACTTAAATGGGCTGAGCTGCAGCCATAAGGAGGGAGCGCTGGTGGCTGGAGGGGGGATTGCTCAGTTTTCCTCAGGTAATTCTTCTATCAACCATAGTAGTGCTTATCTCCTGCAAGAGCATTAACGTACGATGCCTTGAGAAACACTTTGATCCTGCACTGTGCAAGTGCCTTTCACTGTACGATTAAGAGGAAAGCAGTTGTATTACTGTTGTAGTTAAATGCTTAAGTATTGGGACAAATTTTTAAAGTAATATCTGTAATTGTTTTTCTCTCTGCTGAGGGCATTTAAACCCTGTGAAGCACTACTTCTGACTGCAGTAAGGATCAGGCTGTGGCAGGCAGGCAGCCTGCGGGCTCAGTGCTCTCCGTCTTAGGGCCTTGCTTCTGGATTTTGGTGCTGGATTCCCAGTTCCTCTCGTTCATCAAGCTTTATTTGGCCTCTGGCATGCTGCTCCTTCGGGAGTGTTCCTCTGGAGCGTGTTTTGAAAAGCACTGCACTGTTGTGGGGCTGGTAACTATAGGCACCAGCAGAGAATTTCGCTCCAGCCGGCAGCTCTATTAATAGCCGCTGCTGGAAGGTGTGCTGCTGGGAGCAGAGCATGGGCTGCAGGCTGCCTTCCTTCTCCTGCCCTCAGAGCACAAGGCTCTTCCCAAATGGCCTGTCGGCAGTTCCTGGGCAGGCCTTGCCTGCAAGCTTTCAGCCTGACCTTTGGAGGCCATGGTGCTGTGTGGAAGGCAGCAGAAAGACCTCGCTGTGCTTTCCAGAGTCCTGTCTGCCGCTGCTGCTTGTGAGCGCCTGTGCCGAGTTCAGCATGACAGATAAGCTTCTAGATTGTATCACTGTCAAACTGCAACTGCATGTCTGATTTAAGTCACTTCCCTTGTTTACACCCCCCCACCAAGGACTCCAGGACATCCAACAAGCAGCACAGGGTTGATGCCTAGTGCTTCTCACCGTAACATTTCAAATGCCTTTTTGGTGTGAAGACATGCCTTCATAACCTGGAGATTCTCACAGAAGCAAGTC
This sequence comes from Pseudotriccus pelzelni, assembly GCA_035584735.1. Taxonomy (NCBI): domain Eukaryota; kingdom Metazoa; phylum Chordata; class Aves; order Passeriformes; family Tyrannidae; genus Pseudotriccus; species Pseudotriccus pelzelni. The sequence continues at coordinate 15,449,088 of JAWMRA010000161.1, read as the reverse complement.
GAAGTTTTTAGGTTCATGGGCCACCATTCAGCCATCAGTCCCTTGCTGCACCCCAAGCCCTTCTGTGAGGCTCAGCTATTTGCAATAGAAAAGAAATTCATCTTCTGCTTCCCAGGAGGTGAAGTGCAGAATGCGGGCAGGCTTGGTGCTATCTGCACGCATTCCATGGGTTCCTCTCTTGCCTGCCTCAGTCCTTAAGCTGGTAGAGCAGAACCCGTAAGGTCCTAGCACAGATCTTGCAAGGGCCTGGACTGCCCTTCCAAAGGTAATTTCCATCAAGTTATGAGTCTCTATCTCCTCGCTTTTTCCCTACTCACGCTGGGTCCAGCAACACCCATTTCATTATTTATGCTGCACATATTGGAAAGTATGATACCGGCTGCTCCACCTAGAGAACCCCAAATGGCATGGGAGCAAAGCATTCAACCCCAAATTAGCAGTTGGTTCCTGGTCCAACATGCTTCAGCCTTGGCGAGACACTTCGTCTTCCTGTGTCCTGGTTCTCCACACCTGAAGGAGGGGGGATTCAGTACTCCATCTTGGCTGCTTTGCAGCTCCTCCTGGAGAGGAGCTGTGGGGAGCCCTGGCTGGGCTTCTCAAGTGGGTCTGGGTACTGCCCCCACAAAGGGTGTAAGGGAAGCTGCAAACCTGTGCAGCCTTAAAACCTGTTAACAATATCCATCATTAGTCATAAAACAGCTAAAATTCGTTAAGCTTTCTTGGCGGCATGCTGCTTCTTGTTAGGAGCGGTGGTATTTCACAGGCATTGCAGCATGGGCTCTGCCAGCAGCATTTTTGCAGGAAGATGAGAGCCTCTCCCAGTCCTTAGGCTTCCGCAGGTTGGGAAGCATGGCCCGATGGCAGGACTAGCCATGGCCATGAGAAGTGGCACTGCTAAAATTACAGCACTGTGAAACTGCTGGCACCTCCACTTCCCTCCTTCACTCACTTGAGCCACAGAATGTCTGCTTTGCTTTGGCATGACCGGCAAGCCAGGACTTCTTCCTCTTCCCTGCCAGGAAACCTATTTCAGAGAAGGGTGGAGGGAAAGGAGCAGGAGGAAAAGGGCTGGAGGCAGCGGAAGGGACCAGGGAGGTACTGCACATCCTGGCATATGTGAATTCTGGGAAGCAAAAGGCAAAGTTGGGGGCAGCTCAGAAATGGGTTACACCACATGAAAAGGGGGAAATGGGGCCATTCCTTGCACCCCTAATTCATAAGAATTTCTTGTGAAGGGGAGGAGAGACTAAGCTGTGAAAAATGGGTTTGTTCCTTTGTCCCACAGCTGGACCTGGGAAATTTTAGGGTGGACAGCGTGACAGTTGGTGAGGCTCAGTCCAGGAGGGAGCCTCACTGCACGCACTGTGGATGGGGCAGCAAACCAGGACTGCACACATGCCATCATGAGGGTACTCATAGGGTGAGACCTCATCATGTGGGGTACCATCCCATCACCTCTTAAGGACAGGCTGCCTTTTTTCCCTCTCTTAGGCAGCACTCGGTGGGGACTTCCCCCCCCCACCCCCACCCCGCTGTGTCAAGCAGGAACAGCATTCCTGAGAAAGCAAGCCTTGGGCAGGCAGGATCCAGCTGGAAAAGTCTAGCTGTCTGTGGAAGGAGCAATAAATCTCTGGAAGCTGGAAAATAGCGGTAAAGAGGAAACGCTGGAGCCTGCTGCGCCACCTCTGCTGTGCCAGCAGGCTGTCCAGGGCCAGCCCTGTCCCGGGGAGCACTGGTGATGTGCCTCTGCATGGGCTGAAGTTGCAGCTTTTAGATTACTGGTTTTGTTAAAGCAGTCCCCAAAAATTTAAACGGAGAGCTGTGCTGAGCACTTGGAGTGTATCGTGACTAGTGATGGACCAAAGCGTCTGCAACGTTGCTGTCTGGCAAGCTGGGCACGCAAAGAGCAGTGGGATAATCTGCATGAGATCACAGATATCTGCAGCAGAAAAAAAACAGAGATAGTATATGTATGAGAATGGGCAGCCTAGAGATGAGCATGACACTCGTCAGTGGTCAGTGCTCTTCTGCTCTTCTGGCTCTCATACTGGCAAACAGCAGCAGTTGTAGGATGGAGGGGGAAGAAAATACCAAGCTTATGTCTGGAGATAGCTGTTTTATTAAAAATGACATTATCTCAAGCAAGGTACAGTGGAAGGCAGGGTTACTGTGGTGAGCCGACAAGGTTTTCTCCCTCTTGTTTTTTCTCCTTTGGGAAGAAAGATGCCTTAATTTCTGTTCCACGCTTCTTGGTAGTGGAAGGATGTATGGCTCTCATGGAAAAAGTTATTCATCACAGCCTAAAACCCTGTTTTCATTAGTAAGTGAATGTCATTTTCTCTTAAGAAATCCAGCTGCTATTGGATAAAAGCTTCCGTTCAGAAGTCCTCCAAGCTCTGCTAAAAAAGCAAATGGAGTCGGGCGGTGCGGGAGGGACTTGGGGTGTTCCTGGGGTGCATTCAGGATGAAACAGGGAACCTCTGGAGTTGGTTCAGCTGGCTGTGTTAGGCAGACCTCACTGCTGGGGTGGGTCTGATGCATTAGAATAGATTCCATCCCTTCAGCTGATATTCCCAAATGATTAAAAAATACCTTGAGGATAGCTTGCAGCCTGCCTTTGGTTCTGTCATGCATTTTAGGGCAAATTTGATTGGAAAGGAGCTGCTAGTGTCACCCCAACCTCACCATGGGTGTCAGGGGGTACTGGGGTGGGTACTGCCGGGTGCAGAGGGCAGCATGCTAGGGTGGGGCAATGTGTCCTTGCAGGGGGAAAACCAAAGCAAAAAGGGCTGCAGCCTTTTTTCTTTCCATTTCCTGGCCAGCACACAAACACAGATCTTCCTCAGGGTCTCTTTTTCCCTAGCAGCCACCAAGAGACCTTTACTTTAAGAGTGGCACTGATTAATTTGGGGATGTACTCTTTCTTCTGGGAGGATAAATACAAACTTTGTTACGCCCTCAGACAATGAACAAGCCACACCAGGCTGGATTTGAGTAACTTTCTGCGAAGCTACAGCCTGCCTTATTTGGAGCTGGACTTCAGCACAGATCAGCTTTCGTGACTTTTCTCCATTGCCAGTGTTTGGAAAACCTCAGGCTGTCCCAAGTGCAGGAGGGATGAGGACCATGCCAGCTGAGAAGTTGCTTAGTTGCTGTGGGAGAAGTGTTAAAAGCTGATTACTTTGGTGGTAAATTGGGGAAAGGCTTGCAAAAATCTTTCCTTCGTCTCCAGGAGCTTGTGGGGATTTTCTTTGTCCACAGAGTGGAAAAGCCCCAAGGACAGCTTGCCCTGTGAGTTTGGCACAAATGGTGTGGTTTTGCCCCAGCTTCAATGGTACCCCTGTAAAAATCTCATGACTGGGATTTGTAAAAATGAGCAAGGAGGAAAGCACCACCTGACCTCCCAAGGGGCAGAGCCAGGCTCCCAGTGACAGCCTGACTTGCAGATTCCAGTCCTCCTGTGTTCACTGAGGCTCTGCTGTATGTGCACAACTGCAGTCCGCACTTACACTGAACAAACTTTCTTTGTTTTAATGTGATCTTTATGGTGCCTATCATGCCTGTAGCTGACCTGACTCAGATCCTTTAAGAAAAAGCATGTTTCCACTTCTGTACTCTTTGGTAGTTTTCTTCCCTTTTTTAAGATGAATGGCTTCCAAGGATTTAGGACACTCAAAATTAAATTGGCATTTGAACAGGTGCTTCCAGCCTTTCACAGCAGTGATATTGAATTCTTAAGGGTTTGGGTTTTTTTCAACAGGTGCTTTTTTTTTTCCCCCTCTCTCTTGTGCTTTTAAATGGAAAAGGGGTCTCATGGAGAACACAGCAAGTCCTGCTGGAAATGCTCTAGTTTGAGTTCCTTTCAGTGACTCTGTCCCTGCTGGAGTGCCCCCATTCTGCTCCCATCTTCCACTGCCATTCCCAGCCCCTCTCTGAAAGAGAAAACAGTGAGGAGTTCAGTCATAAAACTTCCTGTTTTTTGTACATAAATATCCCAGTGGTGAGCTGATGCTCCATGGGCACAACGTCTCCCGTGTTTGAAGCGTGTATTTATGCTTACCCTGAGGGCCAGTCATGCGTGTTGGTGTGCACATGTGTGTATGTGATTGCGCTGCTCTTCTGCTGTTCAGCAGCGTGGGCAAGGCATCAGTCTCAGCCTGGAGGCCTCCAAAAACAGTGTGGTTGTGCCTTGGCCTGGACTGATGCCTTGCTCCACTTCAGTCCCTGTATTAGGACATTAGGGAAAGCCGTATGTACTAGAGGAACACTAGGTCTGTTCATACTGGAAGCCTGCCCCTGGATGGGAAGTAGTGTGCATGCAAGACTTGGGGACAGAGGGAAAGGTGGATGGTTCCCCCCCAATGAAATAAAATGGGGTGATAACAGCCCACTGGAAAAAGGGAGTAATTGGGGTTGATCCTAACTTCTGTTGAAAAGCTCTCCAGAAAACCTCAGTGGTGCATCTCGTGCTGCTTGGGTGAGGCTGAGCCTTCCATTTTAATAGCATAATAAAATAGCTCTTGGGAAAGAAATCAGCTGCAGGAACTGAAAAGGGCTTTGCACATCCCCAGAATGAGGGGCCTTCTCATACAGTAGGGAGAATCATGTGGCTTATGTGGTATGGGGCACAAAACATGTTGTAGGGTTGGGATGATGGTTAGGACGGATGTTCTTGTACATTTGCAGGAAGATGAAAAGCAAGGCTTCTGCTCCCGCCTGAAAACTGCCATTCTGGGTCCCATGTGGCTGGAACAGTGGGTAACCCTTTCTTCCCTCTGCTTTGTCCCCAGCTGGCTGGAGGCATCATCCTGGGAGTGGCCCTGTGGCTTCGACATGACTCGCAGACAACAAATATCCTCTACCTGCAGCTGGGGGAAAAGCAGGCCCCCAACACCTTCTATGTTGGTGAGTAGGTCTGGGAATGCTGGCATTGCTGTGTGGGTGTTACACCTCAGGGTGGCCTGCAGTGTACCCAAAAGCAGGGCAGAAAGCTCCAGGTGAGCAACAAGGAGGTCAGAATAAAAATGCCTCCTGTTGCCCTCATACTCTCCAAAATATCCCCTGCCATGCCAGCCAAAACCTTCGATAAATGTTGGCCGTGGCCCAAGCACAGAATCCAAAGTCTCATCAGCTGAAAGTGTAAAATGACGTATTGCATGCAGTGGGTTTTCTTCAGTGCTGTTCTCCACTGGAATCTCTCCGAGAGCACATTTGGGAAGAGGGGGGACTTCTTGGAAGCTTGTCCTGTTTCCTGAAGGGGTGTAAAAGTAGCCGACGGAATGCCTGGCCGTTGGAAGTGAAGCTTGGTGATTGCGTGACTCATGTGCTCCAGGAAGGGCAGGTGGAGCCTCTGTGTGTTACAGTTAAGCTTAGCATGATTTTTGTTAATTTGACAGCATGCTGGCTTGCTGGAAGAGGAAAACTCCCGTTTTTGCCCTGTTCTCCAATGATCCCTTGCAGACAAGGGGGAGCAGCTTGCAGGAGGGGCTGGCTGCCAGGCGGGGTCTGGCTTGGAGCACAAGCCGACAGGCCTGAGAACATCGTCTGATCCGATGTCCTGTTCTCACCTGTAGCTAAAATTACTTTCTGGAAAGGGTTTTCCATTGTGTTTCCCTGCTTGCCCATGAAAAGGCATGCCTGAGCCCTCTCCCTCTGGCTGTGCCGGATTACAGAATTTGCTCCTGCTGTAAATAGTGGTGGGTTTCCCTCTCTTGCTGTCGTTACTCTGATGCCTTACACCCAGCGTTTCCCCTTTGTAGATCTCAATTTTAAAGAAAGAAAACAAAACTTATATGAAGTTAAACTCTCTCCTTTCCAGGAACCAGCCCAAACATCTCCTTTTTTTGAGGGGCCAACAACTGATGTCTCCCTAGTTAACACCTTCTCCCCAAACTTGGGGGACCTGGAGCATGGGGCAGAGTCCTTCTCTCCCGCCTGTTGGGCATCTTTTACTTTTCCACTCCTTTTTATTTTGTCCTTGGCCTTTGCTATTTAGAAGGCAGTGGGGAATGAACCATAGGTCCCACCACTGCACTGGCTTTCCGACACCCATGAATGGCCCATGATTTGAGGCTGGCTGTCTTTTAAAAGTTATATTCAGCAACAGATTGGCCTGGATTCCTTCTGGCAGCTGTAATTTCCATGCAGTAATAACAGAAGAGCATTTCTTTCAGTTGCTGCATCTCCCAGCCAGACCTCTGCAGTCTGAAGGCTGGGATTTCTTTTTGCTTTTTTTTCTTTTCACCCCCTATTTTTCCTCCCTTCTACAACTGATACTCCCTCGTTTTTCTCGTCTGGCATCCAATGTACACATGCACACAATGTTCCAGCTTTGGGAATGGGAATATCTCTGAGCTTGGCCTCCAGAGCTGATTTCCCCGGCCCCGCCCCTTGCAAACCACTTTTTGGTGTCTGGCACAGGGCGCTGGTCCCAGGATCTGTCAGGAGGCTTTTAAAGGCTAGCCAGGCTCTGCTGCAGCACTGCAGGACAGGGGGAAGCAATAAACACTGTTAGAGGAGGAAAACTTCCATCATGGGGCTGGTACCAAGTGAGAAGGGGAAGTAGAAAAGCAGTGGCTTGGTGTCTCCTTGTTTCTCTCTGTGTCTTTTTTTCCCTGCCTCAAAGTTGCAGCTGTTTTTTACAGACTCTTTTCCCAGGGCATCTGTGTGTTAGGGGACAGGAAAAATAATGAATGCAGCTGGTTGGTGCGTGGGATTTGAGGGCAATGGGGAAATAGGAGAAAGAGGATGTGGGGAGCAGGGCAGCTACAGGGTACCAGTTGCCTTCAGGCTGCTGCAGGAGCAGGAGGAGAGGAGCACTCCTTGCTCTCAGCTTTCATACCAGACTGTCGCAGCAGCCATCCCTGCAGTCCCCCCGGGTGCAGGCAGCTGTTCCCCCGCTCACCGATCCAGCCCAGAAGGAAGTGGGCTCCTGGGGGCTGGAGTTTCCCACAAGCACTACCCCTCCTCCCCAGCACTTTGGCACTGCATCCAACGAGTTGTCTTGTGGGCTGACTTGGGAGGTTATTAAACAAACCCTTGTTCATGGGCTTTTCCTCAGCACGGCGTGCAAACCATCTGATCCCCTAACCACTTGTTGCAGTCTTGGCTGTTGGCACTTCCATTTTGGCTGTGGACCCAGTGCTCCAGCAAGTGGGAAGTTAACTGCTTCAGTGCTGAAAAGATAAAGCAGGACCAGGGATGGGGATAGCTGGAGCGCAGTTGTTTCATGCTTTCATGACTATAAAGGAAACTATTTGCTCTTCATTTGAGCTAGGCTTATGGTCTGATAGGCATTTACTTGCTTTACTTGTTGTTGAAAAACTAAAATCCTTCTTGCCTTCGCGTAATACTGCACCTGGAAAGCTCTGTCTCTCTGGAGGTTGGGAAGGTGTTGGTCACAAGGCAAAAAACATCCTTCAGGATAGCTAGAAGCATTGATAAGTTTCTAATAACTGGTTAATCACTTTGCAGATACTTATTGACCCTACACATAAAGTGCCATTCAAAAAACACAAATAAACAACAAAACTGTGATTCAATGTGTTATTAGAGCCCATAGCAAAAGGCTGAGCTAGTCTCTCTCTGCAGATACTAGTACAAACTGAAACAATCTGATCTCTCTACAAGTTAGTGCTGTGGTGTCACCAGTTTTAAGAGCCCCTGGGGTTCTTAAAGAGGCAAGTGTCACTGGACTTACTGCTTTTGCCCTTTCTCAGTGGGATGACAATGAAGATAATGTGGGAGGAAAAAGCCAGGTTCCCCATTCTTCAAGGATTTGGTTATGTGATGCCTGGAGATGGCTGCTGTGGGTGAAATGCTTTGAGGAAGTGGGGGACAAACGCCTCAGCTCTTTTTTCGCTTAAGTCCCCATGCCAGGATTTCACACTTTGCCCTTGCTGGGCTGCCCATGTGCTGGGAGCATCACTGGGTGCTTGTCCCTGCTGCCTGCCCTTCCTGTGCTTTCCCTCAAGCTGCCTGGCAAGGAATGGGGCATGGCAGCTGGATGGTCTCGGCTTCACTCTGTCCTGCCAGATCCAAAATAGGAAATCTGCCGCCAACAGCTCACAGCAAGTGACAGGGTGATACGACCAGTGGCTCTAATTAGTTGGGCCCTGGGAGTGGGGCCAGCCACGATGAAGAGTGACTGAGGGTGGGTTTTCTAGAGCTGGTGTGCAGCTTTCCTTCAGCTTTCAGTGTGAAGAAGAGGTTTATTTTGCTCCCATTTAGGTTTTTTGTGTTTTATTAGTAAATCTGCACTGCAGGGCAGTGTCTCCTCCCTGGAGCATGGTGGCACCAACAGCCCTGGGGAGGGGTGTGAGATTTTGGACAGGCATAGGGGTTAAACTTGGCCACTGAGGCTGCTGCCACTGCTCCCCTTCCCTGCCGTCCTGCTGGGTATCACTGCCCCAACAGAAAGGCAAAAGGAGGTTTTGGGTTTTTTGGTTGGGAGCGAGTTCCCTAGATACCAGGTTGATGACTCTGAATCTGGCTCCCAGGGTTGGTCAGACAGCAAAACCCGAGAAGGAGGAGGCAGGGGACGGCTGAGGGCAGCAATGGTGAGGTGATGAGTGTGCCTGCGAGGTGGAGTGCTGCTGAGGGGCTGAGGAGAGACCAGGGAGACCAGCTAACAGGAGTGCAGACTCTCTAACAAGGTGAATCACAGACCATCTTCACCATCGTCCTCTGCACAAACACGGTCCAGGATAATGATTTCTGCCCTGGAAATGAGTTCAAGCTGCTTTTCATGCAGACTGGGCTAGAATAAATGGGCCAGAAAGCACAGGGAGGCTTTGAAGTCTTTCTCACAAATGACTGCACATCTGAGTTGAACTGCAGCTGCTGGCAAGCTTTCATAGGTGTCTTCAGGATTTTTGGAAGTCCTGTCATGAGGTTTTGCTGGCCTCAGGGGGATCTGACCCTTGCAGAGAGGAGGGCCTGCTAAGCAGCGGTGCATAGGTGGGTAGGGATCAGGACATCTCTCTGAGCTTCCCTGAGGTTTGCCCATTGTCCTTACAGCACGTGAGGATGCTTTGGCTGCTCTTGCCAAGGGTACCAAGTGGGGCCATCAGTGCAGAGCATCCCAGCCCATCATCCAAACAGACCTGCGCTGGCTAAGTGATCATGGAGGAGCTTTGCCTTCTATCCATAACAGCAGTTTAACTAGCCTTTTCAGGACTGCCTTGGACAAAAAAGTAGTGATTTCTGGGGTTTCGGAGAGGTTTTCTTTGCAGAGGGGGTTGTGCAGAGCTCTGGTGTGTTGCAAAGGCTCTGGAAGTCAGCAGTGCTGCAGTGAGTGTGGACCCACCATGAGCAATGAGAAGGTCTTGGTTTCTGTTGAGGTTCACATCCTTGTCCCCATCCCTCTGGAAATCTTAGGCATCTTTATAGATGGTGTCAACTGCTGTATATCACAGGGTTAGACTCAACAGCACATCTTTTACTTAACTTGTTGTGAAAGGGCCAGAGAAGAGCCCGAGAGTCCTAGTCTCCAGGTCCTGTAATAAACACTAGTGAAAAACCACCTTCAGTGTGTGAGGTGCTGCAGTGATCCCTGCAGATGCACACAGCTGGTTCAGGACGGGGTTCTTCTCTCATCCATTTGTGCTCTTCTTTGTCAAGGCTCCCTGTGTCGGAGATTTGCCAGCAGACACATGAGCTGTGGCCAGGCTTGCGTGCTTGGTGTTCAAAACCGAGGTTTGCATTTGGCCTTGGACCACACTGAAAATGGATTATTTAAAAAATAATACGTGTGTGGATTTTTAAAAATATAAGTACATGCATTTTTCTATCTTGGAAATAAACTTATTTGTAGTTAAGGACAATTTAATTATTTAGTCCCTTAAAGGAAAAAAAAAAGCTGAGATTTACTTGTTCTAGATTTTCCTTTAATCACTGTCAGATCAATTCCTTCAGTAATATGGATTCTCTTTTAAAATAGCAGTTTTAGGGCAAAACACTTCGTCAAAACTTTTCTTTAAGTATCTGGCTTATACCATGTATCTGACAGTACAATCATTTTGTTTGTATTCTTATCACAGAATTCAATTTCTTTTAAAAAAGCAACATGTGTTTTAATTGCATTTCCATTTAATTGCAGTTTGGTCTACCTTCATCATGAGCAACCCCTGTGATTCATTTACTCTGCAGACTAAAACTGCTTATGACTTTAAATAATTGGTACCATCGGGTTATTTTGGCTTTAGATCCACCGAACTACAAGTAATGTACTTGTCCTTTTCCTTTGTTCCCCTCCTTTGGCTTTGCTGCCCCAGACCTGTGCCAGAGTGGCTTCTTGCTCTTCAGAGCTGTTCAAACCTGTAGCTTTGACAGTTTTCCTTTGAAAACCGCAATGTGTTTAAGGCATGCAAAGCCTACAGTGGGATTTGTGCTCTGTTTGTGGGTGACACCCCAGGTCACATAGAGGTGTTCAGAAGTACTGTACCTTGGGCAGGGGATGGGCCAGCATATTCCAGCCTGGGTCTCCCGTGCTGTGCTACCACTGTCCATCCCAGTATTGGAAATGAGCCATAGGCCTCCTCCCAGCTTTTGCAGGTATGCTGACTTTACAAAACTCGAATTCCTTTCCAGTGGGGCAGGCAGAAGAGAAAAAAATCTGGCGTCTGTGTGGAGTTGTTTTGGGCACAAGTGTGTGCATGTGAGGACGTTCTCTGGGGCTTTCTCCACCACCCCTTTGCTTTTCTGACAGAGGGGTGTCCTTTGCTTCCTCCTTGCCTTGTTCTTGCAGATGTGGGCAGCATGTACAGCCTTTCATCTCCCCGTGTGAACCACGGAGCCCCAGGAGAGCCCTCCACGCTTTGTGACCCTGTTCCTGCATCTGGAAGTCATTAGCAGCCATGGAGCAGCAATGTTTTCCTTGCAAAAGAGGGTGGAGGGGAATGGAGGGGCTTCCCACTTCTGCATTTCCAGCAAACACTCTCTTTTTCCAGCCCTTCTCTCTCTCACCCCACTTTCAAGAAACCACTGTCAGCTCTGCTGGGCCAGTTCTATCAACCAACTGGACAAAAATGTCTGGGAGACGCTCCCTTGCTGGTCGGCTTATGCAGTCATCCTTTCCTCACCTGAACCCTGTCATGGAGGGACTTTCCATTCCCTGCCTGTATCTTGCCCCCAGGTGGCAAGGAAAAACATGATGGTGGTTTTTTTGGCTACGGACAGGGCATTCTTCCATGATGGAATCTCCTTCCTACCATTGTATGATGGTCCCACCCTTCCCTGCAGCAACCGTGGTGGTGAGACCAGTGATGTTCAGCATCTCCAGGCCAGGAGCAACAGCACTGAAATCTCCCTCCTTTCCTCGGAGGCTTGCAGAACTCTTGGATGTGCAGAGTCTCCCCCCAGGAGCCTGTTGGGAGAATAAACACTAAAATCTCTCTTCCCCTCTGCTCTCAGCCCCTTTTTAAACCCATCCCATGGGGAGGGCAGGCATAGCTTGGAGAGCTGCCCTGCCTTCCCAGGAAGCATGGTGTTGATGCTGGGGGGGCTCTTTTTTTTTTCTTTCTTTGTCTTTTGGAAACATTGCCATGGTGACCTGGGGGAAGTGACTGGCTTCCATTAGCCTAACAAGTTAAAGCTGCTGGGAGAGGACTGAAATGGGGGGAGAGGTAGGGGCACTGTCCAGGACTGCCCACGCCAGGAGCTGCACAGCATCTCTGATGGGGATGCTGGGGCACGGGAGGAGGGCTGGCCAGGGCTGGCCTGCTCCCTGCTTGTTTTAGGGGGGCTCTCCTGTGCTTGTTCCTTCTTTTATTTGTTTTTAGTCGTGTCCTTTTTTTAAGACTGTTTATTTTTTCTTGTTTTCTTTAGTTCTCAGCAGGGACAGGACATGGGTTTTATAACCCTGCCAGCACCAGCTATGCTGCTTTAATGCCAGAGCAAGTACTGACACTGAATACTGCCTTTTTCTCTCCCTTCCCTGCTCTCAGAGCTGAGCATCCTGCTTACTACTTGGCCTGCACGTAAAGGGCCATGAAGGTATCATCTGCTTGAGCTGGGAACTAAGCTGGCCTCTTGGCTGCTTTTTTTCCATTTCTCACCTGGCACCATACCAAGAGAAGTGCTCAAATACTATCAGTTCCCCAGCTCTGATGTTTGGGGGCTTTTCATGTGGCTAATGTTTTAGGAGGTCTCTGCAGCCCAAAGCAGCACATGCCCTGGCTGTACTGGGGCAGAAGGGGATGATGTTTGCTCCACTGCTGCTACTTTTTCTGATCATCATTCTGATGCTCTTGAGTGAAGAGCTCCTGTTCTACTGCCTTGAATGCAGATGAGGAGATGAAGCTAAGAGTAGTTGGTCTCTTTTCTAAAGCTTTCTGCTTTAAGAGTCCATCTCAAAAGAAGTAGGAGTACTCCAGGCAGTACTGACCCCACCCATCTCTGCGAATCCTCTTCTGACTTCCCAAACTCTGAGATATAGGTCCTGAGACTCACAGTTTATTTTGGTGGGTGCCTGGTTACGTGTGGCATCTTTAGCAATTTTGTCTGCTGCTGCCTTATCAGAGAACTGTGCCATAGGACTAGAAATTGCAGTGTGCTTAAGGATGTGGAGATGCATTGGTACCATGAACACCCATAGGTGATTTGCTCACTGTACCTGTTGCTGCAGCTCAGGCTGTTCCCAGGATTATGTACTGCTGATATGTGAGGGAGCAGTGTGGGTGTAGGCACTGCAGTTTGCATTTTATACCCCTCTCATTTTACTTTTTGTTTATGGCAAACAGTGCTTCTTGTTTTGAAGCCCCTGAGAAAGCTGCGATAAAAATGAGCTGGGGAGTGGCATGTGAAAGGCAGATGGAGCCTTGCTCATCCCAAATTGTGCCAGTTCAGATGGAGCCCTGAAGGAGCAAATACCACTTTCGTGAAGAATTCCTCATCCATGACAGGCTTGCAGGAGTTAACCAGTCTCTGGTGCTTACATAGTGAGGAGGCTTGTGGAGTCGTGGGGAATCTCCTCTGACTTTAAGGAGGATAATGTGCCATTCATGATGGGGATGACAGGTGCTTTGCTCACAGACATGGAGCCCAAAACCACACTATGCGTCATCATCCCTGTGTGCCAGGAATGAAAGCTAAGATGTGTCAGGCTGCTTTCTGGGAAAAGGGCTTGGTCGTTCCAGTCTGGGCTGTGATTGCTCTGAAACAGCCCCTCAGCTTCCTGGCACCCAGTCTGGAGGCAGAGACTCCCCCATCATCCCCATCCCTTGAGGGGAAGGATGGGTGTGGGAAAACAAACACCATTCAAAGCATGTGGTTGGGCACTTTGGTTGCCTTCATGTGCTTTCTCAGCCTTCAGCATGGCATTTCTTTGGAGAAAGACTGCCAGCATTCATTGTACAAGATGCTGTTGATGCATTAAATATTTTGTGCTCGTTTTAAAATAAATTCTGGAGCAGAATCCCGTTCTGGTGCCTCCCAGGAGGCTGTAGTGCTCAGTAACAAAAGGCAGCTCCATAACGGCGGCTTGTTTGTGCCTGGGAATGAAGCTGGCCTTTATTCCAAAAGCCTTCCAGGGTTTTTTTGTGGTATTCTGAGATCAGGCCAGTCATCACTGCCCTCTCCCCTGCCTGGCTGCACATTCCTGCTGCTCCCACCCCACCAGTCACATCCGCTGGGCTCCGGTCAGGAAGCTGCAGATGGTGCACATCTTCTTCCCTTCCCTGCTTTCCTTCTTGCTGTTTCCTCGCATGACAGCAGATCTGGCTCTGACAAGAAGCTGGTGAAGCATGAGCAGGGAGAGAAGCAGGAAGCCAGGACAGTTCAAGGTCTGCGTGGCCTGTCTGGGGTTGGAGTTCAGCAGGTCAGTTTTGGTTTTGGTTTTTTGAAGTTGCCAGAAATCTCAGCAAGAAGCAAGTACAGAGGCCACTGGAAGACTTTTCTAAAACAGCAAATGTCCATGTTTCCTCTTGGTCTCCTCTATCAGTTGAGGTTCTCGCAGGGCCTTCATTTCCTAGTTTTCAGAGCAGGACTTGCCTAGCCACCAATGGCTCCTATATGTTCTGATGATCTCTATATCAGGAAAATGTTTTTTACAGTGAGAACAATCATTGCCTGGAACAACCTCCTCAGAGCTGTGATAGAGTTCCTATCGCTAGAGGTTTTCGAGACCTAAGTGTGCAGGGTGGTGGATAGTCTCACCTAGGTTCCCATTCACACAAAAGTTGGACCAGGTGGTCTTTTGAGGTCCATTGCAACCTGGGCTACTTTATGACTCTGTGATCTCCTGACTATATTTGTTCAACCTAGAAGTTGCCTTCAGTGATTATTTTGAAGAATTTGAGAATAAAATCTTCATCCACGGGAGTGACCTGATTGATGGAGTCTCAGCATCATGCTGCTTGGTCTCCAGATGTGCTGCATCTGCTTGCTACTGGTTAGCCTGAATAGTAACTTCTCAGACATGGAAATGACTTGCCCCCAGCTCAGCTTTGTCTTCTCTCTGCTGTCCCCAATGGGAGGAGAAGTCAGAAACTGCTGCACACAGGGGTGAGCAAAGTTGATTTTCCCAAAGCAGCTTGTGATGAAGCCTCTCCAGCTGAGCCACCCAGGGCTGTCAAACTGAAAAACCAGACATGGTTTGGATTGCTCCACTGGTACAAGCTGGTGTGGTGAGGGCTGGTTCTTGGGCATCAGCAGATTCTGGTGACAATAAGCAGACTGTTTTTTGAGATACCACTACTGATACGTTGTTCTTTGTGAAACAGCAATTATGTAGCATCTGACAATCTCCATCAGTCTCTCTTGGGCATGGCAGGTGTCCAGCAGACAGTCTTCATTTTACAGAATTCATTTGTTCCTCCCCACCCCCAAACCCCTTTGGGGCCCCTCAACCCCACATACAGCTCAGCCCAGCTGCCACAGCCGCTCCAGCCGTTGCGATAAAAACACAAAACTTTATCAGCTGGCCTGTCCTTTCCAAGAAACTCTCTTGGGAGGTTTCTTTTGTTTGCTTTTCCCTTCTTTTTGCACCCTCACGCGAGGAGGTGTCTCGTCCGCACTTGGGAAGCTTCAACAACCCAGTTGCCTGTTGGGTTTTTGTGGCGACTGGGTGCTGTTGAAACCCCTTCAGCTCACATCAGGAGGTGCAACTCGCGCCTCCTTCCCTTTTGCTGACGGTGTTGCTGCAAGGATGTTGGTGTCTCCGGCCGCAGGTGCCGTCAAGTTTTGTGAAGAGGGGCTTCCTGTGGGGTCAGCGTGCTCCATTGTGCCGGTGCTTCCCCTGCAGCTGGCTTCCTCCCTCCTGTGGCACCTAAATATAGCCGGTGAGAAACACCATCTGGAGAGTCCCAGCACTGGAGGTGCTGGAGTGGCAAATCCGTCACTGCCTCTCGCCGAGTCGGCCCTTGCATCAGTGCTTGCATTGTTCGGGTGCTGGTGGTTTTTGTTTTAAAGAGGGAAGAAGCAGGAGCCAAAGTTTGCCGTCCCCCATGTTTGACATATCCGTAAGGGAATTTTAAACAAGTTGAGACCGTTATTATGTATCTTGTGTTTTAGAGACTGGTTTACTTCACTTGACTCTGCTCTCGGTTCACGCCCTTTAGACTTTGCACTTTAATTATCAGAAGACTGTTTAAAAGCTACAGAGATAAAGAAATCTTAAACATGACAAGCATGTACAGGCAGTTTTAATCTTGAGCTCTGTTTATATGTTAGGGCTGTTCCTAAAGGAGAGCTGACAGACTGATTAATAACTATTAAACATTTTGACTCATAGCAGAAGAAAACATTTCACTGAAGGAATGTGTCTCCCAAGCACTAGTAAGATTCACTGTATTGCTGTTAACTGTAGGATTCCCCATGTTCTTTTATTCTTATGATGATACCTTTTTTTATTCTCACCGTCCTTTAAAAATGGTGAATGCAGTCTTGCCTCATTTGTAATATTTGGTTATTTTTTACGTATATCAAATTGCTTTTGGATGAGAAGTAGGATTCACTTAGAGAATAGTAGAACCACAATACTTGAGAATATTAGCTAACCAGATTGCACTAAATATAAGGGATACACCAGGAGAAAGCTGTGTCAAATTTAACTGAGCTGGTAGTGTTTGGCTTCACCAGTCTCGTGGTTGCTGAGACCATGGTGATTACTCATGGCAGCAGACTTGAGCCTTGAGCTAAGCTCTTGTTTCCTGTATGAATAAACTTTCATTCCTCTGTTTTGTGAACCACTCCCAATGCCTCATTTCAAGCTTTGAACTAGTTATGGTGCAAGTTGGCTATGCAAATTCAGGAAGTTCAAGTAAAAAATGTCATATTTGCTAAAGAAGAACCTATAACAAAAAAAGCTGGATTTTATTACATGTGATGCTTAAGGAGTGCTGTTCCCTTAGTTTTGTGGTTCATATGCCTTTAAAATGTTAGCAAAATCAATATTTGTATGATGTTAAATATAAATAAACCATATGCCTTATTGTTTATTTTAAAAGATATGCTAACTAATCATTCTCATCTCTGCTTAAATATTTAAAACAGCATGCCAGGGAAACTCCCTGCTACAGCTCTGAGGACATTGTAAAGCCTTTGTCTTTCCTGCTGCGTCCTCTGTCTAGTACTACTTGAGCTCTCTGTGTTTCCTCTGATTTTGGAGGTGATGGAGTTATTAAAGTTTTAGTTAGCAGCTTCAGACACTTTGAGACCCAACTCACGTACGTTGTGTTCTACTATGTCTGCTTCCACCTCTACTCATTCCTCTTCGGCCTTAATCCTGCACACCTGTAGTTATCCAGCCTGGCCAGGCACTAGGATGCTGCTGTACAGAGCTCTGCAGTAACACATCTCACTCTCCCTTGCAGGAATCTACATCCTGATCGCAGTTGGAGCTGTTATGATGTTCGTGGGGTTCCTGGGATGCTATGGTGCTATTCAGGAGTCTCAGTGTCTTCTGGGAACGGTAAGAGGCACAAAGCTTTGGAAGCTACTTGGCAGCATGATCTCCATGTCACGGCTGTGCCTCCCTTGCTGGGGTCTTTTCCGACAAACGGGGCTAGGAGGATGTGGGAGCATGGAGGTGGGAACTAGGTGACCTCTGCAAGGAGCAAGGCAGCACTGTTTGGCCAAGGGCATCTCTGCCCAGCCCGTGCAGCTCCAGCTGAGCTGGCAGGCTCCTGCTTGTGCTTGGTTGCAGGGAAGAGGCCAAAGCCAGCGGCATAGCAGAAGGGGTGAGATCAGCAGAACTCCTAGAGACTCATTTCCTCTGTTATATGTGAACCCTCCCCTTGCTTTTATCCCCCCCGTGATCTGGCTGTCTTACCAAGCACCCATTAAACCCTCTTTCCTACCTGGTATCCCCTACAGCTTCCCCTCTCGCTCTGTTTCAAGGCTGCCTGTGGCAATTCCAGTTCTTTTAGGGAATCATCTACTATTTTTATCTGTTTGGACAAGGAAACAGCAAAGGCTTCCCACAATATGTTACTGGGAACATCTAGGTACATCCTGGAAAATCCATTACTGAAGTGCTACAGGCGTCCTTGATGTGAGGCAGCAGCTCGAGATTCCTGGCACGGGATGAACTTAATTGTATAAACTATAGAGACACCAAAAGCCTTTGCCTTGAGGGTAAGGGAGACCCATTTATTTAAAGCAAGTTCTCACATGTGGTTCAGCTTTAAAATCGATGCATAAAAAATAAAACTGGAGGGGTAAAACATAATTTTTTAGATTTCTTTTTTTTAAATTGGAATGACTTTCCAGCACTTGGCTTCGTTGGGCTGGAAGATTCTTGGTGGTGGTGCAGTGACTCATGGGTGTGGACTCAGCTGGGACAGAGGGAAATGGAGCTGCTTTCCCTTGCTCTTGCAGATGACTTCACCTCTGGTTGCTGCTGATTTCCCGTTAGAAGGGGGTGCTTCTGCCCAGTGTTTATAAAGCACTTCTGAACATCAGTGGATGGGAGCTGCTGTAGGAGTTTGTAGGCATTATCCCTGCTGCTGGGAATAGGAAGAGCCCGCACGCAAATCCAACAGGGGTTGTTGCAGCAAGGTCTGACAGCTTTGGATTTTAATTTTTTTGTTAATGCAAGTGATTACAGACCCTGAATTACCCCTCACTCCCTCTTGAAGTTGGAAAGAGGATTAGAAGGGCAGATGGTACAATGTACCTGAAGCCCGACAGGGAAACCGTCTGCTTTGGCTGAAATTAGCAGCTCTAGCTGCTGTGAGCTGCCCGTGTTTGCTCACACCTTGGCTTGCTAAGAGAAGGCTGGAGATGCCTTGTAAGGACACTTTCTGCTGGCCATGGCTCTCACCATGCTCCAAGGACATTTCCAGGCAGTGTCCTCAGGGTGTTGGAGGGAAGCAGCCACACTCCCTGCTCCTGCAGCTAGCTAATGGGGTAACTATGGGCTTATTGCAGAAGGGAAAAGTACTAGGAAGATCCACACTATCAAAAAATCCTGTGTCAAAGGCGGCATGGATGCTGAGCGACAAGACCCAAGGAAGGCAGGAGGGAGCCACTTGGCATGGAGCAGGCTCTGCTCTCTGGGAAGGGGCTGGGACACATCCGTCTGCCTGGCCAGGAACATCACTGTTCCCATAGCATCAAGCTGCATCTCTTGGTGTTCTGCAGCCAACTTGCAGAAGAACTGAGTCTGCAGGAAGTTGTGGCTGCAAATCTGGGATGAACAAGCCATCCTTCACTGGAGGGTAACCGCAGCAGGAATGAGCCCTAGTGATTAACCAGAACAGTGGCCTCACGCCACAATTTAGGGTGATGTGAGTCCTTGGGGGGATGTGGGACCCAATCCCCCAAAGATATTCCTATGGAATCAGGGATAGATATGTGTTAACATAGGAGTTTGTTGTTCAGGAACTGGACAAGGATGTTGGAAGTCCTTTCCTGTTGTCAGGTTAATAGTCGTGTTTCTATTTTGCTGATAACCCTTTGCTCTTGCACATGAGAGCCAGGTCATGGCATCATTCTGGAAACTCCCGTTTCCTCTGTTGTTGAAGAAAGTGTCCTGAGGGTGTCTGGAACAGAGACTGCCCAGGAGCCAGGGGCTTTTGCTTCTTTAATTCCTGGGCACCTCTCTCACTCTGGGGCTTTTCCCAGGAAGAAGTCACTATACTGTCACAGAGATGATGTTGGCTGCATATGAAGTCTGCTTTTCTGTGTCTTCTTACCTGACTCCAGTGTATGAGCTTTACAGCTTCCCATTCCCAGTCTAACAGACCAGCCATCACAATGTGTTCTGAAGAAAAAGGTGGAGGGAGCCTTTGGGGGGGGATGGCAGGGAGGACTGCTGGAATTGTACAAACAGGGTGGGACTGTGGGAAAATGTCAGTGTTAGTATTTATGCAAAAAACTGCAGTAGCCTTGCAGGGCTGTGGACGCTGGAGAGCTGGTCGTAAATCACACCCTGACACCCCCAGCTCCTCAGCAGCTGAAATGTGCTTTTAACCCCTCACTGGCAGTTCCTGTCCTTGGAGCACTTGTGGCAGAGCAGGAACCTTGTCTGGAGGGTCCTGCAGGTGTATGCAGAGGAACAATATGTCTCGTGGTGCGCAGGGCATCTTTATCCCTGCCAGTCCCTTTGTGGGAAAGGCTTTGGTAATCCCTGCTCAACCATCCCAGTGGGAAGTCTGGAGAGGGGGTAGCATCGAATGAGTTACAGGAAAACGTGTTTGGGCTAAGTGTGTGTATGAGAGATAAAATGGTTTGAAGTCAGATGACACCTTGCTCTGATCTCTGTCAGTAGAACCACACCTCTGCCCACCTAATTGCTGCTTTTGCCTGTAGCCAGATATATTAAGGACCCCTCTATTGATTTGTCTTTGCAGTTCTTCACTTGCCTGGTCATCCTGTTTGCCTGCGAAGTTGCAGCTGGAATTTGGGGATTTGTCAACAAAGACCAGGTAAGACAACTCCGATACCTGTGTTTGTGGGACTGGGAGGTCTGGGCAGAACCACAGCAGATCCTGACATGAGCTGTTTTGCTTACAAGCTGCTCCCAGATCGAGTTATGGGGGCTTGGATTAGCGATGTGACCTGGGCAGGTCATCTAACTCGTCTTGGCCGGGATGATGAACTTTAAATGTGAGCACTTGACAGTAGCAGCTGCCCCTTAGGGTATGTAGTGCAATGTCTAGAATAAAAATAGCCTGTCTCACTTGGGTCTCCTCCGTGCTGCCACACTGTCAGTCATAGAGTGAGTTGATTCATGCATGAAGTCGTGAAGGAAAGCCATCTGCACATCGTAGGTGCCAAGGAACAAAGAGCGAACCCAGCCACATAGCGCCAAAGGGAGGGACTACCGTACGGGGAGAGCCTGCATTAACAGGATTGCTTGGTGCTTCCTACTGTTCAGCAGTATCATATAACCTGCTTTGGGCCGTTTGTCTGCCAGGACTGGGCTTGCTGCTGATCCATAAGTTGTGCATGCACAAGAGGTACAAATCCTGTGTCTGTACCAGGCACCCTTTTAGGGACTGCTCAGATGAGGTTTCCTGGTTGGAGGAGGTGAGCTAAAGGGCAGAACTGAAAACTGCAATTTTTCACCTTCTGTTTCTCCTCGCCTTCTCTTCATTACGGTCACATGTGCTCACAGACACGCAGAGCTTCATCTCGAAGTGCAAAACTGTCTGTGTATGGGAGCTATGGCTGTGCTGCAGCGAGCAGCGGGCTGAGCTTTGATCACTGGGCCTCGAGGGTTTGGAGGAGAGAAGGGGACTGCTTGTACTCAAAGGCAAGGTTAGACTCTCTTGGCAGAGCAGGAAATGTGTTTACTTTACTAAGAGACACAAGCCAGCTGTGTAAGTAGGTGGTGGCCTGCTCAGCTTTCACATGCGTATAGTCCATGGCTGATGGGCTTGGCCTGAATGGGAACACCCGTGTAGTCATTCAGCGGGAGAGAGCATGACTTCACTGGAATAAACTCTTCTGTGGCTAAACATATTATTATGCAGGCAGGGTGCTGTTTCCTAGCAACTTTAGTGAACTAATTAACCTCTGCAGAGGGGCTGTGCCTCCCGCAGATGTTAGTTTGTGAATCCTGAAGAGTCCAAGATGTGCAACTGCAACCACCAGTGAAAAAAGTGAAGGCTGAGTAAGGAGGGACCCCATGGCTGTTGTGTTCCTTCCTGGGTAGAAGGCGCTTGGATATTAGAGCATAAAGCTGCGAAATTTAGGATTTGCTAATACAAGAGCGATGACCTCAGCCCCTAAAATTAATTTTGCAGTTTAAAATGAAGGGTGGCAGCCTGTTGGCATCAGCTGGTTTTACAGCCTTGATGATGAATGGGCTGTTTTGAAGTGCCTGCTCACAAGGCAGGTGGCTTGCTTCTCCCTGCCTTGGCTGGGAGCAGTGCAAGCTGGGAGAGAAGCGTTGAATGATCCCGGACATCAAGAGCTGCTTCCAGCAGGGACAGTCTTCCACAAAGCTGGAGGCAGTGTCTCCCTTAGCCTGCCTTCTTGGAGATGCTTTAGATTCAGTAGGATTATTTTTGTATTTTTTTCATGTACCAGAATCAAATGGTTTGATCGGAGAACATTGTCCTCCAAAGCAAACTTTTTTGAGCACTGACAAAGGAATTCTGGGATAATTGATTGAAATCATGCTCCTTCTTGCTGCAGTTTCTTTTTTCATGTGCTAATCCAGTCTGTGCTGCCAAGAGCAGATGTTCTAGAAAGTGTTTTCCCTTTCTTGCTCATATAGGTTTTTTTTCTTGCACATCCTCCTTTCATCTGTCTCTTCCAAATTATTGGAAGGTGTTAAAGGAGAACTCACAAGGCTAGTATCCCTGATAATTAGGAGGTTCTTTCACTGTGGAGCAGACCCCCATGGGTGGCTGCAGTTCACCAGCCAGTAGGAGGGTTAGAGTATGGATGAGACTTTTCACATAACCACTTACAGGACAGGGATGCCCAGCTCCAGGTAGGGACCCAGCTAGAGTTTGACATCCACCTAAATGCGCCTAAGTTGCCTGACCCAAGCGAGCTGCCTCATTAGGTTTTAGCGTGCAATCTCTCCCAAATTCCTGCATCCCCTCCTAACCAGCAAGCCAAGGTGCTCATACCTACAGATGGCCTTGGTTGCACATCCCACCTCCTCATGACTTTTCCAGCATGTCCTGCCCCTGCAGCCTCAGTGGGAAACGTGTTGCCTGCCTACTTTGTTTCCATGTGTTGTGTGGTTCAGAACAAGCCTCTTCTGTGTTCCTGAGCCCGGCAGCACATTCACGTGAGGTGAAGGCTATCTAAGATCTTGTGGTTCACCCTCCAGGCCTTGGCTGTCTTTATCTGCTAGAGAGAGCTTGTGGAGCCCTTGGATAGTGTTGGCTGGAATCTGCTGGCTGGTGGATGAGGTTCTTAATATTTGCTGCTCTTAACATGCTACAGCTGGAGGGGCTTGAGCCCTATGAAAGACAGGCCTTTTTTCACGTTTGTGCAAACAAGTGGGGCCCTAATCTGTTTAAAAACTGCTCATCTTACTGCGAGTGTCATTAGCAGGAATCGGTCCCCTTCAGGCATATCTGCTGTATGGGTTTCCTTCTCTTTCTCTGGCTGAAAGAAAGTTTTTCCTGTGTCTTTCCCAGATAGCCAAAGATGTGAAGCAGTTCTACGATCAAGCACTTCAACAGGCGCTCATGGGAGAACCGGACGCAAACAACGCCAAAGCTGTAGTGAAGACTTTCCATGAAACGGTAAGATGTTGCTGCTCTTGCTGCACATCCTGCTCAGGCTGCCTGGAGTCAGCCAGAGCTGGCACTGATGGATAGGGTGTGCTGTGCATCACAGCTGGTGAACTTCTGCAGGCAGTTTGTCCATGGGTAAGTGGTGAGGAGCAACTGTCCGTGTATGTGGACTGATCCTCCCCACCGAGGCAGAGGCAGTAAGTTGAACTACAAATCCTTGGGCAGGGAATGAAGGCAACATTGGGTTTTTAATGCTTTAATGGATCAAATATGTTCACAGCACTGGGGTTTTGTTGCCTGCTTTCTGAGTTCCGTGTAGAAATCTCTTCTCCATAGAAGTTTCCTGCAGCCAGAGTAAATGAGAACATGGGAGGAAAGAGAAATAATAATAGAGGTCAGGAAAATGAATGGGAAAACAGAGTCTAAAGCAAATGATGCTATGTGCAGGTCTTAGCCTGTCAAGGTTGCTGTTCTTACATGTCAAGAAGTGGAGCTACACTCTCTTCAATAATCTCTCCTTCACACTGTGCTGGGAAGTCTGGCCCAGGCTCTAATTTACCTCAGCACCCCTGATCTAAATAAAAATTCAGTGGAAGAAGGATGTAGCTCTGAGTAACTAATCCTGATACTTGCTCCATTCAGCAAGAAACAAAATTTCTGGAGAGAGTTGGATTCACTCTCCTCCAGGATAGCCATGCCAGATCTGTCTGGGACTATTGTAGGAAGCAGCTGCATTGCATGGAAAGAAAAAGGGGTTAATTTGGTGACTTATTGCACTCCCTTGTTTCCCCGTCCAAGGTATCTCTCCTCAGTCTTGAGTGGCTTCAAGGATGTATAAGGGTAGGGAGAGCACTGCATGAGTGTTTGCTGTCTGCTAATGCTGTTTTCTGTTGGGTTTTTTTTTCCTCTCTCCATGTAGCTGGACTGCTGTGGTTCCGATGCTTTAACAGCAACTTTCACTCCTGTGTGGAGGGATGACCTCTGCCGAAAGGACCCCCTGAAAAACCTTTTTGAGGTAGGCACAGCTGGTCTTCAGTCAGCACAGCTGCTGCACGTAACCTCAGCTGCCAAGGAAATTTGGGGATTTATTGGAGATTAGATAAAGGGTAGAGATTTATTTGGGTATGACGTAAAAGAATGTTGAAGGTTCTCATTGGTTCTTCATTTGCTGTTCCTGCTTGAGGGGGCTGGCAGGTGTGGAGGGTTGAAGTCTGGTTGGAAGTCCTGGAGTCAGGACCTAGGAACAAAAGCAGGACAGTGAGAAAGCTGACCTGCCTTTCTGGGTGGTGGGGGCAGGTGAGGGGAAAGCAGGATATCTGACCAGTGCGTTCTCTGCTTCAGAACTCAAACTGCCACAAAAAGATCGACGAGCTGTTTTCCGGGAAGCTGTACCTGATCGGTATCGCTGCCGTTGTGGTCGCTGTGATCATGGTAAGCATGACAGCATGGCGGGACAAGGAGAAGCCACCTCAGGGCACCCTGGTCCTCTTCCAGCTGGGCTGGATCCATCCCTCTTCTCCAGATGCCCCTGCAGCTCAGCATGCAGCACCAGCCCTGTGCACCTCAGCTGCTCTGGAACATGGCAAGACTGAGGGCTTTGTTATCCCCCCCTGGCAAGCTCAGTGGAGCAGGAGCCACCTGCAGGCCCGTCCAGAAGGGCAGAGCACCATTGAAACCTGTTTGCTGCCTCCAAAACCACTTGTTCCACAGGGTGCTGTGTTCCGTTGTTGGGGTCTGCAGTGAGAAGGGGTTTGCTTGTTTTGCCGTGTTGGGTTTGCTCTCTAGTGAGGGGTGGGTGGCATGGGCTGGTAACCCAGTGCCTATACAGAGGCTGGGCTGTAATGCTGGAGCGATCTCAAGGCATTTGCTGTGTAGTTGGCAGCCAGGAAGCTTGTAATGTAACACCACTGCTGCCAGAGAGAGACGGGAGAACATCATCTTATCTCAAATTGGCCAACTCCTAATGAAAACTGCAGCAAAGATGTAGCATCTCTGCCCTTATCTCTGGCATGAGAGTGGATTGGGGGACCTGCATCATACTGGTTGGCGCCTCCTCACTGGTGCTCCTGTGTCTCTCAACAGGTCTTCGAGATGATCCTGAGCATGGTGCTGTGCTGTGGCATAAGGAACAGCTCCGTCTACTGAGCCGTGAGAGCCGGGGAGGGGAAGGGGGGAGCAGGGAAGACGGCGCTAGAGGGGACCCCAAGTGCCACCAAGTGACCAGGAGACATTTCAACAACAGACAAAGAAAACTATGTATATAAATGCTTCCAATATTACCATACAGTACCTACCATTTTTATTTTGAAGTACTTTTTTTTTTTGTTCGTTTAATAAATAAAACTTTCCCGTATCTTTGTGGCTGAGTTAGTTACACATCAGTTTTGTGTGATGGGAAAGCTGCTGTAGCAGGAGATCAAGTCCTTCCTCTCCCTTCCCCACCCCCAGTAACTCAGAAGTAACATTGGTGGAAGATGTGTAGAGGAGAAGGCTGCAGCCTGTTACCAGAAAAATTTTGCCTTGGTTTTACTGACTTTTTTTATTGGATGCTGAAGCAGATTTTAGTGGTTTTGTTAATTTGTACTCATCTTTTCCAACCATCACCCCAACTCCCTGGCATTTTCAGGCTGTCCACAGGGAAGCCTGGTTGACTGCCTGAAGCCTGGGAGAGAGGAGAGGAAACAGCCTCTGTTGCCTGGGTGCAATGTAACCCAGGGGAACCTCGGGCACTTTGTTCCTCTCCAACCTGTTTGCATTGTTAGGTCAATCCTTAGCAGAAGTCATGCTTAAATTTTTTTACTTTCTAAAGTGCAAAAATGGTTTTTTGTTTTGTGGTTGTTTTTTTTTTCCTTGGGGCTATAACTTTATAAATTTGCTCATTTCCATTGATTCATTACATTAAAAGGTGAGAGGGTGAATTTTAGTCCCAGTTTTTCAAATATATCCCCAGTTTTTCAAATATAAACTGAAAATTAAGTTACTTTTTTAAGCTTCTTCAATATTTCATTGTAGACATATGTTTTGGGGACAGTCTAGTTCTATACCAACTTCTCACTGTTAAGCTAATGCTCACATAGAAATTATGTTTGAAAAAGCAGAAAATATAAAAAAATGTTCTTGACTTTAGAAATCTTTTAGCAGACTTTAGACTGGTTTTATGTACTGCAGGATGACACTTGGGTGTTCCCAACCATATGCATACATCCTTAAAATTTCATCTTTGCATCACTCTCTTGTTCAGTTAAATTTTCCTTAATTATAGCACATTGTCGCACACTGTAATATTGCTGGGAAATTGTCATAATCTGATTTTTAAAAAAATGTTTATTTTTAAGACCTTCCAGTTATATCAACAATAGATCAGCTTATAAAATCAAGGGAATTTGTGGTTTTAGATTGTACCAGTTGAAACACATTCTTGTGATCTGGTAACTTTGGTTATCAGTGTGATGTATGTGGCTTCTTTTGTATGCCACTCCATTACCATGTAGGTAGAGGGGGAGAGTGACCGAGGAGCTATGTAATAAAATTAGAATGTCACTAAAAAGATGATCTATATGTATAGTTCTATAGATATATATTTTTAAGCAAAGCCTTTTCCTTAGCCGTCCAGGCACTTGAGCTGGAAATTACAGTATCTCTCAGCTTTTTGCCACCTTGAAGCAGGTAAGGGGAGGAGTTTAAATTAGTGATCACTTCCCCACTTCAGGAATATTTCTGTTTCTTAAAGTATTTCACTCTCCCCCTTTGTTGCCATGAAGAGCTTCAGATCTGATAGAGAGGGAGACTGGTGATCACTAATCATTTTTAATTAGTACCTTGTTCACTGCATATGGCTGCCATGGCCATTGCTACTACATCATGGAAAATTCCTGCACTGGGGCAAACCGATCCATTGAGAAGATTTTCCTCCCTTTGACTCCCTCTTTTCTTTTCCTGCCTTGTAGTATATAGGGCCTTTAAAAAATATATAGGTAAATATATATATATATATATATATCTCAAGTTGTGCTGGGTAAGAGGAGGAAGTGCTTCAACAGATCTTCATATAGAGGGGTTGGACAAGAAAAGATTCAGCCTTAGAAATAGCCTTAAAGCAACACTGCCCTGAATGTCCATGTTGTGCACATCGAGAATGAGGTGAGGTTTTGCAGTAGGCAACCCCTTCCCCCGCTCCCCAGCGTAGCTCCTTCAGGTCATCTACTCTGTTATGTGGCTATATATGTACGCATCATCCAAGCATGTGTGTTTACATCTATGTGCATCGGGATTGCTAGCATACAGAATGGATGTGTAACTTGCCGCCTTTTTTGTTGACTGTTGATAAATGTGTATAAAAATGCCATTATGCATTTCAATTCTGTTTTTTTTCCTTATACCATATTTTTGATATTGTTCAGTATTCAGTTGATGCTGTGTTTGTAGCTGGAGCTCTGTTTGAAGACAGACTGGGTCTCGATGCAGGTCAGGTGTGTCCTTGGACAGTGTACCTTTAGGGGTTTGGGTTGTCCCAGGCAGGAGCATCTGGGAGAGAGTGGTAATTGGAGAGAGAATCTGAGAGCTTTAGGAGGAAGAGCAGGAAGTTTGCTCGGACTGTGTCCTGCAGGGGCTGCAATTCACCCTCTGGCTCATTTCAGAGGTGGCTTGTCACTGTGGAGAGCCCCAGAGGCAGCTTCTGGGACATCTCCTGTTCCTTTGGCTGCTGCAGGAAAGGTGCTGAAGGAGGAGAACAGCTAGCAGCTGGAAAGG
This sequence comes from Pseudotriccus pelzelni, assembly GCA_035584735.1. Taxonomy (NCBI): domain Eukaryota; kingdom Metazoa; phylum Chordata; class Aves; order Passeriformes; family Tyrannidae; genus Pseudotriccus; species Pseudotriccus pelzelni. The sequence goes on along the minus strand of JAWMRA010000161.1, from coordinate 15,421,693 downwards.
CCATGGGAGAGTGGACAGAAGGATGTTTGCAGGGAGAGGGCAATGCTTTCTTTAGAGTTACCAGCTGAGTCCCCACACTTGATGGAATGGTCATCAGCTGTAGGAGGAGGGGTCAGCCCTGGGAGAACAGGGACAGAGAGGAACTGTCATGCTGAAGAATGATGAAGTAACTGAGAAACCCTCACAGAAAAAACTACCCACTTGGGTCTCTTGTAAAGCTGGACCTGAGTTAACACAAACTAGAGAGGGAGCTGTGAAGAGCTGAGGGGACTTGCCCCATTGCAAACATTCAGGATCCAAAAGCCAAAGGGCTCTTCTGCCAATTGGTCAGTCCCAAAGCTGGCTGAGGTGAAGGGAGGAAAACCACTAGGTAGGACCCCTGCTCTGCCTCAGCCCCTCTCCTGCATACCTTAACATTTGTGTGCAACATGGTGCCCTGTACTGCTCCCCTCGACAACCCAAAAAAAACCCCAAAAAACCAGATTAAATTGCAAGCTGTAAATACAAACCCCTCCCTCTCCATGGGAACATCCCTCCTGGAGCTAGTGACAGCTGAGAAAATGGCTGTGAGCTGAAGCAGGGAGGAGGAAAGAGGCTGGTGGAGGAGTGTCAACTGTCCAGGTCTGAGTTCAAAGACCACATTGAAAGGTCAAACAGAGCCGCTGACAGCTTAACTGAATGCTTGGAATTTTTTCATACTGTGGAGCATGCCACAAAGCAGTGTGTTTAACTTCTTTCTGCCTTTTTTTTTTTTTAAGAAATGAAACGAAAATCAATTTAATAAACATTTCTCATAGTGTGCATAGTGTGATGAACTGCTGCAATTTTACAACCAGTTAACCTTAACACCAGGATGCTTTGTGAACCAGGCTTCAACAGCACGGGTTTTTACAGCCTCTGGGAGGGGGGCCTACAGGCAGGCTGGGGATGCATCCAGAATAGTGCTGAGGGAAGGCAAGAAGGCTGCTTGCCAGCAGTGGTGACTGCTGCAATTTTGCCCCACCCTCAAGGGAAGGGGGGCACAGCTGTGGGGGAGCTAATGTGGATTGCAAAATAGAGTGACTGTGCTGAAATTCAGGGGGGCTGAGGTGGCAGTACTGCACACACAAGGGGCTTCTCCTGAAGTGACCAAAAATGTCCCAAAATGCCCTCTGCTGCCATGTGGCCAGGGGCTGGGCTGGTTTTTGTGGATGGTTTGGTAATGCCACTGTTGCTGCCCCCACCTGCCTCTCCACACCCTCAGGGGAAAGCCTGGCTGAGAGCAAGGTGGGAATCCAAGTGCTGTGATCCCACAACTGCCTTCCTTTCTCTGTCATGTCTTGGACTTCTGTCTGTGTTTGAAGAAAAATGTCCTGCGGCAGTTGCCAGCCATCGCCCTTGCTGGTAGAGAGAGGGAGGGAATGCGGGGCGAGGGAGAGAAACGTTCAGCCGCCGCAGAGAAAGGCAAGTCCTGCTCCCAGCGGCTGTGCCTGTGCTACAAGATCATGTCCATCTGTTGTTCTTTCACTTGTTTACCTGAATGTTAATGGAGTTGGACATAATGACTTCTGGAAAGAAAAAAAAAAAAGGTGATATTTAAAAACAATAAACAAAAAAAGAAACAAAGCAATCACCCTTGTTAGTGGATTTTTAATGATGTGTTGTCAGATCTTGTTTCTTTCCATTGCATACAGATTTCTGCCATGGTCTTCCAAGGGAACAGGCTTGTCTCATTCTCGGATTCAAGTAAAATTCAGGCTGCAGGGAATGCTGTCCTCATCTGACCCTCTAGGTGGTTTCCCATGAATGTGATGCTCTTTGCTTCATGCCTTAAAACATTTGGATTGTGGCACTGCATTGTTGCTCCAGATGGGGATAAAATTATTCCTGCCTCTGGAGCTAGGATTAAGCTCATGTGAGTCACTGTCAGAACCAGGCTGGTGTTCAAGAGGGGGAGAAACAATAGTGTAGCCTAACTGGCAAAGCATGGCAGTATTTGGCATCCAGGGTGTGTGCCTTGGGACCTCAGCCTGGAATTACAGCTGGGATCTTAAACCTTCCCTGGCTAAATGCAGTCCCTGTTTGCACTTCAGGTCTGAGTATGTGCACTGGTGTGCTTGAAACAGATGAGTTGAATGTGATGCTGGGAGAGGACTGGGCAAACCAGGCCCCTTTGAGGTGCTGTTGAGTGAAGATATGGGTTATTCTTGGAAAACAACAGTCCTGCCATGTAGGAGTATGTGAGGCCACATGGATAACCAACGGTGAGGGGAAGGGACGGGTGGAATGCTTGCAGCCTGTTTGTGCTCATTTTGCATGGACAACCCTGGCTTACATTTCTCTTTAACATTTTTCTCCAGAGGCCTGAGTGACTTGGAAAATCCCTATAGACTTTACTGTGGAATTCCAATGCTTAGGAATATGACTTTTGGGTTTGTTTTTGGTTTTTTTAATGAAACAAGAATTTTCAGAAAATAAAAACACAGGCATGAATTTTTCTAAACTAGACCAAGCTGGGATTTTTTCCAGTGGAATTCTTTTCCTCCTCCCTCCCAAACTGCTTTTTTTTTTTTTTTCTCATTAAAACCCCCTGGAACGTTTCTAATAAGAAGTTTTGAAGGTATTTTTTTGCTTTGGCAAGCTGTGTTTCATAAGCTTCTTCTGGACTGTTTGTTTTTTTAAGTAGCAATGTGCCTAATGGTTTCCTACTAAGACAGCTGCGACTAACGTGTATAAATTGCTTATTCCATTCTGTAATCAGAGGTTGTCTAAGTGCTAACTATGATTTGCAACATTCTCACAGGAGGATATAAAACCAGCCAGCTCTCTCATACCAGAGCTGTTTATGGAGGAGGTTTCTGTAGGGGAAAGCACCCACACTGTTGGATCTGGCTGCATCCTCCCTCTGCCTGCCAGCTCTTCTTGCTGGTCTCTGTGATGAAGTTGCTGTGTTCACATTCCTGCTCAGAAACCACTGTTCCTGTGCTGGGCATGGCTGTGTGGCCCTTCCAATTGAGAGGAGGGAATTTCAGCCCCAGGGCAAAGCAGCTGACAACAGAGAAGACTGTTCCGAAAAAAAGGTGACTATTTCAACAATCTTTTTCACTGTAAGGGCTGTGGTAGGGCTACAAACTGTGGCTGCACCAGAGAGTCTGCAAGAGTGGAAATACAGCCCCCAGGGAGAAAACATCTGCCACCAGTGGGTGCTGAAGAGGAAAGGAAAACAATTAACTACTTGACCAGCTCTTGATTAAGTGGTAAAGACACAGGCTACAAATCTCAAGTCCCATATGTACTACACTGTGCATCTGAACTAGACAGAGGCTGCATATTGTTATCTGACTGCTCCTCAGTTTCAGCCTGGGGAGCATCACATTACCTTGCACGGGGCATAACCCAAGCAGGACACAGAAATGCTGTTCTGGTGCAACCTCTTCAGCCAACCTCTGGCAGCTTGTCGGACTCTGGCAGCCTGATGCTTTCACTGTAGCGCCCAGAGACCTGGAGCAAACAGAAGACACCTCCCAGATGCTAAAACTGCTGCGTAACTGAAACCCACAGTGTTTTCACACTTGCAAACACATTAAAGGGTACATAAATTGTGCAACCAGGCATGCTGCTGCGGACTGCCTGGTGTTTCTCACTGGATTTGGATGGCCCACCTCAAGTGCCAATGGTTGCAAGTAACATTTCTAATTAATCACACCTTTCCCTTTTTTTAATTTATTTTTTTTTTTTAAAAACCAGTGTTTCTTGGCCCTGCTTTGCTAGGGTGTTCCCTCATGTCAGAACACAGCTTTGCTGAGTGCCGGAGAGGTGGTGGTGTTAGGTCAGGTGAGACAGTGCGCACACAACACCCTGTCTGACAGCTGCGAGTAAACTGCTGAGATTTCCCTCCAGCAATGGCTAATGCTTGGCTTGGCGCTGGCTACAAAGTTGTGTTGGTTAATGAAACTCCCATAGGTCTTGTTCGAACAAGAGGTCTGGGGAGCTTTAGGGTTCTGTGAGTTTTTCGTTAATGTAAACTTTAAGGCCCTCAGCTGGTTCTCTCGACCTCTTTCAGCCCTTCATTACTGCTGGTGGTATCAGGCATGCTGGGGCAACGACAGGAAAAAGAAAAAAGCAGCCAGATGAGGAGAAGGGTTTTTTTAGTACAAATATTCTTTAGCTAAATCAAAATGAACAGACACCCCCAACTGCTTGTTTCCTTTTAAAAATTCAAGTAATTGCAGAGAGTATTAATTTTGCTCATAAAGGACTTCAGTTCCCTCCCACACGTGCAATGTCTCTAACAGAAAAGGGGTTGCAGGGTCTCCCTGCAGGTCCTCTATGGGCTGACAATACCACTGTTACTGTTAAGAATCAAGTTGATAAAGACCTTCATAGCCCACTTGCATTAAAACTCACTCCACAGGAACTAATTTTATGTAGTTACCTTATAGGAAAATAGCACCAACATGGGTAAACAGCACAGGAATAAATTAAACCTGCTTTCAGGTGAGCCAGGACCAAATGAACATGCAAAGTAAAACAGGTAAGCAGAGCTTGTTGTAGAAGACAGGTAGTGTCAAGCACTGAACTCTGGAAATGGCCCACAGGGGATTTCAAGGCCATTTGTAGGATTTCCTCCTGGTAAATGGGACAGGACAGCTCCGTTATTTCCTTCAGCCTGTACCAGTGTGGCTTCGTGCGACTGCCTTCTCCGAGCAGAGAAGGATGCGGTGGTCATGACTCTGCTTTTCCTTTTTGCGTGCAGTAAAATAATCCTTTCCCTCCCCACCTCCCCTCAGGAGCTCCAGCATCAGCTGCATGTGGCCACATCTGACTAACCTCTATACTCCTTCCAGGTGCAGGAGATGGTGAAAATACATCTTATTGCTCTGTCTGGCTTGTAGGATCTGTGCGGCTGCTGGGGAATCAATCGCCTGCCGCTTTCCTACAGCCGCAAGGAGAGGGGCCAGCAGTCCCTGCTAGGCGCCTACCCCAAGCTCTGAGCACAGGAGCAGCAGCAGGAGACTGCCAGGGAGCAGCGGAAACAGTCACCGGATGGGGGCCAAACAACAGATTTATTTGCAAGACAGGAGCAGGAGGCGCCGGTGCCGGGGCAGAGGCTGGTGTGCATTTGCACATACCACCCCCACACGCAGGGACGCGCCGGCTTCCTGCAGACACATGGGGCCGTCTCCGTGACTGAGCGGCCCCTTGGAGCCCACTCACTGGATACAACCCGCTCATCTGGATGATGTCCGGTGCTGCAGCTCAGAATCCACCTTCCAGCCCCCAAACCTCTTCAAGCCACCTCAGTTCAAGCCAGGAAGGGGAAAACGCTTTACCATCTGTTCGTCTTCAGACTCTGACTCATTATTTTTATTTCAGCTGTCGCCAAGCAATAGCGAAAATCCCAACACACCAGTATATCCACTGCTGCAAGCTGTCTTGTCCTCAGCCACCAGAGAATGAGCAGCTCATCCCCAGTTCTCTGCAGTGTGCAATACTAAATCTTCGGAATAAGAAAACAGAAAGGAGGAAAAGGGTACTTTCAACTTCCAAAGGTGACCTTGGTTATCCACATATATGGGGAAATGGAGAAATATGGCCTGTCACTGAAGGCACACACATTATCCCCATGTGATTTAGTGAGGTGGTGTTGCCCTCTTCTGCCCCTCTGAGCCCCTGATCTAACATAGAACCAGGGTTCAAAACAAGAAACGGTGCCATTGTTTGCACCAGTCTATGACGTATCCTGCTTGTCTCTAGCCTTACAGAAATAGGGAATGCCACTGTTTACTCCACATCCTTTTCTTGCCTCCTCCTTACTACATTCAGGGACTCATTCCTGCTGTCCCCAGCACATGAGACAGTGTTACACAATACTGGTGGTCTTTACCTAGGGTTTACTCTTCGCTGCCTTTGCCTGTTTACTGCCCTTCTCCTTTCCATTTCTGCTCACCTACTAGAAGACTCATGTTTTCCTTTCTTCCCTCCGAGAAACCATTTGAATTCTTGTGACCGTACCACCATATCTGTATACATTAAAAAGACAGGATCACTACGTGGGGAAACACCTCTAAAACTGTTGTTTTAAAACTACAGCATGACTCTAGCTAGGTGGAAGACATTTTGCACTAATCCCATCATTGCTGCCAAATGTATTCCAAACACAGCCCTCGTCTCGTAAATTATTGTAATTAGCAACACTCCAGCAGTCAAAAGTATGTACTTAAAAACTGAGCATGCACATGAAGTGGCTGCAGTTCATATTACGGGTGACTCACAGCAAGGCCCGGCTCGAAAGGAGCCAGCGAAGCCTCCACAGCCACAACCTTGCCTGGCACAGCCCCCTGGCACACCAAATACTTTTTCCTAAACACAGGGAAAACAAGCTGAACACTGAAGCCACTGGGGAAATGTATTTGTGCTGAAAATTTAAACTTTTTGCTGAAATAAGGGGAAAAAAACCAAAACGTCAAGCCTCTTTGGCCAACACCAATAAAACATTTTCAGACAGAGCTCCGCTTCTTGACACACGCGCAAAAAATGTTCTGGGACAGAGAGTGGAAACATTTTTTTTTTTGTTGTTATGGATGTTTTGTTTTATGCCTCGAGTGACTTGGGGTTTTCTGTTTTGAAAATAAACACGTTAGAAGGTTACAAAAAACCCCCCAAAAACCAACAAACAAACAAAAAAACCCTGACATTTCCTCTGAAGTGTTCGTTGTGACCAAGCCCTGCTTCTCCGACGAGAACAAAGGCCGTGACGTCTTTTTTTCAGCCTGCGGAGGGAGGCGGCGGTGCCGCTCCCCCCCCCGGCCTCCCCCGGCCCTTCGGGGGCCCCGAACCGAGCCCCGAGCCCGGCCCCGCACGGGCTGCGAAATGTCGGGCGGCGCGGCGCGGTGCACCCTGGGAGCTGTAGTCGCTCAGCCCCGCTCCCGCCCCCACAAAATTCGCTCTCAAAATGTCCCCCGCTGGGGAAAAGCGGCCGCCTACAACTCCCAGGAGCGCGGGGAGAGGCGGAGCGGGGAGGGACCGGCGACTCCCTCCCCTTTCCGCACCGCTGTCCCCGCCGGGAGCTGTGGTCCCGCCGCCGCTTTGGCCGCCCCGTGGCTGGCGGCGCGGACTCGCCGTCCCGGCACGCCGCTGGCCGTGGGCGGAGCGGGAGAGGCGGGCAAGGCGGGAGGCTGTTGTGGAAGACGCTGGGCCCGTGCGGTGTCGGGGTACGGGGCGATCCCTCTTCCCTTCCCCGGCGGTTCGCGGCGTGTGCCCGGGCGGGCGGGATGGCGGCCCCCGTGCGCGGCGGGAGCGGGAGGGTGCAGAGCCCAGGGAGAAGGGCTTGTGGTTTGTATCCGGCAGCATCCCGGCCCGGGAAGGGCGCTGGGCCCGTGGCCGTGGGTTGGGGTGACGGGGGTCTCCCTTCTCCTCCCAGGCTGCAGGAAGACGCACTGAGATTGTTTGAGCAAGACCAGGATGGAAGAGCCCAATGGGGACCTTCCCATGCGGAGGGACGCCATCCTCTCCGAGTCGTGCTGTGATCACGTCACCGTGACAAACCTGTGAGTGCTGTGGTGTAAGGGCCAGCATGTTTAGCTGCTAACGCTGTAAAGGCTAAAACATCTCCTTAGGAGCAGAATTCTACCTTTCTGTGTAAGTGCCTTCAGACAAGAGATATCCTGATTCACAGCTGGCGATGAACACTTTGACTGCCATCTGAAAACAGCAGTTTTAGTTAGTTATGTGCTTCAGTGCCTCTTCAGAATTGTAGTTGTTATTTTTCATGTGTTGTGAAGACTATAATTTTAAGAAGATTATTTCCCATACATGGAGTGCAGTGTTTTCAAAGGCAGTTATCAGATCCCTTTTGTCAAAGACACCCACACTTGACATGGAACACAGCACTCGGTCTGTTGGGCTCTTCAGAAGATTCTTTATGTTTTATGCTTCATGAAAATCTGGCTGTAGCTGTGAGCACAACCTTCGAAAACAGGGCTCTGTGCTACCTAGGCCTTAATATTTGACAGCACTTAGTAGTGGCAACTCATAACTATTATTTTTCTATTTTCTTAACTGCATTTAATACTGTTTATTTAGTAATGGCCTTCTGCACATGCAAATTATGGTTTGATTTTTTTAGAAAACTTATGTTTTACTGAATAAAGTTGGCAGTGCAAATGTGGAGACTGAGTAAATACAGTGGTGCTTACCTTATTAGGCTGTGTGTTGTTCTTTTGCCAGAAATCCAGGAATATCTGCAGACTTTTAAACCAGCATGAGTTTGTGTCAGATTTAGAATCCAGGTCTGCAGCTTTGGATGATTCAGGGGGAAGGAATTATTTTTGAAACTTTTTTTAAAACTACATTTCCAGTATCTTGATGGAAATGTTTGTTTTCTAGGGTGGAAGTGCTGAGATCTTTGGTGGCTTTAACTGACCCTCAGGAGGGGAAGCTGACTCAGTCTCAAGAGAAAGTGAGTGACTCACAGACTTTCCATGTCTGTTTACTGCATCGTTTCAGAAAAACCTATAATTAGGTAGTTGAGCTTATTCTAATAATATATAAGAACTGTTTTCATAATTCACGTTTCTATGAGTTGAACCAAAGTGTGTGTTTGCCAACTCCTGTTTCCTATTGCCCAGCAAGTGATAGCATGACCATCGACAACCTCAGTTCAACAAGGTTCCCTTCAAGCAGGTGGCAGTGTCAGGTATTCCAGCTGCTCCTGAAAGTCAGACTTCAAATCACGCTGTCATTTACTGACTGAAGGGCCTGCTCTTGGAGGCCCATGGTTGCAGTCTCCCCTTGTTTCTACGTGCAAGCATGGCATGTGTGATTAGTTTTCTTAGTTCAATGGGATTGATTTCTTGAGCTGGCTTGTTTTCTGATTCCTGGAATCTAGTAATGACATGAGAGCTTAAAGCCAGGGAAGGAGTGGAGCTTGTGCTTTATGCCACATTAAAGCAAACCTGAAACTGCAGCCCTGATATTTTTGTGGGGTTCCTGCCACTGGCCTCAATCAGTGATAGTGTCCTTTACAATAGGCAGAACATGATGGTTGTTGGGACAGAAGGTATAATTCAAAAAGGTATCATAATGGCTAAATCAAAGTGTGAGAAATTAGGATGTGTTTTTGTGGATTTATACAGTATGAATAAACACAGGGTGTAATTTCGAAAGGTCATTGCAGTCTCTTGGAAGATGCATAAGACAGTTATGTGGGATTCAGATTTGCTCAAAAGCTTTATATTCATCTTTCAGTATTTGGACCTGCTGTAACCTGCAATGAAATTTGGTGTGTAGCACTATTTGTAATTACTTCATATTCTTGTATTCAGTCTTGTGTAAATCTTTAATTTTAATGTGCATTTGTTCCTTAAATAATGTTTTCATTTGAAGGAAAATTGCTTAGAAATCCCTAAAGTACAGTTGCCTGTTATACTGCAGTCATAATTATTTTGCATGGCACAGAATGATGGTCTCATACTTGGTTCTCATTTCATAGTAAAGTTTTTATGCTCCTTTGTATTTTAGGCACTAAACTCGCTGGGCATTTGGAAAACTGTGTTTGCAGCCGTTCCTGGGCCTACGTCAAAGACCTCAGTGGAGTGACAGCTCAAAGATGGGAGACCAGGAGGCAGGTGAACCTTTTCTGGGCATAGTGGCTGATGGTGCCAGAGACTATGAAGGAGCTCTGCCGTCAGACACGGTGTCGCTCAGCGATTCTGACTCTGATGATCTGGAGTTAGCGGGTGAAGCAGAAGTTGATACAATATCTCCTGAGGAGCCATCTGTAGATGATGGAGATTACAGATCAGGGGAGACCCCTGACTCTTCAAACAGCAGTCACAGATCTCCAGTCCAGCCGTTCCATCTGAGGGGCATGAGTTCTACATTCTCCCTCCGTAGCCAGAGCATTTTTGATTGCCTGGAAGAGGCGGCCAAGTTGTCTGTGCCCTCAATGCCTGAAGATAATGTTGTTGATGGGAGGTTTAAGCGTCCATTGCCTCCAACCACAGTTTCAGGTAACATGGTTCCAGAAACCATGGGAAAGCAAGCCAGACCAGTGCCAGCTTCCAAAACCTCTCCTGCAGTGCCTGACTACGTGGCACACCCAGAGCGCTGGACCAAATACAGCCTAGAGGGAGTTTCAGAGTCTAGTGACAAGACTAACAGGGCAGTGGCCATGGAATTTCTAGAGGGTTTGAAGAAAAGAGGGGAGGAACCAAGCTCAGCCACCCAAGATGGCTACACCCCGTACTTCAACCAGGACCCTTCCAGCTGCGGAGCTGGGAGGATTGTCTTCACCAAACCAACTAAAAGAGGTGTTGATGGACTTGAAAAGAAAAGATCAACAGGGGAGGATCATAAGAAGCAGATGAAGACAGATCTGAAAGGAAAATCTCTTAAGAAGACTGATGACTTGAGGGAAGAAGATAAGGTAGAGCTGGGGCACTTAGACAGTGACAGTGGAAAGGCAACGGAGGAGGAGTGCATGATGGAAGGGGACCAGCATACAGAAGATAAGCTTAGTGCAAGGTTTACTGGTGCAGCTGAAGAGCCATCAGTGGAAACAGTTGGATTCCACTGCAGTAAGAAGAAGAGCAGGAAAAATTTCCGACCTAAAGCAGATGATGAAGGGGAGGAGGAAGAGTCCTGAACAATGAAGCACATTGGAGGCATCCAAGGACTTGTATTGTCTCGTTCATATTTTTCCCTTTCTTTTTTTTCTGTTCTGAAAACCCATGTGATAGTCTTTTGTCCAACGATTTGTGTCATAGCCACCAAGAACATTTTATATTGTTAGAAGTTAAACTACCTAAAATAAACTCCAGACTTTTTGTTCAGGAGAAATAGAAATCTGTGGGTGTAGGATAGTTGCACCCTAGCAGGAGAGAATAAGGTATGCTTTGTTTGCTTTCACAGCTCCCTCAGGCTTGATCTGGAGCTGAAGTATCCAAAGGAAAAGAAGTGTTAGCTAAAAGGCTGCAAGTCTTCCTAGTAACTCCCAATTTTAAGAGTTGTTCCCAAATCCTGTGGAATCCTGGGGAAAAGGTGGTGAGCTCATTAAGTAGAGATTTTTAAACAGTGAAAATAAAACTTAGTCTTCCACAAGGTGTGGTTTCTCCTAGCCCTGTCCCAGGGAAGAAAACCTTTTTTAAAAACATCCTTGTTTCATTGCCATTGAGAGTGAAAGCACAACAGTGCCCAATTATATTGGGTATTTGTGGGAATGAGATATTTATACCAGAACTGGATACTTTTTTGTTTTATGTGATGCAATAAACTTTTGGTTGTAGCTTGATTTCTTCATCTCTGAACCGTGGTGAGTAATGCAGCTGTAGAAGTTTTAACAAATACTCAGTTTACTTGATTTGAGAATTGTCTTGAAAACCTTTTAGAGTGTTACTCCAAGTTTACCATCTTGCTCACTTCTCTGTCAAGTCCTGTAGATTCTAAAATTCACATTTTTAACATTTTCAGTCATTTTACAATTTATTATCCCCATATGGGATGAATCATCTCATACAGTGATTCACATTGTAAGGAATGTCAGATATAGGAGTTTTATGTGCAATGTAGTAAATTTAATAAATAAGGTTGAAAGATTAAATACTTTGAAAGGTTATATGATTTGAAACTCAGATTAGTTCAGTTCTGACATTCTGACATTTTTTTTGCCGGTATTCTAAATGAACCAACCCAATGGTAATATTTAGGACTGTAGTGAAAGATGACTTCTTAAGAATTTGTGATATTTCTTGGTAGGCTGTGGTTGCTCAAACTCAGAAGGATATTTGAGGGGGGATTTCCTCTGAGGGGGGTCCATCTTACCAATAATTGACTGGTAGGCCCAAATCACTTGGGAGGGGTCTTCATGTTTGAACAGATGCATCATTTGGCACAACAAGCAGAAAACAATGTAAAATGAGCAGTTGTGCTCCATCTTTTGAAATTTACCTTTTCAGAGCAGAATGAGTGTACCATTGGATGCACGTTAATTAAGGGGTCGTTGGTAGATACACTGGTTGTTCCAGTGCGTATGAGCGGGACGTAACAATTCCAAATGAATTTTTGTTTCCAGTGGATAATTAGTGAGCTGATCACGGTGAAAATAGTAGCCATTTCAAAGTGGAAGCTGCTGCCTAGAGCAGGGCATGCTGGTTGTAAGATACCTATTACTTCTTAAAATGTAGCTCAGTACAAACTTATTGGATTTATGATTTGTGCTTGCCTAGCGTGAATAAACTGGACAAATGCCTGTTTTATGAAGCCATTATAACAAGATTAATATCTGTTGATAAAAGACTCGTTTCTGAAAGGTATTTTTCTCAGAGCTGAGATTTATTTTTTTATTCCACCTTTGGTAACAGCTTTTGCAACCTACATTTACATTGCATAGAAGCAATATTATATGCATGAGGAAATGCAGTTGAAGCTTATCACTGTAAGACAAGACACAGCCCAATACTTCCCACTTCTGATGCTGTTTATATTATATCAAAGAAATTTCCCCTTGAAGAACAGTATTAATTTTACTGGTGTACCTTTTCATACAGAATTCTAATAAAGCCAGCAAGCTTTTGCATGCTAAAAGTGTACAAGCCAGTGTAAGTAATGAAAAAAAGCCACAAACAGTCCAAATTTGTAGTTCGTGGGATAATTCTTGGTACACATTCTTGTTTTAAAGTCTCCTAGTGATTGCTTTTTTTCCTGACCTTTGAGAAAGCAAAGTAAAATGCAGTCAGAAAACCACTTAGGTGTGGATGCAGCATTCCATGCGGTGTGGTACAGGGCAAAGGTTCCTTTACGACAGGAAGCTGGCAGCAGCCGTGATCAGGCATTAGGACAAAAAAGCAAGTGGCAGAAGCTGGGGTCTGACTGTGGGAGAGTCACCCACTTTGTGTTTGGGAAAGGGAGTGCAAGCCACTGCACGCTTGAGGATCGAGCAATAACCTTCCAGTTTCTGGGGATGAGTGAGAAGCTCTCAGTAAGGAATACCAGCAAAGGAATACCTCCCAGGAGCCAGCGTGGGAAGAGAAGACAGTGAATGCAATTGTTTGAGGGTTGTAGGAACTCCAGGAACTGTATGGATTGTAATAGTTCAGTATCCCAGGCCCTTTCCTGTGGAAAATATTTCATGATTTCCTTTCTAAGCAACTCAGAAGTATGAGCTTGCTTTCTTGGCCAGGGAAGGGGCTTGGTTTTTAGTGCGTAAACGATCACTCTTCCAGAGGGACCCTCCCTTAAACAGAGAAGTGTGGAAATTGGCAGTGATGACGATGGATTGAGGGTGTGGTATTTGGAGAACAGAAAGCAGGTCATATTTGGAAAATAAAGTGGTAGAGTCACTCTGGAAGAGAAAGGTTTTAGTGCTGTTTGTGAAATGGTGGTAGAGAAAACCGCTCTATGAGCAGGGGCAAAGAAAGCCCAAAAATTGTAGGCGAAAGATCAAGAAATCCTCAGTGATGTTAACCACTGACAGTGTTCGGTGTAAAGCCTTTTAGAGCTGGCTCTTAGGCCTTCATGAGATCAGGATTTTACTTCTGCAGTAGTTCAGTAGGACAAAAGGTTTACTCTGAAGAAATAAGAATAAATTTAATTATCGATGTATGCGATGTCATTGTCAAACTGATCTGCATGGTCTTCTCTTTCACTTCTTTCTGGCAAAGTCAGTTTTGTGTTGGTATTCATCACACCTAATAGGGTTGTAAAAGTCATGTGGTTGTTTAAAAGCCTTAGGAGAAAGGGAACATAATAGTAATTGCTTATGAAACTCTAAAATGTTGAATAAAAAGATACTGTAGATTCTATTACCTTGCATTTGATCACTAAATGATAAACACGGGTTTATTTTTCATCTGTTTAAGTTTCTGATTTTTATGCAGTTACAGTATTAAAATGCCTGGGGAGCCTGCTACAAGATGGGTTTTCCTACTGAATGCTCATAATGAAGCAGTTCACGTAAGGGTTTTATAAGCTTCTGACAGAATTAAGTAAAGCTTGAGGATAGCTCAAATCTGAGTGACTTGAGGTCTTGTCATGTCACAACTTTGTTGAATTATCCAGGTACTTCTTTTTCCCCTGTAGTATATAGATGTTCAGTTTATGGGTTTTGGACGGTATTTTGTGTAATAGATAGCAGTAGGTAGATATTGAAAAGATCATTAAGAAGAATATCCAGAATCTTTACTTTTGGATATCCTGCAGTGGCTGAGAAATAGTCTTTTTCTGTCTCTAATGTTTTAAACTCCGAACAGAGGAACCCTGGGACACTGAACAAGATTCTTAACTGATAGAAATAATTGCAGCTGTGAAAGCAAATGAACTCTGTTGATTAAAACAAAGTAAAAGACTTGCTCCATTTTTATCTTTAATGATTACTGTTACCTGTATTACATACTTTGGTAATACTTCAGTAGGACTATCTCATTGACTCAAGAAACCCCCAAGAAAATCCTATGTGGCAAATAGATACTGGTTTATGTGCTTGAAGTTGGGTGAGATTATTCTAACTCACACTAAGGGACAGTCCTTTCCCCAAAGCTTTTAAATGTATTTTGCAAAAGGTGATTTTTTTCATTCTGAAGTATCAGTATTCTGTTCCTTGCTTATATTCCCATTACTTTTAGGTATCTCCTTATGTGGTTATTTTCCAATCTTTTCTTTCCCCATGCATTTTCTTTAACTGCATTGTTCAACTGTATTAATTAGCTTATCCATGATTATTTTCACTACTTACATGTGTAGTTTGGAGCTGGTTGGGTGCTCAGGAGGTTGTTTTTGGTTAAGACCTCTGCCATTGAGGAGATAACAGCTGTACAGTAACAAATCTACAAAATAGGTACTGATTAGATACCTTCCCTTTTTTCTGAGTATATTGCATTATCTCAAGCTGGCACAAACTTGCTAAAGCATTCCTTGTATGTTCCTGTTGGACCTGTATAACATGACTTTTTTCAGGAAGCCATAAAATGGGTAAGAGGGAGGAGGGAAACTGTAACAGGAGTATTAAGATAAGGAACTTTCAGCAAGGCCAAAATTAACTGAGAGTGTAGAGATAAAGAAAACAATAGCGGTTGTACTACATAGCACCTGGTAATGCTGAGCATTTTCAGGCTGATTAAGAAATGTTTGTTTATGTTTCAAGGGTTTGTCATCAGAAGCGAAAGACAGGGTTTCCTGCTATTATTTGTGTTTCATGTTTGTATGTTAGACACTTCCCTTTGAGATGCTGGTACCTGGTATCTGAGAAAATTAGAAAAACCGATGTCCATGAAGATTAGGTCAGATTAGACAGAAGAGGGGTATTTTCCAAGCTAGTATTTTCTTTCTTTTCCAAAAAAAGAAAAGGTTAGGAGAAGACTGAGAAGGGACACATTTCATTCCAGAAGCATCCTTAACATAGGAATTAAACACTTTTCAAATAAACTAGCAAAGAGAGCGAGAAATACTGTATTCCCTTTTCTCCTTTCTACCAGTGGTCAGAAATGTTTCTTTATATATGTATATCACCAGACAGAAAACAATAAGGAATGTGAAACCATCATACAGATCCATTTCTCCTTCCCTTTTTCCATAAATAGGGTCTGCCAAATGACTGTTAAATGAGAGAAATATGTCGAAATCCTAAAGTTGATACAAATGCCTATAAAACTATTACTTACCTGGGCTTCCAGAACTCTAAACCGTTTTTCTTGTTCTTTCAACGCACTAAAATATTTTGACAAATTATCCACCCTGTGGAAACAAAGCAGAACACATTCAGTGAAAAGAAAAGGCCTCAGAATTAATTGTAAAACATAAACCCCGTGTAACTTACTAGAGCCATGGCCCCTCACTGCATTCTGTGCTGCTCAGACATCCCAGAACCCCCTAGAAGTTTCGTCCTTCTGGAGTGTTCCCAGAAGTATTTGTTGGACAGAGTAGCATCTCTAGAACACTCTCATGCACCTGTTGCTCAGGGACTCATAAACTGATGCAAATCACAGCAGCCCTTCAGCTTCTGGTGAGGGCCACTTAGCCCCAGCTGCTGTGGAAATCAAGGGCAGCAGAAAGGAGCCTTCTGCCTCTTCATCCACTCGTGACTCTCCACCTGTACCAAATGGAAACTGATCCTGGTGTGAAAACTGAGGCCACAATATTTTCTATCTACACAGGAGAGATAACCCACTTAAAATTTACACAAGGTTTCATTTTTGGGAACTGGCTTGATACTCAAATCCGTTTTTTCATGCAATCCAAAGGGATTGTGTAGGGAACTTCCACATAGTGCCTCCAAATAATGGAATTATCCACATGCTTTCTGCATCCTTCACCACTTCTCCCATCATTTCCTTATTCTTAGCATCTGATTCCCCAAAAGGCTTGGCAAACCCGTCTCTGGTTTCTCTCAGCTACTTATTTCAAAGTTTCCCTCTAACAGATTATGTTCCAATCACATCTATGTGAAAAATCTGCTGCTGAGTGAGTCTAATGCATTTTGAGATTGGTTCAGTGCAAAGTTCAAAGATCCATTTTCTGAGGGTTTCATAAGATTTCAAAAACACAGCACTACCACCTAAGAGAAAAGATAAAAAGCCGTGGGTTTGGTGGTGTTTTTCTAAATCTTTTCTAGTCTCTTTCTGGCTCTGCTATACCTGAAATACTGTGAAGCTGGACTGATCCTCACTTTTCCCCTCCAAGCAGTAACCTCACCTACAATGTAGCATCTCTAAAGCATTCTGGCTTTAAAGCTAGAAAAGAATATAATAGTGCCCTTTGTTTGAAAGCAATTATACACATATTTATTGCTTTATCTGAACAATTAAGCTCTCACTCCTGGGGTCTGTCAGTGATCTGCTTATGAGAATAAAGCTTAAACCAATATAATCATTATAAATTATTATGACTTAAGGGTCCATGTAAATTAGAGGGAAAAGAATACATAAGGACATTATGCTTGTCTCCAGCTATTTTGTGAGTTAGATGGATGTTTGTTTTGAAAGAAAGCAGACAGCACAAGAACATTTCCATGGAACTTTCTTCTTATGGTAAAATTCACACCCACTGTGTCTCTATTTTAAGTCACTTTTATTATAAGAGGAAACAGCTGGAACAGGTGTTAAAAACTTCTGTAAAGAGTGCTCTGCTGCTTGGCTTTCAGTATTGCCTCAGATGTTTCTGTTTCCCCTGCATATAACTACTTTGTGTCTGAATACTTTAGCATACTAAACCATTTTAAGAGATATTCTTAGTGGGGAGATATTTTATAGAAGTACATAAATGGAGACTCAATCATGCCATAAAGCCATAAATATTTGTGCTTCTGCATCTGTGGGCTGGGGTTAATTCAAGGTATCTTAAACTTCTGTTCAAAAGTCTAAACCATTAAAAAGTCTTATTCAAAAGCCTGTGTTGCATTCCTACAGGAGATGAAAGTACACGTGCTGCAGCATAGCAAACGAACTGTTTTTCCACCATTTCTTCATTAATTTAATTTTCATTAAACTTTTACTGCAGATTTGGCTGGAACTTACAGGTCTATAATTGTACATACTTCAAGAGTAACAAAAACTCTTCTAGTAATGTAGTGATGCAGGCCTCTCACATTTTTTCATGGATTGTGTATTTCCTAAGTGCATTCCAGTTGGACCCTTTGTATAAGCTTTACAAGCACTTCAGTGTTCATCTCATTCAAAGCTGGACTTGCAAGTTACCCTTACTATGGATCAGAATAACATACTTATTAGATGTGGCCTTCAGCCTTTCTTCATTGCTTTCTTTCTTTTCTTGTTCAAGGTTTACAAGATAATGTTCCTTTTGCATCAGCTCCCATGTTATGATTTTTTGATCTAGGCCCACTGGAAGATCTCTTTCTGTAGGAAAAATGAATTAAGTGTTATATTTAACTCCCTTTTCTCTTATACTAGCAGTGAAAGGCTAATATGCTAAAGGAAAGTGAAGTCTTATTATTGCAGACCCTTTGTAACTGCAGCAGTCATGTTATGAAAATGAAGTAAAGTAACTATTTTGTACCTTTATTTTCTTGTGATGGCAGGCAGTAAACCTTTTTGCAGTTAGACTCCTGAATTTTCTAGAGAACAGCATTAACCAATTTCTTGGGTTTCATTTAAACTTATTTACAAGCTTAATGGACTTCATATTTTAGCCCCAAAGTATTCAATGAGCAGAGCTTATAGTGCATCTGAACATAATCATCTAAGCTTCTTCACTAGAGCAATTGTAAATAGAAAGGACAAACTGTGAATCAATCCCTCTACCTTGAAACAGAAAGGCTGGTGGTGTTGCTGTCAAGTGTCCAAGCCAACAACAGACCTCAACTTCACACTTGTGTTTTGAGTGGAACATACTAGTTTTGCATCTTCCTAGAGAATGGTAAAAGGGCACACATGCTGCATTCTCCACATACTTGCTTTCTTAAGAGAAAAGAAGAATTCTTTTCTTTGAAGAATCTCCAGCAGCACACTTTGCTAGCCAGAAGTGTGTCTGAAAGGGAGCTTAGTGAGGGGGCTATGGGTTGGTCAAGTCTGAGAACAGTTCTGCTCCAAAGCCCATCATAACCCTTGTTCTTCTGTTTTCCCTATGCACCATGTCCTAGAAGAGTGTCAGGGTCTCCTAGTGCCAGATGTTGGTTAGCAACTCACCCAGATGGGTTTTTTTATGTTCCGTTTTGTGGAAGAGTCTTCTGAGAACCAGAGTTATGTGGTTAATAATGATAAATGGTGGTGCTAAGGCAGGACGGCCATGATATTCCACAATCAGGTTGTAGCGCTGAACTTTCCAGAAGATGTCTGTATTGCCCTGAACAACTTGAAAAGTATAACTGTAATTGGAGGGCAAAATAAAAGTGTATAACTGTTTTGACCACAACAAGATAAAGATTATTAATACAAAGGTTAGTCCCATATTTACTTTAAAAAAGAAACAGCAAGCTCAGCAAGTCCTGTTAATTCCATCTAAAGTTTGTGCAAATTCGTAGGTATTAAAATAATTGCAGTTGCAGTCTTCAAATATTAAAAGATGCATTTGTTTTGTTTTGGGTTTGGGATTTTTTTAAAGAAAGGTAATTCTGTTTCACTCAGAAAAGATCAGCAACCATGCCACAGCAGTTCTTCAGCCAAATGAATCATTATTAGCTGCGTTGACAACAAGCATTTCCCTTATGTGCAGATCATCCACTGTCAAGTCTGTCAAGTTTATGGCTGCTTTGCACCTGCTGCGGCACAGCTAGGGACCAAGACTCTTCTATACATCTTTAATTTGAAGTTTTAACAGTAAAAGAGGCTTCTTTTCTTCTTATCTTCAATGTAGCTATAGTGAGGATGATGAGAACCTAAGAGCTATATGATCACAGAATTCTGCCCATCCATCCCCCAGTAATATTTATTAAGAAAATTGGAAATGTATTCCAAAATGAGTAGCCAACAGCAATGTAGTAAATGTGGGCATTCACTTAAACTTTTGCAGCCTCTGTCTTGATACTTGTTGAAATCACTCTTACCTGAACATTGCAATCAGAAGATTCATAAGCAGAACGTTTGTGACTAGTAGGAAGATGACCAGCAGAAGTATGACGAGCCAGTTGGCATAGCTATTAGGACACGATGGTGTGTTCTCCTGCAGAATCTGCAGTGGATTAAATGTGCAGTTCCTGGGATATGTTCGTGATGCTGCAAAGGAAGATAGAGAAATAAAAGAATAATTTTGACAAATCCTACTGCCATATGTTTCTCTTAGTGTGGGGACAAAAGCTTTGCATTTTGGTGATCAAGATCTCTGATTTTCAACAAAGAATGGCAAGAATTGCAAGTTGTTCCTGAGGTTTGAAGTATTGCATTTCATAGCTATTTCAGTGCAAATAAAAACTGAATTAACACCTCTAAAGATGTCTTTCTTTAAGAACTAGTGACATGGGTGGATGTGTATATTTAATACCTTTACTGTTAAAATAGAAATCAAGGACAATGATAATACTCGTTACTAAAATGAGATTTAATATTGGCTGCATATGAGCACTAGCATGATTTGGTTCTGAATATTTTACAATCATTAAAAGCTTAAACTAAATATTGTGGTAGTATTTTTGTACTGCCCTTGTTGACTACTAGCAGGACTATAAATACGAGACTCTCTTTACCCCAGCAGGGCAGTTCTTTGATTGCTTGAGCTACAGAACTTTATTGCAATTGAAAGATCATTTGTGTGCACTAACATCCAGTGTCTTTAATTTTGTGAAAACGTAATCATGTTGTGTACATGAAGAGACATTGCTTTATCATGCAAGACATTTGCAACCCTAGGGCAGTGCAGACCTTCACAACTAGCCTGCTCATTGAGTGGCAAGATGGCTGTCATAGATGGCTTTTTAGTAGCATTCATCAAAAAAGGGGTTGTATTGAAAGGGCTGGATCCTTTTTAGACTAGTTTTGAGTTCTCAAAGTCAACCCCCCTCCGAATTTGTGTTCCCCTATATGCTTGTGTCTTCACAGTCCTTATGCTGATATGTACATTAGAGGAGAAAACTCATTAAAACTGGGATTGGGGTTCCTCATTGTAAATTTAAACTGCTTTGAGTATGAGCTTGCAGTCAAGACTAGGAAGAACATCTGGTTCTACCTCATTAGACTAGGGGCCTAGTGCTGTAGCCTGTCTCCAGCTATGAATTTAATCCACAAATTTGGAGTAGCATAATGATATTTACTTTTTCATTCTCCATTTTTTCATTAGTAATTCATTTTGCAGCTGCCACAGATAACCCCAGGCCATACTCGTTAGAGCATTTAGTTATATCAAAGCTCACCACAGCTGGAACTGCTTTCACCTTATACTTATCTACACTGAATTTCATTTGATGATTTAGCACTCGTGGGGCTCCTCTGCATTTCTTAGGTGTCAGTTTTCATCTTTACTAAACAGTGATGTAGTTTTGTCAGCAAATTTTGTTCTCCTCATTACGCATCTCCTTTTCCGTATGTTTCACAAAGTTAAACACAATAAGCCCCAGAGGTTCCCAGGAAAAATTACTCCCTTCAGGAAGCTGCCCATACAATTGATTATTTTTCTCACTGTTTCTTTTAGCCAGTTATCTATCCAGGTGAAGACACCATTTGGAATTTCAATGGAGAGAAACACACATTTCTAGGGAATGCTACATATGATCTTTTTCCAAATGAGATGAATCCTATTCCAGAAATATTTGTCTCTCCAATTACTTTAATGGAAATAAGAATAACTGATTGTGCTGTGTATGCTTACACCATAGGCTTTTAAAACTAAGTGAGATGAAGCACACCTCTGCTCTCTTCTCTCACTCAGACTTTTCTGGCTTTTCTAAGACATGTTTTTTCTTATTAAGCAGAGTGAACATGAAAGAATGCTTACCAGTTTGCTTCTGTGTATGGGGGTTTTTTTGTTCCATTAATATTACTCTAAGTTTGAATCCTACTTCATTATTGCCACTGACATTTAGCACTGTTATTCTGGCTAAATGCTGTGGTGTTACTTCAGACTTCTTTGGGAGATGACCTATTATATATTTCACCTGCTTGCCTATCAGAAATGTTGCCTTTGAACTTTTATGTCTAATTATTTCTGTGTCTTGTGATTATTTTTATGTTGTTTTGTTTGCAATGTTGCACATAAGCAATTACTACCTTTATTTGATTTAGGCAGCTTTATCTCCAGAGTAAATAAATGCTCTAGAGGAATATTTATTCTAAAATATAAATGTTTGCTTATGGGCAGAGCAGTACTGATTTAACACTGTCACGTTAAACTACTGCCAAAATGTATGGAGATTCTATTTCAGTTTACACAGGGTTATCTGGGTCTAGGTAAACTGAATGGAAATGGATCCAAGTGAAAAGAGGTATGCCAGCCTTTAAAACTGCAAATTCTTGTGTGAATATTTCAGAGACCTTGTCTAAATAGGGCCTGCCCTTATGGTCTATTGTACTTCCACAATGCAATGAAATTATACTGTTTATGTCATAGTAATGTGAAAACTTTGTCCTGTAGGACAAAGATTTAAAAAAAAGTAAAATAAAATAAAAAGAGACAATACTTGGAAGGAATTCCGTGCTCCAATCAGAAGTGTGCATTAAAAAAGACTAAGTTGGGGGGGAAAAAATTTCCTTACTGTCTATTTCATCCAGTGGAATCTGGCCAAATATCTGAAGGTAAGGACGATAAAGCACCCTTCTGAATATCCATTCCACTCGTCTGTCATCGGGATGAAGTAGAGCTTGAGTTGTCACACCATAGGCAATGAGCCACACACTCAAGAAAAACAGAAAGAAGAAAACATCCTTCATCTGAAAAACAGAGGGGGTGAGGAGAGAAGGAGCAGTGACTGTGATACCATAGTCAAAGAGTAGTCTTTCTGTATGAATATGGTCCAAATAATTCTGTTTCTTTACAAGCTTGTTTAGGTTGAAGGAGGTTGAATACGATACAGTTTGAGGCACAGAATTCCTCTCCTGACCTTGCTGTTTTCATATTGTTCTTGGCCTGTGATAAGCATTTTTCTTTGATGGCTAATTCAGATAAAGGCATGTTTTAAACTAAAACCTTGCTTTCCAATCATCTAACATTTAAAAGTGAAACACATTTTATCTTTTAAGTCAGTCTCACTGTATCTTTAAATGCATATTTTCTGTGAGATATCTCAGTACTATGGACTGCTTTACTGTCAATTACAAGGGTTCTGCTGCAGCAGAGAATCCTGGTAATTGATGAATCCTGCTCACTGATGAATACTGAACCACTGAGAGAGCAGACAGTGAAGTCTGCAAGGATCAAGTTGCTTCTGTCTTCAGTTTTCAAGCGAAGTGATGCATCTAAAGGATTGTTTTCAGGTCTTCCTGCTTTTAAACATTGTGCTTCTTTACAGAAGCAGAAGTAATTGAATCCTAAAACACTTACTTAAAAAAAAAAAATCTAATATGCATTTCAAGTGCAATAATTTTTCCCTGGTGGAAGAGGAACACTTCATCCTCTTCCCATCTAATCTGACAGAGTTCATTGGGGACTGTAGATTCATTTCAATTAGATTATTGGATTGTACAGTTACCCAAAAGCATAGGCATTTCAGACGTCCAGGACGCTACTTGGAGTTCTAATAAGAAACGGAGTCTCTAAACCAGGCAAAACAGTCTCTCTGACTTTCATCAGTCTCTTTTGTTTTCTGGATGATTTAAAATTTAGCAATGCTGCATGACTGTAGTTGTGCCATAGTGATGTGAGAGCAGTGGCAGGTACAGAAATATTTTTTTCCAATCTGCAGTCTCTCTGTTAATGGGCATTGTTTTGGCATTGTTCTGTCATATTAAAAGCTACCAGACCTGTTTCTGCAATCCTATAGCAAGGTTATAAAGAAGAAAAACAATAAGAAACCATCTTGGATTGCTTCTCTGTTTAAGTAAAGGAAATGATCTTGCTTGAACCCTTGATGAACCTTTAAAGAAGGTTTCGTCTACTGAAGTAACTTTTGCTGTTCTTTCATTTAACATAAGGTTCAATGTTGAACTACCAAAGCTAAGGCATTGTGTTGGCTTGGATGGGGGGAATATGAAAGATCTCATGTTGTGGTTTTGTCTAGGCTGCTCTTTATGTTCTTATTTGGATCTTCTCAATCCCTTAAGCTGTGTCACACCTTGTGTGACTTCAGATGCCAACAAAACAGACATGTCAATGTACTTGTTCAAAGCCCTGGTTTAGGCTGGTATGCAGCAAAGGAAGGGTTAGGAGCTGTAGATCTGACTTGTTCCCTTACAATAGAAGTATGCTGTAAGCTGGATAATGATCAAGAGTAAATATTTATTTGCCATTTACCCTTTTGCTACTTCAACCAAATGTCATGTTAGAATTCCAGTTATTGCATTTGTAGACAAATCCAAACAGCTTGCTAGTTATGTTTATTCAATGTATAGGCTTGTTTAAACTGTAGAGCTTTTACTGAGTTCTGCTGTGAGTCACAAATCAAATATTTGTAACTCTATAATAGCACTTACAATTAGATGAACTCTATTAATCGGTTAGCATGAGCTAATTGACGTAGAGGATTAACTTGCCTAAATAAAAAGCTACTTCAACATACCAGTGCATACCCAAGCACAGTAGCTGTAGTCCCAATGTCTCTTTTACTGCAGTAGAGTGGTAATAAATAAAAATATTTTATCAACATCTTCCAACATACACTTACAAAGTACTAGTATGTTTTCATTGTAACTTGGAGCTAGAAAGTGCAAGTAAAAATATTTGTTGTGGAAAATTTGTAACTACTGTTTTTCATGGATTTTTTTTTCACTCTTGTTGCAAAAAATGTGATCTGTTTCCCGAGGTGGAGCAGAGTCAATCAGTGGAAGAAGCCCTGCCCTTCTGTGCATGGCCTGTCATCCGTCTGAGGTCTTCCCTCTGGATTCAGACAGCTTAGAAAGTACGGGGAAGACCAGTAAGTCAAAGATTCTCTACTCTTTGTTTGCCAGATCTGAGTATAAATTATTAGGTAAGGTACAAGGATTAGTAAATATGGACCAACTTATTACACTGTGGAGCTCTTTAGAGGGATCTATTTCAAACATTGCATCTAATTCTCAGGGTAATATGCAAAATAAAGAGCCTTCAAAATAAAGATAGATTATAAACTGGTTTCCTTTCTAAAGAGAAGATTTCCTACTCTCCATTTCTTAGAAGGCACAGGTATTTATCCGAGAGAGACTGCACTCTTACCATCCTTTCCACAATTATGATCTTCGGTCCAAGTTGTTTGTGAATTGCAAAAATATGTATAAGTCTAAGTGTAAACACCATAAAATCAATGGCAAGTATTGTACGGCCAGCTTGGAAAGTGGAGTTCAGCATCCTGCAAGAACACATGAAATGAAGTATCAGATCTCTGCAAATACTGCTGAGAAGTGTTTTCTCAAATACAACACTAAGGTTCGGGGCACAGCCTGCTTGGGAAAAGGCAAGCGCTTTGGGGTTGTGGTTGCATAAGCCTGTAAGAGGAACTTGACAGAATGTCTGTACATTGATGAGAAACAGCCAAAAGACGGAGGAACACTGTTTTCTCTCTCTTGGCTTGAATGAGTTTTATTAAAAAATAAAACAAAAACATCATAACTTGAGTAAAAATGATTTCCAAAAACAAACACACAAAGCAGAGCTTTTCAGTACGTGTATTTGAATATATCAATATATCTTTTTGTGGTCTCTGGAGTAATTTCTATGATTTCAACAGAATTTTAGAGGCTTCTATTGCAGAAACATGTCTCAAAGTTTGTAAAAATAAATGTCACAGCCTGTCCTCATGTGCACATGAGACACTGCTGTCAGCTGATATACATAGCCCTTGCTACTGATGCTGACCACATCACATGGAATAAATATTTACCTGCAGGTTACCCCAATTATGAAGAGAAAGATGGTCACCATATCACATTTATTCCAGTTATCCTCCACATACAGTTTAAATTTTTTCATTAAATTTGTGTCTTCATCTGTATAGAAACTCTGAAAAAGAGAAATAATCAGTTATTGACCTGATTCACTATTTCATTGTGAGCTTTAACGTAATACCTGTTTCCTTTCTCTCTTTCGTTATAAAAAAGAAAACCAAATTCCTAATGTAATAAGGAAAAACAAAGATTGAAAACATAAGCTCCGTTTACCATCCTAAAGGACAGAAGCTGAATAAAAAAGAAAAAATATTTGTATTCTTGTGATAACAGTTTTCAGAATTTTTGAGGCCTGATTAAAGATTTTTACAGAAGAAAATCTTTGCTGTAAGGGTGGCAAGGCACTGGAATGGGTTGCCCAGGGAAGTTGTGGTTGCTCCAGCCCTGCAAGTGTTCAAGCCCAGGCTGGACGGGGATTTGAGCAATCTGCTCTAGTGGAAGGTGCCCCTCCCCATGGCAGGAGGTTTTGGAATTAGATGATCTTTGAGGTCACTTCCAACCCAAACCATTCTACCATTAAGTCAGCATTCAAGCTGTAAAACGATACAACAACTTCCAGGCAAAGCTCAGTCTCTAGACATGGTTATCTAAACAGCATGAACAGATTTGCATTTGTGTACTGAAATTGTCAGTAAGGGCATATTTGATTATCTAGACAAAGAGTTGGGTTTCTTAATTGGGTTTTAGCCTGGCAATCTTCCTGTTTTACAGGTTTATAATAAAATGTTCTTTGATGCAGATATTTTCCATGTCCTCTTCTGGTTATGGCCTTGTTGCACAATTTCAGATAAATTGTAATAAATTAGGATCCCCTCCCCTGTTCCTTTTGCTTAAATAATGAACATCTATTGGTTCTTTCAGAGTGAACGATTGCAACTCCTTTTTTTCTGCCTAAAGAGAACAGCTTTATGCACTCACAGGCAGCACACTAGCAGCATTGTTAACACATTATTTCAGTTGTTCAGCTAAGGACACTCCAAAACCAGTAATGGGAGAGTAATGGAGAAGGGTTTTGAGGGTTGGTGGGTTTGGTTGTTTGGTTTTTTAAAGAAAAGCAAACCCAGAATAGTTCTGCTAATGTTTTGCATTGAGAAGTATTTTAGGAAAAACACAAATAATCTGAATCTGTTTACCTGGGGTTTTTATAACACTCCCCAGTGGGGAAGAATCTCTTTAAAGGATGTAGAATTGTCTGCTTGTGTTACCAGGTGTAGACTATAACTTCCCAATTATATTATTTGTGGTGGGAGGACCTACCCAGTTCTGGGGAGTGAAATCAGAAAGCAACTTTACAAAGTGAAGAGTATTTGAATGTTGGCAGCTTGCTTGACTTGGCTACAGCTGGAGTAGGATGGAAAAACAGAAATGGAGCTGTAGGTTTATGTGGTGGAGGAAGAGCTTGCTCTGGGAGAGAGGCGAGATGTTTTGAATAAGGTAAGCTCTGTATTGTTATCTGTGTAAATCTGCACTTGAAACTTAAAATCTTCAAGCTTGTACATTTATACAGGTTGCAGGTCTTGAAAAATTGCTGCAAGTTCGACTGTGTTATTTCTAAGGTGATGTAGGTCACTTACCTGTCGGATCTCTTCCAAGACAAGGGTAAACACCCAGAAGTATAGTATAATTTCTTTAACAGATGGACCCTCAGGTGGAGGTGGTTTAAAGTCCAGTAAAAGGACATAAGTAAATAGAAACAGAAAAGCAAAGTACATTATAACATTCCCCATAAATACAGTTACAGGGGCACTCCAGAATTTTCTCCACCGGGTAAACATGAATGTTGCCCATGCTGTGTTTTCAGAAGGGTTCTGTTTTTCCAATTTAGCATTTCCTCTGCAAATGGAAAAAAAAAATAGGCTCGTGACAATTTCCTAAAATTAGTTCATGGGAATAAGCTCAATATTTATTCTATATAAAGCTTCTTGTAAGAGGCAGATGCCGAAGGTGACAAAGAGGAAGGCTGTAGAAGTCAGAGCAACCACATTACCACAGCAGATATATTTCAAATCAAAAAGAAGGTTTTGAAAAACAAAGTCCCATTCTTGTTATTTCAGTTTAATTGTATTAATTTGAGTTGTGACCTCATTGTGTTTCAGCATGTACTGCAAACACTGCAAATACACAAGGAGAGGGCGAAAGGGGCTAATTAGTTTTTGTCATCCCAAATAATAGGAAAGAAAAGAAAATGGCTAATGTCGTTTGTGAGTCAGTTCTTAACTATTTTGATTCTAAAATTTTCTTGCAGTGTTTGAATGCAGAAGTTCTTGTTGTTGTGATTTTAAGCTCTTGACACAGTCTCAAAGTGCTGGATCCTACTAAGCATGATCCAGGATCATACTAGGCATCTTGACTATCCTTGCTGGAGTCTGATAGAACTACTGAAGGAATACTTTAGTCCTTTGCATAAGTGGCATCTTGCCCTTTATGATTAAATTAGAGTAAGTTGCAAAAAAAAAAAAGGCAATGTAGAAGCCTTTTAGCAAAATGAGTTGACCTCATAAATGATGTATTAAGGTAGTCTTTGAGTATTGTGGAATTATGCAAGTATTTGGTAACCAAAGGGAAATTTGACCTGCAGATCTACAGTTGTTTTGCTGTGTTTTGGAACATGAACTGGTGTCTATTGGCAATGGAAATTATCCTGTGCAGAAAATAAATGTTCCCTGTATTTGATAGCAATTTGATCTTAGTGTGAGGATTTGTTTCCACATAAAATGCTCTCCTGTGTAAGCTAAGGACGTTATTGGATCTTTAATTTGTGATTCTGACTCCGAGAGGTGTCATCTCTAACCACGGATGTGCACACTAGGGTATGTTTTCAATTTCACTTCACAGAAAATAAACAATGATTCTTCACTGCTTTTTAATTTCCTTTGACAGTCTTGCTAATTATTAAATACATTTGTTACAAGGAAAAAATTCTCCTTGCAGCTAATCTTTTCTATGTGCCTTATTCTGTACTATCTTTCAATTTATGACATCATAAGATACATTCCCACGGTAACAGGCTAATATCATAAACAGATAATTGTAGTTTTACTGTAAGATGCTGAAATAGATCTGGGAGGGAGAGAGCCTCCTTGTTAAAATAAATTGCTAAGATAATAGCAATTGGAACACACAATGTAATGACCAAATCATGCTGCACTCAGGATATGGGAGTGCTTTATGATATTGCTTACAAATAGCTCCCAAGAGGCAGATGCTTTTACACCTATTTTATAGGTTAGGGAGGGAGAGAGAAGAACTAATGATTTTCTCCAATATACTAGCAGTTAAATGCCAGAAGTAAAAATAGAACCTAATAACTCTGACTTGCTCCAAGACTTCATACTGCAGATGATGCTTCCTCTCTTTACCATTGTTCACATACTTCTGAAGTTCACTTTAAATCATAGGAAAGCTTAATACAAGTGGATATTTAGCACTATTTAACCACTAAGAGGGCTCTGTACCAATCAAAAGCTACTTATCCTGACTTAAGACCTTGTGGTCTCCCAGGTTTTGGCAATGAGTGTGTGTGTGGTAGAGGTATAGGGTGGGATTGAGTACTGAATCACAGATCTATGAGTGGCCCAGACCAACTGACAAAATCTTTGTGCTCAGTCACCCATTTGTGTGATGCTCTCTCTAACTCATAAGGTTCCTCAGGGCTCATCTTTTAAAATGTAAATGAAGAGCACTGGAATGGTGAGAAGCCAAGTCAACATAAAATTCCCCAGTACTGATGTGTGCAAGTATACCTTGGTAGGAAAGCATGCAGTGATGTGCTCAAATAATGTAAGACTTTGCTGAGAACCTTCTTTCTGCTCAGCTCAGTAATATGGTAAGTTCCTAAAATCCAATGTGTAACAGCCATCTTGAGGTACAGGGAATGTCAGGAAATGCTATTTGATTCCCAAGGTATTAAGCAGATCCCTTGTTCTGCAGAAATTACCTGCTCAGAACAACTAAAGTGGTGTCTCCTTAAAGCAGTGCTATATCCCTGTTTATCTTCTATGTTCCTTTCAGAGAGCAACAACAGCAGCCATCAGAGGGCACAGTACTTTCTGAGGAGTAATGATTTTCTTGGTTCTTCAGCTGCTCCTTAGATCATTAACTGATCGCTAATTCACAAGAAGTGTCCTGTTTTTATCTTAACTAATGATTTTAAACTTACCTATCTTCTTCCATGGAAAAAAACAGAGTCCTCTCTGTATCCAAACTGTCCAGCTCTCTTGTTGGCTCTGGCTCATTCTTTGATTGTTTTTCCTCACTGTAAGGAAATAAACTCATTAGTTGAAAGATGATGCTTAGTCATTTTTCACTGCTAAATTGGCATTAATACAGAACTGCTACCATATACTTATCTTCGACTTGCTCCACTGGGAAGCTTAGTAATCCTTACCTTTACAAACTCTGTTTATTTTTAAGGAGAAGGCTGAAGTCATCCACAAGATTTGGAGAAGCGATAATTGGCATGCTTCACAAAAATGGAGCAGGATGCTCAGTTTCTTCAAATTACTTATGATTTGAGCAGAAATAAACCCCTCAGTCAGTCTTAGAAGACAATAGCCCAGTTCTCCATTCCTAATTACTCTTAGTAGCAATTGAGAGAGGAAATGCCAGAGGCAGTAGAGAACATGTCAATTCTTGCATTTACAGGTAAAGGAGGACAAATAATGGAAAATTTGAAAGGATTACTCTGATTATGAATCATAATTTAAACTTTTCCATGAAAACTTTGCCAAAATATCACATTAAATTAATTTGTGAATCTGGCAGCCAGTATGGTAAGAAAGTCATCTTTAGTGATACTGGCAGAAGGAAAGTCCTAAGTCAGCAGTGCCAAATAAGTTTTCATCCTGCTTTTTATGCAGTTTAACAGTTAATAAGCACACATTTCATAATACCATGTCATTCCATAGTGCCAATTCTGATGATTTGTATATGATTCTATGAATATTATGAGGTTTTCTTAAAGTTTCAGATCCTGGATTTTTATGACCATGTAAGCATTTTGGTTGCTCTTTTTTATTTTCTGGGACTTTTGTTGTTGTTGTTTCTGTTGTTGGTTTTTTTGTTGTGTTTGTTTGTTTGGGGTTTTTTTGTGGGGTTATTTTGGTGGTTTTTTAGGGGTTTTTTGTGTATAGGCTTTTTTCCAAGAAAACCTAAGATTCAAGTCATCTTCATTGTGACAAAAAGCTGAAAACTACAAACTCCAAAGCTATGCCTGCGGAACACTAATCTGAAAATCTTAATTGATTTAATGTCAGTTCTGTGTTTTTAAGCTTGACTTATGGTTATCAAGCCTTGTGGCTGATAATACTGCCTTGTGATGGCTGTTTTCCTTGAAAAGATACAGAGGTTTGAACCAGGCATCTCCAAATCTAGAAGAAACAGACAATGCTACACCTGGAGATATTCTAAATATTACTGTGTAGAATCTGGAGCTGACAGAATTCCAAAAGGCTTTTCTGTGGACTGTGCAAAATAGAAATGATCTATATGAAACCATGGCATTGATCTCTTAAGTATGAGAACCGGCACTAACACAGGATGCACAAATCACTGAGCCCCATAGAAAACTGACTTGATGAATAGCAGCCCTTTTGACACTAACAATATTACTGTCTTAATCACTTAGGTGAGAAATTTTGAGCCTGAATATTTTTTATGGCTTATTTTTCATCACTTACTTCCATCCAAATAGTTATATTTATACCTGAATGCTATTAAATTTGTGTAGATTAGGAAAGGACACCAGAACGCACAGATTAACTTCAGGATCTGTGTGCTTGTAGACATGTCTCCCCACCATATTTTTGTCAGAAAGGCCTGAAAGTCAAGAAAACAAGAGATGGCTTTAACAGCAAAAATCTATACTTGCAGATGCAGTGCACTTATGTCCTGTGACAAAGTGAATGGTCTGGAAACCTCCAGAGCAGGCACATCTTCAGAGCAAACAGGCGCTCTGCACATCTTTCTGCCGATGTTGAGTATGCAAAGAATTATTAAGAGACCAGTGGAGAGAACAGCAAGTCAAATGGAATTAAGCAACATCTGTAGTACTAAAAAAATGCAAGTCAGGCACTGGGAACTAAAAGCACCATCACTCTTAATTTGGTTTTGTGTATGCAGAGAGAATTCAGGTTGTGAGAGCAAAGTTGAATAGTAATTGGATTTAACTTTTTTCAATGAGCTCTTTCTTGAACCTGAACAAGGAGTTACCTCACATCTTGGAGCAGCTTCATCATGCCCCAAGCAGATTTACAGTGCTTCTCTGTGAACAAGGAAGGAATAAAAAGCAAAAAGCACACAAGAGATTAAAGGCTAAACCTTCTCAGCACACTGTTCTGTGGGCCAACTGAATGAAAGAGTGGGGAAAGGGGGAACTGTGTTGCTTTGGCAAGGAAATGGTATAATGTCCTCTTCCTATGGTGTTAGGGAGAGAGGAGAGTCCCTTCTCCGAAGAGTGGCTCTTAGGGGAATGCATTTCATGATGTTGTTCAGTTGCTGTGCTATTCTCTGCTGTTCCAACTTAAAGCCCCGGGGTATATAAAACTTACCTGGACACCATCATGTGCAAAGAAGGACTTTGCATCTGCTTCTGTAGCCAGCTGAAGGCAGGTGGTTTTGCTCCAGTACTGATTTTTCCTCACCAACAGAGCAAATGCTCTCTCCTCACTGTTGTGGTAGCATTCACTAAACAGTTCTGTCACATGAAGGAAACAGAGACAAACAGATCTTGTAATTTAAGAGAAAAATTAAAAAAAAATAATGTAAGGCAAGAGGGCAACGTGTGTAGGATGCAGCACAGTGGCAGCAAACCCTGAGCACTGCCAGATGCCCATTGCTACACCAGAGACTTCTGCAAGGCTGCTGTAATTGGAAAGAGCCTGAGAGAGCTAAGAGGAGGTGGGAGGGAGAGAGGAAGGATGCTGGACACAAGAATAACTCACCACAGCTTTATGCGTGTGTGTATATGTGTTGGGGCAGAGGGCAGATAAAACAGATTTGCCTTGGTGAAAAAAAATCACTGTGATTTTAAAATTGCCACTAGTTACAGAAAAATTGAGTAAATCTCTCAGTGCTTTCCTTTTACTTCTTTCTATCTGCATGCTCTCTTCTCCTCACGGGAGACCTCTGATAGGTCTGGGGTTTAGGTTTTGTGTGGTTTTGTTGGTTTGGTTTGGGGTTTTTTTGTTGTTTTTAGTTTGTTTGTCTATTTTGTTCCGTGTTTTGGTTTTTATTTTGTTGGTTTGTTTCTTTCATCTTCAGACAGCATAAGCAGTTTCTTGGAAACATGTCAATATTTGTTACAGTCTCTCCTCTGTAGCTGCTTCATGTGGAGCTTTAGGTAATATCAAGCAAAACTATCTCTTGGGTGATCCACTTACACTTTGAAGGATGAGTTGCCGTGCTGTCTCCACTCTCCTGACTAAACAAAAGGAGCAGCTCAGCTTTAGCTTGTGGACAACAAATCCTCGGTTTTAAGACAGAGGTATTTGACTTCAAATAATATTAGACCTGCTAGGGTGTTATGGCATAGTTGTTTCCAGAGAAACTAGTCCTGGAGCTTAGAAACTAGGATAAACAGTCCTAAAAAGTCAAGATTTTCTCATTAGACAAGATCTGGCTTCATGTGTCTGTTTCATTCTAGTGATTCACTTGATTATCTCAGTACCTAAGCCAGCCTACATCTTGTTACATTTTGAGGGCTGGAGAAAAGATCAAGTGCACTTAAAATAAGCCGATATTCAGACATCTTTTGGAGTTGATGTGGTATTTATCATTCTTAAAGAAAGTTTGTTTATGTAATATTGACAGCATTATCCGGGCCAGAAATTAAAATTGAGGATCTGATCTAATACTTCTCAAAGCCAAAGAGCAGACTCCTGAATTAGGCTCTGTAATTCCATGACTCAATTACTTGAGTCCTGTGATTATACGAGAACCTGATTCTTAATTTTTGTAAATAATAGTGGCCCTGTGACAAGAAGGGAAAATGTGATCTGTGTATAAATACTGTAGCAATGCCTGCATGAGCCTTCAGCTGCTTGATGTACAAGCTTCAAGGGAGAGGAGTCTCTGCATTTGTTACAGTGGGTGGCATATTTTAAAGCCCTCTATTCACAGCAGTTCTACCCTCAGGTACGAGTTAGACTGAAGTCAGATCAGCAGAAATGCCTGTGTGCTTTGTGTGCTTCTATTTAGAAGGAGACATCTGTTTCTAAACCAGGCAAAGGGGAAAGGGCTCAGCGTTCAGCCACTGCAGATGCCTGGATGCTTTACTGCTGCAGGGAGGGACAGCCTGTCTGCTGCAAAACCAGTCTGAGCCTCACTGCAGTTTGCAGTGCAGTTAGCTCTCTTCTGGGTGAGGTAATCTCTAATTATTTTTAGCAGCAATGACAAACCTTAAAACTTGTTGCTTTAGTGGCCCTTACAGAGCAAGCTTGATATTGCAGGAAAACCAGGCTGCAGTGAGCCTGAAAGGGTTTTGGTTATTCTGTCTTCCACATCATTGTAACACACCTTGTACTAAGATCAGCCACTTAAAATATCAACAAGCAGAAGGAGAGTAATTCCTTCCATGCATCCCAGGGGCCAGTCTTGGATCAGTGATTTTTCCAGAATGATTGGGTTTTAAGTCTTTCTGTGATATCTGAATGTTTGGGACTGCCTGTGCTGCAAGGCTATTACATTATTCATGAGACTTGACCTTTTACAACCCAAACAGTATTTTTTTCACTTGCTTGCCTTCCAGTGGCAGTTACTTCTTAAATTTTCTATGCCATTCAGAAGGTGCCGTGACTTACCAACAGCGAGCTGCTCATACTTTGCCTCTTTCATTATACAGGCTGCTTTGGTTTCTGTCTCCAGGCGGGAAATCTCTTTAAGGATCTTGCAGGCTGCCAGAGCTGAAGCTACACCCTCCTGGCCCTGTAGAATTGAAAGGAGTGCTGCTGTCACTCTTCACTGGAGGGCATTTTTAAATGGAGGAGTCTCCACTAAGGAGCACATCTAACAACAACACAAAATTCATACATATTTCCCCTTCCAAGAAAAATTTTCCCTCAAAAATCTGGACTTTGAAAGTCCAGAATATTGATCAAAATTATGGTAATTGAGAATTGAAAACCACATATTCTAGATGTCTTCCCCCTAGCAGTGTTCAATGCCAGGTCAAACAGGGCATTGAGCAAACTGATCTAGTGGGAGAGCCCACAGCAGAGGGGCTGGCACTGATTGATCTTTAAGGTCACTTTCAACCCAAAATGCTATGATTCTATATTGGTAGTTCTTGTGCCTTGTAAGGCTGGAGACTTCTGGGTCCAGGCACTTACAGGGGCCTGATTTGGGGTAGCAGCCAAAAACTAGAAAGGAGAATAACGTGCTATGGAAATAGAGCAATACAATCTCACAGTGCTGAGACACTTCCCATGTGGCTGTGCTGAGACCCTGCATAAGGATGAAGAGAAAGGAGGGAGCACAGCTGGCAGAGGCACAACAGTGGCACAGAGCAGAGACGTGCCTTGTGGTCACAGGGCTCGACAAACACAAGGCCCTGCAAGGTGCTGATGCACACGCACACACACTCGCAGCCTGAAGCGCTGTGCTGCAGTTTGTGCCTCCCCATGACTCCCCCCCGCGTGCCAGATGCACTCCTCTGGAAGGTCAGGGATGGAGTCCGATAGCTGTCTCACTCTGTGGGGGCAGGGAGGCTCCCAGATGCAGGAGACAGGGCCTTGCTTGTGGAGGGTTGTGAAACAGCAGCCAGTTATGCCAGCTTGAAGCTCAGCCTTTGAGACCGTGGTGCTATTGTTTCCTACACACAGAGCACGTAAGCTAAGGATGCTTCACTGCACCGTCTTCCCTCCCATCACGCTTGGACCCAGTCAATTGCCCTATTGTAGAAGGCACAAAAACTGTGCCTAAGAGTCATCAGGAGCAGGGAAGGAAGGGCTGACTCTGCAGCAGAGGCTGTGCTGATTTACACCTGCTGCTGCTCTGCCCTCATTCCATCAGACCCTCTGGCCCCGCTGGCATGAGCCATGCAGAGATGAAAAGCCCTGTAAATGGCACCTCTCATATTTTGGAAACAAACCTATCTGTCATCTGAGCTGCAAGGCTGAGCAAAAAAACATCTCGTAAACTTGAAATATGTTAATATTTCACCTGGAGCCGCTACTGCTCAAAGCTTACCATAGACCAGAAATAGTTTGCCATCTTGTGCCGGTTTTGAAGTACTGCCCATACAAACAAATCCCTCCAAGGATTTTCACTTTTCTGGTTCATATCCAAGGGCCCAGGTAATCGCTTTGTATTCATTTTATCCTGAAATATGGTTTGTAGAAATTAAAATGTGCTTTGCAGCCTCATTGCATGCAAATGACATGATCTAAGCTGCTCTTGGCCTTGCCAGCTACTTCTTTTGATTTTTTTCTTTTCTGTAGAACTAAGAGGTAATTAGCTCATTCTGTACTGAGTCAAATGACCCTTGTGTCCCTGATACAACTCAATATGTGTGAGAACATTCTGGACGAAATGGTGACTCCATTGAAGCCGATGGTAAAGTTCTCATCGACTTTATTAAGGCGGGATTTCGCCGCCAGTGTGTAATATCATACAAGACAAACCTGTGATTAACTAATCTGGGCTTGCTTTCAGTTATATTTGACTCTACTTGACTGCCACGGAGGACATGGTTTCAGAGAAAAGGGAACAAAAGGCATTTTATTTCAGCAGAAATAAATCTCGCCAAGGCCCTGTGCAGTGCAAGAACAGAGTACGTCAGTACCCTTTTTTAGGCATTCCTTTGAGCAACTTTTCACTCGTGCAGGGAGCAGTGCAAGTAGAACGCTGCTTATTCCTTTGGCACTTGATAAAAAATTGTCCAGAGAAAGTGCAGCCACTTAGGTCAAGTTCTGAGTTTTAAGTATTTTTTAAAACTGCCTTTATATAAGTTGTGAATTTGAAGCAGCCAGAGTAGATTTACTCTTAATAAAAGAAGTTTGTTGTGAGAATATAGTTTTTAATAATTTGATGAAATTGTCTTCAAATTTATTTTAACGGCATTTTGGGGGGGGGGATGGTGGTTACAGGTGGTTTTCTTCAGTTTGTAGTGAGCTATTTAATAAATTGAATTGCATTGAAAACTTTGCAGGTGACAGAGACATCCTAAAAGTCTCACTTGTCTTTGTAATGACTAGCTCCTAAATTGAAACAACATGCGCAATTCAGCAGTAGTGACACTGGTGTGCCAGTACTGTTGCCAATGATAATTGGATTGAGCCACTGTTGGGAAGCAGCCATGGGAAGCTTTTAAAGGAAAAAAGCTACTAGATGGCATGATCTGATATCTGAACTGGGCCTTATTTACAGCACTTGGCTTTAGCTCACTTACTGCCAAATGCCAGAAAGGCAAGTGAGATTTGGGGCAAATTTTTATTTCTGTGAAATTTGTAAATCTGGAGTCTTCTTAATGACTGCAGAGGTGTTGTCCCAGGTTGTCTCTCCTTGCCAATGAAGAAACCCTGACTAGATTCAAACTTATCTTTTCATATTACTAATTAATTTAGTGATTACAAAACAAAAGAAAAGTGATTTAAGCTCTTGAGTGAGAATTTCTTTTTAAATAGTTTTTCGCTTTAACAGTTTTAAGGTGGAATTAGAACTTGGCAAATACCAAATGGCTTAATTGTTTGGTTTTTCTAAAACTAAATCTTAATGAAATTTCTCTGTATGTCTTTGTTTTGAAATCATGCGTGCAAATTTATTTTCAATGCTTTTTTCAAGAACTTTGTTACTTAGGAGCTTCAATATTAAATATACTGTCAAAATGCAAAAATGATGATGTATCTATGGCACAGTTGAGGACTACAGACATTCCATATATGTCCCCATATCATGTTATTCTTGTCACATGTTTGCCAACGTGCTTGCCAGGGCCACTTCACACAATCATTCTTACTTCTTGCTGTGTGTTATGTCACTCAATAACAAGATTATAGTGATCTAAAGGCAAGTATTATATATTGCATATTGTTGACTATCCAGTCCACTCATACACAGTATAAAGCTGGGACTAGTTTCATGTATAAAGATTACCATTTTCAGACCTGAGATTGAAAATGTCCATTGCCTGCTTTTCTTTCTCGTGGAAAATACTGCCTTTCAAATACTTCTGCTTGAAGTTCTTTATGGGGAATGCAGACTACCTCCATGTCTAATAAAAAATGAGTGTGTGAAATACAGGGGCCTCTTTAGATTGTGAAACAAAGGCCACATCTTAGCAGTAGTTCAAGATACAGTGAAACCTTGCATAAAACCCCATGTGCAGAGGTGGAGAAAGAGGCATCACAATCTATCTTAGAAATTACTTTCTTTTCCTTTTTAATTTTGCAATTAAAATATCAAATCATTTAAAATGTGATAATAATTGACTGAAAAAAGGAATGAGAAACTGAAGTGACTATTCTGTCATCTTCCCTTTCCTTCCCTTCCCCACCCCCAAAGGCTAGACCTAGTTAAAATTGTTCAAATTGTAAATTGGAGTAGACCAGAACTACGATGTGAAGTTGTGACTCACAGATTTTTTCTTGCCTCCATGTCTGAGGTCTTGATAGAAACCTTTGCATGCATCATGAAGAAAATCCTTGAGAACTCTAGAGACCTCACTGAGAGTGAAGAGTGGGCAGATCTCCTGCTCATTTTCCTGTTGACCAGTGGGCCCTGCCAAGGTCAGCCTGTTTTCTTCGTGCTTCTTCAGAAGAAGTTCATAGAGGAGACATTTCTGAGAAATGGAACAGTAGAGTCGCTGCAGACGACTGTAGGTCAGGAATTCATACATGTTAGCCCCGTTGTCAATAAATAATTTTACAAATTCTGGTTTGTCATTGACCAAAGCATCCATCATCACTTCTTCCAGGTCACAGGACTGCATTGATGAAGGGAGAAAAAAAAAAAACCCAGACAAGGAAGTTTTTGGGGGTAATCATGGCTAGATGACAAGAGAGGTAAGATTTAACATGGGAACATGCACATTTTGTCTTCCACCAGGTCAACAGTGGGTACAATGAGAAAGAGGCAGAATTGTATTGATTTCTCTGTGATAAAATGTCTATGTCAGCATTAATGTTCAAACATCAGCACAAGTAGCCTGCTGTAGGACTTGTGGTGATGTTGGGTGCCCATGGCACTGGATATTTATACAGCAGTTGAAAATAGTGACGTTCTTCCTACCACTTTCTAACGGTAATGTCTTCCTGTTCTTGTGCTTTTAAGCTGTGGTTTGTTTGCTTTAAGGATCTATACAGCCACCAAAGAGCTCAAGAAAGAGATTGTGACTGCTGAATTATTCCTCTGTACTTAGCCATTTTGATATAGGGGACCCTAAAGACAAACAGCCTCAGGAAGCGTACTACTGCTGCCCAATCTCTTAGTGCAACAAGCAGTAAGGTAGTGTTAAAAATGGAAGCCATCTTTTGGGATGTCCCATTGTCCTGTACACAATGGATTGTACCCACTGATTGTCCTGTAAGACAACAAATCCTGGTACCTTCCACTCCACGTCACCATTGAATATTTCACTTTTAGCAATGTCGACCCTGTTCCAGGCTACTGCCAACTTCAGTTCATCCAGATATTCTTGGGCCTCCTGACTCTGACTTTTGCAGGCTGGCAAAAATAATAAAGACAAATAGACTCAGTGCTTTACACTTCTGTTTCATTTAATATAGCATTGGTACTTTGATTAGAAAAACAAGCTCTCCTTTAGCTGTCACAAATCTATGAGCTGCTTAGTCAGGAACTCTTCACAGCAGTTTTTTCCTATATTAAGAAATATTAATATTCAAAGATAGTATTTTCCCCCCCCAGCAGAATTCTCTATTAATCCATTAAGTTTAAATGGCTGTTCAATTTTAGGAGGGACCCTGGCCTGTAGAAAGCAGGGGACAGGACTGGCTGTTGTTTCTGCCATGTTTCAATTAGCACACTAGGAATAGAATGTCTTCCCCCCCCTCCCTGCTAAATTTAGTCTAACACAAACCATTAAGTTAACAGAAACTGAAATAGGTGGCACAACAAGTAATGTCCTCTTTCAGAAGATAGAGTGGAAGTTTCTTATAGGAGAAATGGATTATTTCTGGAACTAAGGCCATTCTTGTCTACTTGTGGGGTTTGTTTTCGTTTTCTTATTGGACTTTTTTAAATGGTTTGTAATTGGAATAATATACTGTTCCAATATATTTCAGTTGTTCTGTAACCTCTACTACCATGAGAAGCAAGTGTTGAAATAAAGGAGCAATTAAACTAATGTTATACAATATCATGAGATTTAAAAGCAAACAGTAGTTTAAAGCAAGGTTACAAAAGCTATGGTAAAAGCCACAGTTAATTTGTCAATAAACAAACAAAAGAACAGTGCATCAGAAATGAAATCTGATCCAACAGCCAACTGAACTAGCACTGGAAAAAAGTGAAATATACTTAGGGCATAGAAGAAGTCAAATAAAACAAGTATTACACTGTGCCGTGCTTATTGTTCTTACCTTTTACTAAAGCTTTTAAAATGACTGTGTCTAGTTCTTCTGAACCTTCTTGCTCAAAACTGTGCAGAGTTAAAAGATGCTGGTGTGAAATAATGTTTTGAATCTGTTGGGAGTTGAAACAAAAGTCACTTTACACATTGTCCTACTGCTGTATATTAGTGCCCAAGAGCCCAGTGAAGATCACCCAATCCATATTTCCCAAAAACTTACATCCTAATTGTAAAGCTGAGGTTTGGCAAGAAGATAAACGTTATTAGTTTCCCATATATAAATAAGTCCTAAGGCAAGGAGGGAGTTACTGCCTTTTTCAAAGTCACCTAGCAGGATAGGAGGAATGTGAATATCCTGAGAACCAGAGCAGTGCTTTAATTAAAAGATCCTTCCTTAACTCACATTCTTGTTTGACTCATAGTCATGCTATAGCGAGCATACCACTAGTTTTGTTTTATCTCATCCTGCTTTGACATTTAAGTTTTGCTCTCAGAGCTGTTCATTTAAAAGTATAGTCTCTAACTCTTCTTTGAGTAAAAGGTCTCAAATATTGATACATACAGCCGTCTTCTCTTTCCTTCTGCTTTTCTATTTATTGAGTTTTCTTTCTCATAGTGCAGCTGCACTGGGACTTTGTGAGCATCTGGCATCATTGCTTCTATATGCCTTTCATCCCCTTTTGTTAGTAATCTGTCAAAGTTCTTCCTAATTAATTAGTATGTAGAACTTTTAAAGCTAAGGATTACGGCATTAACTGCAAAGAATAAGTAGTGGACCAGGTCAGGTGGACTTAGTTTATCTCAGAGGCATACAATGCTCTTCAGTTTTCATATAAAGATGATTTCAAAGTGTTTTTTTGTTTCTAAAACACTTATGCATAGTGGTTTAAG
This sequence comes from Pseudotriccus pelzelni, assembly GCA_035584735.1. Taxonomy (NCBI): domain Eukaryota; kingdom Metazoa; phylum Chordata; class Aves; order Passeriformes; family Tyrannidae; genus Pseudotriccus; species Pseudotriccus pelzelni. The sequence continues at coordinate 15,380,851 of JAWMRA010000161.1, read as the reverse complement.
TCCAGCAACGTCAAGACAAAGAGTAAGGAAGATCTGTGAATCTGTTTTGTCCTTCTTTTTTAAGAACAATAATATTTTAAGAGCAAGCAACTGACGATAGATAGGATAATTTCTAAACATGCATCATTCTATTTAATTTATTCACGCTTATCCACAACTATTTCCATTTAACAGCTGTAGATCATGAATTAGGCCTCTTCTGTCACAGCTGCACAAGCTCCACAGCTGTGGATATAAATAATGCTTCATGTCCTACAGAAGGACTGTGGAGTTCCTGGGTGCTGGCTGTTACTTGTGGAAATAATTGATAAAGGACAGAGCCCTAAGTGTTCAGCTGAATCACTAGGACAACGAAGTAGTCTGTATGATCAAATGACCACTTGATTTTTATGTTAGAGGGGTGTCCTGTAGCACTGGTGTCAAAGCACTGGAGTACCCAAAACTTCTGAGCAGCTTCTTGCCAAACCAGTACTGAACGGGCTACCAAAGCTACAAATGTTAGGAGAGCTCACTGTTAGTGTCCACTGAAGAATGTCCTTCCACAAGAAGCTTTCTGCAGGGAATTTCTCCTTAAATTGCTTTTCAACAGCTTCTGGCATGATAGGCTGTGGGTCATTCATGAATTCAGCTAAGATATCAGCTGTGCCTCCAGACCCTGCTAAGATAAGCCAGGGAGCAGAATTTTCCAAACCGCTGCAAACTCTCTGTAGTTTAAAAAGTACATTTTCAGAATACACATATGGAAAGAATATGTTAGTCAAAAGAAGGACTTCTAGCAAACTAGGAGTAAATGTGTATTTAAACCAGATTCACCATGGAATCAGTCCAATCCCCTAAGCTACTATGATTTTTCAGATTCTGTAGCGGGTCATCCATGTATAGGCCCCTGATTAGGCTTCTTTTCATGACACATCTGCTGGGTAGCTAAGCAACCTTATTTGGACAAACAATGCATAAAATTTCTTTGACCCCGACTTTTTCCCCCCCCGAAGTCTGTGTTTCAGCATATTCAAGTGCAAGAGCAGCTCTATACAGAAATTACCAGCAGGCTTTTTGGTGTAGAATCTTCTGTCTGCTACACCCGGCAAAGATGTGCTAAAATTAAGGAATTTGACTGTGGGAATACAACATTGGGCTGCAGGAAAAAACACTGAATCATAGCAACTACAAGAGTTAAAAGCTATTAATTCTATTAGTTGTGCAATTAGAATGAGTCAGGCAGGTTGTTGAGAGAAGAAAGCAGAGACCATGGAATCATAATTGCGACAATGACTATTTGCTGCCAGTCTATTTCTTCCTCTGGAGTTATGCAAGACTCCATTGATTCAGTTGTGGTGCTGGGTTTTTTTCTCTAATTTTGGTGTTGAGGGTTTTTTGAGTTTTTTAAAACTGTTGTAGTCTTTGGTGTGTATCATGCAACTTGTAATTAAAAAAATTAATGTTCTAAAAAGGTGTGACCAGCTATCCCTTCCCTGCAGATTCCCAGCAGCTTCAGCCAGTCACCTTTGGTCTCCAAGTCACATTGTTCTCTAAAACTTTGAACGGAGGATTTATATGTCATAATATGTGATTTTTCGAATCCAAAGATAAAGGAAACACTGCAATATTTAGCTTCTAGAAAGGAAGCTCCAGAGGTGACATAATCCTAGTTAAAATGGTGAGATTTTTAATACCAGTGTTTTAGTCCAGCTGAAAAAGTTATGACAAGATACAGGGACTGGAGACTAAAATCAGAAAAAAGCACCAGAAATGAGTTGCTATTCTGAAAGAGGTTACCAGCTTGCATGGCACAGTCTCATCACTTGAAAACTTTAAATCCTTTGCTGAATAAGATTTGGGATTTTAGCAGACAACACTCCAGTCTTCTATCCTACAATATTCTTTTGCTCAGTGGGACTAGGACACTATTGTTTTAAATGACGTGTCTAGCAAACCTGGTCTTATACTTCCTCCGAGCTCTGGGACAGGCAGTTGTCTCATGGTTGCTGGACAGCAATGAATGATTCATCTCTTTTTTTGTACGTGTTCTCAAGTAATAGCACAGTATTTCTGTTTCACTAGATCTGGAGCTGACTTCTGTGAGTTTGTTTTGGTTTTGGATTCTTTCTTCCCACTGTACAAGCTGGCAATACAAGCCTTAATGATCAGCTGGTGCCTATCCAGAAGGAAATATTTCTCCCAAACAAATACCAGAAAATTTAATATTAACAGAACTCAGTTCTTAATGGTGTATAGATATGAAATTTGACTTTATGTAAGGTGCCAATAGATGTGTTTGTCATCCAGCCAAATCTTCCATTAATTACTTGGCAACAGCTAATTTATTTTTCTAAAGTTGAAAACAGCTTCTTACCTCAAGTGTGCCTGGTCCTCCATTTACCAATAAGCAAAGCACAGGGATCTCAATGCTACCCGTTCCTGTGAAATAGATGGTTTAATTTTTAAAAAGGTTAACGGCTTTCACAAAGCTATTGCAGTTTTGCCGACCCCTCAAAAATACTTGTCCTCTTCTGTGCTGTTTTGGTCCCTACACAAACCTGCAGAAGGCAGGCAACTGAAGAAGCAAGTGGGAAAGGAAGAGAATAACACTGTCACCTATCAGACAGTACACCTCAGCTGCACAATATGGATATTGGCATCTCTGTGTGTCATACCACTGCTGAATTTTGGTGTTATTTATTTACTGCAAGGCTATCAGGTTATGGAGTAATGGAGCTGCATTAGGGTGCAGGACAAGAATGTTATATTTTCAGAGAGGCAGCCACTATTATTTATATTAAGACACAGTTAGAAGTGAAAAGCTGTCAGTTCATCCCTGGTGTTATGCATGTGCTGGAAGGTGTAGTGGAATCCAGGAGAAAAGCCTTACAAAAGGAGGATTTAACAATATGAAGAGGATGTGTAGACCAGCTACAATGAGATGAGTCAGATATGATTTGATAGGAACCATATACTCCTTATTATTCCAGTTAAACAGCTTAAAATTTCATTCAGCACAGTCTAGTGTGGTGATTAATAATAACGTAACTGGATACTTTTAAAAGAAATGCTAATGAAATATTTAACATGTCATGGCAACAGGGGAAGAAATGAGGTCAGCATCCCGCTCCCAAGACATCCTCCCACAGGGGCCCACGTATTTTTAGATGGTTTATACTGTAAATGCTGTACTCTGTAATCTAAAGGTGACTATAGATTTGCCTGAAGCAGCTCAATTAAAACAGTAGCATCATGAGATGAATGCCTCTTTCAGCTGGAAGATAAAAGGCATTTGGTCCAAACGTTTTTTTGATGTTTCCCTTTGTAGATCTCCCAGAAATCTGTACAGACCTCTTACTTCTTGTTTTGTCTCTTGTGGGATGACTATAAGAGATGACGTTGAACTGAGCTGTAGCCAGGATGCGATTGGCAAGTAAACTAATTTGTTTTAGTGAATGGCACAGCACTGTCATACCTCTCTAAGGTGATGTTCTTTGAAGAGTGACCTCTGTGACTACACATTCCTCAAAGTATGATTAAGTCTTCAAAGATTCTTCATTTACCATAGATTTAGATAAAATTTAGCCAAAGGAGTGGCCAGTGTATTCTGACTTTATGCTGGGCAGGTGGAAAGTCCTTGATCACAAAGAATATTTAGTATATTAAAAGATTTCCTCTAAAAGTCTTCTCGGTGTTTTTTAAAATAGGGAAATTCTGCGTGACCTTAATAAAGTGTTCTACTTCAGTTAAGTCACATAGCTTTACTCAGCTTATATATAAATGAGCTTAAATGAATGACATTGGTTTTGTTTATAGAAGACAACACTGAATTCAGTCTGTTCCAGTGAAATATTTGTCATATGAATCAGCATTCTTTGTCAGAATATTGTTCTACAGAGATTTGTTCAATCAGATTTGGTTTGCAAGCCAAAAGAGGCTACTTTTTAATTCTCAGCACTGCAAGCTCAGCCTACCCTTACAGCCCACCTGTGGTCTTCCCTATGTGAGTCACCAGGCAAGTATTTTTCACGTGCATTCATGGTCTCAGGTCCATCTGTGCAACCATACTATGGGCTGTGTAATGGAATATTCCACTGATGCATACAACTGTGAATAAGTGTGCTCTCCCTTCTGTTTCAGCTGTGCTAGCACTGCAGTATTACAGAAACAAAGGAAAGGCAAAAGGAGTTGTATTAGTGCTACAACTGCGTTCTTTCCACTTATAGCAGTAGTAGACCTGCCCAACACTCATTTCTTATTATAAACAAAGGTCACATACATTCAGATGGCCATTAGCCGCTACAGTGTTTACCCAGGATAATGTTTTATCCTGAAACAAATATGGCTTAAAATATTTCAGAGGTCTTTAGAACAAGTCTTTTCTTCCAGTGTGGGAGCACTTCAAGATCTTGTGTGTGAGAGGGGATAAAAGTATACAGCAATGAATATCAGTCTCTTAGAACCACTGGTTAAGGCACTTGAAGCTGGATTTATTTTTCATTTGTTGTTTTTAAAGCAATTTGAGCTATGCTTTGAAGATCAGCTTTGAGGTACACTTAAGGAGATGCAATAAAAGTCGGGATTTTTGGTTCAAAGAGCAGCTTTCTCTACTTCAGAAGTTACCGAAGTTCTGCCTCCTACATAATGACGAATGTGTTTACTTGGTCTTGCCTATGTAGGCAATTGTCCAATTTGGGAATTGGACTTTCTTTTGATAAGGCCAGGGCCCCACAGGTATCACTGTAATATCAGTGTTATTCAAGTTAGCATGCCTATATAGAACCTACTTACCACCATACCCAGTACGCTGTTCTGAAATATGCTTTTCCAAGGTGAAACGTAGCTTAGTGGTTCCATCTGGCTCATCTGGTGTTACGTGGTCCACCAAAATAAAATGGGAATGGTTGTGGTCCAAGGAATATGGTGGGCCTTGAATATCATCATCCGATCGATAGTGTACAAGACTTTCATTCTAAAGAGAGGAGGAGAGATGTTAGTGTTTTCTGCAAAACCCAGTCCTTGTTTTAACGTGCTTAATCTCCATTTCTGTGCTGTCTGCACTCTGAGATACCACACCACTTGTGAGACACTTGAAGCCTCTTGAAAAAGAGGCCAGATTTGACAGGATTGAGAACTGAAGTCCATGAAGTTTCCCTCTTGGCCTCTGCAAAATATAGTGACATCAGTCACCACCTCTGGAATGTAGGTTTTGGAAATGTTTGTTGGGCAAATGGAAAGGGGCCAGGAGACCCCGTAATTGTGGATGCAGCTGTAAAGCCTCAGCCGGTATAAAGAAGGGCAAACCTATTAGTTACAGTAGCTTTTTGTCCATGTTTAGGCCAGTAGATAAGTTAGCCTGCCACATGTCCATAACAATTTAAATGCAGCTGTATTTAATTGACAGGATTATATGAAGTCTAATAATTATTTTCAGTTTGGAAATTGTATTCTAAAAGAGTGAATGACAGATTTTAGAAAGTGAAATCTTATCTTTTGTTTTGGGTGAGGGGTGTGATATCTTTAAATTATTATTAGTGATTTTTGGCATGAAATCAGTCTAGGTAAAGTAGAGCCCGTTACAGTCTTTTGTTCTAAGGATTGCACTACATATGGTCTTCCATACACATACTTTTTCAAGCACCCCTTACTTGCTTATTACATCTTTCTTTCCTACTGTTGCACATTCACTTTGATACTTCATTCCTAGCTGCAAGCCAGGCTGTAAATGCCTGGTTATTATTCTTCATTTTCATAATTACTGCCCTCTTGCAAGTAGGTCAGATTAAAACAACTGTTTAAAATCACCATTTCCTTCTATCATGCCTGTTTCCAGTTCCTGCAGCCTTTGAGCTGATGAGCAAAACTCAGACTGTCAGCTTGACTATTGTGACTGTATTGCATTTTCGTCACCCTAATTGTGTGGGCACAGACAGGTGTCAAACCCTTTTGAGAACATAGCAGTGTAACTACACATGTAACCCAGCTGTCATTAAGGTATGGCAGAGAGATTTACATTCAGGTATTTAAGAGCCAGGTCTTACGTAGGGCCTTCCTCACTCTCAGTTGTTGGCAGTATCCGATATAGGAGGAGGTGCCCAGCTGAATCCTGGGAAAAGTCCGACCCAGGAGTTAGCCATGTTCTCTGCAGACAAGACTAAGGCTGAAGTTGAAGAGGCGGTTTTTATGCATAAAAACATGAAGCAACCCAGAGGACAAGCTCCTTCACGCTGCACACGCATATCATGCTCCTACGTCGCTTTCTGAAATGAAGCTGCATACAGTCAAACTGGAGAAGAGAAATCTCCTTCAAAACAAGGTGAAAAGGGCTATTATCAAGAGTGTTCCTATGGCTTCTTTCCTTGTCAGCAGCTCTGGGAAGAGCAGGAAAATCAGAGCCTGTTCCAGGAAAAACAGCAGTAAACTTTCATGTCCTTTACAAACAGCAAGTGCCACAGATTTCTTTTACCTCCTTCTCTCTGTCTCTCATTTGTTGGGGAAAGCTTCTTGTTACAATTAATTTCCTTCAGATTTTTTTGTTTTGACAGAGGGTGTGCCTATATTCTGCTGCCATGTAACATTAAGCCTTCTCACCCAAGATTTGGCCTTTGACTAGGACCCAGAGGCACAACAAACAATTGAAGGCGACCCTTGGGGATTTTCCTATTTATTCTCTGAAAATGTGGAAGTGATGTTTCAGTGATGTTTAAGGCACACCATTAACACAGAAGAGACGGGAGGGATCCAGTTATTTCAGGGCTTGTTTTTCTCTTTGCTAGTGTGGATTGTTAGCTCTATTTTATACAACAAGCTGCTTGTGTTAGTGCCAAGTATAAAGTGAGTTGGGTTTAGATCAACATCCCTGTCTGTAGTTCCTTTGTCCTAGAGTTACTGACTAAAATCCAAAATGTTTTAGGGTAGAAGCTGTGCCAGAAGTCATAGGGTCAGGAACGCTCTTTACAAAATATTCCTTGCCAAAGAATTCGGGCTTTAGTTAAGGGAGAGAAAATCTAATGCAATAAAAGGACCAGTGCACTTGTTTTGTAGGTGCTGATTGGGAAAGATGCAGATGCATTTTGATCACTTAACCTGTGAGGGAGGTGAAGTAGTTCGCATTTGCAAAAGCAACTTTCCTAAGCAAAATTCACAAACATAATGAACTGCATTCTTTCCTCTGAGGTCCTTTCAGACCAGTTTAGCCACACAAATAGGTTAAAGTCCTGCAGCTAAAGAGTCCCACCTGGTAGAACACACAGGTGGCTGTAGTTGGCAAAAAAAAAGATGAAAAAAGGGGAAGCCCAATTACAATAAATCACTGATATGGGCTGGCAGTCTCCCAGCTGCTAGCTGGTACTTGCAGGCCTATCTGAAAGAGCAGCTAGGTGTGAGTTCAAAGGGCTGCCTTTGTCATTTGTTTCTTAGCTTCTGCAGGGAAGTAAAATAGTTCGGAGAAACTGCCATTTGTTGTTATTACACGCATATTTTATTGTTATAATATTTTGCTGAGGACAGCCTGTATCCCCAGTGACAAAAAGGTAATGCTACTTTTTTTTTTCTCCACTTCCAGATCAATTTAGCATTAACACTTTCAATAACTGTTTTGTTGGTTTGTTTTGGTTTTCAATTTTTTACTTCCCAAGAACTTTGATGTCTTTGACCCCAGCTGAGAAGTCCCTAGAGCCCCCAATAACTGGGAGAAATCCTGCATGGCTGGTATTTTTGGCCTGGTGTATTGAGTAAGTTTTTGCACATTAGGCACCAATTCAGCGGCTACTTAAGAAAACCTTGTCTTGGAATATTTATGTCTGGTTTTCCATAACAGAAATCGTGCTTTTTATAGTATTTATATAATAATTTGGAGTAGTGATTCTCCAGTAAGTGTACGGGAGGAAAAAAACATTGGAGGTGCCTTATTCCATGTGCTCTTTTCCCGACGTTCATCCTTGCGCTAATGTCTAATGCTGCCATCTGCTGGATAATTTTGGAATCGCTACAGCGTGCACCGAACGTGTAGGGTACAGACTCATTCGACTCTAAATCCTTCTTTCCCTTTATTTCTTTCCTTCCAAAACACAGTTTTAACCCCTCTTTTTTTTTATTATTTTATTTTTACAGTTATGTCAAAGTTGTTCTGCCAGTTACTTCCAGATTATGTAAACGTTCAGCTTACATATCTGAACAATTTTGTTTCACAAGTAGAATGAGTGAAAAGTACCTTTGTGTTGTCCAGAATTTCTCTGTGCTGAATTTTTCTGAGTGAAGTTATTCCTATGGCAATCATGCTTACTCTGGATGAAGTGCTAGCCAGCGCAAGATCTCGGACTGCTTGCACTAAGTGTCTTGTTATTCCTACACGTAAAGCACTAGTAAAAATCCAGGCACCTGAAATTATTTTTTAAAAACGGTTAGATAATTTCTTTGGAAGTGAACATGTTTGTGTGTCAAGTAACGTTACTTGCAGTACTGGATTTAAGGGGTTTTTTTTTGGTAGATAAAGGGAAGACAGGTCTTGATGGACTATAACTTTTAGAATTAAAATACATACAAAGCATGTAAGACTTTAATAAGGAAAACAAGAATAAATTATACGCCCAAGCAAACATTCTTCACATATCATGTGATGTAATGTTGCCATCTTTACTCTGATAGTAATAAGCTCATCGAGAGTGGTGGGTCCACTCTAGAGTCACTCACTGTCTAAACATGGGCAGAAACATCACTGTACCAGGCAGTTCTGACTGTTGTATGAGGAAGAACAAAGGGACGGAGTGAGGGAAGTTGTTGGCTTGAACTGAGGGCTAAAACAGTCCCATCTAATCACCTCTGAGTGGAAGAGCTTGGAGATAACCTGCCTAATCTGGACTTCTATTTCTCTTGTTCTTGTGTGCATAGAGAGTGAATTCTTTAGAAGAGGAGAATTTATAGCAGTATTTTTAGGGTGGCAAGGAATCATGAACACCCTAGGTAAACAGCTAGCTGACCTTTTTCAAATATGTAACAAAAACAGGCTGGAGATCCTGATGATGTCCAGTCTTAAGCAGAGAAGACACATCGAGCTAGAGAATATCCGTGTGGCATAGAAGTACCAAAATGACTTTTGGTACTGCGCTTTTGTCATTACAAAAAGCAAAACTGTTGCAATCTTGTCTGGAACAGTGAGGCTAAACCAAGAGATTGCTGTGAAATGCTCACAGATATTTTCACCTTTTTTGCAGGTATTTTCACAAAGCTATGGAGAGAAAGAAAGGTCATCTTACGTGAAAGTCACTTCCATGCTTGTTCCCAGATGTTGGAGGGTTTGGTTTAGTTTCTGAATGCTTTTCACTACTCTTATAATTCATGTGAAAAGCCCAGGAGAAAGTGAGCTGACTTACTTTGTGTTATACATTAACCAGGTTTTTTGTTAATCTTGAGTATAATCATAGGCAGTTTGACTAATTAAGCCTGTTCAACTCTTAGCTTTGAAAAAAAACAAGATTTCAAGAAGTAAAAATGGCCGTAGCATGATTTTGACTGGTAGCTAAAAAGTGAGAATGGAGAACACAAGAATTCTTATTTTTTACCTAATTTCACTCTTAATGAAGTCAAAATGCTCTGCTCTCTGAAGAATTATTTTATTATGGCACCAAAGAGGGACAATGTATTCGGTCCTATCTCATCCTATCTTTCTAGTGTCATCTCTGAGGGAATAATGTCAGGTAATTTTACACTTCAGCAGTGATTGTCTAGAGCAATTTGGTTCCAAACAACTTATTTTTGCTCCTATAATACAATCACTTTAATTTTCAAAGCTATTTGCATACAGATTGTAGAATGCATTCATCAAAGTCTTGAATTTACAAAAATAATCAATCATGTGAGCAGATCCGTTATCATTAGCAGATCACTGGATGTTAGGTGTGAGAATCCAGCAGGAATACAAATTCCTTCTTTAACACCTAAAGCACTAACCTGTGCTTTGAGCTGCCTTTATAAGTCCTTTCTTTAAGGTGTCCCGTAGCCAAGGCTTCATCTGGACATTTTCTTCTTCCCCCACTAAAGACAAAACCAAATTGGGAGCAGGTAGCTTCCATTTGTTGAGCATAACTTCAAATATAATTCCAGGGTGAATGGTACTCGGGACCTTAATAAACTTCAACAAACAAAACAGAAACCCAGTGAATAAGCGATAGGACAGTAAGATACAGTAAAGGGATTCTGTATAATTGCTATCTCAGTAATTGTGCCAGTTCCATGGGCACATGTTCTGTGTTGCAGACTGACATGTAACACTCTCCTCTTATGCTGCTGCTCCTCTTGAATGCTGCTGCCTTTGGTTTCATGGCAGTCTAGCAAAGCCAACAAATTTCTTAAGTGTTTCTTGCTTCTGCACAAGACGAAATATTTGCCTGAATTCATGTCTAGTTTTCAAGGATACATTACATGAACCTATTGCTTCTTCAGTTCTATATATATTTTGACTTTGTGCTTAAGATTTTGTGATGAAACAAAATCTTAAGGCAGGTTTCAGGAATTCCTAAGAAGTCCTTCTGCTCTAGCACTAATGTATGCATGGAACTAGTGAGCAGGTGGGTCTGTCCATATACGTATTTCCTGCATATTAGCAGAACACAGAGAGAACTTTAGGAAAAATCTTGAAACTGCTCAAAAGTACATTTAAAATGTTGAAATTCAAGTAATTATTTTTTCGCAGAGAGATGTAAAAACAGGAAATGATGCAAAATGAGGGAAGTAGGGCACATAATTGATAATTTTTTTTTAAGGGAAAAGTTATCAACTCTACTTGTAGCATATAATTGCAAATCACGTGATTGACTGTTGTGTATTAATAGGCCATATTTTAAACCACATTCATGTTCAGGAGGGTGTAGTCCCTACTTTGAGTACAATGTGGTGCCTCACACTGTGGCACTTTGACCTTCACTATTAGAGTCTCTACATTTATTGCTAAGAAATAACAGCTGAACAACAGCAGTAGTGTTAAAAGGTTAAAACCCTCAGTGCCCTACCTTTCCATGCTTCTTCCCAGAAGCTGTGAAGTCTATTTCTCCTAGGCAGTATGGTAGTTCTCTTTTGAAAGTTTCCTCTTTGTCACTGCTGCAGAGCTTGGTTTCCATTTCCTCCATTGAATTTATAAGGTGATTTAGCACCAGTAGACCAAGATGTTCACTGAGATGACAGAGAACTGGAAAATGAGAAGTTATTTAAATTGGAGAGGCCACAAAATCCACTAACATACCTCTAGCTGAGGTTTTTAGTCAAATATTTTACTTTTTTACTATTATGCTTGTAATGTTCAGCTAAAATTGGAGGTCTTTGTACCAAATGTCAAACATTATATATAGGAGAAGGAAGATTCCACGCAACGCTACCTAACTTAAGTTATTAAAAGGAATAATGAAGGAATAAGGCTCCCTCAACTCTCATTTAGCAGGCAGAAAGCTGAGGTGCAAGGTGCAAGACCCTGCAATCTGTCCAAAGGCATGTGGGATGTCTCAGAGCCCAAAGGTGACCCTAATTCTGCAAGAGAGAAGGAGGAGTCTCAGCCACAAACTATTTCAAACAGCGGTAGAGCTGTGTCAGTGAGTGTCTGAGTCATGGTTTCTTGATGTCGTGCTTCATGTTGCTGTGACTTACATTACCTGACGTGAACGCTAAATAACTAAGTGATGATGTTGTATTTGTCTGAAGATACTTTAGGAGAGGTTTACTCTCTGTTTGTTGTAGAAATAAGGTATTTATTCATAAGTCAAAGTATTTCAGGCCAGGCTGTACTCAACAGGAACACACAGTTCAAAAGCACAGGTGGTTTTCTCTGTATGTGGCTACTGGAATGACAGCAAGAGATCTGTCCTAGTGCAAAGGTCATATAACAAGAGTTGTTCTTCTGAGCTACGTGAGGCACTGGAAAGGTCTGCTTGCTTTTTCCATGTTCCAGCTTGACTGAACTGACAGAATTACGATCTGAAAAATATAGATTTCAACTTGTATGCCTTATTTTGTTTCTTTTTTAAAACAAAAGCAATGAAATAGCTTTTTCCCCTCTGCCTTCATCTGCATATTCAAGTATGTATTCAGTCTTTTAAAGAAACCCCTTGTGAAACTAAGCCAGCAGTGGTAACCAGCCCTGCATTAATCTTTATTTCTCAGTCCAAGAGATTTGCTGTGGACTCAGAAGTGGGTCAAACTAGCAAGTCTCTTGTGGGTCTGTTAGAATGTTCCAGTAGAGGGAGTAAGCCCTCCAGCTGTTCCCTTAGTCTGGGAACTCTTTTAGGAACTTGCATCCTGGCTGCTTCACCTCTGCTGCCTCTGTATTCTCTTCTGTTTTCTGCAAAAACATTGCTCAGAGTTGCCTTTTTTTCTCCAATTTGCCTCTGAAAAGTGGCTGTGAACCCTCTCATGATTTGCTTACCCTGTAGTTGTGCCACACCTCTGTATCCACCCCCAAACTTCTGTTGGAGATCACAGTTTTGAGGATGCTTGTTCTCATTCTCTCTGCCTGCTTGCTATTTACTTCTGGACAGAACTGAGTGTTGATTGTGAAAACTAAGATATGAGACTAGTCTGGTTAAGAGCCTTACCTAAAAGAACTTCTTTTGGATCGTCAATTATGGTAGCCACAGCAAAGCCCACCTTTTTGTTCAAGTCCACTTTTCCACTGGAGATGCAGCTTTATCTCCTGAGAGCACTGAAAAGAGTATTCTGGGAAAAAATAGTTAATACAGAGTAATGATAATACATTTTGTCTGCTATAAATGTGCAGAAAACCCTTCCTGGAACTTGCTGACAGAACAAAGGATTTGATTAGAGAAGAGTTTTCAGGACTGCATTTCCAGGGTACATTAGTCACTGTTCATCACTGTCCTAGACAGTACACACTTATTTATAGCTTCATACAAGCAATCAACTTGGAATAGATAGTAATTTACAGAGTAATCTGATGGTTAATTTGGCCTCAAGTGGTTAATTTTAAGTCCTGTTCTAGACCTTAGCTTGCAAAATTTTCTCATGTGGTTATCTGTGTCTTCTCTTTCGGAATAAAGACACTAGGCTGCTGAGTTTTATAAGGAACATTCTTGCATTTGGGCAAATGATTTTTTCAGAAATAGCACAGTATTTGATTTTCAGTTTAGGAATTCTGGTTCTCAATGGTAGTGAACAACAGTGAAGGAGATAAAAATATGTAAGATGTAGAAAAAGAAGTTTTATTCACAGGCTTTTATAAGGCTGAAAAGTGAGGAAAGCACCTGGTAATTGGGACTGCACAAGGCACTACCTTCTCCCTTTTTTTTCTTTTCCCAATCAAGCAGTCTCTGAACTATGACATTAGAGACTGCAAGCTTATTTTGGGAAAGTATTACGTCATCTTTCCATCTGTTCTTAGACCACTTCTTCAGCATCCCTGCACACTACTGTCTGTGACAGTATACAGAGCTACATGGAATTTGTTATGATCTTCTACAGCTGTTCTTCTGTTCATATTCCAAGCCAGGATATCTTCTAGCATCAAGAGCAGAAAAGCAGTACTGACAGAATTGCAAAACAAGTCCAAAAATTATGTAGAATTCTGAATGGTCTCCATGCAAGAATATAGTGTAGCCATATATGGAGCTGAGAATCTACACTAGATGAGATCCTGGACTACTAGGGAATGATATTTCTAAGTTTCCTTGACAGTTTTTCTTGTTTTATCTTCTACCTTTTGTTTAATTTACAAGGGATAAATACTGTGACTTTCAGTATGATTGCAGTAACGTAGGTTCAAATGTTCTATGTCAGTTCAGTGTTCTACCCAGTGATGCTAACAGAGCAAGGAAATGCTGCTTTTGTATTTAAAAGGGTGAGGAATAAGATTTTAAAGGCTGCTCTATAGATACTACACTGGAAAAAGCAAAACCTCATAGGCAAACTAAGAAAGTATGGACTGGACGAGGGGACAGTGAGGGAGATTGAGAACTGGCTGAATGGAAGATCTCAGAGGGTCATAATCAGTGCCACAGGGTCTTTTTGGAGACCTGTGACTAGCGGCATCCTCCAAGGTTCAATACTGGCCCCAGCGTTGTTTGACTTACCAACAACTTGGGTGAAGGGGCAGATGCCTCCTCAGCAAGTTTGCTGCCATCACAAAGCTGGGAGGAGTGGCTGATACCCAGGAGTGCTGTGCAGCCCTTCAGGAGGACCTCGGCAGGTTGGAGAGATGGGCAGAGAGGAACTGTCTGAAATTCAGCAAAGGCAAGTGCAGGTCCCGAACCTGGGGAGGAATAACCCTGGGCACCTGTACAGGCTGGGGTCTGACCTGCTGGGAAGCAGCTCTGTGGACAAGGACCTGGTGGACAACAAACTGCCCATGAGCCAGCAGTGGTCATGGTGGCCAAGAAGGCCAATGGTATCCTGAGGAGCATTAGGAAGAGAATTGTCAGCAGGTCAAGGGAGGTGATCCTATCCCTCTGCTCCGCTTGAGAGACCTCACCTGGAGTGCTATGTCCAATTCTGGGCTCCTCGGCACAAGAGAGACATGGAGTTCATGGAATGGATCCAGCATAGGGCTACAAAGATAATTACGGGACCGGAGCGTTTCTCTTATAAGGAAAAGCTGAGAGAGTTGAGCCTGTTCAGCCTTGAGAATAGATGACTGAGAGGGGACCTCATCAATGTATATAAGTATCTAAAGGGAGGATGTCAAGAGGATGGATCCAGACTCTTCTCAGTGGTGCCAAGTAACAGGAGAGGAGGCAACAGACATAAACTGATGCACAGGAAGTTTGGCCTGAATATGAGGAAGAACTTTACTGTGCAGGTGCCTGCACAGTGCAACAGATTGCCCAGAGAGGCTGTGGAGTCTCCCCCACTGGAGATACTCAAGAGCAGTCTGGACAGAGCCCTGTGAAATGTGCCCTGCTGAGCAGAGAGCTGGGACCAGATGTCCCATTGCGGTCCCTTCAACCTTACCCTTTCTGTGATTCTGTGAACATGGCAAAATCACCAGAGGAAATCTGCTGCAGAAGAGTTGCAGATGTGCTTACCTTCCTCTGTAAGCTGTCTCAGCTACTGCAGTATAAGCCCTTACTGTTTGAGGCAGAATCACCAAACACTGCATGGATCTGTTCAAGGACTGCACATCACCTTATCACCACTTTGCACTGCAGTGGAGCTTCAGCACATACTGATCAGTCAGCACGCAGATTGCGTTATGTCCCTAATATGTATTCAGAAGAGGATGTAATCAGCTCTGTCATTTCCTCCAGGATCGTCAAGACTTCTGTTCTTAAAAAGCATGGGGATATCTCATCCCAAGTCCCCTAAAAGGCAAAGTAAGCACATGATTAACAAACTCATATAATTACAGGTTTTTGGAGTGCCTTTCTCCTGTGTTTAATTCAGTCTTGTTCTGCTTGGTTTCAGCTTTCACATGAGTCTCTAGTGGTTTCAGGGACTGTTGCTTTGAGTCTTCAGGCTGTACTAGATTGCAAGTGTGTCAGGTCATGGCAATTGGGTCAAATCTCTGTGGTCCAAGTCATGACATTCCACTGCAGTCAGCTTAACTATAGTCAGCTTACATCACGGCAATGTCACGGAGTATTGTTTATTTGCAAGGGTCTGGAATAAGCCCTTCCCTTTGGAAACAATAGGCAGATAGCCAGAAAGAGGAGAAGAATCTAAGCACCTTCTGGAGCAAAACCAATGGGGTATGACCAGGACTCCATAATTTTCTCCCTTTCCATATTAACTATTTTTAGTTTAATTTTTTAGAAATTTCCAAGACTTTTTAAAATCCTAATATTTAAAGTTTTTTTCCTCTGCATTATCTATGAAAATGCCATTGCATAATATTCAATGGAAAGATCACTTAAAGGTAAGAAATTGGAAATACTTCAGGGGTGCAGGGAAAAAAAAAAAGCCACAAAAATTTTGCCTGCCCCAACATGTGCATTCATATTTTAAATGTTGTGTATATATCAGGCAATCTTATTTAGTTCTGGTTCAGACTTAAGCACATATTTTTCTATCGAGACTGCTGCAACATGTATAAGTTTGTAGGTCAAATTCTGTCCTAGATGTTCCATTGACTATAAATACAAACATCTATGGAAAGAATGTACCTCTAATGATTACCAGATTTGAAATATAACCTAGAAAACTATTTCTAACTAGCAAAGCAAGTTAAGACAATTATGAGGAAAAGACAATTGCCAGTTCCACCTACATGTGGAAATGTGAGTCAATGTCATTTACATCAGGGATGGCCTGGTTTAAATCATTCCAGGTGTCAGCCAGTCTCATGAATCATTATTTCTTTAACCTCATAAACAGGAGCTGTAAGAATTGTACCATTGTACAGCCAGTGCTTGTGATGCTGGAATTTGCAGGTCCTAAAGCTCTTTAGTCCTTCATTTTGAATGTTTCTAACTTCTGGTTTGGGCATTCTAGATTTCTGGGATGTAGGAAATTGGCAGGGAGGAATAACTTCAGGGGGGAAATTGTGATAGCTCTAGGGAAACTTTACAAAGAGGATCCTTGCAGAGACTCCTTTCTGAAGGATTTATCCAGAAAAAGTGATGAGATCTGAATGACAAACATTTTGACACCTCTGTTCATCCCTTTATGGACTGTTCTCCCTCCTGTCTCTGTTTCTGCTCCCCCTCTCTGCCATGCCTTCTCTCCCCAGCCTCCTTTCCCCCTACAACTTCTTTCACTGTGTCCTACAGCTTTCCATAGTCTCTTCCCAGCTGTTATCATTGCCATTTAGCCCACTGTGAATGTGCATCTCTGCTTCCTTGTGTGGTAACAAATGACAGATGGTTCACCTCCATATGAATGACAAGAATGTGGGTCTGTTTCTTTCTTCCTTTAGATTTTAACCTGGATTTGACTGTGTCCATGGAAGGAAGAGAGGCCAAATTTGAGCCCTTTGAATGTATCTTTTGAAAATGGGCCCAGTCAAGGAATGTCTTGACCTGAGTTGTTGTCTTCAGGGACAATGGTTCGATTAAGAGTAGGTGTATGGCAGTCATTAGGTCTCAGGATTTAGAATCAGTAAGAATTCTACTTCATACTAGTACACTGATCAGCAGGCTGGGACACACCCAGGCTTTTAATTACTATCAGATTCCTCCACCCACTCAAGGTGTACATTTGAATATGTAGGTGAAATGATTAAATATAGTAATTCAGTAGGCCCAGTATTGTAGATGTTAAATCAGGCACAAAGCCCCCCTTCCCTTAAGTTTCAGTTGCAATTGGAGCAAACCCATTAATTTATAATCTTTCAAGCACAGTTTCATATGGAGCAAAAGAAAACCACACCAGTTCCTGTGTCCTTACTGATGCAGGGTGAGGTAGCAATCCTAATGAAAAGTAAGCCGTAACTATCGGTCAGAAAAAGAGAGGACTCACACTAAATAAAGTGAATAGTAAGGAGGAAACCTCAGTGGAGGCCAAAACAATGAACTTTGCTTGAGCACGAACAATCAGCTTCCAACAATGTAACAGGATACCATTTGCTAAACTGCAGCCCTGTTGGAAAGGACCTAAGGGTTGCAGGCAAAGCAAACGTGAGTAATGTTGTGCTGTTCTTGCAAGAGAGGAATGACATATAGGACAGCATAAACAGCCTGTGTGAAGTCACTCGGCTGTTCATCAGAACAGCTTTAGCTGCAGTATTCTGTTTGGATTTGAGTGCCAGTTTCAAGGAAACTATGGACCAGCTGGAGAAGGTTAGAGGAGAAGCAGCAAAAACAGAGACCTAAAAGAGAAGGAAAGCTTGAGCAAATTAGAACTGTATAATCAAAAGCAGAGAAGACTGCAGAAAGGGAAAAAGAGAATGTAATTGTCTACCAGTGCAAAAGGATGATAGGAAAGGTTTACGATTTACAGTTGTGGCTAGGACAGCAAGTAACAGGCTGGTTACGGAACATGAAAAGCAACCAGGCTGCAGTCCTTGATTGTGGTGTGATCTCTATATTGTGACCCAAAGGACTTGACCTTAACATGCACGTTATTGCAACCCTATGAGCTGGATGTAAATTGTCAGCTCTGACCCTCAAGGTACACACACACTTAAGTAACTTTTCTAATGGAAATGCTCCTACTGACTTTAGTGCAAGTACTCACTCAAGGAAAATTTCATCAGTGAGTTTACTGGGCCAGTGCCAACAAGACTATAATGGAATTATTTGCTTCCAATAGTAGCCACATTTTCATACCTGTTTTGGATTAAAACACAATAACTATGAAGAACAAAGCAGATGCAGGCAATCAGAATAAAGAATACCCAAGAAGTAAAGGGCACAGTACAGACTCTGAAGTTCATATTCAATTTCAGCATGTGCGCAAAAAGTTAGTTGGATGGACTTCAACTAGTGTGCATGTTTAAGTGTGAAGAAAGAAAAACAGTATGTCAGTCAAGGGTAAATGCAATGGAGAAAGGGAGGTATGACAAGGCATTAACTAGAATCCATGAAGGGAAGAATATCTAAAACTGCTGTGGGAATATAAAAATATAATATGAAACAAAAGGAAGTATTTGCTAGGGAAAATAATGCATAGGTATCTGTATGAGAGACTGATGTACGTACATCTATGTGCATTATCTTATATTTGTGTTGTGGCTCTGGAAATCGTTTGTCAAGAATTAGCACATTCAAATTCTGGTAACCATGCATGAATTTCTGCATCACAGCCCAATGACAAAGCAGAATCATCTGCCGTGATTGCCAAGGAATTGCTAAAGAAAGCATAAAGACCTTGGGGTGGTGAAACACACCAGCAGAAATCATGGCCAGCTATCCTTCATAGGACTTTGTTGTGCCTGTAGCAAATAAATCCTTGAGAATTGCAAGAAAAAGGAAACAAAAGAAATGTGGCTGTCATGATAAGTGCAGCTTGAAGTGTAGTACACTACACTTCTCTCATGTTCAGACAGGAGGGCTAGGAAAAGCCACTAACTGCCAGAGATTGGAGCTGGAGGGATGCAAGAATAACCTGTGGAAGGGTTTCTCCCCGCTTCAACTGCGACAGAGACAGACAGAGGCTAGTTCAGGTTGACAGCAACCTTGGGAATGTGTTCAGTAACCAGAGATTTTACGAGTTTGCAGACACAGGGCCAGACAGGAAATGAGGAGCTTGAAGAAAAATATGGGAAGAAGTGAAGCATAGGAATGGCCTAGTAAAATAGAAGTTTGGGTTAAGTTCCCAGACATATTTATGTGAATTGGCCCCACCAGAAGCTTTCAAAAACTTCTGTGTTGATGGTTTCCCTTTTAGAACAGCAGTTGTTAAAGAAGTTTATATCAAGTAAGTCCTCTTTACTGTATCCGTGCATAGTCAGAAATCAGAACAAAATGAATGAAGAGGAAAAAAATTATTTAAAAATCCCCATCAGCAACAGCAAGCAATAAATAGGTGTGTGGGAAGAGAGCCTTGTTACTGAACCAGCGTAGGCTTCGTTTGAGCATTTCTAGGGTACACCTCTAGAGTCGGATGCTTCTTGTAATTTCCAGGACACAAGGATGGGAAGCAAACCAACTGTTCACAGGAGTCTTCCCCTTCGTCCCTAGGAGAGTGGGTAATGCTTCGGTTTGGATAGGGTTGTTAGCACCAAGCCTTTAACAAATGAATGTGCAAAATGCTAACGCAAATATAGGTACTTAGTCTGTTTTATTTCTGTCTTCATTTGCTTAACAAAGTAAAGAGCACCAGAGGCTATTTGAATAATGTACTTTTATAGAATCTGTAGAAATTTGTGGAAATTTACATACGGATATAAGGCAGTGAATTTCATGCAAGTGGATTTATTCTGGGGGAGAAAACCTGAGAGGTGATAAAAGGGAAATGTAGATATCAAACAATGTAAGGAGCAGATGGATCTGATGAGAGACAACACATGGCAAGGCTGTTCAATTAGAATAAAGGAATTGGCAGTGCTTATACAGCATGTTGTATATGGAGGGGGAGGGAGGTTGACAGTCGTTCCAAATACTCCTGGACCTTCACTGCTCTGTTCCCACAGCATGGCATGTTACTTTGAAGCTGTGCCAGCACAACTCTTTGTGTGGCCTCACAGTGAATCAGACTGAGTTCACATAAAAAGAACTCATTTCTGTCAGGTCATTTTTCAGCAGAATCAGTTCACTAATGTGGTATACAGCATGCCACACAAACTCCTGGAAATAATGTATTGTGTAACCACAGCCATAGTTCATACTGAAAGAAAATACAAGCTGGGAGTAGTTCTGATTCAAAACAAGTGCTTCAGGGCAACGTACAGACAAGGCAGACAAAACCACACCTGAAAATTTTAGCTGAAGCTGGATTGTACGTGAACACTGGCAGATAAGTACTGTTGAATGCAAAGGACACAAAAATACTACTGAAAGTGGAGATATTAGAAACTAAAAAGCACTGCCACTTGGGAGATGGCAAAACTTGAAATAATCTAGTGTGATTTTCCTCAGATCAGCCTGTTAGGATCTTTATACATCATACTTGCAGAATCTGCAAAAGTTCACAAATGTTTCTCTTGGTGCCAACAGCTGACTTCACAAAAATAGGCCCTAGCACTAAGCTAGTACCAATATTTGCAAGCTATACGAAAATAATCTTTGCTTCTTTTCAAGTTTGTCATCTGTGCAATTTCTGGTTTTTTGTGGGTTTTTTTGCAATTTCATGCCTGTAACTATGCATTCTTTTCTAGAAAAGACCAATTTTTGCAGTGAAAATACACCTTCACTATGTTTCCTTGTGTGACTATTTTCCTCATCTCATATTTACAAGACCTCATTCAGTGCTTCAGGCAAATTTTGTAAGCTCGAAGGGGAAGTATATCCAAAACCAAGCAGCTCTTTTACATAAGCCATATACAAAACATACTTTGAGAATTCTAAACCTTAGGAAAATAATTTAGTTTGCTTTGTTTCTCAAATATAACAAAACTGCAGACACAATTCTGAAGGTATTACGTTGTGCAAAAATGGTATTGGCAAAATTTTTCATCAACTATTCTAAGTATAAGATATGAATCTCTATCTTTTCATTAACCACAAAACTGAAGTTGCATTTGGATGGGGTTGTGACTTGCAGGAAGCCTCAGGCTGAAGCACCTGATTTCACAGGGCTGTGGTGCACATTTGGAAATCAGATCCACTGAATGCACTAGGAGGTATTTTTTTAATCTTTTTTTCCCCAAAAAATTTTGGATCTCCTTCTTATGGCAATCTTTGATTTTATATATATGTCTATTGCGCTTTTTTTTTTTCTCTGCATAGTATTGATGTTTAACCCACAATTTCAGCAAATCACAACCAATTTGTTCTTTGGCACTTCCTTAGGTTACTTATCGGATAGATTCAGGTAAGGCCAAAAAGGATTTGATAAAACCGCAAGGCACAAAAGAAGTGTCTGAACTTGACATATAGATGAAAATGTTTGAGCTGAGGTTGTTAAGGACTGCTTCAGAGAGGGACTTTACTTATATATTTGGAATACTCAAAACCATCTCTGCCTACAACTGAGCAAGAGGATTCATAGTCTGTCAAATTCACTGTGTACCAAAAGCCTTTTTTGCTTCCCCATATGCACATGCTTTATCTATTCCCATAACAGTTCTGCTGACAGGTGTACTCACAGCAATAACCTGTTATAAGCAGGAGTTAACTCTTCAGATATGATGAATTCTATGCTTAACAGAGGTTAACATGCTATAGGAGAGAAATAGAAGCATAGATGCTTCCCTTCCCGTGGTGTTTACACACGTTCAGAGTGTTGCCCTGGTAATTTTTTTCCCCCCTACTTGCAACCTCTGCTTTTTATTGAGATGAAACTTGGAGGGAAAAGAATGAACGGGAATATTTACAAAAATTCCATGTCATGTCCAAGGGTTTTCTCTGTAACTGATCAAACTGATTCGTAAACCATAGATGAATTTGGCTGTTCTCAGATAGCTGTAAGGAAGCTATGTGCAACAAAAGGTTTCCTCTCTTAGACAGCAGTGATTTTTTTTGTTTGTTTGTATTTCATGGATGCCTGTTAAAATTAATAATCAAAAGAGCCAACAAAACCATTAAGCCTTATATGACTTCTGACAATTGAAATACCTTTTCCTCTTCAACAGCCAAACTTTCTGAGATGTGTTAAACTGACTTCTGCCTCACCCAGCATAATTTGGTCCTAAAAAAGCAATTGCAGAGCAAACTTGCTTTCACAAGATATGCTTTCTTTCCTTCCTGTTTCCACAGTGTATAACACAATGTTGGGAGGTTTAGGGGAGGGGTGCATGTGTACCAACACCCATACATCCAAGACGCTATCATAAGAGCAGAAACAACAAAACAAAAAAGCACTGCATCAATCCAGTTTTTATAGTTGGAACTCTACAGAGATGTGGACAGATGCACAGTTTCATTAAGAGATGCCATTCCTTCTAGAAGTGCAAGGTTCTCGCTTATTATCTTAGTAAATTAGACAAAGACCTTGAATGCGTGATGCTCTGCAGGGACAAGTTTTGTAGTGCTCTGACGTACCACAGCATTAATGGGATGCCTTATTCTTACACTTGACACACAGGCAAGGCTCTTATCTAGGCAATGAAATACTTAATATTTTAAAGATAAAAGAGGTGATGGATTTTTAGCTGTCACAAAAAGAGATTTTAAAAAGTCCCAATTCTTCCAAGTAACCCTTATGGACGTGATGCAGTAGAACAACCTTTAGTAGTTATATAAACTAGAAATATACTTACACAGTGTACTTTCTGATGCTTTCACAGGTTTTCTCAGGCAAGCAAAGAAAAGCAGCCACCCTGACAAGTAAGCTTTTTATTCTTGGAAGTTAAAGGGTTTCACACTTGATGTTAGACCCGTGAGCCATCTCATAGGTTATGTCACAGTGTGGGGCTGTGCAGGAGTCAAGAGCTAGAACAGCACTTCAGTAGTTACTACATTATCAGAGGTTCTCATGTTTGAAATTTAACAGAATTCCTATTAATATTTCTGCTATAAAGGTGAATCACAACATAGTTGGGGTAAAGCTTGTACAATTACAAGATTGTGAAGGTATATATTGAAGATAAAACAGTGCTATTTATGTCTGTTAAAAAAAAAAAAAAAGAAAAAATCCACAAAGATGAGCATGTAACTTCAAGTTAATTACAGAATGCAAGTCTAGAGAAGATTAAAACATCACTTTCTCACTTGCCACATGTCTAATGATAGGAGCTAAAAGCTAGAACTCTATGGAATTAGTATTGGCTAATGAAATGCAAAGTTACAGTGTAGCTATAAAAATGTCACTTCTATTATTGCTCTCAATATGCTGTGTCCTATTCCACATTGGCTATGATTATAACATTGATGAAACAAAAACATATGTAGCTGAATAATATTATACATTTGCCTGAAGCAGGGTACATACTCATCTGGGGTAACACTAATTGCCAGATACTGTTTACTTCTATGAAGGTCTTAAAAAGCCCATTTTGAAGATAATAGACTTAGATTCTGAGAATGCATGTACCTAATTACATGAGCAGTTCCCTTGAGCTATCCCTTAGAATAAAATAAAATATCCAAAGCTGAAATAAGTTACCAAAGACCAGGATGATTTTCACCATTATAATTTATTGACTTCATTTTGTTGAATTCACTAGGAGAAGCTATTTCCCAGATGGAGACTTAATGAAGAATGAAGAATAAATTTAGCCAAACTCACTTGACGGCATTTCTGGCTGTGTCCTCTGTGATCCTGTCTGAATGTAGAGTATTTACAGACAGCTGTCTGCCTTTTATCAGAAACCATCAAATAAAGAGGGCTTTTTCTACCTTAAGTCTCTCAACCAACATTTAGATAATTGGCTCTTCTGAATGCAGCCTTTTCAAATAAAAATCACATGAAAAGTTTAGAAAAGCAAATACACACAGAGCTGAAGGCATCATCTATACCCCAATATGCTGTTGGGAACTGTCTTCAAGGACTGAGGATGAGAACAGTAAATACATGAAAGAGGAAGCCAGAGTATGTTAGCACATGATTGTGTCCTAAACTCATCAAGCTGGTAGAAGAGTAGGATTCCTGGATCCACCTCTGTACTTTGATGTCCCAGCTGCATAGTAGATGACTGCCTGACTGTAATAGTTCTGGAGTCTGTTGATACCAGGCCAAAACAATATCTGAGGATCAGCTAGATATAAAAGTCTATGAAGATTCAAAGGATTATTCCTAGTGCAAGCTAAAAGGTTGCCTCAACAGTGGAGAGTGTAATAGTGAAATGTTGCTGGTGACTAACTGAAGAACAGGACAAATACAACAGGTTAGCTACTATTTATCTAAGAAAATCAAATTACTGAACAGAAAAAAACACTTCAGAAAGCGATCACGGACAAAGGACAGCAACAAGTACCTTGTGAAATTACTAATACAGAAATTCTTCAAGTGTTACATATACTTCATTATTCAAGGGGAAGAAAGAGTGACAATGTTTATACTGCTGATGATTACAGACAGATCATGGAGGGGAAAGAAAATGTGGACCAAGCAATGATCACTTGGTTGAATCACAAGCATCTCAACATACACAGAACAGTTCGTGATCCTACCTGCTGGCTCTCCTCTGCAACAGGAATGGCCATCCACCCACAGGTCTGAAGATGCATTGAAAGGGCTCTTGTTACCAATGCTATTTGCTGATCTTCCCGTTTCCTGTTTGAGAGGAGGAAGGTCTTACCAGTTTACTCTGCGTTCTGGTCCCTGTGACAGTGAAAGTAAACCTTGCTAGTTTAGAATAATACCAACAGGTCTTCTTTGGGATGAAAATATGCCCTGTGAAACAGCTGGGGATGCAAATAACAAGCACTTCTGTGCAGCAGGTGAGGAGCATAGAGTTATCAGAAATAAACAAGCAGGAATGAACTTAGCTGTGAACGTATTTTCTAAATTAACTTTTCAAATTTTTGCAATAACTTGGATGTTGAGTAACTGCATCAATAACTAACCCTTCATTCCCTTTGAGAAGAGTCATGTGCTTTCCCAAGCTACAGAATTTTTTCTCAAATTTCCCAAAGCACACGTGTGTAGTCAAGGCACGCTGTTAACGACTTAGGTTTCCAAACAAGCACTGTCTGCTTATCCTCACTGATAACTTCAAATTTTGGTGCAGAGCATGTCACCCTTAAAAGTGAATTTGTTTAAGGATTTGTTCTGTATTTAGAGTACAAATATTGGATCACCATGCCTCCTTAGATAACTTGCTTGTGGGGCTCTCTTGATATACAACAGACCTCATTTGGTATAAATTATTGCAGTTCAGTTGACTGCTGTGAATAAAAGCTACTTTGAAGAAATCAAAAATATGCCCAAGCTTTTCAACTCTTTCATGATCATAGTAATGTGTTTCTTAAAATATTTTTGTCCTTCATTATCAAAATAAGTGGTATGATTCCTGTATGTTTGTACTGGGCCTTTGGGTTTTCTTGCATAAATTAATGTGTGCCATAAATATTCTCTGTCCTTAAAACAGATTTTGCTATTTTAGTAGGCTTCTTCTGTGAGTCTGCATTCCTTTGTGCTTTGTTTCTAAAACATTTAGAAAATGTATCTCTGATACATCCCTTTGATTAGACTATAAAATGATATAAACCAGTCAGATATCCAAATTCTATCTGTTCAAGAGAACAGCAGATTTTGCTTCTCTCACGATGGCCCATGTAATTATTCTGGATTGTTTTAAAATTTCCTTTGTATGTCTATATGTCAGTGTTTTTTAACTATCCATGTTTCTGTTAATGCTTATATTTCTAGCAATATAATTGTATTAAATTCCATGACATCACAGTCAAAAAAGGCTTTCATCTTTGATCTTTATTACAACAGTGACAGTTGCTTGAAATATAAACCCCTGAAATTAAGCAGGACCTTGGTCAAGAAATGTTCTCTGAAAGCTGAACCAGATTGTAATGTATGGTGTTGAAGTCATTGGCTATTTTTGTCCAGGCTTGATTAACATTTTGTCAGAAAGCACAGTGTGCTGACACTGTGAAAGTCACAGCCCAAGCAGAAGTTTTCCTCTAATTCAGAACTGAGTGGTTTGCTTAGCTTAATTTACAGGTAAGGAGCAATACTGTGTCTGAGGTTGAACTGTACCAGATCCCAAATAAGAATATCTCAGTCCCTCCTGGCCTATTGTTCTGCAAGGGTCTCTGTTGAAATCCTGCATGTTTTTATCTTTCTAAGTACTATTTTGACATCAATATTCTGTCAGGTTATCTCTTATTTATGTTCTTATGCATATTTTCCTTTATGCTCAAAAAAGATGTGTTTATTATTAACCTATTTCCTACACAGTTCCATTAACTTTTCTGGAGAGTCCTAACAAGACTTGCTGGCCACTCTGACCAGTCATCACACCTAGACAGTTATCTCCCTTCCTGGTAGCTTTCCAGCCTTAATGTCAATCTGCTTAGAGAAAAGTAATGCTTGAGTATGAAGATGCATCATTGATTACTATCTTACAGATGCCTGAAAGTTTTGTAAGCTGTAGAATGTACCTGCTGTACTGCAAATTCATGACACTGTTTACTCAGCTCTTCCCACTGTCTTGCTCATGCTGCCAGTGTATGTGCAATGAATTATTATGAATTGTTTATCTTATAAGGTGAAACTTTAATTTGAATGCTCACTGAGTTGAACTGTGTTTTCTAACATAGAATTTGAGTTTCTGCATCCTCAAGAGATTTTAGTTTCTCCCTCTCCAACGATTAAAACCAGACACTGATGTGGTGATGGACTGTGTCTGTTTTTTCTTTCTGCAATGGTTGATCTATAACTTCAAAGTTCAGTGTTATCAGTGACAACAAAGTCTTTTACTATGTGGCTGATAAGCAGATTATGTCTATTTCCAACTTTTTTCATGTGGTAAAGTTTCAGAGCAACAGAAAATGCAAGGAAGAAGAAAAATCTCTGTATGACATTAGTGACAGTTAAAGCATTCATTCAAGTTTGTGTTTCCATTCAAACCACAATGTCTTGATTAAAAATACCAGCTGTTACTAGTTCTGTTGGCATATCAGAACTTTGCACAATGTTCCAAAGCATCTCTACCTTTATACTGACAGATCCTGTTTCTCCTCTTCCCCAGGAAATCTGAATGCTTAATATGCAACCACATTTATCGTCACGGCTACAAAGGAGGACAGTGCTATTATCCCATTTACAAACTGAGAACCTCAGGCACAAATAAGAACAGTGACACACCAGAGGTCACACAGGAAGTCTGTGGGAGAACTGGGACCTGAACTCTGGTCATTCAAATCTGACATTAGAGACTGGAACTCTGAAAATACTTCTTAAAATTCAATACATTTACAGGAATTTGATGCTCTCTTTGATAATTTCTTACTATTCGTTATGCAAATCTGGGTAACGTATCAAGTTAGTCTAGCCCATTTTTCTTTGTTTTCATTTTGGGTTTTTCTCCCCGTAGCATTGAGAACTACTCATCAAACTGCTAAGTTTACTAGGGTTTAATTGTTTGTAATGGTAAATGTGAAATATTATGCTATTCTCTTCCAAGTATTTACCTAGTTTATTAACAGAAGTCAAATCACAGACATATTTTCAACAGAAACGTGGCCTAAGCCGTCAGCCTTTACCTTGGAAAATACTCTCATGTTCTGTACCTGGTCACCAGCACTTTGGGACTCCTAACCTACTAGTGCAGGAGAGACCATTATTTTGGTAAGACATTCATCTGCTATTAAGCATAATCTATAAAACCAGGTAAAAATGGAACAGCCCTCTATACTGAAAAGACCCTGCAAAGACCATGTGGGTCAGTACTGAAAAGATGCCAAGGTCAGATCCTCAGCTGCATCAAATGACCATACTGTGACTCTGTAGCGGATAAATAAATTAGTTGTTTTGCGGTTTGTTGTATCAAAATTAAAAACTGAAACACCTTCCTGTTAGAGCATCAAGTCTCCTCTGTTCAAAAATGGGATGACTTCTATAAACTACTTTGTCCAATTCCAATAAGGCAACTTGTCCCCCAGTCAGAGAGGTTGTGGCCAGCTGTCTCCACGCTAGAGACAGGCATGTATGTCTGCTCAGGTGATATCGAAAGGGTGTAGCTGAAAGTGGGGACAGCAGTGCAGTAAGCAGAGCTCCTCTGAAAGGGGAAAAAAGAGCAGTGCAGAGGAGATCTAAGGAAGTTCCCTTCAGGGAGAGTATTCCTGTACCAGGCTTGGGGGGAAAATATCAGCAAGCAGATGACACTACATTTTCAGTCTTTGTTGATGCTTCTGGCTTCCTGAGATAAACAGCCTTCACTTTTATTACAGCAGAATTAGAGGAACTGAGAGAGTAGTGAGAAGCAGTTGCTTACAATATTATGTAAAACTGTATTTTTAGCGTATGACTTCTTGTCACCTGGAGGGGCATTTTAACTAGCATGATAAATTCCAGCCTGGAGTTCACATGGGGATTTGCCTGTTAGTCACATAGATAGCTCCAGTTTAAAAAAGTAGCAATAAATGACTGTCTACTACAAACATAGTCTTTCCTTAGCTTATAATTTAGATCTACAGATTTTGGGTTCTAAAGACCCTGAACTTTAAATGCAAACTTACTCCTCAGAGAGTATCTCAACTTCTCTTTAAAAAGATATACACACTAAAAAGAGCTTTACACTTTAGATTATTCAATGAATTGTCATACCTGAATGAGACAGACTTCCCTAGCACAGGAAGGACATGGACCTGCTGTAGAGAGTCGGGAGGAGGGCCACCAAGTTACTTAGAGGGAGGGACCCCCTCTCCTATCAGGATAGGCTAAGAGAATTGAGATTGTTCAGCCCGGAAAAGAGATGGCTTAGGGGTGACCTATTTGTCATCTTCCAGGATCTAAAGAGGGCCTACAAGAAAGATGGAAACTATTTACAAGGGCATGAAGTGACGGAAGAAAGAGGAGTGGCTTAAAACTGAAAGAACTAGATTTAAAGGGTTTAGATCAGATATTAGGAAGAAATTCTTTTCTGTGAGGGTGGTGAGACACTGGAACAGGTTGCCCAGAGAAGTTGTGGATGCCGCATCCCTGGAAGTGTTCAAGCCCAGGCTGGATGGAGGTCTGAGTAATCTGTTCTAGGGAAAGGTATCCCTGTCCATGGCAGGAGTGTTGGAACTGAATGATCTTTAAGGCCCCTTCCAACCCAAACCATTCTATGATTATACGATTCTCAAGTAAAAGACTCACTGTGTCAGAGGACATGCTGACAAGGTATTACCTCTCCATGTCATAAAACAGACCTTTGAAAGAAAAAAACAAAAGCAACTGTGATTGTGGTTGAATAGCAATGTTGAACAGCCTTGCAAGCAGTAACACATAATTTTCTAACTATATGAAGTATCTTCCGTATTCTTAAAGTGCCAATTATTCTTCTTTTTCCATAATGCGAAAAATATTTTTATTCAGTTTTTCCATTTATTTAGTAGGAGAAATGATCAATGTTAGGAAAATCTTTATGTCTATTATGAGAAATACCTACTAAGAAAAAAAAAGAAAAAGAAAAAAGAAAGAGTTGGAACACCTGTAGCCTTTTAAGCCAGATCAGATAAACTTGACATTGCAGCCACTAGAGGGACCTCCAGGAATAGAATACGCAAAGACATTGCAAAGGCTATTTTGAAGTATTAGGTGCCTTCAAAAAAACAAACCAAAAAGGTTTTGCAGCCCAAAGGAGTTGTCGTTTGTTTATAATGAGCTCTGAAATGATAGGAAATATGAATTAACTAATTATCTCATAAATTTTGTCAAGAAAAAGCAGCTTTTCTCCTGGTAGGATATGAGTTTGGTGGGTTGTTTCCTCTTCACTGACTCAGTGAGGTAAGCACATCCGCTTTAAAGGGGCTTGTAATTTATCCGTAAGGTTACGGGTTGCTCTTTTGAGGAGTACAAAGCAAATACAGTTATTCTCTTTCCAGAGTTTCTGAGAAGGTGATTTGGATGTGGTGCAGACAGTCTGAAATCAATAAGGTTATTTTCTCACTGAATGGTACTTTAGCAGAGCATTGAAGTTATGTCAAACTTTAACGGTGGTTTAATAGGCCAATTAACAAATGTTAATGCCTCACCATGCATGCAAATGCTCTCTAAAAAGTAGTTATGCTACCACTTGGGTCACTGGATTTGTAATTAGCCATCAATCAGAGACCTGACAAGGGTGCTCTCATGTTCTCTTTTTTACCTGCCCTACAGTATAGAAGAAGTTGTGGTGTTCTTCACACACAAAGTTTTGGGACTCTGCAGAGCACAGATTCAGCAAGTTTTAGCTTTAGTACATCTATTGTAAAACATGAAATCCTGCTAAGCAACTGTGCTTCCGAGACACTGAAGATGAGGACACAGAGACAAGAATTATAATTAACCTAATTAGAAAAAGGTCAGGCATGTCTCTAGAACTTGGCATTAAATCACAATTATGGAACAGGTTAAAAGAATTTTGCAAGACTTTAAATTACGTGACATTGTTTAGCTTTACCTGTTAGAATAGTACTAATGAAATGAAAACTCTTTATTTTGTGAGATGAAAGCAACCTGAAATTCCAGTTTGGCAGAGCTGATTGTTGCACAGGTCTCCTGTGGTCTATCCACTGAGTTTTACAGTTTCCAGTTTGTTTGCATTTAGAGCTTACTTGCTGAGAAAAGGTGTAGTGGCAGGGGAGGAGACATTGCTAGTACCTTTCCTATTACTCCATTGTTTGGTTGGTTGGTTGGTTTTAGTTTGAGGGATCTGAAAGTTCTTTGATGGATTACTGTGTGAAAAATCTTTGCTTCTGCCACACAGTTAGCATTATAGTCCTTGCATTGCAGGTGTATAACCTCCCACTGAAGTTTTCTAATGAACTACCTGCGATCAAAAGACACATTTAACCACAGTTATGATTCACTGACAGACCGATGACGCCTGACTTCAAAAGTGGGTTGCCAAGTGGGTCCTGCTGAAGAGTGATTATCTGTCCCATGTCATTCCATACATGTGAAGTAGGATATTATATGTAACAAATTAACGTGGTCACAGGCAGGAAGTGTTCCTGCACCAGGAAGAGATTTAGTGATAGCTAGTGA
Organism: Pseudotriccus pelzelni; assembly: GCA_035584735.1. Classification (NCBI taxonomy): domain Eukaryota; kingdom Metazoa; phylum Chordata; class Aves; order Passeriformes; family Tyrannidae; genus Pseudotriccus; species Pseudotriccus pelzelni. The sequence continues at coordinate 15,349,768 of JAWMRA010000161.1, read as the reverse complement.
TTTCTTTCTCAGCTTCTAAGAGTGAAACTCTTCCTGAAATACTAGAACATCCCTTTACTAAGCATAGTTCCCTCCATAAGCAACTTTGGAGCAAAACTTTCAGGGGCATTCCAGAATTTCAGTTAATTTATTTGGAGCTTATTCAGTGGTGTTATTTGATACTGATTTTAGCCTAATAAAGAGAGGGTTTGTGACTAACAGGAGGAGGAGAATTTGCTTTTGATGCAAGAAGATGATGTAACAATCTCTTAATTTGAAGAATGCTATTAGTCAGATGCCCTCAGATACACTGGCATGTGTAAGAATATGCACAATGTATCCTGTATGGCATTATGGGAGTAAGCAAACACTTGTTGAGTCTCACATGCTTCTGAGATTAAAATACACCACATCTGCCTTAATGATGAAAAAGAATGTTGCAGTATTTTGTCCACTTCTTTAGTTTTCTCTTTCGAAGTAATACCTAGAAGGGCCCTTTCCAGTTACAGCAATTGTTGAACAGTTATCCACATTAAAGGACTGGGGAGGATGAGACATCATGGGCAACAGACTGGAGAAAATACACATGCTCGTGGACACAAGTGTGTTTGTCCAAGATCTCCTAAAGGTGTCCCCTCTTAGTTTTATCAGGCTTTCACAAGGTTTAGAGTTTTGTATTTCCTACTGTCACTTTGTTGAAAATTTGCAAGTAGGTTGGGAGCAGAACGAAAATGCTGAGAGGTTTGTTTACGAGTTGTGATGGACCAAAGCAGTGCAGTTACAATTCTAGCACCACCTTTTTTCTTTATATTTCGAGGGCACTACCCTAAAGTCCTGCTCCTAAACAAGTAAACATTTAAGACTTGAATGCTTCAGACTCTTATACCTGGAAGCTTTTGGTCAGCCAGCAACAAGAGCAAATAGAACAGACTAACACTGTAGAAAAAAAATGTGCATTTTTATTGACAGAAACCAAAATTCCAGTTGGCTGGTACTGCCCTTTCATATAAATGAATACTCCTGAACAAGAAAAATTAAGAGTCTACCAAGCATCTTTGCAGATATATGCTTGCTCAGTCTGGAGACCTGGACGGGGTTTTACTTTGATTTTATTGTTGTTGAAGAAAAAGAATATAAATATTGTTGTAAGCAGCAGGACTAATCATACGGACAAACGGCAGTTTGGTTTGGAGTTTTTTTACCTTGCAAGGCTCAAATTGGAGTGCAAGAGTTAGTAATCCCCAAGAGCAAGAAATCAGGCAAGGAAGGCAAGAGACTGGCATGGCTGAGTAGGGCACTGTTGGTCAAACTCAAGGTAAAGAAGCAAATGCACAGGGAGTAGAAACAGGGATGGGTAACCTCAGAACTGTATAGAGATCAAGTTCAGTTGTGTAGGATGAGGAACGCCAAGATGGAGCTGGAACTAAGTCTGGCAAGGGACACAAAGAATAACATGAAGGGCTTCTACAGGTATGTTAATCAGAAAAGGAAGGTCAAAGAAGGTGTATCCCCACTGGTAAATGATGTTTGAAAACTGGTAACAGCAGATGGGGAGAGGACCAACTTCTTTTTGTTTGTGTGGCTCAAGTCTAAATATATGCTTGGAGTCTTTCTTTGCTTTAGAACTTAAAATGTGAGCATTGGTAAACAATAACATTTCCTTCCCCAGAACAACATCAATATGCTTTAAAAACCTATGAAACAACGTAAGACTGTAATATAAATGTAGGCATAACCATGCACTGAGATAGCATTCAAACAGATAATGCTAATCAGGTTTGTCAGCTGCTGGACTGCACAGCCTCCATGCTCCAGATATCTGGTGCGTGCCACTATCCTTTGCAATGTTACTTCTCTCTCCTGACCAGATTCCTAAACTTACTGCACCTACAGTTAAAAATAACCCAACAGTAAAGAGGGGAGAGAATTAAAAGCCAGTTTAAACTTTTTGAATAGAATGTTATCTGCTCTTTTCTATCTGCTCCATTTGTCTTGAAAGAGACTGAAACACCTGTTAAGATGTGCCTTTTTTGATAGTGATTAGTCTTTTAAGGAAGTGGTCTGCCCATGTCCACTTCCCTAACTCCACACTCTAACTAGCACTTTTTCGGTCCCTAGCTGTTTGCAGGCTTGGTGGTGAAATGATCCCAGGCCTAATGTCTGCCTGGTACCCAACAATGATCCATTAATGTGATCTCTGACATGACTTATTAACTTCTAACTTTTCAGGTGGCTTTTGCTTTGTGAAGTTATTTCAAATGGAGGAACATGGTTCTCTTTCTTCTCTCAGGTTCTATTCTGTCTGTTGATAGTTAATTTGCCTCTGAAGACAGCATTTCAGAATAGATGAGGCTGTATTGTCCAGTTTATTGAGTGTATGATCCAGGACATACTTTGCCCATCAACTATGCTGCTATGATCTCTGTAACCCTTAAGGATGAACATCTCCAGTGTCTTTCACAGCAGCTCTTGTCCTAATTACCAACACTGTACCATGGTGCTTTTTGAATGATTAGTAAAGGTGCCATCTTCTCTAGGCATTATTTGCTCATATTTCTTGGTGGTACTGCTACTTTTGTTGACCTCCAGGAAGCCTAGACAGCAATGGCTAACAGATGCCCCCATTGAAGGTAGAGCAATGGCATGGTAACAACTGTGGATCTTACTGATCAAGGCAGCTGGTATAAATTCACTTGAAGAAAAAACTTGGTGGTCAGTTTTTTCTTTGTGTCTGTGGTTCTAGGTACTTGCTTGTTTTGTAGCTTTTAATAGGAAAGTTATTAAAGTAATGATGCATCTGCGAACAGAATTTTTGAATTGACAGATGTTTCAGAAGTTTTTGTCATGCAGTTATTGCTATATGAAAATATATTAAAAATCTAGAAATTTATTCTCAGTTCAGTGAATTTACCTTCATCACTGGCTGTTTTTAAAATTATCTACTGACTTGATTAAATGCTAAATTCTCCAAGAAATGGAATGCAACAAAATATTTGCTCAAATTCAAGAAAAATAATCACAAAATTAAGACAACTTCCTCTCTCCCTGAAAAATGCTTTTTAACACGTTGCCTACTATTGCCAGGCAGAAATGAAAGTGACATTCAAAGAAACCCAAGCCAACCCAAGCCAAAAAACCAAAACCAAATCAAACAAAAACCATCCCCTAAAGTAATCTAACAGCAAACAAAATTATTTCCATGGCAGTGGAAAACTGGTGCAACCTGTAATTTCAGTGTAAGTGTTAAAGGCTTTCAGAAGACAGAGAACACTCAGATACTTATTGTTTGTTTGAGTCTTAGCTTCCACAGGGAAGTAATCATGTAAAAGATCAAGGTGTCTCTTTCTAACTGGCTGCAGCAATTCCAGCTTGTAAACATTTAGCAATGTGATCTGACATGATCACAGGCAGGCACAAAGTGAAAATACAACATTGTAATGAGCATATCTGACAATGCATGCATAATATCAGTCATAATTTGGTACAGGATAACAGAAACAGAGCCCCAAGGTGGTACAAACATTTTTGATCTCAGCAGTGGGATTTTCAGAAATACTTTACTAGTCTTGCCTCCAGTTAAATTACTAGAATTGGTAGCTTTACTATCTGCTTAACTGATGTATTGTCATCATGACATATAATTTTTGAATCGAAGTCCTCTTAAAGACATAAAGATTTAAAACAGTACTTGCAAACTGGGAAATAGAAAATAGCATGGTTGTTATTAATTTTGCTACAGCGCTGTAAATCCTCAAAGTAGACTAAATTTTTATTGTTCTAAGAAACAATTCAGTGTAGTAGTTCCACCTTAATATTTAAAACTTATGTCCTCTTTATTTGATGTATCTTCCTATTCTCTTCACTATCAAAGCCTAGATACCTGGCTCTAGAAAATGTATTTGAACAGTCATCTGCCTCTTCTTCCCATTTTTAGAGCTACCATGTTTACACCATACTTTCTGGATTTTTTTTTCTCTTCTACTTACATAATTTTGTTGTTCTGTAAAATGAACATGTTTATTATGAAGACATGGCTACTTATGAAGGGGAAAATCAGGAATTGCCATTACCATGTTAAAGTATTCATCTTGAAAATGTTGAACATTATAGTGCAGTTTTGGTAACTTAATATACATTAAAGATAATTATTCCCTGGATTCTCACCACTAAGTACTTATCTATTTGACACTTTTCTTTGATTATGCTCTTGCCTCTACCCATGCCAGACAGATGTTTTAGCATTCAGCAACATGAACTAGCTGGCAATCATCTAACAAAATTATTTTTACTAAATAAAATAAACATTATCAACCATCAATAATAAATTTTAAAAAGTGTATTTTGATCAATTCCTTGAATCCAGGGAAAAGATGTTTAGGTATTGCCTCAATACTAATTTTAAATATTTTAAAGTTCCTTTATCTGCAATGATTCTTTGAAAGATTTTGCCAACATTAGAGGTCCAACCTAAAATCTTATGAAAATATTTCTGACATGAAAAACGCTTGAAGATACTGGGCTATGGAATAGATTTGTGACTTTTCTTTCTTGTAGTGAGAAAATTTCTGAAGTAATTGGTTGTTTGGAAGTTTCTCATTGAACACTGAAGATCAAATTTAGTTCTTAACAATTTTCTTCCCTGCTTAGCCATTTAAGTACATAATACCTCTCTAACTTTTGTTTTGGAAGGAAATTGCATAAGTAATACAGAAATTCCATTTTCTTAGGTTCAGATACAGTGGAGGTTCTATTCTTTGTTTGTTAATCAGTGGATAGATAACAACATAATACCAAGATAGTTTTAAAAGATTTTGAAAAGTTTTTGAAAAACAACATAATGAGCATATGAACATACAGCCTTTGGTTTTGCTGAACTCTGTAAGTTATGTTTTGCAGCTGGCTCTAGAATGAGGTTCTGTAATAACCCAGACAATGTTATGTTGGTCTGTAAAACAAAGTAGAACACTTACATAAAGAAAGACATTTGTTAACTCTGATATCAAGACTTTATCAGACTAGTCCTCAAACAGTGAGCCTTCAAGGGTAGCGATGACATTCTTTCTTCCATTAGTCATTTTTCTTGCAGTCTTATTGCAAGAAAGAACAGTTTCTCAAAATAGAGAAACCTGGCTCTGTTTTGAACAGATACGGGAAAACTTTCATTTGAAATGCTGTTTTTATTAAGCTCATTTTTATTCCATGCTCTGGTGAAGGGAGGAAAAGCCTGGTTAGGAATTTGTTGATTTACAAACAAGTTTTGCAAATTCTCGTTTTAATACTTCTGTTTTTGTAGATCCGTCATGGGTGTAAATCAGTAAAAGGGCCTACCAGTCTTTCTTGTTTACACTAGTGAAGGATTTAGCCCAGTTCCCCTACCATTTGTGCAGCCTGACATTTGAATGGAACTACAATTAGCAGGGTTGTTTTTGTTTAACTTTATTTAGCACCTTATCTCCCTGTAACATTCTTGTCCAAGTACGAGTATCAGCCATGAACTCAACATAGCTCTTACCAATGCTGTTCTATTTTGGGCTAGAATGAAAAAACCCATCAGCCCAGATCAAAGAGCACCCTTCTCTTTGCTCTGGGAATAGAAATTGTTAACTAATTGGTGCAAAAAGCCATGACAAATCGATTCACACCACAGATAAGGAAGTCATAACTTACTCCACTACACAGGAAAGTTATCCAAGTCCTAAAACAACTTGTTCTTTATGGCCAAACACATGGACTCTTCCACAAAACCCAAAATGTTGCTGGTGAGAGACCCAAATTGTAAAGGACGCAAGACTGCACAACTATATTTATTGTGTTCTACAATTTTCCCCATTATATAGCTATTTACTCCTTATGTTACAATAACATGAGGGACTGCAAGGCCTGTTGTCCAAGCTCTTAATTCCTGTTACTCGTATTAAAAAGAGCCTCCTTGAGGATTCAGAGTCCGGCAGAGCTCTGCTGCTCCCAGGTGCTGAAATTCTGCAAAAAGGGACGGACCAGCTGGCCCTGAAGGCTTTGATAATTCTAAATCTGAGGTAAACGCTTGTGCCCCTGAAGCTCAAGCCACCCAAGACCATAGGTCTGGGAAACACTGGAGCTCTCTGTCCCACAGTGTGGGCTGAGACCATGTGAAAGCCTGCTGGGCTTCTGGGTTGCCGGAAGGCTGCTCCCTGTCCTCGCAGCTCCTCACACAGGTGAGAGGCCACCTCCACGCAGCTATAAGGGGACAGGTGATACAGGTGGAGGTCAGAGTGACCCTTTAGAGCGTGTGATTTGTTCTGAGCGTGACACGGAGAGCGGTCCGGACGCCACCGAGCGCTGCCCTCCAAACCCGTGCCGTCGGGGCCAGGCTGGAGGGTCGGCGGCAGCGCCTCCCGCCGGGCAGCAGCGGGACTGCGGGCGGGACGGGCCCGCCCCCGCCCTTCCCCGCACCTTTCCCCGCTGGGAGCCGCCCCGCGGGGGCCGGACCAGCGGTGGCGGCGGGACAGGGCGCCCGGCGCCGGCCGCAGCTCCCGGGGCAGAGCAGCGCAGCCCCGACACCGCCGCGCCGCCAGAGCTGCCCCGGCCGCCCCAGCCATGTCCTCCAGCTCCCCGCCGGGCGAGCCCAAGAGCCGCAGCCTGGGCCGGCTGTCGCTGCCCAGGAGGGGCAGCATGACGCCCGGCAAGAAGCCGTCGGCGCTGGAGCTGGCCGAGAGCACCCCAAACGCCCACTACGCCCCGCTGTCCGCCGCGCAGGGCGGGCAGGCTCCGCCGGGCTGCGGCACCGAGCCGGTGCGGGAGCGGGCGCCGCGCCTGCGGAGCGAGGTGGTGATGGTGAGCACCGACTGCCCGCGGCCCCCCGTCAGCCTGGACCCCCGCGTCTCCATCTACAGCCTCCGCAAGCCCCTGCTGAGCCGCAGCAGCGTCCAGGGCAGGGTCTACAACTTCTTGGAGCGGCCCACGGGCTGGAAGTGCTTCGTGTACCACTTCACCGTGTGAGTACCGCCCCGCTCCCTCCGGGCACCTGCTCCGCGCCGCGCTCCCGTTACAGCCGCTGGACCAGTCGCCCTGGATCGGGGGCACCGTCCCGGCACGGCCGGCGCTGTGCGGGGCTCCCGGGGCCGCCCCTCACCTGCACTCGAGGGACCGCAGTGCCCCGTCCCCACCTCCCGCACAGGAGGCTCGTCCTCCCCGCTGAGACTTCCAGACTAGCCTGGTGCTCCAGGCTTGAACATCTTACAGATACAGTCTTTTGGGCTGGGTGGTTTGTTTGTTTGTTTGTTTTAACAGGTGTGAAAACAAAAGTTACGCTCCGGGGGAAAGTTTCTTCTTCTTCTTTTTTTTTTTTTTTTGTTTTTTTTTTTTTTTTTTTAGTAGAAATGCGGTATTGCTGTTCAGGAGCGCTTAGGTGTGCCTATCAGATAGGGCAGGAGCTGGCTTCTGGCAATTTTGTTCAGGTTACCCTGGGAGTTGAAATAAATTGTTCACACAGTGTGGAAACGAAATAGGTAACAGTGTCATCCATTGTTTACTAATTTTCGATGCAGTGCCACCTGTATGATGCCAATGCTTACTGCTTAGCATCAGTTTCTAACCGAACAGGTGTATTATCAGAGGAGAATGAGAGGCAGGTGATGCTCGTTTTCCTTGCCTCTTTTACTGCCCCTTGCTCTAACTTGTGCTATCGGGTACGAATGCCATCACGGTTATTTTTAGACAGGAAGGAGGTGATGTTTGGAGGGTGTTGTTTAACTGCGGGCAGGTTGAAAAATGTTTTGGCTCTAATATTGTCTATGGAGTGCAGTATTCAATCTAAGCCAACGCATCGTAGGTCTGTGGTGCACAGACATCTTGGCAAGTGCCTTCGTGAGAAATCAATGCATTTTAATCAAGGTGCTGCTGAAGGCATGAGTGACCCTTGGGCAGTTGGTGTATGTTAAATGCAGGTAATAAGGTCAGGTAGAAATGTGGTGTCTGTTTATTGTATGCATGCATAAACATATATACATGTATGCAAATCCATTACATATATATACACACATATATATATATATACACACACTTATTACAGCACCTAGAGGTAAAGACATTGTATGGTCAAAAGACATTCAACTCAGTTTTTATGATCTAGTTATTTTGTTCTGATTTTAAATTCTAAGTAACTATTATTTAAGGTCAGTTGAGGATTGTGTGCTTCTATTCCACTTTTGAGGATTCCGGAGTCTTTAGATCATCAGATCAAGTGGTACCAACTTTATTTTAGTGGAGGGAAAACAGCTGTCATCTGAATGTATGTAATCAGGAGATGACTGTGTGCAACTGCTGAGATAATTGTGGGCTCCATTCTCTTTAGCATTATGATAATGCCATTAGATGACAAAATGACTAATGGCCATAATTATGAAGTACTTAATAGTTGTGGTTGAACAATGTAAAACACTTTCAGGAATCAGAATTCCTTTTTTTTTTTTTTTTAATATTTCTTTCCCAAAATGGAGTTTTAGGCAGCCATCTTTTATGGTTTCTGACCTTTCAAGTGTCTCAAATTATGTATAGAAGGGACAGTAAACTGTATTCAGTATCGTAACTAATCTCTAAATCTAAACGGTGAGCCTAGGAAAATTCTGAAAAACAAAAACCAACCCAAAAATGTTTTTTTTCCCTTTGTCTGCCTAAGGTTTTAGTTTAAATTTTAACTTCCCCCCCATAAATATTAGCAGTATTGATTAATCCTATCTATGCAAGAATTAAGATTTTGTATTTCTACTTTAAGAGATTATAATATGTGTAAGTCTCTCTCCCCCCTCAGAACACACTTAGCCATGGTGTAATCATTAGCCCCAGCATTTCCCCTCTTTCCAGAAGAATTCTTCTGATACAATGATGAATCATAGGAGCAGTAAATATTTCCAAGCCTCTTACTAAGCATTGTTCAAGTTCCTTAAGGCTCTGAAGAGACAGAAGAGGGTACTAACACCCTTGGATGTTTCTTGCAGGGCAATGTGCAAGTACCATTTAGGCAGCCTTACTGTGATTCCCACCAGCAGAGGGAATTGAGGCTGTACTGTTCCCAGCCATCCCAACTTCTCCTTATTTCTGTGGTACATAAGCTTGTACTTTTTGCGCCCATTAAATAGTGGTTTACGTTACTAATCTTTGCTCCATGCTTCTGCATCTCTCTTTCCAAGTTCCCAAAGCAGCTCCCTGTTGTCCCAAGGAGTGCTCTCGTTTGAGTACAGCCCCTGCCAGCCAGGTGCAGAGTATTGGCAGATGAAGAGTGGCTACAGAACAGAAGTTTGTTACTAAAATTAACTGAAAAGGCAGGTTTTTCTGATTTGGAGAAGCTGTTGTGTCTCAGCATCTACTCTGGAGAAAGCATGGGACTGCTTTGTGCAAACAGCTGGCTAAAAGGGATGAGGTGCAGAGCTGGAAAGGACTCGGAGTTGTAAGACGCACATTGTCGTGCACGTGTTTCTTTCACACTGGAGGAAGTACTTGATGATTCTGTTGTCAGCATACAGTCATTCACAGAATGCTAAGCTGGGTTTTACCTCGTGGCATGCAAGGACCCTGATGTTTGTCTGTCCTGCCCGAAGGAGTTTAAGAAACTGAAGTCATTTGCCTTTGTCTTTTTGACTCCATCTGCTGTCTGTCTCCTGCTTTATTCTTGGGGCTTTCAGCTGCCTGAGAGGTCTTGATCGCTGTCTTAAACGTTTAGAGGGGAAGGAAAGAACTGGTGTTAAATCAGGGCATAGAGACTTAAGCTGAGTAGAGTGTCCTGATCTAGCCAATGATGGGAGCAAGGAGCACTGCAGGCTTCTTCATTTTCTATCTTCTGCGTGGTGCAGAGTGTGTGGCTGTGTTCTTAATTATATGTTTGAAGTATTACAGTTAGAAACAACTCTTGCAACAGTCCATGTAACTTGTTCTTGGACCTGTATCTCTGGCTGGTTGTTAAAACACTATTTATCAAGCGATAAGAGCTACATCTACTGATTGCCTGTCACACCCTTTTCCTGCTCAGGAATCTTAGTCAAGTGGTATGTAGAGTACTAATAGCTAAGAATTGATATTCAGAATTGATTTTCCTCGGGTTTATATTATTATTGTTTGGAAAAGGGAGGTTGAACAACAAACTTTAATCCACAGATTCTAGGTTGGGATGTTTGTTTCGTACTGATTGCTGTATGTTTCGGTGAGCAATAAAGCCTTTCGTGTACCCTTGCCTTAAAGGATGGAATCTGGTTATCTTGTACAGCAACAAATCAGGCCAATTACCTGTTTACTTTTGAATTGTTATTTCTTCCAAAAGGTGTCTGAAAAACCTATTTTCCAATATGCAAAATGCATATTCTCTTGCTCTTGTTGATGTTTTTAATCTTCCACAGTAATTTGACATCACAGTCTCTAAATAAATCAATTGAATTCTAGATAGGTATTTTCTAAGATTTTTTTTCTTATTTGATCAGACCAAAGAGGAGAAAATTGCAGGTGAACAGAATAGGAAATGAATTACTGTGCCTCAGTTTTATTAGATTTTTGAAGGTTGGGATAATAGTCTCTGTGGGGAGAAGGAATGGATAATTGGCTGTTAATTTACTACTCAAAAAACCTGCCTAAAAATACCAGCAGAGATGATGGAAACTTTTATTTCAACTACTTGACTTGGTTTGATTTTGTAATAAATTTCATTTATTAGATATTTCACTTATTAGATATACTAGATGGAGTATATAGTATATATACACTTAATTTTACCAGTGCAAGTAAACTGTGCTCCATGGCTGAAGATTTACATGCACGACTTCTGCAAACAGAGTTGGTGGTTGCTTGGAAACTTGGGCTTTGCAAGCAAGAGCTTGTCCTGTGGTGTGGCTGCATGTATGGTAATGTCCTGCCAGAGCCACCAAATCCGCCTTGGCTGTCAGAGGTGAGGGAATGACTGAGAGCCACTGTTCTCAATGACCTTCCAAGCTAGGGCATCTTATCACACTTATCATAATAGTGCACCTTGAGATAACACCTTTGAGAGGTGAAATGTTTTGTGGCCTTAAGGAGTCAGGTTTTCAGGCTCTGTGAAGAGAGGTGGAGGGACAAAAGAAACTGAAGTTCTGTCCTCATGGTGGCCTCCTGAAATCCTTGGACTCTGTCCCAGTGTTGGAAATAACTGTAAAGAATAAGTGAAGACGTCAGATGTTTAAAAGAATTATTTTAGATTTAAGTGCTTGAGCGAAGAGCTTCTTTTCACCCTCTTAAGTTTAAAATAAAAATCTTAAAATGTGCCTAAAGAAGCTGAAGTTATTAACTGATTTCCCTTGTTCTCATTATGACAAATAATGACTTCTGGCAGTGTTGGCTCCCTGTATTCTTTGAAGTGTTGGTTGTAACCAGAGGGAACAATTTGGAAACTGATGGACCATTGGTCTATTCCAATGTGGCAGCTCTCCTTTGTTACCATGCAAGATAATCAGTTTCTATCTTATCTCTGCAAGCATACCTAGTTCAATTTACTTTGCCTTTGTATAAGTGTGGTTTAATCAGCAATGGTTGTCATTGAGTTTGTTCCAATCCCAAGCTGATTACATAAGCTTAGACTGGCCAATAGTTGGGATTTGAAAAACTGGTCCCTAGAAACAGACAGACTCTCAAAAGCGTGGCTTCATGTGTATGCATGCAAAGATAAGAAGTGAGGGTAGATAGAATATACCAGTTGCTTGAATTGGGACTTGGAGTATTCAATTATTAAAGGCAGTGTTTACATAGTGCTGTTTACGCACAATACTGTGAGGAAGAAGCATAACTCCAACTTAAAATCCCAGGTTTGCTGTGTTTCTGGATGTACTGCAAACATAATGCCAAACCTGTTGGTTCATACTTGTTGTGTAAACTGTTGAGGAGGTAAAAAGATCCATCAAATAATTAGTGTGTGCACTTGCTCACACATGACTTTTCAGACTGAAGAAAGCTGCAAACAAAAGTACTATGTTTTTGGCATGAATTTTTGCATGCCACAATATTTCTGTGGCTTGAAATCAGACCAGATTATTACTTCTGTTTTAAAAAGGAGATATAAATCCTCCAAAATAAGCATGGCTTTTCTAAGTGGAAGGAAAGAAAAATAACTTAGTCATATTTTTTTTTGCTGCTGTCAATAGCAGGAAGACCCAAGTTTAGCCTTTTTTCTGTCTCATCAAGACTGAGGTAGTTTAGCTGAGGTCGAATTGCCCCTCTCCTTTTGTCATATTTGAGAGAGAGATTATGCTTCTTGTCACTCAGAGGCTGATGTGAGCAAATGTTTGCTTTATTTCTGTATGCCTTTTGTCTGTGAGCTGCTTGCAACCAACATTTAGTGTTTATACTAAAATTTATTTATACTCCCACCTCTATATGCTAGACATAATTGTAACAGTGGGAATCTGCCACTTTGACACTTCATGGTTTCAAGAGCATGCTATGTTACAGCTGTGCAGTGGCTTAAACAAATCTTTGAGGTCGCACACATGCTCAAAGACTACAGGTGGGAAAAATGAAGTGGAAACAAGGTGGTATTTGTAGCTTTCCCCCCTGCCTTTCCTTTCCTCTCCTCATCCCTACTCCAGAGTCTAGCATTTTGATTTGTGGCTGAACGGACATCTTTGCAACCTAACACTAAGTATCTATCAGTGTGATTGGTAACAGTTTTATCTGAGATGATAAGGGATTGGAAACGAGACTTTTCGTATTTCCAGAGGAGGGAAGACCATTTGCCTGCCCTGTTATCATGGCTGGTTCTACACACGAGACAGTGTGCTCATGCGTAGGAGTTGCTGTTGCAGGGTCAGCCCTTTTTGCTGATCAGCCAGATAGTGAAGCTTGGAGTCTTGGCAGATTCTGGATGCAGGTCAGGTCAAGAAGTGACATAAGGGGTTTGCTGCTCCCTCCTTTCCTGCTGCATGCTGCAGTGCAGCCTCTCAGCTACAATATTGCATGAAGGTTCTTGTTTGAGGCTTGTGATTGAGATAGTTGGCCATTACACAGCTTTTCTCTCTTGCTATGTTTCCCAATCTGTAACTTGTCAGAAGTGTCATTTTTTCTGTGGACTGTCTGGCTGTCTTGTGACTAAGACCCATCCAAGTCCATGCAATGAAGACCTCAAAAGTCGCAATTACAGGTCATAAAGGGTCCCCACTGTCCCACTGGGAGAGAGATATGGAAGTTCTCACGTTAAGAAATGCAGATATGTATAACTGCATAATTGACTAAACTTAGATATGTTTTTCCATTTTTACTTAATAATTGTCTGTCATCAGAAAGAAAAGAAGTATCAAGAACCGTATCCTCTAATGTCATCACTAGTAGTTAACGCCCTGGAAGCCACTTTGACTAAACCACCATCTTTACATCATTTGTAGCATTCAGTAATTGCTGCATGAAAATTATTGCGGCAATGTAGTTTGATCATTTAAGGGGAAGGAAGGTGAAAAGCTAGATATCTTCTAACTAAAATGCCTTTCGATGGCACACAGTACCTCTAGCAATAGTGGGGAAAATTCGATTTCTGTTGTGAATTGCATAGCATGATATGGTTGGCTACTTGAAAAAACCATTGTTGAGTAAAGGAAGTTCTGTGGAGGGAAAAGAGACTTGTAATTGTACTGATATTTAGGTTTTCTAATAACTAATGGAAGCAGAAGGCTATAAACTGGTGAACAATAACATTCAGTGAAGACAAGTTGTGTGCAGTGGAGAAACCCTGTGAAAAGCACACGTACAAGTTAAGAATTTTCTTAATTTGAGCAGGCTTTCCTGGGGATAGGCCTTCTCTGTTTTCCTATCAGCCTTCCAGTATGATATTTCAAGTTTTTCTCTGGTATTTGCTTTCTTCCAGGAAAAGAATTATTCTGCCTTTAAAAGTTGCACATGAATGATCTTAAAAAAACCAGTAAGTGCAGTATTCACATCTCTGTATATCTGTCAAATGGTCGTTTGGGCAATTCTGGCACATTTCCTTGCCCTGGCTCTTCAAGTACCAGGGGAAAAAAGTATGCAAGGCTGTGTAGATAGGCCTCTTTCAAAACTTTCATTGCAGCTGAATCAAGGATAGAGTTGGGATTCAATTGCAGTGAACTAATTAGGCTGAGCTCCAAATGCCCGAGCGCTGAATGTACTACAAACAACAGTGCCAACATATGCTGTAGGGAACTATGCACAGGCACAGTGTTTAGCTGACTTTAAACTTGGCAGTACCTCATTAATTTTGTGCGTTAATAGGTTGTTTAATGTGCATTAGTGGCTGAACTCAAAAGCTGTGAACATTTGCTCGTTCAGTTCCAGTTGGAAAATAGTGTCTTGTTGGGGGCAAGGTGTTTTCTGCCTGCCACCAAGAGGTCCAACACGCTTCAAATGTCTTGGAAAGTTGCCTGATGTAAATAAACCTGATGGGTAGGCTGAGTTACAGGAGAAGAATGCGCAGATTGGTGAGGCTTTAGGTAAGGGAGTAGCTCTCCTCATACAGTCATGCTTCATCTGGCATAATGGCCTGTGAGAACCATTATAATGCCAGTGGTGGTAATAGGAGAGCCCACGTATTTGCAAGTCTCTGCTATGACAGCAGTTACATCTTTCTGGTAGGAGGCAAGATATAGTATCTGTGAGAGAGTGTGTGTGTATATATATATTTAATAAGAGAGGGAGCATTCAGTGCTGTAAAAGTCAAATTTAATTTTACTACGTCTTTTTAGACAGTGAATTTGGCGTTTGGGTTTTGGTTTGGTTTTTTGTTTGTTTTTGTTTGGGGGCGTTGTTTTTGTTTTGGGGTTTTGTTTGGTATTGGTTTGGGGTTTTATTTGTTTTTGGGTTTTGTTTGTTTTTGGTTTGGGGTTTTGTTTGTTTTTGTTTGATTTCTGTTTGTTTGTTGGTTTTTAATAGGAAATTCTAAAGCTGCTCAAAATCAAGAGTTTTCTCTGATTTACAGATTGTGCATATCTGGAGGACTAGAAAGGTGCTTGATGTGAACTTTTCTCTTGTCTGGCATGATCAATTTTTCCTACTTTGTGGTACAGAATAGTAAAAATAGTAAAAAAGCATCTATTTTCTCTGTTCAAGGAGCTGTAAGAAATTGCACACAGTGCAAAACACAACCTGAATAAATAAGTATAGTGTAAGTACTTTGAGAAAAAAAAAAAGCTCCACACCTCTCAAAACAACAACAACAAAACCCACACAAAATCCAAAAGTAGTGTCCCACATTTCTTAAATAGTAGTTTCCTTCCTTAGCAGCCACATTTTACAATGGAAAATGTAGAACCTGGGAAATTTACAATAAAAAATAGACAGGCACAGGATAAGCCAGTCATTTATTAAAGGTTAATACAAACAGTATGAGAAAATCCAGGTTTTATCTCTGAACTGCTTTAATGTCAGAACTGTAAGTTGTGTAAGATAATGAACACGCATTTTCTGAAAACTGATTTAATCTTTTTTTGAGTTTAAGAAAAGAATGCACCTGCCTGGGGGACTTTTTTTCAAGGAATACATAAAGCACTGCATCTGCAGCCTTGGAATTTTATAATTTTGAAAGCTATAAACTGCCAAAAATAGGAAATTTTACTGCAAGTCATTAGGTAGCCTTTAGATATTCCTAGCAATGTGCCCAGAGTAGGTATTTTTATTTTTTCTCAAATGTTCTTCACAATCAATGTGATGTTTTAATATTTTATGAAAAATGTTAACTAAAGCCAAAATAAGCCTAGGACAAGGCTTCTGCATCCTTTTAAGTTTCTTCTGCTTCTGCAAGTATTGATCTTGATCTTTGAATTTCACATTAAAGTTTTCAATAGGAACATGAATCTCACATCTGTTTTGCTAATGCCAGTGGACTTATGAGATGTCATTTGACAACACAATTTTGTCATATTTGTAATAGAAAACTGAATGTTTTACTCTTAACTATAAAATCCCTCTTCCTTTGCATTCTGATGAGGTTATTTAAAACGTTAATGCATTGAATCTGACTAATGCTTACTTCAAATGAGAAATATACTGTTCTTAGTGAAATAAGATCTTGAAATAGTAGATCTTTATCTTTGTTTATCCTAACAAGTTGAGCTCTTTTTCATCATCTGTTAGTTTTACTTTAATACATGCCTAAAAAAATAGAGCATACATTTTCTTTTGCAATAGGAAAGTATAATATATTTGTTGAAGTAATATCTGTTTTGATTGTGCAAGAAATTATTATTATGTGTTTAACTTCACTATCTGAACAGCTATTTGCTTTCCAGTGGGAGCGACTAGTAAGGTAAAGACGAAAACTTCCATACTCATCTCCAAAATTAAAGGAATTAAAATTACTTGCCAGACATTGTTCACAGGATATGTAGAACTCAGTTTCAATTATTTTATTTAAAATAGGTCATTTTTTTCTGAAAGACTAAGCATCTTACAGTGCTAATTCTGTGAACTTTTACTTTGTCCAAGGGACTTTTCTCTTTGGTGCAATCTTAAATCACGTAAGCATTTATATGCATTTTTTTTACCATCTTGACAGTGGTTTTGTTGTAGATTTCTGAAAATCAGTGGTCTTCCCTCTGTCCCTTCCAACCTGCATGTGTTTTAGGCTGGGCGAGAACACAGGTTTGTCACCTCTGTTTAAACCAGTGTGGTCACACTTGTGATAGGTTGCTCACTGACAGACAGCAGGCTGGAACTGACACAAGGAGACTGGGAGGCTCAGATGTATATAAATCCAGTGCTCAGAGGTCTTTGGTCTCCTCTGCAGACCTGCAATGAATCTCTGAAATCTTGGGGATACGTTTAACTTTTTTCAAATTTTAACAATATTTTTTCACTGCAGTGTTAATATTACATGGTTCTGCATGGGTTGGATAGTAAAGAAAATTGAGTCATGGTTTGAGAACAGAATGTAAATCACTCATCAGATTACTTTCTTGGATCCTCTCCAAAGACACTAGATTTAATAGCAGAGGCACGGTATTGGTGGCAAAGATGACAGAGACCTTGCTCACCCCTAATACGACCAAGGCTGCAGTCTTTGTAAGGAATGTATTTTCCTTCCACGAAGAAGGGAATTGCCTTCAAAGAATATGCTCCAGCAGCAGCTATCCCCTTCCCAGCAAAACCATGCCATCTGAAAATTGGCTGGAATTGGCTGGAGTCGTCTTTTTCGCAATAACCCTTGAAGACACCAGAGTCAAACTAAGGGTTGAAGTAAAGGTGCCTCATCTCTTGTACGGATGTTGACAAGTAGAGCAAAGGAGAATGAATGCAGGAAATAGCTGCAACTGCTAATCTCATTCTTACACCCTTCAAATGCCTGTGCCTGATTATCTGTGCAGGGCAGTGGAGATAGGAGAAGTGACAAGGGGAAAGATCTTCCATCCTGTGGCCTCAAGAAGTAGAGAACGCCCTGTGCTGATCTTGCTAAGAATCAGTGACTTTTATATTGTGTACAACAAAGGCTTTTCAAACTTAATATTTTTCCCCTAATATTCATCCTAAGTAGTTATAGTTGGGGCTATTATTTGTTTTTCACTCCTTGTCTTAGAAGACACTAAAATGTGGTCATACCTGACAGTGAGTAAGTAACTTAATGTGTATTGCTTTATTGTGGTGTGAGTAAACTCCATGTGATTGTATGCTGCTATCTTACCCGTGACCCAGAGAGTTTTGATAGTGGATTATCTCAGCACTTCACACAAAATAAACCTGTTCACTTGATGTTTTCTATGTCAACAGGTCATCCAGCACCCTGGTGCTAAGCTGTCTGAGCATCCTGATTCAACAGTATGTAAAGTATGACAAGCACAGACATCTTAAATGTTACACGGTCATGTCAGTTGTATACCTTCGTAATTCTGTTTATTCAAGATAGGTCTTTGTAGCTTTTATTTAATATTATGTTCTTATTTGGACAACTATGTATTTGAACCACAGAAATGAGAGAAATGCTACAAGACTGAGGGAGAGAACAAAGTTTTCAGATTCTGCAGGTTTTGCAGTCACATGCGGGGCTGTAGCTGTACTTGTGTTAGTGCTCACCCTTCTTGGGTGTGTGAACTGCTTGTTGCACCCTGTTTGTCAAACTCTGAGGTTGCCTCCTGATCACTTCTGGGGCAGTCTGTTGTTGTGTGGCTTTAACAGAAAACATTATACATTCATCAACGCTGACTGTGAAGTGAGACTAAGAAATTGAACAGACTGTGCAAAAATGTGATAGGCTACAAGAAGAGCATAATCTTTAGAAGTTTTCAGTGGATAGTATCTGTAAGAGTAAAGGGACACTAGCTTCTACCTCTTGCATAAAAGAGTGGAGATAACATTCAAGCAGGTTTTGATACTAGCTACAAGCCTCTGCTGAGGTGGTCTTCTTCTTTTGAGCAAAGTTTTATATCGCATGCCTTTCTCTTCAAAGAAACAGAGATCGTTTCAGGAATTTCATTATCTCTGTTTGTCATTATTGAAAAAATGTGTCTCAAGCCATGTGGTGTGTAGAAGAGGCTTTATATTCTACTGAATTTTAGTCACCAGTGGCTGTGAAATAGCACAGCCATGGGAAAATTGTGTGAGTTTAGGACAGGAACTGAAGGCAGAAATTAAATCAATTGGAGTTAAGTGTCCCATAGGCAGCAAATGATTAACCAGAAAAAATTTGGCTGTACCTCTTAGATTAGCACCTACTTTATAAAATATAACTAGCATTATAGGGCATGTCTTTTAAAAGGTATTTAGTAATTGAGCTCTGCTTTGAATAACTGGTTTTCTTATATAGTTAGGATACAACATGGTAATGAAAGTAGTTTCTTCAGTTTTCCTCTTTTCTGCATGATAAATGTAGGGAAGAATGAAGTGTTTTTACAGGATCATTGTAGGGACAGTGTTGTTGCAGTCAGGGAAGATTAATAGTCATGGGAAAGCCAGACCATGTATGCTTTAATTCCCCAGTGTAGATGTGACTGCTTTATAGTAATGAGCTGAAATAAGTTTGAATTCATGAAATGAAATGGAGAAAAAGAGCTTAGACACTAAGGAATAAGGACTGCCTGTAAACTTACTTCTTCCTCACAACTCCTCTGGGTCAAGTTTACTGGCTGCTTTATACCACTTTTTGTACATAAGAAGAGATTAGCACTATCAACACCCATGGACCCCAATGAAACAATGAGATTTACTGGCTGTAACTTTCTCTCTACTTCCTATCTCTACTACATTTGATACTAGTTAGCTAGGTGGTTTTAAAAGATGTGTCTCCACTGCTCTCCTAGACCAAAATGTGGATTATGATTGAGCAGTACCTGCCAGATCAATGTGGATAAAGCTGCTTTTAAGCATGAAGGTGGAGAGAATGTATATGCAAACCCTGTGCTTACGCCAACTGATGGAGTGTGAGTTGGTTCTGGCCCAAACGCATGACAGCGACAACAGTTGAGGGTTGTGCCTGTGCTAACAAAGGATTTATTAGCATAGGTAGACATTAACAATTGTAGTTGGGACCAAAGCTGGCACTGAGTCTGACAGAGGCTGTGACTGCACCTGAGTAGATACCACTGCTGTGTGCTGTAGCATAATCTTCTGGTTCAGGGATCTCCACACCTTCGATGTCTTTACATCATGTAGCACTGTGGGAATATTCATGGCCTCCAGGGTAAAGTGGCAGTACAGCTAGGTAGCCAGTCTGTACTTCTGAGTCCACCCTGGCCTGATAGTACCTAGGGGCACTTTGCTTTTGGTACCCCTGGATATGTGTTAGTGCAGTGGCATCAGGGAATAACCAACAATGGTATCATAAATAAGATTTCAGCCTTCTTCCCCCCTGACTCACAGGTTCAGTGGAAGTTGTAGGCTGTTTGTTCTAGTTGTGGTGAGTAACACAATCTCACTGCTCTCTCCCCTGGCACCCAGGTCTAAAGCTGTTATCAACATTGCTGTGGCTCTGTGAAATCACAGTGGTGTTTGATTTAGGGGGAAATTGGCACCTCTCTGACAAGTGCTGGAATGTCCCAGTCTGTCCTTGGGGTGTTGTTGGCATCTTTCACACCAATAAACCCCCAGTCAACAATCTTGATCATGGGCAAACACCAGTCAAGTGCACAAAAGTGCTTATCGCTTGTTAAGCTGTGCATTCATAAAAAGCAAAGTCATAAAAACCTTCAGTGGCTGGCAATTCCAGAGCTTGCTGTTGGACTTGAAAAGAAATCCTGAAGAACAGAGGCTTCTTGTCAATTTTAATTGCTGGGCAGCGGAGAGTTGCTGATTGTTTAACGTCATCTGGTATTACCAACTCTGACACTGTGTTTAAGATGTTTCTAGTGAGCAGCATTCTGCTGAATGTAAAATTAAATACCACAGAAATATTTTGTTTTCAGGATGAACTTGGGTTGAACAATTGAATCCAACAGGTAAAGAAATGCAAAATGGATTGTTAAGAACAGATTGACTGGAGTTGCATAGGGCAGTGTTAAGACTTTGAATTTTAGACAGCTGTATTTTTAAACTATAATTTGTAATGATTTTGCATTGCTGTTGAAACTAAGTTCTGTGTTACTTATCCTTTTAGGTTGCATTTTTAAACTTTGCAGTAGTGCCTATGCATTTATATTAAAAATAGAAACATCAGAGTTAATGTTCACTGGGTGGTTCTGTATTCATGCCACACACTTAAAGCCACAACTTGCCACCTTTAGGGAACTAGGCCAGGGATAAAATCACTTTGAACAGTTGCATCAACGTTTGTAGATGGCTTTGACTGTGAGATTTTGGCTTTAAGGTCAGCTTGTTGGATTTGAGCAGACATCAAATTCCAAGTGGGCCTACCGTTGCATCAGTAGAAACTGATATGAAATGCAAATAAAAGTGCATCTGAGCTACTTTTAAACAAGATAGAAGTAAGAAAACTCTTTGGACTTTAGTTTGAGAAGGACTGTGAAACTCCAACTGCAATACGAGAAGCTGATATGAAAAAATGCGTACTTTATGGCAGCTGCCAGGGAGCAGATTGACAGCAGGTAGTTAGGAATAGCTGCATTGGAAGCACCTTCTCTGATCTCAGGTCTACCCCTTAAATAGCAGATGTGTCCCATCTGTGGGACTGTGGTTTTCAGGCATGTCCCTAACTGACTTGGAATGAGATCTACATTCACTTGCTCTCTGTAGCAGCTTTGAAAGCCTTTTTAAATGAGACCTGACCAGAAATAACCAATTCTAGGAGAGTGGGGCTGTTTGCATTTAATGTTTCATCCTTCCTTGAGATGGTCAAGGAAGCTCCTTGTTTTGAGGGGTGATTTGTTTGTAGCTGTCTATTGCCAAAAGAAGTGTGAACAAACTGGGGAAGCGGAAGAAAAATAATGCGTAAACCATTCCTGTTGGCACCTAAAAGAGGTTATCTTTATTTATAAAAGACGATATCTTTATTTTGATGCTGCACATTACATGTAGAGAATAGATGCAATACCTCTCCTACAAAGGTAGGATGGCTGTGTATGGCTATTAATGTGCTGTTCTGATGTCTGGTAGGTGAAGTACCATACTAACACAATTTCTATATTTTTTGTTGTTGTTGTTGCATGCATACCTGTATTAATTTGAAATTCTTTCTTCTTTAATTTTTTTTTTTCTTTTTTTTTTTTCTTTTGTGCATGCTGGTGTCTGAACTTCTTTGGATTTTTGGGAGAGCAGTTGTGTATCAGATTAGGAAAAGCAGCAATGAGAAGCTAGAGTAACTGTTTACTTTCTGTGTTAAAGTCTGTCCACACTTGAAGTGGAAGGAAACTGCTTTTCCTTGTTGCCAGGATTTTAGTGTTGGTTTTGTTTTTTTTCCTTTTTTTTCTTTTCTTTTTCCTCCAGCAGGAGGAATTTCATAGTTGAAACTGCTTTGGCTTATGAAATGCTGAGCTACTGATATCTCTATAGTTAGCTTATGGAGAGGAATGCTCCTACTGAAGTAATGCCTAGCCAAGCTCTTGGTGGCTGGCTTCTTGTGTGTGATTAAACAGAAGCAGGAGCTGCAATCAGTCAGTTTTCAAGAGGTCACCAGTTCAAGTTTGTTAGTTCAGAGTACGCTGGCTGTGTTACTACACTGCTGCCTTTGCTTAGATGGGTAGGAGGTGTGTATTTTTTTACTTCTCACCTGGATTTTTCTTTACCACTGCCTTGTATTTGTTAGCCTTTATTTTTGTCACAAAATAGCTAATGTTTATCATTCAAGAAAAGTCTTTCTAAGCATTCACAATTCTAGCCAGGGAATGGATTTGCAGTTTTGTATGGAGCAAGCAGTTCCTGCTACTCATGAAACGGGAGTGGCTTTTTAATAAAGCTGCTGGATCTCTGCTATGCAATTACCATAAAATGACCTGTATAGCAATTCTGTATTGTCAGGAGCTTGACAACCAAATGCTTTTTGAATTGCTTGTAAGGTCTGATGTTGAAATAAACTCTGAAGAGGAAACTTTAATGCTTAACATGTGCTGTGTTTCTAGATTGGAGAATCGCTCCCTAACTCAGTATGTAATACCAGTGCATCTACATATTTGTTCATGCTGGCTGGGAAACTTGTTGGGAGTTCAGGGAACGTGAGCTCTGCAGGAGGTACCGTGCACATGGCTATGAATACCTGACTGTGTATTCTGAATAATTGGCTGAATGAAGACACCTGTTGAAAGGCAACAAAGGTCATCTCAGGCCTGTGCTGATACTAGAAGTTCTGTAATCTGTTTGGAGCTGAGCTGAACTTTACTATCAGGTTGTCTTTTTTTTTTTTTTTTTTTTTTTTGTTGGTGTATATGTGTGTGCAGTGTTTACTAACAAACCACACTGCTGCATGGTGGAAGTTGCTAGGTGCTAGGGCAATGCAAACAATAAATAATAGGGATCATGCTGGAGTCTGACACGGGACAGCCTCCACAGTAATTGCTCACTTTTTTGCTAGCCTCAAGCACAGCTAGCTTCTCTAAGTCTGGGACACATCCTGTTCAAATGAAAGGTGTCACAAGCAACTAAAAGACATGAGTTGGCAGATGGTTATGAAAGGAGCCTTGTCTGGAGCCAGTCCAGTGAGATGAAGCCTGAATCTTGGGGAATGTGGAGCCTTACACCCCAGCCAGCATCCCAGCAGGATAAGAGTTCTGAGAAACTCAGTTTCTGAGCTCTGCCAGGGAGTTATGCATGAAAATCTGTTTTACTTTCAGATATATATTTTTTATTTTGTGGCAACTAACTTGTATTTCAGTTTTAACTCTCTCTCTGTGGAAGCCTTCTGGTGATAAATTATTTGAAATGTTGAGTGTTTAAAAAAAGAGTAATAAAAATATTACTGTCTAAGTGTCCATTCAGAAAGTACTCAAACATACTTTATCCTCTGAAGAGATGCATTCTCATTTGTTTTTCTTCATCTTGACCTGTGAGTCAAGGGCCTGCCAAATGCATGTTTGCTCTGTGATTGTATGATATGCATCTCAGGAAAAACAGGAGGAGATAGTAAGCTGAGGAGAAATACAGAATGAAGCAGGGGCAGAGGGTTGTGTAATACCAGCTAAAGCAGTGAAGTTAAACAGAGAAGTTCTCAATGTGGTGGGGAAGTTAACCCAACAGGAAGGTTATTAATGAAGAGCACTTCAAGCTCTCTCAAACATTGTTGGCCAGATAACTGCAGTAACACACTGGGGAATACTTGTTTATCCCTCTTCCTTTACCATCCTGGTATGTGTTTGCACAGCATAGAAGGTCTCTAGTGTGTGACTGGAGGCTGAAGCAGAGGTGCAAAAGCTTGGAAAGCTTCCTTGGTGTTTGCTGAATGGACCTACCACACCTGAAGACTGTTGCCTGCATTCTTTTATAATCCTCTAGCTCTTGAGCCATTTAAAAGCTGTGATTTCAGGTGTGTGTGACGAAGGCTTTTATGAATCCACTATGACTTTGCGGTTTTCAGGCAGCTGGCAGGATCCATCTCTCTGTAAGCCTAAAGCTTCAGTAAATATTTAAGAGGCCTCAAAAATCAAAGTAACTCCTCCTTCATGGAAAATATTCCATTGAGGTTAAAGAAGACCAGAACCATCATTAATTTTTTCATTCTCTTAGATCTCTTTAAAACACCTATGTCTCTGTAGTACCGTGACTGCTTATTTACTGGTTGGTGACTGGGCATTATGTGTGTCCTGCTGTAAAGTGTGCTTAGAAGTCAGCAGGGCTAACTTTTTGCCAGCTGGCATAGGGTTTCCTTAACTCAACTTGAATTTAGTGCTGTAAATTTCTGGGCTACCTGGCAAATAGATTTGCATATGCATGCAATTGCAGTGGAACTGTTAGCAAACTGTTAGCAAACTCATCTTCCCCTCTCTTCCATTACATGCATTTGAAAACATTCTAAACTTAAATTTGCGGTCTGTATCACTGCACCTTAAAATCCAAAACCATGTTTATTCCAAATCCTGGAACCACTTGAGTAAGAACCGTAGTTCTCACTTGTGGATTATTGCATTGCTCTGTGCAGTTGCAGAGCCTCAGCCTAAATCAGCTATCAGTGTATGAACCTCTTAACTGCTGGTAGTACTATCATCAGCTCCTCCTGTGTGTAAACAGTGCCTGAGACCCTGTGTGAACCTATTCTTTGCTTTGTTTGAAAGT
The DNA here is from genome assembly GCA_035584735.1 of Pseudotriccus pelzelni. Lineage (NCBI taxonomy): Eukaryota > Metazoa > Chordata > Aves > Passeriformes > Tyrannidae > Pseudotriccus > Pseudotriccus pelzelni. The sequence continues at coordinate 15,325,195 of JAWMRA010000161.1, read as the reverse complement.
GCCCAGAAACAGAGGAAAACAATGTGTTTCCTTTTGGGTCAAACTAAAAATGGGTTTGGAACTCAATATAAGTATGTAATACTATTAGCTCAGGGATATTTTCCAAATATTTTACTTAAGAATGCAACCACTGAGGCGAGGATCAGGTCGAGAAATTTGTCATTCTCAAGGCTGGATTCTTTGTGGTGCCTGATGCAAAAAATGTCCAGGGGTTCAGTTTTTGTTTGTTTTTGGATCAGCAAAGCTGCAAGTGGTGATAAATGAACTTTAAGTAATTTAATTTGCTACAGGAAGTCGTACTTTTGTATCTAGATTACAAGTAATAACATGGATGATAATGGACAGATTTTTAAATTTATTTTTATGAACTGTGGGTGCCACTTTCATTGCTGCTTAGACAAGATAGTTTTGCTAACCATTGAAGATCTCCGGGCAGTTAGGAGTTTGGGAAAAACCACCGTCCTGAACAACTTCAAACCAAATAAAGCCAAAATGCTGAAGAGAAAAAAAAGGAAGGCATAAACCAAGGCAAACCCCTAAAACCTTCACCTTTGTATTCACTGCTCAGCATTACAGCTGACACAGGAAAATAATTAAATATTTTAGTACTGAGTGTCTTCTTTAGTGCATGTATTAAATATCTAGAATGTTTTGATATTACCACATACTATTTTTTTTTTCTTGCCAGGCTGCACTGAGACTAAAATCATTACTGTTGTTGACTTAAATCTTGACGGTTAAAACTTTGAAAGTTACCTGTCATTGCATAATATTCAGGCATAATTAATTTTTCCCATTTGTTTAGGATGCTGGGAAACAATTATGTTTAAATCTAGTTTCAGAATCTACAGTAGCTGAGGTGGCAAAGCTGGAGGGAGAAGGAAAACCTGTATGGAAATAATCTAGGGTGAATAGCTATGGGTGTGTATTCTTCAGGTACTTAGAACTAAAACAATCTGTTGAGGCTCATGTAAAGACAGTCTTGCTGATGGTGGAAATGGACTCAAAATGTTGGAATGTGTTTTTATATTATTTCTTTAAAATAATATAAAACTAGGGCCAGAGAAGCTAAATAATGTTTTGCCTACTTTTTGTTTTATATTTTCAGTGTCCATTTTTCTTTTAGGGGAGGGTACATTGGAAGAGAAAAAGGAAAGCAATTAGAAATTCTAACAACATGTGTCTCATGATCAGACCTCTAAGAAAAATATGCTCAGTTTAAGGAGTTGTGAACTTTTGCCAATATTAACGAAAAAAAGTGACATTTGTAAAAGGAAGATTGAAAAAAATTTAAGAACTCAAAACTCCTCATACTGTTTTATTAGATAACGGAAATTACAAGAGAAAATAAGTACTTCATGATTAATTAAAACCCTAATTTGGAATGAGACTTTCTTCTTCACCATTCTCAATTTAACCTCAAAGTAAATACACGTTAATTATTGAAAAGCCAGAGGAAAATCTTTAACAGCATGAACCTCCTAATGCAGGTTGTACATACTTGTGTTCGTCTCTTTGAAGAGCTTTGACTATGCATTCAAGTTTAACTCCTGTATCTTTCAGATAATGAACAAAAAAAAACCCCAGAAAAACCCAAACAACAAAACCCCATACTCAAGAAAAAGAAAATGCTATAGAAGGACTTCTGCTAGTTTTGTTTTTGTTTTAGTTTTTTTAAATATATTTGGAACATTTTGAGGGAAGGTCACAGATAATCAGTTCTTCATGGCTTCTTGAAAGAAGTTGGTATGTTAAATGTTTTCTTCCCAAGGCTACCTTAGTGTACAAGTCCTTTGTTGTGTGTTTTGTTCTGTGATGTCTGGAAGATGATCCGATGATTCATAGAAATCCCACCAATCCCTAGCAAATAGTTACTTTGCAATCCTCTATCTCTCTCTTATTTGCTGTTGTTTCTTTTCTTAGACTCCTGAGTTCCTCAAAAATAGCATATCTTTCTATTCTGGGTGTTTTTGTAGTTTGTCTAGTTCAGTGGAGTCCCTGTGCTTCCTTTTTGTCCTCTGTGGTTGCAAATAATTTATGATAGTTTGTGTCTTTTCAAATGAAAGCAGCTACATGAGAAATTGATAATTTCTCCTTCAAAGATGCTCTGTTCTCTGCTTGGTTTGGCATACCTGTTGTTCGGAATAGCCTGTTGGTAACACCTTCTGTTAAGCAGAAATGACAACAAAGATTAGCTTTCATTTTTCATCTTTTGTTGTGTTAAACACAATATTCCAGGAATGAGTGAAGAATGCAGTGCACGTGCGTAGCAGTTACTCATTGAAAATTTTGGATATCTTTTCTTCTGCTTTTTGCTGTGGTGGCTTCATAAGACATTGATTGTTTGCACCTTTGTAGCACTTAAAGAAACCCCACCAAAAAGTGAAACAAAACTAAAAAAAAAAAAACAAACCCACAAACAAACAAAAAAAACCCACAACAAAACACAAACAAACAAAACAAAACAAAAAAAACCAAGCAGGCAAAAGGTGTCTATGAACACTTAGGGCTGGCTGTCATTGCTGGCAAAGCAGACTGTATTAATAAGCTTGGCACTCATAACTTTATGGGTGTATTTTATTGTTTCTACATGTGCATTTGATTACCCAGAAGACCTTTAGTTTCCTGCCTTCTCAAGGTGGAAAACCACAACAGTTATAACCATCAGTGCAATCTGACATGCAAACAGTGACCTTGAATGTGTTGGACTTGCTTCCTTGCTTAATTTGGGATCCGCTGGTAAAAAGCCATTCAGATAAAACACAAGTTTGAAAGTGGCATCTTAAAAACAGCAGCTTAGTGGTCTAGGGGAAACAATGTTATGAGCTGCTCTTTAAATATTTATGGTTAATGAGTTAATGTTGCACATCTTGTGACGAAGGAACAAAGGCCTTGTGCGTCAAGAGTTTCCATGTTGTGTATTTAAGTGGTGTTAGGAAGAACTCCTGTGTGTGAACAATAGCACATGGTGATAGGATGGGTTGTTCATCTGGTGTGTGCTCATCAAACGGGATTGTTACTGAGTGCTGTCAACATACCTGGGAGGAATAAATACGCCTGGCACTCTGCAAAAGGACCTGCTCTTGTGTTACACTGCTCTGTGGGCTTGGAGAGGTTTTTTTTATCCTTTGCCCCCTGTAAGTGTGGTGAGCCCTTTGTTGTGTGCCATTTGCATCTGCAAACCTAGGAGACCACTACAGCTGCCAGCGTGCAGGGGAGTGATCCACAGTTACTGCCTTTTGGAGTTTGTGGCTGTGGTGTGTCTGTGCAGCCCGTTCTTCTCAGAGCCACTGTGTCCTCAGCGTCTTTGCAGCTGATAAATTCTGCAAAAGAGGAACTCACTTTGAATTGATGAACTCTTTGATGTAGAATCCAAACTGCAATGCAGACAGTTTGAGAGACTGAATAAAGAACAGCACAGCAAAAAGCCCAAACTAGATGAATTATTTTTGATTGCCCAAAGGCTCCATTAATTCCCCAGACACACTGGATATTGTTTCAAGAGATACCAAACAACGATCATTTATGGGCACCCCCTTGAACTTTATCTACATTAATTTAACCTGGCTTGAAAACTCCCTAGCTCTAAAAAAATGCTGTAAGAGAGCTAAATAAAATTCAAGACACACTGAAAACCTCCAAATATCCCCATGTTTAATATTATTTTCTTGAAAATTTCTGCTTCTCTCTTTATTTTTAAAATTTTCATGGGCCGTGACAAATATCTTGAACTCGGCATTTTTCCATGTTTGTGTGTTCTCTTTGCAGAAGTGACAGAGCAGGGGGAAAAAAGGAAAAAAGTGAGTTTAGAAGACTAGAAAATGGGTGAGGGAGAAAAGAAAACTATCACCAAACTTTTTCCCTTGAAGTTATGACAGAGGTAGGGTTTAAGTCCCAAAGTTTTCTGAAAGATGCTGCAGATCTCTCGGGTAGGATTTGGTCACAGTGTATGGTGGGGTATCTCAAAATATGAGAGGTAGTCCCTGGAAGCCTGGAAAGCTAACTACTATTTAAGACCTTTGGGTGGCATCTGCTGCCAAAGGGAGTGTGTGTTTAAACATCTGTGACCTGACAGTATACCAGGCTGATCTTCTCTGGAAGAATAATTGGTAGTTAGGAAATTCTTGATGCAATTTTTTTTTAACCCCTGCATGTTGCCTGACAAGTCTGTCCTGTTTACTCTCAGGCATTTTGCGAGGCCTGCTAGTTAAAGCACATTACATTGACACTATTTTCTTTGGTCTGAAGTGAAGTTTAATTATTACATCTACCTTTTCTTTTTTAAAATTATTTTTTTTCCCTCTTAAACTTCAACGTAGCAGTTATTGAGATGGGCTGCCATCAACAAATGGTGTTTTTCTTAAGAGAAGTACCAAGCCACTTCCTACAAAATAATGCATATTTTTCCTTTTCTGATGCCTATGAGGACTGAAAAAAACAGTTTCACATGGGAGAAGGATGAGGGATTGACTATCACTTCCACGCAAATATAGTGTTAGGCTTGAGGACAAAAGTAAAAGAAACCAGTGGCTTTATTTTCATACTAAATCTAATGGACTCATTCATGCAGAGATTTCTCTGCTGGTGGAAGTAAAAATTCATTTTCCAACTCCCAAAATTTATGGGAAAAGATTGTTAGGCTTTTGTGGGACTTAACTAGCTTCATCATCTTGCATCCTGAATCCTCTGCACCTTTCATGCTAAAAAAAGGTTAAAAGTTGCAAAATGCCGGCAGGGTTCTTCTAGGCAAACAGTCTTCTGGATTTCATGATGGCTGAAAAATTACTCATAGTATTCCTCCAAACCTCTGATTTGAAGGGAGCAGCTGTTGTACCTTTCCCCCTGATATTTGGAATTGTGGAGATCTGTTGTGCATCATGTCACCCCAGAGATATGAAATAACAGGATTTCATTCTTTTTGAAATGAGTGGATTAAGCAGGACTAGTTGGAGAAGGATGAGGAAAGGGCTGTCTGTTTTAGCTTGGAAAATTTTTACCTCTCACTTAAATTTTCCTCTGCACTATATAGAACCAGACAAGGATGTTCGAGTCTATTCTGGGTCAAAGCCCAGGAAATTTGTGAATCTTTTTTGCTTGCATTTCTTTAGAAAGTATGCTGTGAACTTTATATCCTGAAGAGTCAATTTCCAGATGGTTTCAGACAGATGAATCTTGTGATGCAAGGGATTTCCTTTTTCCTGATTGCTCCATTGTTGGCTTCTTGCCCTCATGTCTATGGCTCGGTGGATATAGCTTTTGTGGGTGGACTTCCAGTGAAGATGAATGAGAGTGCGGTTTGTGGCAGTCTTGGCTGCATCAGGACACTGAATGTAGGGGGTGTAGGCTGTGGCTTTTTCAGCTAGAGCTCTTGCATAGAGAAAAGTCCCTCTGTATTCTTTTTTTTTTGGCTGTTTTGAACGTGGGTGCAACATTTATGTTTTTCCAGCTCTCAGAGGAGTCTTTACCCGCAGAGTGACAAATCACAGTGGCATAATCAATCTCGCTCTCTCAGCATCCTCAAACACAATGTGTCTGGTCCCATGGCCTTGTACAAGATGAGTTCCCTCAAATAATCCCTAAACCCTGATTTTTTCCTGTAGTTTATCTCCTCCTTGAAGCTTGCATCCAAGCAGAGGGGTCAGGGAGACCTTGCTGGTGGAGACTGAGGCAAGAGTGTCTTGGCCTTATCTGTCTCTATTTCTGTTAAATCCCCCACTCCATTGAGCAGTAAGCCTGCTTTTCCCTTGTTTAGTCTTTTACTACTAATGTTGCTGTAGAACCTCTTCTGGATGCCCTTGACTTTGCATCCAAGTGTCCTCTAGCAAAGCTTTGGGAACCTATGGCACCTGGTGTTCACAAACTGTCTCCTGTCCAATCAGTAACTGGGCTTGACCCTGTCTAGTTGCCAGGATTGGTAATATCTAGTGTGTCAGGGTGATGTGATGATGTGACAACGGGCCACGAGGTAAAACTTTCAAGAACATTCTGTGATATCAGAGAATAAGATAAATCCTCAGCTTCTGAAGGAAGTGTGTACCTACATATAGGTTTGCTGTGGTTTCCCTTTGGGCTCTGTGCAGTTCCACAAACCAAGGTGTCTTTCACCTTCTAAGACTGGGGGTGTGTAGCTGAGGGAAGACAAATTTTGCCTTGGGACACTGACCCATAGTTTTAACATAATTTAAACTATAATTTTAGAGGTATGCAATAATTTTCTATAGAGCTTAATCTTTGATGGAGCAAATGGTATGGATGAAGTCTTTTATCTTGCCCTTCTTTTATCCTTAAACATGCAACAAATCTAGCCTTGAATTTTGTGAGTGATGACAAGGAAGTGACTAATTATTCTGTATTGGTGCTACGTGACGTTGCAACAACTTAAAATGGTGTATTATCATACACTGAAAATGATTCAGTCTCTTTCTCTCTGTGTGGTGTGTGCAAATACCTGTAAATCTGTATTTGTATTGCCTTGGGTTAAAGATGGCTTTATTACTGACTTGGGTTAAATACCTTCAGTGAAGTCACTGCTTTAGTTTCTCTCCTTTGTTCCCCTTCCCCAATATAAAATTGGAAAACTGAAATCTTCCTGTCATTTACTTTCTGAAGTAGAACACCTTTTGGATTTCACACCCACCCTTGATTTCTGGTGTACCTAATACAGCTTTGAAGATCTTAGCACTTTGTATCTTTGGGCTTGACCACTGCTCACATGCTCATTTCCTCATTACCGAGTTCCACAACTTGTTCAGTTCTAACAAGGTCCAAAAGAAATACTGGAAGATTTGTCCATTTGAAAGGTTGCACAGGTTTAAAATGAGCAAATGAAACCTCAGCAGATGTTTGCTGCCTTGTAATAAGTAGAAATTAATTTATCTCAGTACAGAATGCTTATGTGAGCGCTTGTCTTACTGCAGAGACTGAGTGATGCAAAGGGATCTGTGTCTGTACTCACTGCAGTGGTGTGACTCTTCACCTATGTGTAAGTAGAGATCTCTCCTTACACAAAATCCTGAATCAAACAATGGACTTATGTATAAAATTAATGCAGCCTTGGTATTTGGGAATTTGTTAGAATAGAAATGGCTTCTTTAGGGAATGGTGCATTTCAGCCCTTTGTTACAAAAATCTCGATGTATTTAGTAAGCAAATCCCCTGGCTACAGTGTTACCCAGTCATCTCTATAAATGGATAGGAAACACTGATTTTCTCTAATGCTCAAGTTTGTAATGTGGGGTTTTGTCTTCAACAGAGATTCTTACATCCTTACCTATGTATATGCTTGAGCGTTTTTCTAATATAAGATGCAAGGAATGTTAGTGCGTTCTGTGTCCCTTTTGACACGTAAAACTTAGAGAAATTACTACCAACTTGTATTTGAGTTCCTAATTGTTTTGTCTTTGACAAATGCAGCCTTGCACCACTTATAAACATACATGATGCCACTATAAAGCACTTTTTTCCTTTTATTTTTTTAGTTGGATGATTTTGCCCTTTCTGTGTTCTGTTAGGATTACCAATGGTCTCCCCCTTTCAGTTTGTATCAGGTATAAGCTAGACGACTTTGGGTTTTAAGGCCTTCAGCTTATCTGCTCCGTATAATTTTCTCTATGTCATAAGGCTAACTTAGGGACTCTTATCAACTTCTTTTTTCTGCTTTCACTCCTTTGAGTGAAATTATCAAGCAAATACTTTGTCCCCATGCTTATGAGTGCCTCTCTGTAAGCTTCCTCCAAAAGATGCAAGTTTCTTACTATTTAAACCCCTACATAGCTTGTCATTACAAAGTAGTTAAGCAGTTTCTGATGGGAGACAACTATAATCAGTGTTACATTGTGAGGAGCATCAGTGGTATTTATTGTATGAAAGGAAAATGCTTATGTTCCATATCCTCAATATCCCCACCTCTCAGGCAGGATGTCTCCTCTTTGCCAAGGCGGGGGAATGCAGGGGTTGTCCTCTGCATATGGAGCCCTTCCTTAGAAGACAAAAGGTACCAGGGATGCATATGGATTGGGTCAGTGTCTTCCTTGAGGGTGGTCCCAGTTCTTCCTTCTCCTTGACCTGGCTGACCAGCAGGATGCTCAGCATTGGGTGTCAGGATAGGTGGTTGGTAAGCTGGTGGGTGTGCTGGACTTGTTGGAATGCAGCAACTTTGTCCCTGCTGTGCTGATAAGAAACATCAGCAGTGTCCGTGTCCAGGCTTGGTGGTGGCTGTACTGGAATAGGGGAATGGCTCAGGGGTGCTGACTTGAGTCACACTGGGCAAAGTCAGCGTGCTCTCCCCTGCCTGCTGGTTTCTTCAGTGCGAAGAGCTGGCCCAGCCAACATGTGGAACTCTAAACTGTGTGAAACTCATTCTTGGAAGCCAAATCATTGGGTATCTATCTTCAGTTCTGCATTATATGTGCTGTATGACCTTGTACAAGTCAAGCTCCCCGCTGTTCATTTTTCTTTGCTAGCAGTTGATGATAGTTACTACATGGGTCACTGTAGTGGAAGTTTGCGTAGCTAGTGTCGCTTTTCTCTTTTTCAGTGTCAACCTGACCAAAAAATGTGCTCTGTGCCTGCAAACTTGCAATACATAGCATGCAATATGTTTTCAGTAAAGGTCAGTCTGAAAGAACAAGGGAACTATCTGAGATTAGAAAGTACATGGGGGAAGAAGTTATACAGAACTTTAATTTCTTGGTTTGTAACATATTTTTGAACTACCAGACTTTATTGCATGACAAGCTGATGGCTGGCAAATAGGAAAGTGGTAGAATTTCAGGAGAAAGTAGACTAAGAGATCTAGATACTATTGTATTTCTTTAAAATTTTTGCCCAGGAAAGTTGTGGATGCCCCATCCCTGGAGGTGTTAAAATCCAGGTTGGATGGATCTCTGGGGAACATGGTCCAGTGGAAGGTGTCCTTGCCCATGGCAGGGGTGTTGGAACCAGATTATCTTTAAGGTCCTGTCCAACCCAAATAATTCTGTGATTCTAGGAAAACAGAAAGTAGAGAAGGCCGTGGAACTGGGAGAGCTCCATCTATTTTGTCACAGTTTGCACTGAAAAGATCGCCATCCTTAATTATTTTAGTTGTTTTTGTAGCTCTGTGGCTCTCTACAGTCATTGCTATGCATATATTTACTACAGATAGAGAGGTGAGCTGTAAATATCTCTTCATGGGTAGGTTTTTCCACTTGTAATGAGCTACAGGTTTGATTACTAATGGTGAAAAGAGTTCTTCCAAACTTTCTCTTGGTACAGCAATAATGAAGCAAGTGTTGGTGGCTTTAATGTAAACAGGAATACCAGGGTGAGTAAACATTAAAAAAAAATACCCTGCATCCCCAAAAAGCAGCTTTCCAAGTCTTCTAAAAGCTTTTTATGGGCAGTGTTTTATGTGGTGCAGTGCTGCAGTTACATCTGTACGGCGTTCTTGTTTGCACTGTGACACACTTGTGTGCCTGAAGGATTTATAGGTGATGAACCAGACGACATGGAGCATCTGTGGATGCCCCATCCCTGGAGTGTTCAAGGCCAACTTGGATGGGGCTCTGAGCAACCTGGTCTAGTGGAAGGTGTCTCTGCCCATGGCAGGGGGGTTGGAACTAGATGATCTTTAAGGTCCCTTCCAACCCAAGCCATTCTATGATTCTATGATCTGCTGACCTGCTGCTTTTTATCCCATTGTCTCGCTTAAAAAAAAAAAAAAATCTTATTTCTTTTTATATTTTTATTATCTTAGACATCAAGTTCATTAAGCAGCACACCTACCCTGGGTCACAAATTTTCTGAAGGAATAGATTTAAGAAAGACATTTGCATTTGAGGCCTGAAAGTACCATTTCAGAATGCAGTAATTTTTAACCAGAATGCATAGCTTTTTGAGCATGGGTTTCTTTAATGTTCTTATAGGAGAAACCATTCCCAAATTTCTTAAAAGGGCTTTAACACAACTAACTTTGGAAGTGTGTGAGTAATGACATGTAATGAAATATGTGCTGTACCCTTGTTCTGACCTTCTATTACTGGAAAGTGTCTGCCTAAAATACACTGGAACATATCTGCCTAAAATACTTTCTACAATGATTTGAAGTTTTTAAAGCACAATAGAAGCTTTTAAAAAGCTGTGCAGCACTGTAACCACAAAAAATAGAAATAATGTCCTTAGAAAAATTTAACTTTGAAAAATAAATGTCTAAGTCATCACAACTTTTGACCAGATTTAGTTTTGTGTATTAATTTCTGTTCTTACCTAACTAATGAAATAAAATAAAGCTTTCACCCATTTTAATGAAACAAGTGTGCCTTCTTAAATGCATCAGGACCAGCAGACCTAACCGGAGTTGGGACTTCTGCTTGCCTTTGCTGTGTGTACAGAAAGCTCCTGGGAATGGCACTCGCGGTCCATGAGCTAGGCTGAGACTTGCTGTTGCTTTGGGGCCATCTGCTGGAGTCTTCCCTCAGGAGCCTCGTTTCTCCCACACCTGTGTTCCTCCAGACAGACGTAATTTGTTTCTTCACTGAACCCTTTTCCCCCCTGACTGTTATGATCACTCGACTTGTGATGCTTTCCATCCCCAAACTGTTCCTGTGTTCCTGTCTCTTAACTGTGACAGAGAGCAACACCACTTGATCTGACAATTTACTTTTTTGTAAAGGAGTCGGTCTCAAAAAACGCCCCAACTTTTGGACAAGTCTTTTTTTTTTTTTTTTTTTTTTTTTGTTAAGAAGGAGCCTGTTTCTGGAAGTCTTTACTGTGGGAACAATAATATTGTTTTAACTTATGCTGAAGTGGCTGAGGTGAATGAGAAACATGTCTCTCTGCCAACTTGAGCAAGGCACAAAAGCTTCATAGATCACTTCTAAAAGTTCAGGCATTGATGTTCCAGATTAAGGAGCTTCTTACTGTTCACAATAATTGTGGGGTTGGTTTTGTTTTTTGTTTTTTGGGTTTTTTTTATTGAAGTCTATATTGCTGAGGGAGTTTGTGACTTCAGTGCTCAAGCATAAATGTTTTATTCGCTAGCATGTACTACTTTTTTTTTTGATCTGCAGTGCTAGGCTTTTTGAGCTCAAATGTAGGTTTGGAGCCAGAGTCATACTGAAAATAAGGTATTTTTATTATAAAATATTGTTCTTCCCTAAATCTGTGGCAAGTTCGCCCTAAATCTGCAATATCTGGAAACATGAAGCCTATAAATTAGTTGTCCTTAGGTTCTTTTCTTTTTTCTTTTTTTCTTTTTCTTTTTTTTTTTTTTTTAGACCAGTGGTAATAACTGCCTTTTCAAAAAGTGATTGTTTTTATGGTTTGGCATTTACTTTTTTCCTTACATTTTTGATGGTAGTAACCCTTTGAGCAGCAGATAATCAAAATCTGTGTGCCCATTTACTGTATTCAGCTATGAAATATTAAAAAAATACAAACAATATCTAAAAAACATAAAACCAAGATGATTTTACTGGTTTCCAGTTTCTGATATTCAGGGTTGCTTCGTGTGATAGTCACATGCAGACTGTGTAGAGTAGGAGTCTGCTGAGGCAATTGCTTGGAGAAGAAAAAAAAGAGGCAAAATTTGTGATATTCAGAACACTACATAGGCTAAGAAAGGTCCCTTCTACACACTTTTTTTTTTCCCCCCTTTTAATTAAGCATATCCTGTCGGCTGGTCAAGAAATTAATTTGCTCCATCAGGTTGTGAAACAAATGTTATGTGCTATGCACATTAGAGATACTTTGTTATTTTCCCAAATCTGCTGCCAAAGACTTTCCAAGCAGAACAATGCTTTTGTTTGTACTGACGAAGGTGAAACGGCGTAGAAAAGTATTCTCCAATGGCACAGGTGCCGTTTCAATAACGTCTGTAATCAAACCACGTCCTTCAGGCTTACGCTGCACTGATGACACAGTGGAAAACATTTGGTGTTCCTCGGTCTTCTGCAGCTTTTGGAGCACTTCGCAACCTTAAAAAAAATATTAATCATTGCACGTTGGGGTCTAACACTGATAAACAAAAAGAGTAGCACCTCTTTCTCCAACTGGTCCTGAGGACTTCAAGGAAATAAATTCTTTTTATTTAAAAAAAAAAAGTCTTAATGGTCAGGCCTGAAGTTCTGAACTCCATAGGTTGTTCGGTTGTTCTAAAAAAATTCTAATTAAAATGAAGTTGTGCTTTACTATGGGCAAGCCTGTTTCTAGAATAATTTGGAAATAAGGAGTAAATATTTCATTAAAGATGCAGTTTTAAAAGGAAGGTAAACTATTTTTATACTGTGTAATTCTCTTTTATTTGCCTTGTGACTTGCAAGGTGACTACTAGGTTCTGAACATCACAGTTTTTGCCTCTTTTTAGTTATTGTGAAATTTATCAGTTAGCATAGAATAAGGATCCTCAATCTCCTACTTGACTAACTTTGTAGTTTATTAAATTCTGTAGAGATTGAGTGATTAAGAGCAATTAGGATCCATAACTGGAACTACATGTTCAAAAGGGACCAGTGCTTTAAGTTAAAAATCTGTTCAAAAGAATAATGGCTGAGCTCCCTGATGATGAATATACATGGAAATCTGATCCTTACATGGAAGTTGTTTATGGATTATTTGGTGCATGTGAAGTGTAATGGTTTGATTTTGATGCACTTTCAGAAGTGCCTTCAAAACATTAGACTGCTTTTACTAGCTTTCCTTATAACCATACAAATCTTTTTTGTTAAAAGCAAAGCAGACCGCTCAGTGTTCTTGATGGGTGGTTCTGTGGCACCGTGTTTCTCTCTGCAGCTTTCACCTCTGCTTTTTCTCTCTCAGTGCATTGCTACCAGAATCTACAGAAACTAGTTCCAAACAATAAATTCCCACGCTTGAAAACTGAACTGGTAGAATTAGTAGACACCATGAAGCAAATGGCTACCAGAGAGTACCTTACTGAATATCATGATTGGCAGCCAGTTATGTGAATGGAAGGATCTGCACCTACTGCAGGGTCACATAGGTGGGTGAACTTGACCCTGTGGCTTCCTTAGGGTTTTAGTTGCTGCTGTAATGTTGTTAATACTCCTTCAAAATGTCTAGTAGTTTAGGGCCAAGAGTAGTATCTTATAGCATAATTTTTCCATGAGGTCATATTTTAATCAAATGAATGTTCTTATTATGTTGGCAGATCATATCAATACATTTTAGACACTTTCTAAACATACACTTAAAATGGTAGCTTAATCTCAAGGGCACTGAACTTTGACAGAAAGTCATCTTTTGATATTTCCTGGTAATTTTGCCACAAAATGATGACTTCCAGAAGAGAACTTTTCAAGGTCTGTTTCTCATGAATTCTTGCACCTCTGTACTGAGCTCCATGTATTACAAATTTATGTTTATTATTATTCATTGCAGAGGACCACATGTAAAATACATGCATAGGAATATTGGCTTTTAAAAAAGAAATATGCATAAAATAATATATATTATAGTTTAATACCCTATTTTTTCCTGTGATTTATAAAGCTTAAGTGAGGTAGGATTCTTTTGAGTCCTATATTTGTGTAAGTTAATATTTTTGACACCTTAATGTTGTAGATGTACTGCATGCTTTCCTCCGTGCAATTGAAACTATTTAATATTCAAGCTTTTACATACAATGTCAGGCCTTGCATGTTAACAATTAACTGGGATTTTATTTATTATTGAAGTCAACGTCCAGAAGAATTACTTTTTGCCTTTTTCTGACTTTTGTCACTGTTTTCAGAAATGTATTGCATGCTGTTAGGAAGCACTTGGTATGTGTGGTTTGAAGGCCTCAGTAAGAGCTGTAATACAAATCATTTTATGTTTGTGTGAACACTGGAACAGTAGATGGTGCAGTGTGCTGTCTCACATGCACTGGACCTTTGCTGCCTTCCAGAGATATATCAGAATTATGAGAAGCATTGGAAGATATTTATAATTCTAAACTGAATCTCATATCTCATCTCCACTGTGGTTTCCAATGCGGATGCACTTCTGAGCTGGAATCTGCCCTGATTGAAGCCCAAATTCAGTGAGCGTTTAGTCAAATGCTCAGGGTCCAGCTGAATTCAGATGAGACCAACTACGTGTTAAAGGATGGCATCAGATCATAACCTTGGAATTATGCAGCTTAGGACCAATTTTTTTTAAGTTCAGGAAGACAGGTAGCATAACAAAATTCAGAGGGAGTTCCCATCCAAGATTTTTTTTTTGTTCTGTTCTTTTGATGGCTTTTCAGGCTGTATGATGGGTGACCCAAGCATCTGGTCTAGACCAGTGCACTGACCTGTTCTACTGTGGGGGAGATTGCAGGACTAGCAGCCAAAGCTGGGAGTCTTAAGAAAATACATAAAAGCTATCCATTGGAACTCTGAATCTGAGGTGTCATTTACATGTGAAAAATAACATTTGTAGATGCAGCAAAATGCTTGTTAGCTCCCTATAGAGGAAAGTTGGTGTTGAATGCCTGACTTCGAAGGGACCGTGGGTAGCTTTCCCATCCCAAGGCTGTGGCCCATCTTCCAATGTGCCATAAAATCTTGCCATGTCCCAGGTCTTTTTCACTAATGAATTTTGACAAATCCTTGTTCCTGAAGTTACCTGACAGAACTTAAGGTTTCACCACAAGATAAATGGGGTTTCTTTCTTCTGCAGCATCAACATACTATTCCCAGAAAGCCTCATGGCTTTTAGAGTGAAAACCTGATGTTTGAGCAGCTGAAGTTCACAATGGCATTAGTTATGCCCATGCTGATGTATTTTTCTAGTATAGTGTGACAGTAAGTATGCTTTTAATTGGTGCTGGTTGGTTGAACATGCTAATAGTTATAATATAAATATGCTTTTTATAACCAAACATCCTGATCATTATAATGGGTAAGTCTTTTAAAATTCCAATTATGGAGAAGTTTGTTAAAGAGGAAAAATAAAGCATGTCTGGCAGCTCCAGCGGTGAGGCTGTTACTGTGAGCACAGCTGGGTTGGTAATCCAGTTAATAGCTGATTACTTTTTTTTGTTATGTTGCATAAGAGTCACTGTATTCCTGATTAGGAGCCCTTCCTATAAGGTTCAGTTTATGAAGCATCTCACACCTTTGATTACTTCATCTCAACTTATCTTACAAGGAAGTTCTTTGCTAGTTGAGGGTACAAGTTTGAAGTCCCAATTTGAAGCTGAAGTATTTTGGACACTAAATCACCTTGAAATGTCATTTGGATACAGGCCTCAGGACTGATTATAATTTTCTTGAATCCTTTTCTTTTAATGTTTCTTTGTTTAATTTAGGGCAGGCAAGTTCAAATGATGCAACAGAATTTTTAGCCCAGTGATAGACAATTGGAATTTCCACAAATGCTAACTTGACTGCTGGAATGCTGGAAATCATTATCCTCATAATTTTCAGCCTGGAAGGCTGTCTGTTGTATAGTGAGGACACAAAGCTAAAGCTCCTTAAGCATAGGATGCATTTGGAAATTTAATCTCTTTAGGCTGTTTTGAGGAAATGAAGTATTGACCATTCCTGTATTTCATGGTACATATTTTTAGAGATTTTTGTGTTTACAGAAAGACTCTGCCACCATAAAACTAAAACTTGCCTGTCACTTTCTAAACTCCCTTCATTCTTTTTCTCCAGGGTCAATTGAACTTTTCATCATGCTGAAAGCAAACTAAGAAAGTCAAGTTGTCATAGCTTTCAAGCGTTGTCTTCAGCAAACCCTTTCTCTGCTCTGAAAGTGGAAATATGTCTATTTGCTGAATTCTTCTGCTTTCACTTTAGGAATGTTAACCTGTCCTGTAGTTTCTCTTCCTTGTTTCTAAGCTGTGAAAGGTTCCAAGCATTGAATGCCATGTTTCTCCCCCCAGTCCCCCTAGAAAAATGGAGCAGAGAACTGAACATGGAAAAGCTCAAAAGACAACAACAATACTGATTTCTCTGAAAGTATCTGTCAACTATACCTTTAAATAATTCCAGCAGAGCATATAATGGAAACCCTGGTGACAGCACTTATCCCAGCTTCAGATCTTTCTCATGGTTTGCACTGATGAAAGTGCCTTTCAGACACAGTTGTTTTTAGGAGAAAGGGGCACAAAAAGGCATTAGTGAGGGATCAGGTGAGAAGGTAGGCCAGAGTTGCTCATGTCTGATATCACTTTTTTGGCATTTGAAATAAATGTAATTAAGCATTTGTCCAGGTCAGTGGCTCAAGGTATGATTACTTCCTCCCAATTTGTGTATTTATCTATCTGTGGCTTTTTGCTCTGTTCACAGCTGAAGAGTAAAGGATGCTGTCAAAAATATCAGTATTATTTTCCTGTCATGGAGGGTTTTTTAGTGAGCTAGCGACATGGGTGTTTCTTTGTAGAACACGTAGAAGCGTAGTCCTGATTCGTACTGCAATACAATTAGTATCCAAGTTTGCATGCGCTGATATGTCAGTTGTACAACATTGTGGGATAGTGCCTTTCTCCTTTGGTGTGGAGACAATGTCTCCTTTCTTCTGCCTTGTCTTTGGAGCAAGATAGCACCCTTACTTGGCTACATGCTGTATCCAGAAGCTGGTCACTAAGGAAGAAGTTCGTGAGCTGAGAAGTTCACCAAGTCTAGTTTTCTGCAGCATTATAAGATGCATATGCTTTAGAAGTTATAATGGTGGAAGCAAATTGATTTGTAGTAGTACTGCTGTGATGAAAGTAAATAGGAAAAAAACACCAAACAAAACCACAGGTAATACATCCATCTCTTGAATTGCTTTGCTAGATGAAGCTATATTGTTACTTGTTTAAAGAAATAATGCGTATTTAATGAAAGCAATGTTTAAAAGTATCTATTAAAAGAAGTACAGTATTTTATTTAGAAAGATTTAGTTAATTTAGATTTGATAACAGCAAAGCAGAGAAATAGTCTAGGCTTGGCAATTTTTCAGAAGCTGGGTTTTACACAGTCTCAGGGAGCTTTTAGTAATTTTCTTTTAATATTTGGATACAAATACATTTAAAATCTGGTGTCATAAGAAAAGTGGGATAGTGATGCAGTGAGTACTTTGACTGTATAAAACTCCACCTAGAGAATAAGTTTTACTAGTATTGTGGTATTCAGTTTCTAGAACATCTCCTTTTTTTTAACTCCCGCATTAAGAGAACACATCTCCAGAACTGGCTGATAAAAAGGGAAGTTGTCTATTGCAATATGAACAGACTGTTTGCTTTCAGTGGTGATTTGCAGCTGATGTATTGCCCTTGAGCCCTGAGTTTACACCTCATGTTTGCTTTTGCTGAAATCTGCCTTTTGCGTAAAATAAGGCAGATGTCCACCCCCACTGTGACTGCAGCGCAGTGTGAGGTTGATTCAGCCTCGGGCACTTTGAGGGATGCTGCCTGTTCTCCTTCTGGTGCTGCCACCAGCACTGAGTGACCTGGCCTGGGCAGCTGAAAAGCCACAGTTCAGCTCTGCTTAAAGTGTGTACTTAAACCAAGTATAGGCTGAATTTGGCATTGGTGATCACCTCGAGATGGGTGGTGTGTTAGAGCTGCAGGCAGTGAGCGTCTTTTGGAAGATGCTGCTGGATGACAGGTTTTGCTTTGAATGATGAGGTGCTACAGAACTTGGGCAAATCTGAATGAGGAACTGAGAGGATGAGAACCGCACACAGGACTGTACTGGTTTCCTACTGGTATTTAGAGTGACAAAGAGTGAGGACAACATAATCCAAACAAAATAACTTGTGAAAACTACATTTTTTCTCCTGCATTGCAGTGTTTCACCAAACCACAAGAATAAGAGAATATCTTTCACAGCATATTCACTGTACTTTTCCAGTCTTCAATTAAGAGGACTAATGACATATTTTTCTCTAGCTAAGCCTGACATACATGTGAGGAAAACTGCAAAAATTCTTTTCATTTCTGATAGTGGGTGACATCCTTTCCCCACTGTGCATGTGGGCTTAGTCCTTCTGTGTCTTCCATGTTGCTGTGTTGGGGTTTCATATTAATGATCAGATGCGTCAGAAGCTTGTTGTAAACTATCTGGGGAGCCCTCATAAATTTTCTGCAGCCTAGTGGTTCACATGTCTTGGGTCATGAACTGGTTATACAAGTAGCATATTCTTTTTCCAGTTTCTTGCACAGTACCTATCATCTTTTTCTTATTCATCCATGCCTGCTCTCAAAGGAATCAGTGCCTCTTTGCAGGATGCAATAACATTGCTTTTTGTGAGCAGTTAACCTTTCCTCTTGAAGCATTTTGACGTCTGGTTTGCATTTCTACTGCAATCATACCCTTTGCCAAGACCTTAAGGGCCTTTCCTGCAATAATTCTGGTGCTGTATCCTAAATGACTTTTGATTCATTGTGTGCTTTGGGCTTTGGTACACTGCCCATAATTTAAATCATTTTTACAGACTCTAATCTCCCAGAAGAACCAGGTAAGTCTGATAGAAGCCTTGCTTATTTAGCTGTATAGCTAACCTGTTTTTCTTAATATCGGACTACCTTGTATTGTATATGATCTTTCTTGTACAATAAAGCTGCTTTCTCACACGGGAAATAGCAGACAGTATTTCTTTGACAAAGAGTCAAGGAGCTGGTTAAAAATTATGCCATTGTTTCCTTCAGGAAGCACCAACTATACTTTGCCTTAGAGTTGGAACAAATACATATTAACAGGAAGCTCCATCTGATAGACCTAAGCTAACACAAACAGAGCATTTTCACTTTGTCTGCTGAAGGGTTTTTTGGTGGCAAGTGACAGCTGAGAACAGTGATATGTCTACTAGCTTGACCTGTGTAGGACAGAACAGAGAGGAAGCGTGTGTTGTACAGGAAACTGTTTTAGCCAGTTCCTGGAGGGAATCATGCTTCTCTACATGAATGCAAGTATACTTCCCCTTTTGCTGGGCATCCTTCTGCTACAGAGAGGCTGGAAGATGGGAAGGGGCTGTACCCCTCCTTCCTTCCCCTGCTGCAAAAACAAAGCAGAAAAAGATAAGAAAAATCCTTAGAGAAAAGCCGTGCAAAGAGCCTGAGTGGCCAGAGATTTAAACCCCCAACTTTCTCCCTTTTTTATCAGCACTAAGGTATTCATTTATTTATTTACTTATTATAAACTTGTTTCATCTTCACCTATAGTTTTTGTAGGTTGCTGATCTCTTCTAACTACTTGCTATGGTGAGCTTTTTGCTAATTCATGAACAACTACTGTAGTTAATGAAATTAATGTGTTAATAAAAGAGTCAAAGTTGGCTTAAGATATGGGCAAAGAGGAATTGAAGTACAGGTCTCCTTCATTCTAACAATGTACCTTCACCGGACTATTCTCTTACAAACAACCTTATTTTTTTAATGGGGTAAGTGATGGAGGACCTCTGGTGTCCACCAGTTGCATAACTGAATGCTCATTTAGTATTCTATTAGTAGACAGAATACTAAATGAGCACACTGTGCTCTGGTAATCTGTAGTCATAACTGAATTAGTCTTTCCAGTATTCAGTTCAGACTTGCTAAAGAGTTCAGTGGAAGACCTACACATACAGGGTATTTATGTGTGTAAATTTCATTAAGGATCAAAGTTTTCTCTGTATCGTGAAATCTTTTTGCTTTTTTTGAAAAAAGACCTCTATCTGAGTTTCTCGCTTTTGAAAGCACCAGCTGTATTGGACGCTATTCCTTGATGATGATCCCATAAAATAAATGGCTATCCTGTATTAGCTTTCTGGCAATGCTGTTTATGATCATAGAATCCTTTCTTTTGTTATGGTCAGCTGTCTTCCATTTGACAAGTTCTACCTCTTCCCCTTCTAATTTCTACCTTTTGTTAGATTTTTTTTTTTTTTCCTCAGGCAGTTCCCAAATACCTTGAATGAAGGAACAAGAAAGACCTAGTGCCTAGCTGCAGTAAGAAATTGCTTTAAATGAGTTAGGTTAAGTGGTTGCAGCATGGAAATGACTATGCAGTACTGTGTGAGGTGGTCAGGGATTTATGTTGACTTGTAGTAATATAAACCTCTTGAAGTTTTTCATCAGGATTTTCTTGATGTAAATTAAGTAGGGAATGACTTCTCTGACCTGCAATGTGGCAGAATGTATTACAAAATGAGTGATCCCCTGTCTTCAGTGTGTGTGTTACCTGAAGTTGTCTATCTAAATCCTTATTGCAATAACTCTATTTGTTGCCTGAAAAGCTGTCTGAAAATGTCCTTTTTTGATGCCACTGACCTTTCTGTTCCTTCTGAAAAGTGTCAGTACATATAAGCCATGGAGATGAAAGATGAAATGATAATGTTGTCATATGTTTTAATGAACTAATGTGAACTGGATACGCAGCAGCATTAGAGTTTGCAAATTATGATGATCAAGATAAGAAGCTGCCCATGTTTAATATGTGCAGTTGTGTTGTTCATTCTCAATGTCATCCTTCCAGTTCTTGTAAAGCTGTATGCTTAGAGGAGGTTAAACTTTGTATTACTGGATTTACCTAAGAAACCCACCACAGTCAAAGCTTAAATGGTAAAAATAGTTATTTACTCTGTAAAAAAACCCAATCGGAATCCCACAACAGAATCCCATAGAATCCCACAAAGCAAAAAAACCAAACCATCCCCTGATCTACAGGGTCAGTGACTGATCGTGTTTGTGAATGAACAAAGCTGGATGTTCAAAGAAAGACAATCCAATTGTGCAAAAAAAAGGGCAGACAGATTCCAGAAGGGGACTTAAGTAGAGTGCTACCAAAGACATAGAAGCACCTGAAAGATTTTTTTTTTTTTTTTACAGAATATTTCTTTTTTAGTTACATGAGTCATTTTTCCCAGTAGACAGAGAGGATGAACTACAGCGAGCCATTTATCTCATATTACTCCCCCACACAAAAAACCTCTACAGATTCAGCTGTTACCAGATAAAATAGTATTCTCTGTATGCAAGGGCACTGAGACTTGGATACCTTTGAGACTGATAGTTGTAATGAATAAAAGTTGTTAGAGCAGACTTAAGCCAGCTCTTAAAAGACATTGAACAAGGAAAAATTCTGTCTTCCTGGAGGGATACAACTCAAGTTGGGTTTATATAAACTGAGCTCAACTATGCATATTTCTTTGCATCTATTAAATGTTTTTGGGATTTCAGCTTAATTTAGAGCCTAATAGCAACTGTTTTCAGGTTTATGGAATGACTCCCACTGAGAGAATGTAAGAAACACTTCAAGAAGGAATAAAATCTACCCACATTTCAATACTTGTTATGAGAACAACTGCATGTGCATGAGACTGTATTAATCTGGTAAGTAAGTACTTCCAGCATGTCTCATGAACCTTTTAAAAAATGTTCCTGGTCATATCACTGGACATGCTTTATAAACCTTTATCAGTTCTCCTACCTGTGACATTTACTAAAAGAGTATTGTTATCTCTGAGTAAGTGGTTAATTGTTCCTTTGATCATTCTACACATTGTTGCAAGCCACAAAAAAGACATGCTAATGTTCGAAAATCATAGTTAAATATAGAAAAAAGACAGCAGCTCAGGGCTGAAGTCTGCATAGTAATGATATTTACTTGTAATGTGTCAAGTTCCTGCAGCTGCCATTGAGGTCAGGAAAAAGCCCTAAGTCTGCTCTGCAACTCAAAATATATCCTAGAATAGCCAGAAAACATTAAATCCACATTTAGCTCTTACTATATTCCCTATTTGTTGCTAAATGTAGCACATATACTGGCTAGCCATGTTCCATTGTCAAATGAATTATTCCTTCCTGGAAATGCTCTCTGGCTTCTCAAACCTGTTTGAGACAAAAAAAAACCCCACCAAAAACCAAAAAACAAAATTAAATTGTCTGACTGACTTCATGGAGTAATGCAAAATTTGTTATTTAGAATATGTTCTGCATTCACACACACCCACCTGTCCACACATTGTCTCATGTAACTCTCTATACAGCTATGTCTAAGTTTGTGCTTTTCATTTTAGTGGGTGGTGTAGCACAGATGCACATCCCAAGTCCATATACAGGCTTCAATGTTCATGAGCTCAAAGTGTGACTGGACTTCTGCACGCTGGTGGTGTTTCATGTGCACTAAGATATCTCCACTTCTGGGTTTGACTCCACCAGGTATGGAGTGCCTGTGAAAACTGAGTTCAAAAGACAGCCACAGAAACTGACTTCTAGTAAAATAGTGCTGTCTGTCTGAGAGGAAATGGGTCACCTTGTAATAGTCTACCAAAACCTGAGTCCGTGAAAGAAAACATCTGCTCTGTAAGTGTCCATGCTGCTTTAACAGTGGTTCCATGGTTTCACACTGAGAAGTACAGAGATAATCAGAGACTTGCAAATTTCTTGGTGTTAAAAGAAACGTAGCACTGTTAAATATGACTTAACCACAAAGCTGAGTATTTTTGAATGCATCTGCTGATGCCATATCTGTGATTATCTACATGCAAGCAGATCCTCCTTTAAAACCTGGGAGAGACAATATGAAAAACTTTGCATGCTATCACCTCATCTCTAATGCTTGCCTGGCCCCCCCAGTCTAGGAGTGAGATCAGAGCTGATGAAGGCCTGAACTCCTCATTGCTCTGCTTCCTTTCTTGAAGATGGTCGCATTTGTGCATAAAGGGTAAACAAGTGACGGGTTTCAGGAGATAAAAGATTGGTGGTTTTCTAGAGACTAAGCCTTTTCTCACTGCTAAAGAAATTCTTTTGTTCTGCTGATTCTTTCTCTTTTAGAGGAAAAATGTGCTGTACTAGAGTGGAGTCATCAGGGTAGATTTGATGGAGAATGTTTGTTTTGTTACCCCTTATACAGCTGGTGAAATCTTCATGAGATTCTAATCAGCAAAGTTTTCCAGAGTGGTTGATGCTACTGGTTAAACCATTCATCTCTCTTAGATCTTTAGGTCTCTGAATGATATTATGTGAAAGCTAAGGTATTTTTTATTTTATTTTTTTTGTTTTTACTGTGAGACAGGGAAGTGGTGTGGTTTATCTGCAGCCGGCAACTAAGTACCATGCAGCTGCTCACTCCATTCCCCTGCTCTGCCTACCAGTGGGGAGGAAAATGGGGAAAATAGTAAAATTCATGCGTTGAGAATAATTTAATGATGGAAACAAAGTATAATATAATAATGAATACTACTAATAATAATAATTTCAATGAAAAGGAGATAGAGGGAAATAAAACCTAAGAGAAGCAAGTGATGCACACTACAATTGCTCACCACCTGCTGATGAGCAGCAGTTGGGGATTCCCAGACAACTCCATCCAGTTTATATACTTATCATTCTACATTCAGTTTGCCTAATTTAAATGTCCATGTTTAGAGCCTTTAGCCACTCAGCCACTGAAATAACTAAATATTTTGCACAGTAACTTCTTTCACATGGTATATGCTTTACTTCCTAAAGGTGTCCAGTGTCTGTCACTGACAAGAGGGCTTTGACACGTACGTGAGGCTCGGTTTGTCAGAAACAAGGTTCTCTTAACTTAGCTATCTGGAATTATGTGGTTGATTAGGGTAGGGCTGATAGATTGGTCTACTATTAATTTGTCTAAAACTGTTCTTGTTGTAAGGTTGTATTCAGCTGTCTGATACTAAGTGGCTGGATGAAGAGTTTACATGCTTAGCATCTGTATCAGGACAAGTAATTTTTTTTTTTTGAAAATGTAGTAATAGCAATTACAGTACTGTGATACCAAGAGTGATAAGGTTATTTTGGGCATGTGAAAATTATAATGTTCACTCCTCTGAGACTTGCCAGTTAAATTTTCCCATGATGATTTTTGCATGAGCAAATTCAAGTTTGAGGCAGAGTCCGTCCTTGCAACTGTTGCTTGTAGTTATTTAATTCCAGTGGACTTGTCTGCTGTCTAGGTGGTAACTAAGGATCTGTGTTGCACTTCTGGCTGAAGAAAGAGGACATAGCTGTCAAAAAAAGGAGGAAAAAGGAGCAAACTTCATATTTTCCATTTTCCTGGTGCCTCACTCCCTTCATATGCTTCAAAAGTGGAAGAGGAAGCCACTAGTACCAAAACAAAAACAGGAGTGTTTTTCCCAGCAAGAGCTGAGTGTTGGAAAGCAACAAATAGCAGTTCTTAAGGTAGCCATCAGTTTCTGTAGTAGTAACAAGCCACAAGTAAAGAGATTAGGCAAATGATTAATCCTACGTTTATCTTCCTGTCACCTAGGCACACAAACTTTCACCTTAAATCCTTATGAGGGTCCCTTGCGTTGTATGTGTTTAGGAAAAGAACAGAAATGGGATAGTCTTTGCTTCAGTGCCCTCTTGTGGTTTCATGTATTGACAGAGTAAAACGTTTTAATACAACTACTACTATTAAAAGATAGCATTAATGCTTAAAGAGTAATCAGACAGCTTAGACCATCCCTTGCAACTCGTTGTTTGCTTTGAACTGGTAATTCTACATATGTTGGACTTTCTATCCAGAGAGTCTAAGCTATCTCTGTGCAACTGAACCCATTTATGTTCATACTGTCGTGTGTATTGGTCTTATGCAATTGTGGGAATATTACTGATAGAAGGTAAAATGAGACGATTTTAGAGATAAATCAGAAACACCCATGTATTTATATTTGCCCAGGTAAAAGCATATTCTCATATGTGTGTCTGTGTTGATATGTGATAATCTGTATCCTTATTATTTGTCAGTTCATTATCTATTTGATTTTTGTGCCTAATTACCTACAAACTTCCTTTCCATGATTCTGTAGTACGATCTCGGAGGTTGAACTAAGTGATCTCAAAGGTTGGAGTTGATCATCTTGAAGGTCTTTTCCAACCTAAATGATTCTGTGATCATTTTTCTATGTGTGCACTGGACTTGAACGCACTGTGCTTTGAAAAGATCATTGAGCAGCCTAGGTTACCTGGTCAGCCTTAACACAGAGATCTGTAACAGGGTGGATGATTTAGTTACTGGATTTTGCAGCAAGTTTCTATTGAGTGCAAAGGATTGGTGTTGCTTGTCTCAAAGAATTGTGAAAAACATCCTAACAACCAGCACTGTGCTTAACAAGTGAATGTTTGAAGTCTTGTTGATTGTTCCTATCATGTTTTTAAGAGAAACACAGACTTCTTTGGGAACTGGGAGCTGCCTATGCCTGGTATGTAGAGGATAGCATCCAGTTTGGGTCTTAAATGTTTTCCTTCACAGATGTATTGGGTTCTATTAAGATAAGTACCAATCCTGTAAGGTAGTGGGCACAGTTGAAGCTGCTCAGGGAAGGAGTCTAAAGGTGGCCTAAAGGAGTCTGAAGGCAAGGCAGCAGGGCTGGACAGCCTTACCTTCCGTTTGGGGGAAGAGGATTTCTGGGGGTTACAGGCAGTTGGGCTGAGTTTCCTGTAACTCCCTGGCTGTCCTGAATCTTCTGTTGGGAACCAAGAACGCCTCCCTAAGGTCAAGTGTGCACTTGCAGCTCAGAAAGCCAACTGTGTCTTGGGCTGCAGCAAAAGCAATGTGGCCAGCAGGTGAAGGGAAATGATTCTGCCCTTCTGCTCTGCTCTGATGAGACTCAACCTGGAGTGTTGCATCCATCTCTGGGGTCCCCAGCATGGAAAGGACATCAGCCTGTTAGGTCGAGTGCAGAGGAGGGCCACCGAGATGATTAGAGGGACGGAGCACCTCTCATACAAGGAAGGGTTGAGAGAATTACGATTGTTCACCCTGGAAAAGAGAGGGCTTCAGGGTGACTGAATTGCAGCCTTCCAGTACCTGAAGGGGCCTACAGGAAAGATGAAGAGAGATTATTTACAAAGGCAAGTAGTGACAGGAAAAGGGTAGCAGTTTCAAACTGAAAGGGACGTGTTTAGATTAGGTATTAGGAAAAAAAAATTACGGTGAGAGTTTTGAGGCACAGGAACAATTTGCCCAGAGAAGTTATGGGTGCTCTACCCCTGAAAGTGCTAAAGGCCAGGCTGGATGGGGCTCTGAGCAACCTGCTTTAGTGGAAGGTAACCCTGCCCATGGCAAGGGGGTTGCAATGAGATGACTTTTAAGGTCCCTTCCAACCCAAGCGCAATATGATTCTATGACTCACTTGGGCAAGGGGTACCAGGGAACAAATCCTTAATGTTTCCCCTCTCTCTCTGATAGTTACTGTGAAATTGTTTCATTTAAACATGGAATCTGACCTAGGCTGTGTTTCAAATGCCAAATGTCAGACTTTATTTATTTGGGGCCTTTTAAAAATTGTTTATAAAAGATAGTGTGGGCAGAGCCTCTTAAGCTCTGGCTTAGTTGGGATTTCTCTTTGCAGCTAATTGGAATTTAGAACAGCAGAAAGGCAAATATTTGAAACATGCTGGGGGGTTGTGTGGTGATTCAGCCATAGTAGTCCATACAATGGGAAAGAACAAGGAATGCTATTTTCATGAGAAGCTAGGAAACAGCAAATCTTAGAGGGAGACTAAAGCTAGTGTTATAGTTTAGTTTCATTTAACATATCCAGCCCAAAACCTTCAGTGTCTGAGGAATAAACTAATTCAAAAGGAAGCAGGATCATGCAAGAGTTACCAGCTGTATTTTGGGATAATCCAATACCAGTGACATTTCTGTGTGGACAGATAATTTGTAATGCCATACTTATCTGTCCTTCCTATAGGTCCTTACTACACTGCATTACATTATTTTAATTTTTTTTTTTAATTTCTTTTTATTTACAGCTTCCTTATTGTGCTGATATGCCTTATCTTCAGTGTGCTTTCTACAATTGAACAGTATGCAGCTCTTGCTACAGGGACGTTATTTTGGATGGTATGTATGTGGACATTAACGTGATTGATACATGTTTGTTCTTAATGTGGAAATTCTGATCTCCTGAGCTAATACCACGTTAAGCAGAATGTTCCTTTTGGTTTAGTTGACAAGAGACTTTTCTGCTTTTCTCTAATGAGTCTGTAAAGCCACAGAAACACCAAACGTCATGGCAGCACAAAAATCAAGTCATACCTGATACGGCCTATGCTAAGTGCATCTGTGGTGTGTCCAACACATACAGCTGTTCTAATTAAGCTTGAATCCCTCACGCTGTTTGGGTTAATCCTTTTTTCAGCCATATTGAAGACCAGACCATAGGGGGGGAAAAAAGTTGAGTGGAAGTCCTCTCTTTTAGTTAATATCACATCCAGCTTTGTTTCACAACTGGAAAATTCACATATGCTCATTGGCTTTAAGACAACTTGCTCTACCTGTCTTACGCTCTTTTCCTTCAGTAGAGAAAACACGTTCACCATATTTATAGTACACTAGTGCTGCAACAGGTATGCATCAACAAATGCTCCAGGAGTATTACTATCCT
Organism: Pseudotriccus pelzelni; assembly: GCA_035584735.1. Taxonomy (NCBI): domain Eukaryota; kingdom Metazoa; phylum Chordata; class Aves; order Passeriformes; family Tyrannidae; genus Pseudotriccus; species Pseudotriccus pelzelni. The sequence goes on along the minus strand of JAWMRA010000161.1, from coordinate 15,297,898 downwards.
GCTATCTTAGATTTCATTGAAGAGCCTTAGTTTTGAAGTTGGACAGACATGATTTTAAACCTCCGAAAATTGTATAAACTTGTTGTACCTCAGTTGTGGGGTACCCCCTGCTAAATCATAGATTTTTCTGTACTTGGAAATAAATGACCATTATTTAACTTGTGAAAACACTGTCACTGTATTGCAAAAATGCTAACTAGCAATATCAATGTTTGTTTAGAATAGGATTGTAGGAATGGACCAGATATATTGTCAATTTATCTATTAAATATGCTGAGGTTCTATACCTGATATGAATGCTGTAAGAATAAGAATATAGCATATTAAATGTAGTGTCAATCACGCTATTTCTACATGAAGTATGTTCATGCCTGGTATATTATTTTAACTAAGTTGTAAGATATTTGAACTCACAGGTGCAACATTATTAGTGCCAGCTAAGAGCTTCTGTGCATTTATTTCTGCACTCAGTACCTTTTCTGTTTTGTGGTTTGGAGTTCTCTTTTTGTACGATTAAGTTGTTCTATTTGGTTTTCTTTTTAATCCATAACTAGTAGTTATGGATTTCTGGGGTGAATTTAACTAGTGATAATGTCTTACTCATCTTTGTACCGTGTTGCTTCAGTGAAATAACTCCTAGGGACAACATAACTAGGGAGGTTTCATTCGCCACCCCCAATCTGTGAGATCATGGAGCTCATTCTGTTTGTTCATACTGTGTGCAGTACGTGTTGTCTGGGTAATACAGTCAGTGTAAGGTGCATGCAATGCATTCAGGATTGCATACAGTGCATGTAATATGTGGTACGTATAGTGTGTTCTTACTGTTCCGTATTATCTTGCTCTCTAAGCAGTGAGAGAATCAGTGAACGGTGAATCAGTGTTCCTCTGCTACATAATGAGAAAAACTGTGATTAATTTTTAACATTGAAATCCTATTGTCCTGTTTTCTTGGGAAAGAAGCAGTTGTTTGTTTGTTCGCTATTGGCATATTCTGACATTGTTTTCTTAAAGGATTAACTGTGGTAACTTGCATGAAACCTACAGGGATTACAGGATCCATCAGTCCAAAGCAGTATCTAGGCCATCGTGCCCTCTTTGTCCAGTTTCGGTGGAACTCTCAAAGGAGTTGTGGCATCTTGAAACACTAATATAAATGTCAGAATCTTGTTCCTCTTGGTGTCTACCTAGTAAAATTTCCTATTCTATTATTTTTGTTAAAGATTTCACTTTGGTTTCAAGATATCATAACAAGCTGTCAAAATCAGATGTAACTGAATTCCTTGAGGGGGATTTAATCACAGATGACTATATTTTGCAGATTCTCTTCAACCAAAGAAAGAAGAAAAATAAAGTGTAATAGCATATAGAGATTAAAACACAAAACAGGAAAAAGCAGAGTGCAAGCTTCCAACCCAAATGGTGCTGTAAGGAGACATGAAAGCTGGGGAGAGCATTCTTGCTACTCCTCTGCGGTAGGAATTAATTTCTCTGTTGTGTTTGTAGAAGGATTTTTAGCTATTCAACAATAATAGTTTTAATTTGGAGCCAGACAATTCCAGTAGGTAGCATTGTCATTGTAGGTAAGCAAAGAAGGGCAAGCAACTTGTTTTACAAACTAATACTAAGAGAGAGAAAGGTCAAAGGAGCAGCAGTGTACCAGCAAACTACCAGGAGGAGTATGGGAATCCTGCAGCAGGCTTTTTCTTGGGCTTAACTGGGCAGTGAGGATGAGGGAACCTTTGACCAGAAAGAGTTTGCAGTTTGAGACCTCAAATAATCCCATGAAATTTGACTTTTACTGCCCAAGTGTGTGAAATTGAAATAATTTGAACAAATGCTTAGAGACCTTTAACTCTTTCTTTTGAAGATTATAAAACTGAGCCCACTTTTCCCTCTCAGCCTTCCAAAGGGAAAATCACTGCGGTGCTGTCAAGAGCAGATTGCCTTTTATTTGGATATAATTTCCTGTATAGGGTAGAATTATCTCTAAAAGAATTATGCTTTGTAGTGCATCAAATATAGGGCTGAGATAGTGTTACCAAATATTCACTGTAGTGCTTTGAAATTTTGCCTACTCAAGATTTGTGGACTTCTTGTATTTTGTGAGGCAGTGGGGAGGCTTTGACCAGGCAGCCATAGGTCTGGAAATGCAAGAAATGACAGAATCATGCTGAAGGTCTGGAAATGAGTGCTCAGAGTTACCATGTGAGTAATGCTGATCTGAACAGCCCCTAGAGCAAGCCTGGTCAGACGAGCTTACTGCATGGACCCTGTAAATCTGATTCATCTTGAAAATGAGATGGCATAACTGTAAAAGTGTGTGTGTGTGTTTGTGTATGTAATCTGCAAAATACTGTTGTTGCAGTTGGGAAAAGAAGAAAATCTGATCCTCCTGATTGAAAAGCTATTTAAACAAGACCATTAAAAACACAGTTAAGAGCTGTACTTCTTTATTTACTCCACATAGCTAAAGTATTTGGCTCTGACCCTGTAAAAGATATAAGCACCTACATAATTTCAGCAGACAGTCTTTTTGAAGCTAGGGAGCCTGGTCACATTGAAGTTACAAACAGAAGCTGAGTGTGCCCTTTTTCATGAGTAAGAATTTCTTGCATCAATAATATAGTCATACAAGATATTACAATTATATGAAAAAAAAAGCTCAAAAAGTTGTCAAGATAATATATATATTTAATTTTTATTTTACTCTGGATCTGCTTGACTGATATCACCTCCCACTACCAGACCAGGAAAGAGATGTTATGTTATCAATATTTTTAAAGCATTAAAAAAATGCTTCTGTTTTTCATAGCAATAAGAAAAATGCAAGCTTAACGTTGAAAAAATAAAAACAAGGGCAAGTTTATATGTGTTCCAAGTGGTGTTCCAGTTTTAGACAAAAAGCTTACAATTAGTTGCTGAATCTTTCTCTACTTGTCACCACACTTCACGAGGCAAAGAGCCTTGATGAAAGCTATACCTAAATGCAGTTGTAATGGGAGATTAGGAGAGAATTGGCCTTTTGTTAGTTTCCAGAATGCAGTGAAAACTGTTTAAATTTGCATGTGTTTATTTTCTCCTCTTCTCACTAGATGGTGCTGTTGGAGGGGGTTTGACTCCACTTACTCGTTGGCACTTGCCCAGCGTGAGCTGGAGTCTGAGCCAAGATTGTGAAAGGATCATCAGTTTGAAGTGTCCTATGTACGCTTGGCCCACATAAAATGGTGCGGGGAGAGCTTTTGCCATGACTCATAAAGAGAATGTGGTATATCTGTGTAAAAATTGATTTTGAAACTAAAGTGTATAAACTATGGAAAAAAGTAATTCAGAGATGTATGTTCCCAGAGAGGCCATATTTTTCTTTTATTTTCATAAGCAAGGATTTTATGGTGCCAGAACACAGCAGAATGCTGTTATCTCAGCATGATCTAAGAAAATCCAAGTGCCTGATCCAAGGGGATTAAATATTCTGCTGAACCAAGGGATATTTAGTGTGCCTGAAAAAGCTATTTTCTGGTAGGAATCTCATTTCAATATTGATTCCAACCAAATAAAAAAAAAAGTATGTTTTTATGATGAAAATATAAGCTCTTTCCAGTTTTCTGAGTTCCTTTTCTACTTCAGCATACTTCTTACTGAAGAGGTGTAACAACTTTTAAATGTTAAAAAACTCTAAATTAAGATAAAAAGACAATTTGTTTTGGGTGGTTAACATTTACTTCACTGGTGTTGTAATTATTCCTACAATTCTAAGAAACTGGCACAGAGTCTAAGCCTAGAAGAAATCTAGTTTTTATTTCTTAATACAATCTTTTATTTTGACTGGAAACATTGGGTTTTGTTTGCTGGAGTGTCTTATGGGTCTTGTGAGAAAGGAAGGGGAAAATACTTGCAGCTTTTGGTTCTGAAGACGGTCTTCACAGAGAACAAATGGTTCAAATAGTTCAAAGTGGTTCTAGAATTTTTCTGTTCTGATTATCTACCTTGGTTAAAAAGGCTGAGACAGAGACTTACAATCTGGATATTGATGCATTTTCATCCTCTAAAATTACAGGATGTAATTAAATCTGTAAGGGATGTCTGGTGATAGATCTACAGAATGATCTAGTCTGTAGACTTTCTCTGAAGAACAACTGTAGTTGAGAAAGGGAAAAATTTGTCTTTGCAGCCTCAGCAGAGTCCCTTGGTCTGACCCAAAATGAGGTCAGCTAGTGTAGAAGATGTGTCTAGTGGGCTCATGGTCTTTAACCCTTTTTCCTTTGCTGGACCTGCAGAGCGACCTGTCCAGGCAGTCACTTTCTGCAGCATTTCTTTTCAATCACTGCACTGATAACTGAAGTTGAGAATCCCAGCTTTCAGTCAAAATCAACTTCTCTGAGTTTTAGATTACAGTAACAGAGCCAACTGTGAGTGATTTGAAGGCTCAGAAAACATGATTAAAAATTAAAATCACCCTCTCCCCTTTTAATTAGGGAACAGTATAGCTAGTAGCTGGAACAAGGAACTTGTTCTGCATCTGCACCCAGGTGTTTCTTGCTGCACTTCAGCCTGTGGTTGTGGTGTTTGTGGCTGAGTTTTGCTGGCAGATAAGGCGAGTGCTTCTAATCTGCCTCATTGCAGAATCAGCTGCCTTGGTTTGAAATGTTGCTGGTAGTAACATCTTAACTTGATCCAGCTGTTCTCAAAGCAATCCCTTGTCAACTCCCCTGGCCTGTGTAGGAGAGTTATGTCTTCAACGTAAATGTGATGTTAAAAGGATTTAATTCATTTGGTTCAGGAGGTTGCGTGAACATACTTAAATTCTGTTTTATGTCCATTCTGAGCAAGTCAAAGGGAGACAAATCTGATGCTTCTAAAAGAGAAACAAGGTTGTCTGTTAGGGACTGCTGAACCAATTTAATGAAATGGGTTTTTTTTTTTTTTTTTTTAAGAAAAAAAAAGAAAGCAGGTAAGCCTGCTGCTATTGTTTGGTGTAGATGAAGTCTGAGTTGAAGAGGAATGCAAGGAAGGAATGAGGAGGTGATATGAAAGGAAAGCATGCTAAGAACAGGAAGGGGGAGATGAACTGCTTTTGTTTTTACATGTGCTAAACATCAAACACATACATAGTTTCAGACAACTATAGTTTCCCTGTAAAACCTGCAGAGGGCAGCATTGGACCATGCTGTGTTCCACCTGGAGTGGCTGATTCTGACCTTGGATGGTGTCCTGAACTAGATAAAAATATATTTTGGAAGTGAACTATGAATAAAAGAAATGGTTTTTTCACATGGGCTTGGGGAATTTTATATGACTAATTAGCAACAATAAATTTGAAAGAGAGAGGTGGAAGAAAACGGCTGTGTAAACATTGGTGCCAGAGACAACTCTGGCTGCTTTGTGGTGGTAGCCACAAAATTCAAACTTTTTGGTCTGCCTGATTGCTCATCGTGTGGATGGCTTTTAGGAAAAAAAAAAGAAAAAAAGAGAACAATTAAAGCTTTCAGTGAAATGAATTGGACAAGTTGTTGCATGGAGGAGACAGGAAAAGTTACTAAACTTGTTAAGATACTGAAAGATTTCTAGTATGTTGTGTCATTCCAGGTATGCTCTTATTATTGTCTTAGATATTTCCTATTCAGTTGGGATAAAATAAAAATTTTATTTGTCTAAATGTCTTTAAAGTTACCACCAAAAATTACTTCTAGAAGTATGTGATAAGAATAAGCAGTGATTTTTATAGAAAAAAATGCACATCTTCATGTCGTCTATACATTTCTTCTAGAAGGTCCAAAAATTGTGAGTTTGAATTCGTATTTTAGTCTGCTACAGTGGAGTGGCCTGGATGTAGAAAATTGATTACTTCTACTTCTGCCTCTTCTGATAACTATGGGAAAAAAAAAAATCCCTTTTCTTAGATATCTGTACCTGGAGTTGTGAGGTGGCATTCCTGAACACTGTCATTTAACATAAAGTCTGCAGATATATCATTGTGCATAAAAGGAATTGGAATTTAGCATTTATCCCCACTGGGATGAGATAGCTGTGGAGCACCAAGTATTTATGGGGACTCAAACCTTGAAGACTAAGATGAGCTCTGACCAGCACGACCTTCCTCATGCTCAGGGTGGGGCTGCTGACAGATTGCGGGGCAGCACGAACCACTCCTGATGGATTGGTGCTGTCTGCTGGCTGCTTGGTGGCCCACATGATCTGACATGGTGATCTCCCTCACTGGCAGAGTGGGGGTGTTGGCCAAAGACCGAAATGAGCACGGTGCCACGCTGTCCTTTTGCACAGTGCAAGCTTCCCAGCTTCTCATGTATGAGCTACAGTAACGTGGAAGTTTTCAGAAAACATTGCTTTTATATTGTAAGCAGGGTTTTGATAAACAGGGGGATATGTTCCCCAGGGTTATTAGTAGTTCTTTCACTTACTCTCAAGAGCTTATGTTTGCTCTCATAAGTCACACAGTATACCAATGGATTGTTTCTTTAGTTTTTAGTATAGCTACCTTCCAATGGGTTGTGTTCAAAGGTGTATCTAAGAAAATGCCATCACTGAAAAAGGTATGTTTCATTTACCATTACATCTGTTATTCAGTTTTGTCAAGCTTTCTGCTTAAGGGCTAAAGCTTGACTAAACTTTTCTGGGGTGTAAATCCGTGGCAAACTTGGAACATTCAGTTGGTAAACTCTAAAAGAAACGTAGTAAACATATTTTCTTTGAAATTATACATATTTTTCACTATTTAATATTTAGTAAAGAAGTAGAGTAATACAAATTCCACCTTGGAAAAAAATAAATCTGTGGAATACTGGTGCATAGTATAGCCAAGCACTGAAAAGAAAGATTTTTAAATTTAGGGTTTATCTGGATTAGCGTGTAATGTTTGCAGTGACAGGTGTTTCCTTTATGCTTTGCCCAAATGTCTGGAAAGTAGTTTGTCATTAAGTGCTACATTCAGTGTGTATCTCAATTTCAGTATAACTGGAGGGTCTATGGCTTTGTTAGGTCCTTGTTTTCACATCTGACCTCAGCCAGCTGGAGTCTATTGTTTTAAGCGTAATGTAACAGCTGACATAACATAACGGATATCAAGCCGAAAAACTGAAACAGTGCAGTGAACTGAGGCAAAGGGAGGGGAAAGGGAGAAGCTGGGAAGGAGGGACAGAGACAAAACTAGCTTCATGATTCGAAGTGGAAGCTTGCCGGCTTGTTTTCCCAGGGGGAATTAGCTGGGAAATAATGGGATGAGTCTGTTGAAGTTCTATTTGCAATTGATTACATATGATAGACTACTGAGACAGGTTTGAGTTTGCCAGCTGTCACTAGCTGGTGGCTCTTGAATGGCTTTAAGTGGCCCTTGGTAGGCAAAACTGGAATAAACTCTGCAGGTGTGGTGTAATTGTAGTGCAGAGAAGCAGTGAGTGCCAATGTCTTAGAAGAAAGGAAGCTCCAGGAGTTAGTAGAGAGAAAATAACTTAAATTGAATGCATTAGGAATTTTATTTTACAATGTTGGGTTAAGTGAGTTCAATTAACTAGCTAAAAATCCAAAATTAGCCGGACTTCTTGGTGGCTTTCTTTTTCTTGGCAGTTTCTAAAGTAAACTTCTATGAGTTTGTTCTCTAAAAAGCTTCATTATTTTGTTTCTTGACTTCTGTGTTTGACAATAGGAAAGTGCATCTAAGCATTGAGCAGTAACTACTCTTGGAAAGGGAATAAGTAAATTAACATCTTGTTAGAAATTGCCTGGCCATGAAAAAAGTGAAAAATACCTGACTTTGTGCACAAATAAGGAACAAGAACATGGGGAGATTACCCTGTTATTTTTTCATGTATATTTATGTATATACTTATTTGCATATATATTTATATAGATAACATTTTTTTAGCAATGATTTGAAAAAAATACTTCTGGGTGGATTTGATTTGTATTGAGTAGAGCCTCTGGCAACTCTGCCCTACTGAGAGTTTGTTCCGTGGGTTTAGGAGAGGGGAAAAAATAAAAGTCAAGACTCTGGGATTTTTTTAATGCATGTGTGCATAGGCAACCAAATTAGGTTCTACATTTACAAGTGAAGTTTTTATGGCATGAGACTTGCAATTGTGCAGTGTGTTTAACTTTGTGCGTATGAGTCGTCATCATGACTTCAGTGGAGCTTCCTGTGTGCATAAATATTAACAGGATCAGGATGTAATAGGAAAGGTTTCTTCAACAGAGTCTGCTTGTAGTTAGGGATAACCTAGGAAGCATGAGTTTGATTTATGCAACTCCAAACTGTATTTATCTCACTTTTAATGATTTAAATGTATTTTTATCTAATTTACTTTTATTTTGCTAGTATGAAAAATGTCATCATGACTGAAGCGTGAGTTGTGTTAAACTTGTCTTGGACAAAGAGTTTCTAGGATTGCTCTTCTTGTAATGTGGGGCCCAGGCCGACTTTATCTCAGTAATCGGAAAGGCCTTGTGAAAGAGTTTATTAGAGCTGTTGATTCAGTGGCTAGTAGTACTTAGCATGGGCATTTACACTTTATCTCAGCTTATAAAATAAATTAATTTAGTTGTGGAGCTCAGAACATGGTGTTTGTACTGAGCTGCTGGAGAAGTCTTGATAGCCCAGAGAGCTGCCACGTGTGGCGTTTTCTGTTCTGCGCTGTGGCATGTCCTGTGCCTTGGGAGCAAACAAGGATGGGTGCCCATGTGCCCTGGTAGCAACAGCAGTCAGAGGCTGTGCAACACAGTAAGTTCTGTAGGCTTCTGACTTGCTTGTAGGGACCAAATGTTGGGACCAACATCCAAAAACTTCTGCACTGCTCAGCTAATCCAGCTGATCATTGATTTCAGGGACCTGCACTTTAGTGTGCTGTCTACATCAGGTGTTTCTACGTAACCGATCAAACATGAGCCTATTTTTAAGATGATGGAGAACCAAAAGCTGTTATTAGCTCTCAGAAACAGCCAGACTTTGAAATACTAACAAAATAACCAAAATGCCTGTTTTCACACCCGGTCTGTGAAAGCAAGCTATGTGCTGCCTCACTTTGATGGTTTCCCTTATGCTAATGACACTGAGGCTGACCCCTTTTTTCCTCCAGCATGCTGTTAACACCTTTATTAAGGTACCTTTCAGAAACACTCATTTTCGTTGTTGTTTTTGTCAGCTTGACAGGATGTGTTTACACGTGGAATGCATGCAAAAGGAGTTGATTTACTTGTGCTTTATTGCTCTGCAGCTGTTCCCCAGATCAAGGTGAGAAAGGGTGTCTGCTGTAGAGGTAATTTGTCTATTCCATGATTCCCTGCAGCACGGGTGGGTACAATGTATTTAGATGCTGTTTTGGCTGTAGCATTGAAGAACAGTTTTAAATCAGACTGCAGGCCTATGAGGACTGACCTGCATCTGGCCTACAGGCAGGGAGCTTGACAGCTACCTTCTAGGAGCTGCTCCAAGTCATTGATTTAGTATATGGAGCTTGGAATGAGTTATACTTAGTGGCTAGGGCAGGGGAAAAGGGAGGAGAGAAAATTAAATATTTACTAATCTTATTTCTGTAATGCCTTACAAACATGAATGTACTTAACCTCACAGCATTCTTGGGAGGTGAATATTAGCAGTTTTACATGTAAAATTGGATGATCCGTAGCTTTTCCACTCTAAGTTGGCTTTGTGAGATAAATCCTTCAGAGAACCCAGGCTGCACTTTCAAGAGTAAGTTTCAGCCTACATAAACTGGCGCTGCCACCTGAAGAAATGATCCTGCTTCTCCATTCCTTGTGCCAACACAAGCATTTGTGCAGCTATGTTGTCAACTGCCTTGGAGAACCCAGATGGGTTCAAACTAACCTTTTTTTTGGCTAGATGAGATTGCTTCTTTTGGCAACAGTGCTGGCTTAAACTGTTTGTGGAACTGTAGAGTAAGACTTATTAGCTTTTGATAGTTAAAAGTGTGATGGAAACTTTATCTGCAATACAATTTACAAGCAGACTTGTGTGTTATCCTTCTGAGAAAGGATATTATTGTTGTTGCCATTACAGCTCATTCAAAAGGCCCTTCCTGTAAAATCAAGTGCAATACTGGTAGAGTCGGGAGCCACACACTCTAAAAGATAGTTCTACCCTCATAGACCTTGCAGCCTAAACAGATAAAGTGGTTGAAAAGGTAAGTGGAAGGACCTGTGAGTGGGCTCTTGCACAGCCAGGCACTGAATCAGAGAAAACAGGACTTACACAAGTCCCAGCTTTGCCCTGTTCCACATGTTCCGGTTCAGTGACGGGCCTCAGCAGTCACAACACTGAAAAGAGGAATACGTGTAACTTCTTGTTTCATTTCTTAATTTAGAACTGTGAAAACTTTTCTTTTATCCGTGAAAGCTGAGATTTTGACCCTTATTTTACATACTGGAATAAGTTTGTGCCTCTCATGTATTGATTTGACTGAATAATGAATTATGCATTTTGTTTTCTTTGCATCTGTTTTGCTGCAGGACAGCAGGGTATCAGCCTGACAGATGATTGAGGCCAACTTGACTGAAATTAATTTTATCCTACAGGTTTAGGCATGCTTACTATAATCCAGAGCTGCTTATTGAATCTGAATTGGCGTCTAGGCTATCTCTACAAACCAATGCTATTTTGTTCAAACTCAGCTAGAACAGGCAGAGTGTAGATAGGTTTGCAGAAGCACGTCTCTCCAGAAAAGCTTAAAAAGAAGTCATCTACCAGCTCCTTGCTGCTGCCCCTCTATGGGATTTTCCTCTACCCAGAGTCAGATTGTACTGCATTTACTTTCATAATCTGCTGTAGTGTCTAGCTGCCCCAGAAAGCTTTTTTTTGTCACCAAAGGTGGTTAAACCTAATTTGGTTAGAATGAAGAAGGCAAAGAGCATTTTCACCACAGGTTACCGTTGTTCACCTTTCTGGGTGGTAATCTCCAAGATGAGAAGTGCAGGAATTAGGAGTTGGGTGCGGTAATATCTTCAATCTCTATCTGTCTTTGAAGTGATCCTGGGCACGAGGTTGCACAAGTCAGTGTAGTCTAGTCCCACAGGGTATAATTGTACTCTTATGTCATCATTATTAGTAATAGAATAACAGGCCCATTTGGGTTTGAATTACTGCAAGTATTTTGATAACAAGAAAAAGCCACAACCAAGCCCCAACACCCACATATCTTTCTGCAGAATATCAGTACTAAATATGTGTGTAGAATAGTCCTGAAACAACAACTTACCTTATAGATTTCTAGCATGTATGTTTGTGTATATATATATATAAATTTTTAAAAGCTGCTTGGATATGAGTGGGGTTTTTCAGACATGATGACACGTGCTTTCATACTCGCGTGTTAGGATTCAGCTCATTAGTGAACCAGTTAAATATTTAACCACGATGAGTCATGTACCTTTTTCAAGCAAACAGAGTTAAAAAGGATGTAAAGAAATAATTCTTCCCTTACTCCTAATTCTGAACTGGAAGCTTAGTGGGTTGCTATCTCATCTACAAGGAAAAAAATGCAAGAAAATTAGGGGCAGTATACTGACAATATACAGGGACAGTTAAACTTTACGATGGTATGTGCTTACAAATATGCTTGTGATACAATGGGTAAGGTGGAGGGAATAGATTTGGGATCTTGTAGACCTTGTAAACAGCACAGCGTTGCAGCAGTAATCGAAACTAATAACTTTGTAAACAGAGACCCCTCTATATATTTTGGTAACCAAACTAGGAAACTCCATGCCACAATGTAGGATAAATGCTTTCAAGTAGTATAGCAATAAGATAAAATTTCCTTTTTTCTTCTTTATTGATTATGTCAGGTTAATGGCCAATGAGAGTCAGAGGTGAGAAGCTCAGCCATGCATCAAATCACACAAAAATGCACAGTGTCCATTCTGTCAAACAACAGTTCCCAAAACAAACAGGCAGTCTGTCAATCTTTACTTTCTCAAGGTCAAAAAACCGTGGTACTGAAATGCTAGTGAAACCATTAAGATGTACTCTGGTTAAGAGAATCTCCTGCTTCAGGAGTTGATTTGACTTTTGGAAGGCATCTGAACTCTGGTTTCTTAGAGTTTGGACACAAGGGACCTTTAGCTTTCATGTCCCAGGCAGCTGCTTTTATTTTGCAGCTTATGTGCAGAGGTATTTCTGCCTTTAAAACCAAATCCCGTATTTGTAGATATGTAATGAGTGTTTGCAGCCCAGAAAGCCACCCATGTTCAGGGCTGCATCAAAAGCAGTGTGACCAGCATTGTGACCACCTTGAGAGAGGTGATTCTGCCCCTCTACTCTGCTTGTGAGACCTCACCTGGAGTGCTGCATCCAGCTCTGGGGTGCCCAGCATAGGAAGGACATGGGCCTGTTAGAGCGAGTCCATGAAGCTGCTCACAGTGATGGAGCACCTCTTCTATGAGGAAAGGCTGGGAGAATTGAGATTATTCAGCCTGGAAAAGAGAAGGCTTTGGTGTGAACTAATTATGACCTGCCAGTACCTGAAGGGAGCCTACAGGAAAGATGGAGAGAAAATTTTTACAGGGGCAGGTAGTGACAGAACAACAGGAAAAGCCTTCAAACTGAAAGAGAGCAAGTTTAGATTAGATATTAGGAAGAAATTATTTTCTGTGAGGGTGGTGAGGCACTGAAAAAGGTTGCCCAGAGATGTTGTGGATGCCCCATCCCTGGAGGTGTTCAAGGCCAGGCTGGGTGGGCCTCCAAGCAACCTGGTCCAGTGGAAGGTGTCACGACAGGGAGATTGGAACTAGATGATCTTTAAAGTGCCTTCCAACCCAAACCATTCTGTGATTTTATGATCTGTACCTAAACTGCCGATTTCTTCTGATTTTGTGCCTGTAATTAGCTTTTACTGGGAAAGAAGAGACTAGTGTTTGTAAATATATAGGGTAAGGAGTTTTCTTTTGGTCATTTTCTCACTACAGTGTAACTGTGCTCTTTGTTAGGGAGAGGGAAGCAATGACTCCGAAAAATATCCTCTGGTGTCTTAAATCTTCATTAGGTAGAGTCAGGTAACTTAAGTCAGGTAATATAGTCTTTTTAATGTAAGAGCTCCTCAGCTGTACAGTTCCTATAGATTTCCCACAAATATGTGAATTATTGCTACTTACATATGGTAGGTGATCATCTGGAAAATAACAGATGAGATGTGGGAGATTCTGCTGCTATGCCTCTTGGAATATAGAATGGCATAAAAATGCAGGACAGCATCACAAATAGTCTTAGTGCTAAATGACTTTATTTTAGAGGCAAGCAAGAGAAACATCTTTCTGATGATGGTTACTTGAGTAACCTGAGTTGTCTCTTCTGTGAAGCAGCTGTCTCTTTTTCTCCTTGCTCCTTAATTTGGTGAGGCATCGCCGAAGTTGCTGGTAGGTATTCCATTTTTCTTGGAATGAGATGTTGAGTTAGAGCTTTTTCACTTTGATAAACTAGTTGCTTTAGGGAGTTGGAGCAAGATGATGGATGCTGTCAGTGAAACCTTTTTTGTGAAGGTGTAAGAGGTGGAGGACAAAATGTCAAGTGGCTTGGATGAGGGATGAAGCGTCACTTCTGATTTTCGATTACCTCTTGGAACAGGGACTTTTTGATAATTATAATTGCTTAATGAATTGCAAATGTCACTCACTGTGGAACTGTATCTTCTGTCATTCCTTCCCCAGCCTGAACTTAAAAATCATTACTGACTGAAGCAGTCGACAGGGCATGGAGAATTTGAATACAGAGAAAGCCAATGGTGATTGAAATTCAGGGTGGGGGAGGCTTGTGCTGCCTTCCTGAATGCGCAGCTAGGCTTTCATGCACAGTATAACTTTGCTTGCATGTCAGCTTTTAAAAATTAAAATGTCTTTTAATCCCATTTAAATAAATATTAATCACCACCCTTATCCTAAGAGGCTTCAGGACCAAAATTATTGTGAACATATTAAAATTGAGCTAATATGGGGAATTCTTTAAAACTGCTACTGTTTTTCTTATTTATTCTTAGTCATGGATGTAAGGCTGAAAACAAATAGTAGAAATCTTGGAAAATATTTTTGGTTTTCTTCTTTTGTTTTGTTTTCCTTCCCAGTAAGACAACTTTCACATGCCATGAGGCCAGGAATAAAAAACAAGGGCATCTGACTGACCAGCATAGCAGAAGTGATATACAGAACAAAGAAGGCTTTTTATTCATAATCTCTTAGGGTTTTTATTCGTCTCAATTCATAACACAGGAAATCAATAATTTTCAGTTTTTTTAGTATTAGGTCAAAATCTAGCACTGCTTATAACAAATGAGCTTACTGTAATGTTCCCAGCCGAAAGCTAAAGTTTCAAAGCAATGTGCCTTTACTTTGATTTATTTATTGTCAGTAGCTTATCAGGCCTTTGTTTGAATTAGGAGCCATTGTGGGCAGCCAGAAATTGAACTTTATGTAATATAATCTATCTGTCACTTAGTATCAGTTCCCTAACAGTGATGATAACCCATCCAGACTTCAGTATCTGGACCTCACACTTGAGTTTTCAGCCACTAGGTAGGGTCTAATGTTTCAATGCTTCCATGTAGTTCCTTCCTAGCTATTTCCCATCTGTGTATGTGTCGCACTTCCCTAGGGGTCAGTCACCAGTGCTGCCAATGTCACCAGACAAGCCTGTTCCTAAGAGATTTTTTTTTTTTTAAACTGTATCACATGCTAAACTGTGCCAGACTACTGGATTCATTGCCCTCACCTCAAAAGTCAGAAAAATGATAATAAAGCAGAAAGTTGTGGGATTATGCTTGAACATGTCTCTGAGAGGAATATATAGCTTTTTATTTCATAGGCCAATTCCAAAAAAGCAGTTCTTCAGTCTCCTTTAATGATTTAAAAAAGAAAGGCTAAACATAAGGTGTGATTGCAGGAAAGACAAAGAATAAGCATTAGAGTCTACAACTGGGTTCTCAACCTCCCTGACAAAGTCAGTTCTTGGAAGAAAAATCTGTAATAGTTACTTAACTAAATGATATTAAAATTTGCAACTTGCCTTCTAACTCCTCTAGAACTTTTATGGCTGTCAGGCTTTTCTGAGAATATGCCTGTAGTTATTCCATGCTTTCCTACCGGGAGAATACCTTGGAGGAAAGCAGGCCAGCCTGTCACTGAGCAAGAGAAAAACTCACATCTCCGCTCTAGGCTTCCCATGAGCTTCTGTGATTTCTGCAGCTATTTCATTTGCTACTTGTGGTGCCTGGGAGTTAGCTGTAAATGAGGCCCTCTTTGTGCTTTGGGCCCAAACATAAAAGCAGGAGGTGGCTGGACTGAAGGACACTCTTCCCCAGATCTATGCTCTGTTTTTTATATCTCAAAGTACTTGTTGGCACTAGTGATAAAGTCAAAACCATCAAATACATAAGGTGTCTTTTCTCATTCACTCCCCTTCTGTGTTTTTTTTTCTGTGACTTGACTTCTTATTTTTGGTATTAATTCACAACTTGGAAAGCTTGACTAGAGCCAATGAGGGGAAAGCTCAGCCTGGAGCAGTACTTCTTCTGTCTGTTGAGCAAGTAGCAACGAGGGAATGAAATTTCCCTCAAAACATCTGGCAGAGCTGAGCTGTGCAGGTATATCCATTCCCCCGCAGGGAAGATGACTGGCTGCTTGGGTGGGGCCAGATCAAAGTGAAGGTGCAGGGAAACGGAAGCAGGGGTGAAAAAGGATGCCAAAATGTTTAAAACATAGCTGCTGCATCTGTCTAGTGGTCTAGCTTCTGTTTGTGGAATAAATTTTATGAAAGATGCAGTTATTTGTGATAGCCTGTGATACGTAGGTCTAGACCAGCTGGCATAGTTAAAGAGGTTGGGAAAGAACAGAAGACTGAAGTATTTTGCTTGCACTTTTTGCTTTAAGGTAATTTAGACTAAAAATCTTTGAAGTAAAATAAACATTGTATTTTAAGTACCTGAAGGCATTTGCTATGTTTGCAAAGGCTCTTGCTCTTTGCAGTCTGGTTTTAGGAGATTTGTTTTTGTCTAGAAGAAACAAAAATATTTGTGAGCTTGTTTTTGAGTCCTGGACTGCCAGGAGTCTTTTTCTGTGTGAACTGGAATTGTACAAAGTTTCATTTTAATATGAGTCCAAAGGAGAGATACGGTGTTAGTGGAGTGGTCTCTAAACACTACATTAAAATATTTCTTTCAGTGGATTTCAAGAATGGTGTGTTGTATTCGTTTCAATTTCCCTTCCTGCAGTGCTGCTGCTCAGGTTGGCACTAAGGCAGGTCTTGATGCAGGTGCTGTTTAGAGGTTGCCCTCATGAGCCTAAACAGGCAACTTTTTCTGTGGGTTGAGAAGTGTCCCCGAAAGTCACAGCATCACAGAATATTCTGAGTGACCTACAAGGGTCTCTACAACTCTTAAGTGAATGGCCCATATGTGGATCAAACCCATGACACTGGTGTTATTAGCACCTTGCTCTGACCAACTGAGCTAATCTTGGGGTCATGCTCTCCTGTGTGTTTGTGATCCCCTGAGACTTGGAGCACCTTTCAGATCTCTGAAACATTCAGTGGTCCTGCACTGTGAAGCCTGTGTTCATTTGGTGTAATTAATTCAGCTGGTGGGGACAGACCTATTATTAGCAATGGAAACCCTGTGGAACATGACAAACCCTGAAGTCAGATGAAAAGTGGCATTTTTAGCTGCATTTTATTTTAATCTTCCCTGCCAGCTGCACCATGAATATATATAGACCAGACCTGAAAATGCATTTGTAAGCCAAAAATGTCAGCCTTGCAGCACTGTTTTTAAGCTTTATCAGATACAAAGGTTTCACTTGTAATTTAAAAGAGTGAGCTGCAGATGCGCATTCCCTACTAGATCCAGGTTTGGTACCTACCTATTATATTTTTCAATTCAGTTGAAATAAAATTGTGGCCTTTTGTGGAGCTTTGGACTTCATAGAACTATTGATACTCTCTGATTCAGTGTAGCATTACTGTCAATTCAGAGTGAAGAACTATGTTTTCATCTTTTTGCACTATAAATGTGTGAAAGGACCGTCGTATAACCTAGTGATTTGTTGTTAATGTTAATCTTTGCCCTTCAGTTTAAGTACACGTGCACAGAACAGTCTGCTTATCTGTGTTTTGTTAATTCACGTGGGATTCTTATCCTGCAGTCATTCGTGTTTGTGTACCGTACAGTTTAGAAGGAACAGTTAAGAGCAGTTAAGAACACTGAGTGTAGAAAGATATATTTATTCTAAGCAATGTGTCAGAATCACTGAACATTATCAAATGAAAAATTATGGCAAACTGATGTGTTGGGTTTGTGTGGCAAGGTTTTGGTACTGGGGGACTACAGCTGTGGTTTCCATGAGAAGCTACTAGGAGCTTCCCCTGGGTCCAACAGAACCAATGCCCGGCAGTTCCAAGATGGACCCACTGCTGGTCAAGGCTGAGCCCACCAGTGATGGTGGTAATGCCTCTTGGGATAACATAGTTAAGAAGGTGGGAATGTTGCTGCATGACAGCAACTGCAGCTGAAGAGAGGAGTGCAAGTATGTGAGAGAAGGAGCTCTGCAAGCACCAAGGTCAGTGCAGAAGGAAGGGGAGGAGGGGCTCCAGGTGCTAGAGCAGAGGTTCTCCTGCAGCCTGTGGTGCAGACCATGGTGAGGCAGCTGTGCCTCTGCAGCCTGTGGAGGTCCATGGCAGAGCAGAAATCCACCTGCACCCCACGGAGGACACAATGCTGGAGCAGGTGGATGCCTGGAGAAGGCTGTGACCGCGTGGGAAGCCTGTGCTGGAGCAGGATCCTCTCCACCTGTGGACCCATGGAGAGAGGAGCCCAAGCTGGAGCAGGTTTGCTGGCAGGACTTGTGACCCCATGGGGGACCCACACTGGAGCAGTTTGTGAAGAACTCCAGCCAGCCCATTGGAAGGACCTGCGTTAGAGAAGCTCATGGAGAATTGTCTCCCATGAGAGGGATGCCATGCTGGAGCAGGGGAACAGAGTGCTCTGTCTGAGGAGGAAGGAGGGACACAAACAATATGTGATGAACTGACCTCAACCCCCATTCACTGTCCCCCTGCCCTGCTGGTGAGGAGGAGGCAGAGAATCTGGAAGTGAAGTTGAGCTTTGGAAGAAGGGAGGGGTGAGGGACAAGTATTTCAGGATTTGGTTTTATTTCTCATTATCCTACTAAACTAATTTCCCCAATGAAAGTCTGTTTTGTCTGTGATGGTCACTGCTGAGTGATCTCTCCCCACCCTTATCTTGAGCCATGAGCCTTATGATTAATTTTCTATTCCTTGATCAGCTGAAGGGAGTTGATAGAGCAGCTTTGGTGGGCACATGGTATCCAGTCAGGGTCAACCCATCCCTACAGGTTATGTAATAAAGTCAGAAAACACCTTGAAGTGTGAGAATGTGATTCTGGTAAACAGAAAAACACACCAGACTAAAAATTAAACAAACCCCTCCCAAAAGACTTAACCTCAAGAAAACAAGCCACACAGAAGTCAGTGAAATCTACTCTGATGTGAAATGCTTAATTTTCTAGTAATTAAAATACTAAAGTAGAACTCCTAAATTTATTCAAATAGCTTTTGCAATAGCACCAACCATACATGAATTTCTCTACTGTCTTCTGAAATAATTATAATGAAAAATACTTAAATCCTGGTTTTGCCACTACATTTTTCAAAGAAAACTCCCCAAAAAACATGCAAGAAAACTTTGTGTACATGACAGAATTTTGCTTGTTTGTGTTGTTAGTGCTTGATTTCGCTCTTTGAATGTAAGGTTATTTTTAAAAGCTACATTCTTCTGGCATCTGTCCAGGTTAGTTCTTCAGAACTCTTTAGTGTGGGCTAAAATAAGCAGTAGTAGTTAAACAAATGTGGCACAGTCAAAGCAAATGCCTTGATCAAGTGTTGTTGATAAATGTACTGTTATGGAAAGCTTTAAGTAACATGTTTTATTTCTGTCTTTCTATAATGGGTGGCATTAGATGAATCAAAACAGGTGGATTCTAAAAGTTAGATGTTTTTGAAATTGGTGATTAATCAAGAATTGTAGCAGTACAGTGTGCATGTTTTTTAGCAAGTGCATTTAAAAACACATTTGGCAATAAATACATCATTTAGGTACATAACCAAACCACTAATTTAAGGAAAAGGTTCAGAGAAGTTATGGCCTTGTCTAACCTTTTGTAGATATATTGAACCTAGCTGCTTATTCCTGTTTGGATAGAGATTTCAGCTTTTGATAGCGTTCATAGCCTCTCAAGCACCTGTACATTGCAACTTTCAGGAGGGGAATATCAAAGACTGCAGCTACAAGAGCCTTATATTGCAGGTTGTCCTCTTAGTATTTGAGGTACCATCATGTTGCTTGCCACGTCTTTTTCAGCTGTAGGGTCTTCAGTGATTATGATTCAAAACAGTGTGCCTTCTTGACAGAGAAAGACATAACTGTTGATTTTAAACAGGGAGAGACCTTTGCCATCATCTAAATACGTTAAGGAGCTTTCTTGTGCCAAAAAGCTGGAGCTATGATCTGCTAGATATAAACTACTTGATGAACTGGCAGAAAAATCAACAAGTTAGCAGTAGCAGCTTTTAAATATGTGTTGCATCACAGAACATAATGCCTAAAAATGAAGAATATCTGTATTTTTGAGGTGTTCGAGATCTGAGCTGCATAAATGATGAGAAGGGACTGTAAGATTGTAAGACTGAGTTGCACCATAGTGGTTCTGTCTGAGAAATAAAGATTTAAGCTTGCATATATAAAATGGTTTCTGTTGAATTTAGTATCAATGGAGGCAAAAATTTACCTGCCCATCCCCCTGTGTGTGATTTGTTACCATAAGAGGTGGGAGAAAGTCATCTGCAGTGTCTCCTTTGCTGCTGCAGTTGTTCACAGTCTGAATCATTGGTTTAAACTTTTGTTGGTCTCAGATTAACTTAATACAATAGAATGAGAATTCTGTGGCCTGCTGAAGAGCTGGCATGCACTCACTTCTTTTATCCCTGCTGTTGGACCTGGCAGAAAATCAGTGCATTTACCTCACAGTGATACGGCAAAGCTCTTTCTTGGTTTGGGTAGTTTTTTGGTTTGTGTTTCGTAGTTGTCAGGAACCTGAGTGCTGCTTTTGCAGGAAGCTCAAGTGTGAGCACATGCCATCTAACCTGAGGATGAGATGTCAAAGTTCGGGCCTCAGTGTGTTTCTGGAGATCCCGTCTCCTGCACAGATTTATGGATGCAAACATAGGTTTTCCAGCTAAGAGAAGAAAGTGAGGTGGGATGAATGCAGGCCTAATTGTATTCCTGAAATGAAATACAAGCTTCTAAAGTATCTAAAAAGCATGGGTGAATCTTTCTGATGTAGGTGAAGAATTGTCAGTTGCCATATGCCTTGTCACCATTATCTCTCTGACAGTTTATGCTTAAAAGAATTCAGCTTTCTTTACAGGTGAGCAAAGTTTGCTCCTAGTGCTTACATCACTTTGGAAGACAGGATAGGGGTTGCTAAGCCACTGAAACACTTTGAAGTGAAGACTTTGTCTCAGGATATAATGCTTCTTTATAGCTGTTGCGTAGCTATATCAACCAAAAATGTTGTGCCTTGTGATGCACCCCCTGATTTCAGGGTCCTAAATGTCCTCAGGAGACCTAATAAGCTTGCTTGTTTTTCTCCTTTAAATGAAATCCTTGTACTTTCAAGGCACGATGAAGCAAACAGATTTGATACCTCACTCTCCTTTGTTGTATGCAGTTGTATTTTATTAAAAATACACAGTTCTGTACTGCTATTGCAGTACAATGTCTGTGTCGTAGACTTAGAAAGAATGGTAGGGATGGTTGTGATAAAATGTCCAAATACCATTTCAGCATGTGATTCTTCTAGCAAAATTGCTTTTAAAACAGAACAAAAAACCTATCCCTTTGCCTCTGTGGAATGTAAGTGCCATGACCATCTCTGGAAAGACTAGCTTTCTTTGGCATTTAAGTGAACTCCCCCCCCCAAATGGGAAGTCAGCTTCATGGTCTTTTTGCAGTAGTGGGATGCTCAGGGGTTCATTGAAAGCCTTTTTTAGCTTGCTGCAGACTGACTGCTTTCCTGTCTTTATTGCTTTATATTTTATTAGTGCTGAAGTGATCTTTAATCTCAAGCATCCATAAGCCTTTGCTGTGGCAGGACTGTTGAGGGTAGCTACCTGAATGTAATGAACAAACTCACCATGAAGTGGAAATTGCCGTGTAGATAAGGCCTAGGGAAATTGGGTTTAAATGCAGAAAGCAGTAAGATGTAATCTCACAAGAGATCTGAAAGGAAATCTGATTGCACTGGCTGATTTAGAGAGGAAACACTGATTTTCACTGATGTAATTTATTCAGCTTTTACTTATCCTACATGTCACCATACAATCATTGTGTCTATAACTGCAGCACTGGGGAGAAAAGATATGTAAATGTTCTTTGTTGATAAAGCCCCATATATAAGCCCCTATGTTCCTGCAAGTTCTTCATTACAGCCCTGTCCCTCAGCACAAGCCACAGGGTGGCTGTTATGCTGATTGGTTAAACACACTGAAATGTTCCTCTTGGAGTGCCCAGCACTAGAGACTGTCTCTGCTTCTTGCTCGTGGACGTTTTCTTCACTTGTAATTTAAAATAGGAAATTACAGCCCTGTTCTTCAGTACAGTGCAAAGGAAAGTGTTGGTAGAGATCTTGCAGGCAGCCTGAGATGCTGGAGTTTTTTCCTACTCAGGTAACCCTGGAGGACCAGCAATGGCTGCCCCCTCATCTGTAATTCCTTTGTTATCATAACTCCTTGCTTGACCCTTAAGACAAGTTAATGCCTTTCACCTTCACTCTGGTCTGATACCTGAGTTTGTGACACAAAAAGCCCTCTGCAAAATGTGTCTGGTGATGCTGACTGGCAGGGCTGCTGTAAAAGGAAAGTGAGGAGGAGGCTGGCTGCTTTCTCTGTACTGCTCTAGGCTGAGCATGCCCTTATTGTTATTTCTGGATGTGCTGATTCAGCACGGCAATGGTGCATAATATATACAAAATATGAGTGCCTACATTTGTCAGATTAAAAAGTAAACAAGCCAGAGTGTGTCCTCCCATGCGTATTTATAGCTCACTGGCATCAGGAGGAGCTACGTACATCTGAAGGCAAATTCAGCCTGGGCAATAAGTGGAGGAAAATGTTCCTTAAGGCAAGGCAGCAGAGCCTGCAGATCATACATTTCGGTGAACATCACTTGCAATTGTCTTTATACATACCCTACTTACATTGTATATCTAACCTTAGCGATTAGCGCCTGTTAGGTATAAATGTGGTGACAAGCTGTACCTTTCTGTAGTTGCTTAAGAGTTACAAATAGGCATGACTGAGTAGTTGAAGGACATTGAATTAAACATGCTTGAATTAATAGGGTAATGATTGGTGTTGCTCAGAGCTATAAAATAAACACTAGCTAGAGCTCTGTGCTATGTGGCAATCAGGTTGAGCCATGGGGTTGCTGGAATTATTCTGAAATGACTCAACTTTGGTTTTAAGTGAGGGAGATAATCCTAAGAAAGCTCTCTATGTAGGCTCCTTGTGCAGTTAACATTTTAAACACTCCTTTGGCTTGTTGTTATGACTTCAAAGATACTCTAAAGCCTTTGTTAAATTGATCATTAACTCTGCAATGTTATAATTAGACATTTGAACTTGGCTGCATTCAAAAAGAAAATGCAAGAATGAAAATCCTAACCAGCGTTGTTTCTCTGCAGCTCATCAGCATGGCCAGAGAAGGATTAAAGTTCCACAGGAGTTAAAAAGCAATGGGGATTGAAGGCATTAACCAGCCTTACAGGAGGGATAGGGAGCCATTAATCCATGAAGTTTTTCTTTGAAAGTATGGAGTGACAATAATGTAAGGAACCTAAAATGAGTTACTGCTGGAGATTTAAATTTAAGCTCATAAACCATTTTGATGGGAATGCTGGGGTGGAAGCGTGAGTTGGGGAAGCCTTAAGTTTCCAGCCCAGCAACTGAGCATGTTGCACCAGTCAGCTGTGCCGCCATGACCTATTCTGAGCCTGCAAAACCAGCAGAGGAAGCCCTGTGAGGCGGCTTTAAACAATAGCAACGAGCCCAAGCAGCGGCTGGGAAGATTGAGGGTTGGATGCTGCAGTTAAAGTTTATGAGGTCTGGGGCTGGGAGAAGCTCAGTCCTACATCTCCCACTTTCTTTCCTCAGTCTCTCCTGATGGAGTCGAGACAACAGCTGGTAGCTACTATAAGCCCGGCTGCAGAGTGGATGGGAAAACCCGTCTCCATAGTAACAGAGCAGGCATTGCATGTGCTGCTCCTGCTCGATCTGGGGAGTAGCTGGCTGAAGACATCTGGTCGGTGTAGCCAATTCTCAGGGGAAATTAGCTCATTTCATCTGATAGTAACCACAGAAACTTTTGAATTGGTTTAATAGTATGATGCTGAACATGAGATAGAACCAACTGGTTCAGCAGCTTCGAAAGTCAAAGATTATCTAACTGCTTTAAATATTTTTGTAAGGAAGACTATTGCTTGTGCTCATTACCCTACCCCCTGCTCTTCCCCTTGGTGATGTTTCTGTCTAATAAGAGGTGATTCTTCAGTGGAGGGTGGGTTTTAGGAATTTAAGGACAGTTTTCCTCTTTTTGAATATTTATTTCTTTTGCTTTCAAGAACTCTTTTTATTATACACTGAAACTTCTAAGCCTTTCATCTTAGTGAAGCTCTATTTAGTGTGAGATAATGTCTGTGTTAACATACTATGGCTTGTACTCTAGAAAGTTCATTCACTCCCCACCCCCTAAATCTTGAGTCAATTAACTCAACTGTTTTTAAAAGGAATATTCTGAACAGTTATGTAGTTACAAATAAATCTCAAAATAACTGGTGAATATGTGTCGAAGTCTTGAGCTGTTTACTATCAATGAAATAAATGACAGATCATTATTTTACATACAATACAGGAGAATTCCCAGTTGATTTTTGCAGAACAAATTCTGCATCCAATATGCAGACACTATACTGAGGATATGGTGGTTGGGCATGCTGTTGTTTTTTCCTGTTTACTATAAAATTTATCAGCTCGTGCTATCTGTCTAATACTCAGAAATCTGGAGGAAATTGAAAAATGGAACCTTTTTTTTTCCATTTACACATTAGGACATCAGTGAGTTATTTTTTATGTGCCAGTAAATGAATGTAGTGGATGATGGCTTTTCTGGGAGAATAATGCATGCAGAAAAGTGTCTTTGAAGAGGCCCAAGAGGAATATCCTAAATGTGTGGGGCATAAATAAATGCTTGATCTCCCACCACCCACTACCCTCTACTGACACTCCTGGTTACAAATATGTAAACTCAGTGGGTTGTTGTGACCATCTTGAACTAGAAAATGAAAACGTGTGGATGTGTCTGAACTGTATGTCTCCCTTCATGGAAGACCAGCAGAATTGTCAGTCTCTGAGAAGCCCTACCCTTGATTTCTGTTTGACCATGTGGGTTTGAATGTGAGAAGTGTGTTCAGCTCTGCTGAACAGGAATAAGTGATTGTATGGAGAATAAAAGTTGCTAGCTGCCACAGTTTTTAAGAAAGAGCAGGGAGATCTAAAGGTCTTAGCAGAAATCTGAGATGTGTTTACAATAAACAAAGGGGCCTGAGCTCCCTAAACCAAGTCAGACAAGTGCAGCAGATGTTCAAGGACCCCAGGTGGGTTATATGGAGGTTAATAAACCAGATGAGCTGCAGTCAGTTAATGAAAGAAGTTTAATCAATCTGAGTTAATTCAAAAAGTGACTACCTGATGAATGCATATACCTTGTTGAATGGGGATTCATCGCTTTGCTTTCTCTGCTGAGCTCATGCTCTAATGAACCAAGAGTTATGTCTCTCTGTGGAGTTATACCATAGAAACTAGGTGTCAGAGTTCCTCCCCACCCCCAAAGCTTTTCTTTCCTACCCAGAAACAGTCATTTAGTATGAAGTAGCATGTGGGTGACTGGTGGTAAAGAGGGCCTGGAGGAAGTCTTTCCTATTTCACTCTTGACTTCATTTTGAGTTTTGTGGCAAATGAACTGTCCTTGAAACTGAAAAATAAACCTCTTGGTTTCATAGTATAAAATTTCTTTCTGAAAGTGATTTGCATTTAGTCATTCGTTTTTTGGTAAACATAGGCTACAGGAATCCATAAGAAAAATTCTAATTAGTCAGAGAAAAATTATAGTATTATTATAGAAAGACTTAGGATGCTAGGGTGCCTTGGGGGTCTTACGGTAAGTGGTTGTTTGCCTTTCTATGTTTTGTTTGCTTGTTTGTTTTTATGAAGCTGAATGGCTTTGGTGGAATCTTTCAGTAGTCTTCCTAAGCTGGCTGTTGATAAACATTAGAGAATTCCACCGAGTGTGATTGTTAATGTGAAATCTCAGGGTATAAAGAGGGTATTTCTTTTCTGCTGGGCTCCTTACGTTCACAACACTGTCAGGAAGTTTAAGTCTCCTCTGATATGCCTGGCCTTCTGATTTGTCCAGATCGACTAAGGGATTTGGGAGTTTTGAGAGGGAAACTGGAGGTAGACAAGGTGGTCATGTGGACCTCTCTAGGGAGACTAGCCCAAAATTAGAAACTCTCCACCAACATTCTGTCAGGTGAGAACTGATAGTAAATTTTCTCTGCATTTTATACCATTGCTTTGAGCTGAGTTCAAAGCAGTCATTCCAGGCTATGATTTTTTTTTTTTTCCAGCTTTTAGCTGTCTATTAGTTAAGTTAGGTAGTATAAGCCAGTCATATAGGCTTTCCCTTCATGGAAAAGGATAGGTACTGCTGAAAGCATAGCTGTTTACATCTTAAGGTGCCTAGGACACTTGAGATGCATTTCCTTTTGTATGTCCCTGTTTCTCTCCCATAACTATAGAAGAAGGCATGCATTTTTACCTTATTCAGTTACTTTGAGTTTTCACTCTCCATAAAGTCACTTTCTAGGCAAGCAGTTAATGTTAGTTATTAATCAGTATTTAGATTAATGTTGTTTGTATAATTGTTTTATACTTATGGATATGCTTGGCAATACTTCACCTGTGGTCACAGAGGTTTTCAACAGTTTAGCTGGTGTTTGGAATAGATACAGTTGTATTTTGATGCCTGGCTACATGCTGGCTTTTGTTTGTGTCTTCTTTTCATGAAGCATAAACTGTTGATCAGATGGCGAAGTACTTAGATATGTAGTGTAAGAGTGTAATCTTCCCTTTTCAACAGATAGCTTCAACTGTGCTTGTTTGTTATGGATAGCAGCTTGCTTGGGGGGTCATGCCATTGACTTGCATGGGGATATTCAAGAATAAAGTGTTGTAGAGTGAAGAGGTGTCAGAAATCAGGTCTTTCTGATCCTGGGCATCTTAGTGTTAAAGTCTCAAGTTGAAGTCTAATCCAAATGAAACAAAATGTCAGGAGTATTCTTCCTGCCAAAACTCTGAATAGCTTCTTTTATCATTGAGTCCTATGATTGTGTTGGCTCACAGGCAGAGTTGCACAATGTACTGAGCAGCAGTAAGAGGTACAACCTGAGCAAAAGAAGAGCTTCTCTGCTCTCATAGAGCAATAAGTACTTCAGTGGGGTCTCTTTGAGCCTGAGTTCTGACTGAATTATCTTTGTATTTATTTTAACAGCAAAACAAGTTGAAAGTTGAAAAAAACACCCCTGCTTTCCCTGCTCTAAGGAGTAAAAAGAACTACGGAACATGAAGTTAAAAGAAACTCCTTGAATGTTGTTAAGGATTCCAAAAGTAGTCTTTAATTCCTGCCAAAACTAATGCGGCTGGAATTTCTGTGGAAAACATCAGTGCAGTAGCCATTTTATATACAAATAACTCCAGTCTGCAATAGATTCCCCCTGCCCAAGTTTGTTCACTCTCTTCTCCATGTTAAAAAAAAAAAAAAAAAATCCATGTTTAACACTATGCTTAATATTGAAACAGACAGACATGACTTCTCATAGCAAAGTGGTAATTACTTGGCATTGTGCTGAGAACTGATTGCTTATTCTACAGCCACTATTGTTTGCTGTCTTTATAAAGCTAAAAAATAATTTATTTCAATGAAGAGAGAATTTCCACAGTCTGCAAATAATTCACAAAATGTTTAAAAAGAGTGCATTATAGTGTTGTTCAGAATAATTTAGCACCCGAGATGAGCACATTTTATGTCTTCGTAGCATGAAATACTCATTACTATTACTCAAAGTTGCAAAACCGCAGATAGTATTACCAGAGAGTTTCTATCACTTTTTCAGCACCCTAAAGCATGCTGTTTAAAGAGACATGATGTTTCTGGCTTTAACAGTGTGCCATTTGGGACAAGTAATATGGTTCATGATAAGAGAATTCTCTGATGTAACATGATAGGGGCAGATTTCTAATTAGGAAAGCTTTATTGATGGACTTATTAAAAATGTGCATTCACGTCATCAGCTTTGGTATCCCAAGTGCAATAGCTTATAAATATTCAAAAACCCAGTTACAGAGCACAGCTTTACCATACTTTCATATCTAATGGATCTTCTTTGGCCATCCAGCTGATGAGGAAATTGTACACAAAGCAGTCCCTTATGTGCTATTCTAGTGTAATGTAATTGTTATTAATTACACCCTGAACAAGTATTAGTGATTGACACTTCCGTACAAAGTTAAATATACAGTGTGTTGTGTGTTGGGGAAAGGGGAAACACAATGTTGTCATTAAAGCCATTTTTGGCAGAGCTAGAAATGGGATGCAGAACCAAGCATGGCAGGCCCACTTGTTTTATCCACTGAGAAGGAACTCATGAAATGGGTGAGTTTGGTTTTGTGGCCTTGCTGTCTTCAGCAGAGGAGGACAGGCATTTGACTTTGATTTCCATATTTTAGCCACTTTTACTGATGCTTTAAGAAAACTGAAGAACTACCCAAACTGAACTGCAGTTTAAGTAACCCCTTCCTCCTGAATGATCTGTAAGGTTGGCTAAAACCTTTGACATTCGATCATTTCTAGAGGTGTTGGCCACTTGAGATACTGTTTTGTAAAACTATTAAAAAAGGTTGTAACTTAAACTCTTTACGTGCACTATTCCCATGTCTGTATTTGGTGGCTGTGCATCAGGACTGCCTTTTTTTCCCTCCTGCTTAATCATAGGCATACTGAGAAAATACTGCTTTAAAAGAACATTGTATAGTGGAAAAAACCATATCACCTCTCAGTAATGGCACGATGCAAAGAATGCCACGTTTCAGTTATTTGTCACATAGAGTAGTGGTTTGCATAGTGGCTGAGTATCTTTAAAGCAAGGAGTTACCTTTCTTTAATGTAGCCTTTTGCTTCATCTCTGTTAAGACAACTGGTACAAGTGTCAGTTCTCACTAGTTCCCCTGTTGTTGACCTGATCTTTTTGTGTGGGATGAGCATTGCTGGTTCCAGTGGGTAATCTTGGCTCTCTGGTTTGACACTGAGAACTTTGATGTCCAGACTAGAGTTACAGTTTTTTTGTGAATCTAAAAGAATGGGATCTTGAGAGGCTTAAGCGGGACAGACATAATGGAACCAACTTTTTAAAACACTGAGTATTGAAACATGCAGAAAAGGTATAAAGAGAAGGCTAAAACATTGGATGATCTTTTGGCATTAAAAAAATCCCTCAGAACAAAAAAGTTTTTATAATTATTGACAGAAATCATCCAATTGTAGAATTAAGACT
Source organism: Pseudotriccus pelzelni (assembly GCA_035584735.1). NCBI lineage: Eukaryota > Metazoa > Chordata > Aves > Passeriformes > Tyrannidae > Pseudotriccus > Pseudotriccus pelzelni. The sequence continues at coordinate 15,269,152 of JAWMRA010000161.1, read as the reverse complement.
GACATTTGCTTTATTACATAAGGTATTGGGAAAAATTCTTTGGAACTCGGGTATTTGCAAAGATGTGAAATTACTAGGTTATGCAACAGTAAATCTCAGGTCAAAGAGGAGGGCCTAGGAAATTCAGCTATCCCTAGACAAAATCCTTCCATGAATCACCTGGAAGTATAGCTCACATAGAGAGCAGATATGCCTCAAGCTTTCAAAAAATGAGCACAGTAAGTAGTGCAATAATATGAAGTTCTGCTCTACTGCTACCAGCTGGATGACATTCATTACCCAATGTTTCAGCACAGAAAAGGCTCATCTGTGTCCCTAAACCATGCTTCTTGAGCCCATCCCTTTTAAGTTGCAATTGTTTTTTCCTCTTCAAGTACTGCCCTAAAGAGGGTATTCTTCTGGTTGGGTGACTTTTACTTGCTACATCAGCTGCATGCTAGCCTGTGCATTGTTGCAGAGTCTTTAGTTTATTCTTCACATGTCCTAGGCATTACTTTTTCAAGGTCCCTCCTTTTCCAGAGAGTTTTGCAGTCCAGTGTTACTGTATTCTGCCAAATATCAGTTTGTTGGTTTTGGTTTTTTTAAATTCATTCCATAGAATGCCCATTCGTTTCCTGAGGTATTTGATGTCTTGAAGCTGAGACCAGCTGCCACTGAGAAGGCCATGACTTTTTAAAGTATTTTTTTTTCTTCCAGCAATGAATAGTGCACTTGTCCTTTATTTGTAAATGGAGCAGAGGAAAGGTGATAGTGAGGGAAGGGAGTTTCACAGAGCTGGAATTCTCCTTTCGTAACTTTGAATTCTGCAAAGAGCTGCCTCTGCACCATTTATTTACATTGGACCCAAAACTGATAGAAACATGAATTCAAGTAAAAATATAAGTCTTTGCACATAACGGTAGCTTGGCTAATGGGGTATGCGACTTCAGAGAGATCTGGCTTATATCTTGATTTTGCAAATGTAAGTTTAGTTTGGTCCGTTTGGAACATTATCAAAGCCCTAGGGAGAGTTTGCACTGAGTTAATTGTGTGCTTTGGTTGGTATAAATTGGATTCCCATTTTGGTATGCTGTAATCCTGATGCACTGAATGATAACCACAACTGTTTAATGCTCGCTGATTGCAACGGGCTCACGAAATTGGTACCAGCAGGAAGCTACTTGCTTTCAGTACGTGAAATGTATTTGCCACTTAGCTGAAAATGCTGACCTTGTTGCCTTCAGTTACATTTATTTTGCAAGTCAAATAATTCTTCTATCCTCCTTCACAAATTTTAGAGGCAACTGTAAAATGCTGACTGAACGGGCTATGTACATATGGCATCTGAGAGGTTTTTTATTAGCTTAAACTAGCACATGTGTTTTCCTGTGAGGAGTATTAAGTGCCTGGACTACAGGTTTAGTGTGTGACTGTTTTTGCAGCTGTGTGGAAGAGCATGATGCGTATTCCCTGGAGCAGGCCTGGGAGGGAGCTCAAGTATGTTGAGGCAAAAGCAGGTTGTGTTTATGGGAGTGTCAAACAAAAATATGGCACTTGAACCCTTATCAACATTGAGCCTGATACTGGCATCTGAGCAGCTGTCACCCAGGTGTGTGAAAGGAATGCCCTGCCTCTAACAGCACAGGGTTTTGTTTCAGAACTTGATGGCTTTATACTGGCACTCTGTCCTGGGAGCCTGGAAAAAAAAAAGAAAGGTTTTTTTTCTCCCTTTGTTAGCTGGAGGGGACTGAAACCAGTGTTAGTCCACTTGAAATTTAGTTCTTGTTAAAACTATTATTAAAGAGAGTGTTCATTGTTCAGGCCAGAAATCTTACTTTTGGAGCATGAATTTTAAAAAGGTGTTGTTCCTGAAAAAGAGGATATGATGATTATATGTAGAATTACTAATGTCCTGCTTTTGGTGACCTCTCAGTCTTCTGGAAATGTCTTACTTCTGGAAAATGTATCGCATCCCAGAGAGTCCCATAAAGCTGAAAACCACACAGAGGGGCAGGAAGACTAGAGCTGAGAAACCTGAAGCAAGGCTGTCTAGCACACAAGTACCATTCTGTAACTCACTTCTTGGAGGGAGGGCTGGGCCTGGGGAAGATGTTTTGCCTGTACAAGAGAGGTAAGAAGTTAGAACTTCATCAGACAGAGGTCCTCTTCTGTGTTAGCTTTTGCAGGAACAAGCTGTTGAAAATAGCCTGTAATAAATCACGGGCCTTAGATGGGGCGGGCCACGATGTCACTGTGCATATCCAGCTGTACTTCCATCCTCAGTGCTACTATCTTGTTGTCTTGGAGCACTCATGTGGGAGAGGATGGTGAGTAGTGGGTTTCTCTGATTTGGAATGGAGCTAAAGACTGCATGTGGTTTTCTCAAAGCTTTATGAGAAACCTGGAGCTGAATAAGCAAGCTCTGATCTCCCCCATCTTTTAGGTCTTCTTGACTCCTGCCTACCAAGGGAATGAAGAGGAACATTGCTACAGCTCACAGGCATGTTTGCTCTTTGTGTGGACTCTGGATAGTGCCCTTCAGTTGAGAAATCTTTGAAAGGTCAGAATGCCTGTGGGTAAGGTTGAGATGACGTATGATGTGCAGTGCTGTCGGATTCGAAGGAGTGAGATGATCAAAGAACTAGAAGAGCTACAGGGTTCAGGTTTACTGCAGAGTGGAAATGTAGATATCTTTGGTCAATTGGTGACTGTAGAGGGGGAGAAAAAGAGCAAAACCTGGAAGATTAATTTAATTAAAACATATTTTCTTACAGTCTTCGTTTTGCAAGTTTCCAGAGAGAAAGATGTGGGTTCCTGTATTTTCTACTTTATAATAAAAAATTATTTCCTTTCATGTCTTAAATCTACAGATCATTCTGAAGACATGCATCTTTTGTTTAAAAACTCTATACATTAAAAAGAAGAAAAAATCCATTAAAATTTAAACACAAGATGAAACCTGGCCGCAGTTACTGTAAAATATGACTGTTGAAAAAAACCAATTTTCTAATAAAATAAAACGATATGAGTAAGGAGGAAAAATTAATATTGTATTTTCCACTTTTCAAAACCACAAAAACCATTTTTTCAGCAATGCTGTTTCTAATCTCTGTTTTAAAATGTGTTGTTTCTTCCTGGCTGCCATCAAAATGTGGGCTCAAGCAAAAAAAAAAAAATACAGTAATAGGTTTGAAACTACTAGATTTCAAGCATTGCTGTTGTCAAGTTGTGTAGTAGGTGACCAGAACTTGACCATTACATCTTAAATGCCATCCACCCTTACATTCCCTTTTAAATATTCTGCAGGTTAAACTGGGCAGATCATGGCCAAATTCTTCCTTTTGTGTGGCTCTGCTTACAGATAAGAGATATTGTGCAATCTTTATTTTCTCTCAGAAAGGAGTAGTGTTGTAAAGCAATAGTCTGAGGGTATGGAAAATACGGTTTGCTGGATGACACAATAGTTTTTATTGCACTTCATTTATAGCTGGAAAACAACAGGCCTATAGTCTCTTCCTGAGGTCCCTCAATAAATTCCATGTTAGCTGTGGAGAAAAAGGAAGACTTATGAAAAGCTTGGTGTAGGACATGGATATGAAGTAGCTTTTAAAAAAAAGGAACGAGAAAGCTTATTTAATAAAAAGCATGCAACAAATACTTGGCAAGATGAAAATACTTAGATGAAGGAAAGTGTGTAAATAGTGTTATTATGAGAAGTTCTCTATAACATAAAAATGCAGACTGCTTGGCTTACACTGATTTTTTTTAAATTTTTTTTATATAGTCTGTAGGAGTTCCTTTCTTCTCATATTAGCATATTGTATGTACTAATGAATGAGTTTGCATCTTTGTGAACTGTATGTGTGACTCATCTTAAGTGTAGGTGAATATTTTCTTTAAATTCAGTGAGATATAAAATTAAACATATACAGCACTGCGTAGAAGCCAGAGCATTTTTCACTTGGAAGGAGAGGGTCCTGAATGAATTCCTTCTAGAGACTTTTATGAAGCCCTGAATAAGAGGTTCATTAAGGAAACAGAAAGGAGTAGGGATTTTTAATAATTTTTTGCATCAGTATTATCATGTTGACACTTCCTCTCTCTTGCCAAATACTTTGAGTTTGAGCATACTTTGTGATGAGGGAGAACTCCACACTAAAAGCAGTGCCATAAATTAAATGTGGAAGCCGAGCTTAATTCACGTCTGTAAATTCCTGGTGGATATCATCAGCAACCAAGTTCAAAAGCTACAGACAACTGTGTTATGAAGAGACTTGTGCAGGGGTGATGGTGTGGAAAGTTGTTCTAGCGCAGCCGTGCTCTGTGACTGTGCCTTCACGTGCAAAGTTACACCACTGACATCTGAGGCCTTTTGAGGCTGGTGGAAAAATTTCAACTGCCAGCATTTGGATTTGGCTGAAACCTCTAGTGAAAAGAGAGCTAAGGAAATCAATGAAAGGCTTTTTAGATGCACCTAAGGGAGTTAGGTGCCCAGCTCCTATTGAAATTCAATTGGATTTACTTGCTTGGAGCCTTTGGAAAAATCTCAACCTAAAATAGCAGGTAGGCAGTATTCTTTAGCGGTTCCACTGCAATTGTTCCGTGCTCTCACACTGATTAAGGGAAAATAGAAACACTGCAGTACAAACAACTGTTGTAACTGTCTCCTGGTAAGAACCCCTTTTTTTTCAGAGCATGAACACTTACGGAAACATTATTTCATCTTCATTAAAAACATTAATAAGGGAACTTTAATGATGTCCAGTAACTTCTTGGGATTAATTAGGGGCCTCTGAAGATAGAAATGTGATAGAGATACCATATTTTTTGTTTTCTGTTCCCTGTATAATCATTTGGTGCCAAATATGCTAGATAAAGAATTTTAGCAAATAATACTAAGCTTTTTGAAAGGAACACCAAGTGTTCTGGCTTTAAACGTTTTTTAGGAACTTACAATTATTTGTCTTCCTTTGAAAAGATGTAATTTACAAGATCTTTGAAAGTGAGGAGATTAAGTAGGAGGAGAAAAATCCCCAGTCCTTAATAGCACTTTTGGGGCTTGCTGTTCCTCAGTAAGTGTTTGTACATATGATAAATGATTTGTCTTTTTATTTTTGATCTGTACTTCATCAAGTTGGGATTTTTACTTTATTGAGCTTGGTGCCTGTCTCTGTCTGTTTGCCTAGGCTGTCTCATTTGGCTGTTCTGTGTATTTTAGAAAGCACAGTACAGCTTTCAGGAAAAATTCCTGCCTTTCTCAAGAGAACAAAGAGGGGCCTCTCTATACAAAGTAGGTGAGATTAGAAGAAACAGTTGCCTTTACTGCTGTTAATTTGCATATCCTGCTCGAGCTATACAGAAGTGCTGTCTGCAGCGTTTTGGAAGCCCTGATGTGTCAGGTGAACAGTGTGCTGAGAAGTGGGCTCCACCTCTCTCAGAACTATTGTGTAGCCTGTAGTGGTTCAGTTTTTGCATGCTGCCCTTGCAGTGTAAATGCAACCTGTTCCCGTGAAGATGATCAGAGGGCTAGAGCACCTCTCCTATGAAGACAGACTGAGAGAGCTGGGATTGTTCAGCCTGGAGAAGAGAAGGCTCCAGAGAGACCTTATAGCATGTTCCAGAACTGGAAGAGGGGCTACAAGAAAGCTGGAGAGGGACTTCTTACAAGGATATGTAGTGACAGGACAAGAGGGAATGGCTTAAACTTAAAGAGGGCAGGTTTAAATTAGATGTTAGGAAGAAATTTTTCACTGCAAGGGTGGTGAGACACTGGCACAGGTTGCCCATAGAAGTTGTGAGTTCCTCATCTGTGGAAGTGTTCAAGGCCAGGTTGGATAGGGCTTTGAGCAACCTGATCTAGTGGAAGGTTCCCTGCTCATGGCAGGTGGTTTGGATCTAGATGATCCTTAAGGTTGCTTCCAATCCAAACTGTTCCATGAGTCTGTAATTGTTTTACACTGAAAGACATGTTCCTGCTTTTTCTGACCTTTGAGCAGTAGAGATATGCTTCATCCCTGCTTGTGAAGACGCTTAGCCTGTTTGTTGCCCAGTACAGCTACACAGCCCTTGACTGATGGCAGGTCTCCTGTCTGTCACTTTTACCATCAGCAGATCTATTGTCCCCTCTCTTGGCTCCTTCAGAGACCTCCTTTTCATGACTCGTGAAAAAAACTTGTGTGCAGTGTGCTCATTCCACTACTGCTGCCTGAGACACTGAGGAGGTTACTGTTCTGCTTTATTGATGGTGCATAGCAGTGGTTTTCCATTGCCTTGCCTAAAAAACAGATTCAGTGCAAACAGTGCCATGGGAATCTTATAGCTGAGGTAATGCTGGTTGGCCTGAAATCCCTATGTAAGATACAAGAGAGAACATTTCATTGTTTAAAGAGATTCAAGGGAATTCTTTGAAGCTAGAATCTTAAAAAAGCCGGATTTGACGGAATTGTGGGAATAATGTTGTTTATCTCTCCGGTGAGGATAATGTAATAGACCTTCTGATATGGCAGATATGGGTAGGAGTTGTATTTTCAGTAAAATGTTGGGATGGGAGGAAATTCTTACAGTACAAGAAGCATGTGTTTATGAGTCTTAAAGCTGTCCCCCTCACCAATGCCTCTTGTTTTCCTGTGCTTGTCATTTCTCCTTCCTCTTAGGGCAGACACCTCTCTGCCAAATGCAATAAACTGTATGTCATCTTCAACAGCCAATCAGAACAACATAGTGGTATGCTTTGCCTCTTTGTTCCTAAAATATGTATTTTACTCTCTTACATTTATGGAGTTCATTCAAAAAAAGTCTAGACTTGGAGTAAAGACATTCTTGTTCATAACAGATTTCAGATGACTTCATCTAGTCCTCCCTCATCAAACAGTTGTGTGAACATCCGTGATGCTCCATGTCCAGTTACAGCTTTGAGTTCTACAGTCAGAGCCTCAGGCAGTACATTCTCTATGCAGATGCTTTCTCAGCCTCCAGAGACAATTAATTTTATCTGTAAATAGCTGTTATTATGGTATCATGATAAATTTTATGTCAGTTTTGTTGTGGGTTTTTTTTTTTTTCTTCCTACAAGCTATTAATCTGTCTAATCACTTAAAAACATCTCTTCAGCTAAGTTTCAGGACTCTGTCCTTCCTTTTGGAGTTGCTACTTTATTTCACAGTGCAGATGTTGAATGCCTCCCAACATTGTAGTTCTTCCAATCCAGTGGGGGTTGAGTAGTATAGGAAGGGCTTTTCACGACTCATTTATTAGCACAATACTCTGGGAACTGTGGAGATATGGGCTGTAATGACAGATAGCATGAGTACATTTGTCAGGGAACTGTGTTTTTATTGGTCCTGCCTAAGCACTTTCATCAGATGATGAGACCTGTACTGTAGCCAGGTGATTATGTTATGCCATATTTTTCTTGGGCTATGGGTTCTTCTGGCTCTTCCATTATACTTGAAGCAATTCCCAAGGCTGTTCACATAGAACCTGATCAGGAAAAAGGAACTTCTGTTTCCATGTTAAAACTGTGAAGTCAGTAGTAAGATGCACTGAAAAAAAAAATCTGTCATGAGATTTCTGAAGTGTATCCCACATGCTGATCCCACTCCTGCACCACTGCATAAGTGAGGATTCTTGCTCCTTTACTGGTCTTTATGAGAAATTATGAGAAATGCCAGATTCCTTGGCATCTGCTAAACGGCTATCTGGAGATCTATTGTAGTTTCACCAAGCACTGTGCTTCAGTAGAAATGCCCAAGGCTTGTTATACTCATCTACCTGTTCCTTTTAGTTGAAATTGTTGTGAATTTACATGTGAGAAGTTGTTGCAGGCTGGAGACATGACACTGATAGAGTTCTTCAAGAAAGTGATCTATATGTGTGTTACTTGTTCAGCCTCTCTACCTTTTCATTCAGGATTAATCTGGTACTTGGCTGTGTTGAGATTATATGCTGAGGAGGCCTGAAAATGGCACTAAGAATATGCCTTGGCTGAGTAGGAAGGATGGCAGAAGTGCGGGTACCATGTACAAATCAATAATGAAAAGGGGAAAAATCAGTATCTCCTCTTAAGTAAGATGGACCCTGTATGCCCGTGCCATGACATGACTCTTGTATCTTAGAGGGCTCTTTATAACAAGTTATATACTTTTATATATATATAAGTTTTTAATCTCAGTGTTGTGTTTCTGTTTTTGTCTTTTACAAAGAAAATCGCAATTAAGTTACATAGGGTTGAATGGGTCCTTGCTCAGTGTAGTTCTCGTGGGTATGTAATTTTAACCAAGAAAACCCATTCAATGAGCTTTAATTATACTGCTCGCTAGTGTTTTTCAGGCAGTTATTTTCCTCTCTATTTTAATTTTCCCTTGTGCTAAATGTTACTTTGTTTTTTATTTCGCTCATTCTCTACCTCTGCTGCTTCCTCTCAACACTTCATCTTTCTGTTTTCATGTTAACTTTTTTTGAAGCCTCATTTCGTTCCAGCTGATTCATTGCAAGAAGCACAGTGCTCTTGGTAGGTAGGTGTTAGGTGGGCAATAAGGAGAAAATATTGAAGAAACAGTAGACCAAATTAATCTGTAGTACAGCTCACATTTGCTGAAATTCTCAGGTTTGAGGTATTGCTGTTCAATTAGCACTGATTGCCACAAGTATAAGTGAACTAAGGATCAGGTTGATCCTTCTAGTGCACGTAAGTTTCATGTTAAGCTGTTAGTCAGGAAAATACAGGCAATATTTTATTAGCTCAGGAAGGCATAATTTTCTAATGTACTTTTCTCATGTTGTCTGCAAGTTTCTGGCCACTAATGTAAGCGCGTGCAGACAGAAATTCGTCAGCCTCCCCCATCCCCAGGAGACTACTTATTAGATTTATGCAACACAAGATATTAAAAACACTTTTGTCTGTCACACAGCCACGGGCAGGGGAGGGGGAATTTGCCAGTTGCTAATGGATACCTGGCGTTTTTGTGTATGACCATGAAGAACAGCTTGTGCACTTTCACCCCCGATGTTCCCTGAATAACTTGGGTCTCATTTAGGTCAATAAGCCTTTATCAAAACGTCAGGAGTGAAAAATGTGTCTTGGTGTAAGCCGACTGGTCGTTCCCTCCAGTCACCGGAGTCTATAGGACAATCAGTGTTCTCTAAGCTTGTCTGCATGTCACGCAAAGAGCTGGATGACAGTAACCATTGACTGCGTGTCTGTCACATTGTCTTTGGGACAGCGCCCATTTGCATACTTGCTGGTGTGCCTGTTATCCAACGAACCATGGAGGGCCTTTAAAAAACATACGCGCACCACTCCAATGCAAATTTCCTACGCAGAGAATACGTGCTCCTTTAAAGCACAATCCAGGCTTTCACTTTCTACCTTCGTGCTGTAAAACTGAAACTGTGATCCTGACAAGGCCACCGTGCCTGGTCAGAGTGCTGTTTGTGGTTCCATTGTGCTAAAACATTTAACTTTTCTCTGGGTTTTGCTTTGCCTACCAAGATAGGGGTTTTTTTGCTTGTTCTTTTGCTTTTAGTAGTTGCTTTGGGGGATATCTGAACAGTATTAACTGTGCTATCACATATGATGTGAGGCCGTACATCCCTTCATCAGATGAGTTATTTTGAATGAAGGAGAGCTTTCGCTCCATATATGGTTGGTACTGTCTTTTGCTAATGACGTTTCCTCCATAGTGGTGGTGAAAGGAGGCGTACTAGCTGTCTGCATACAGAAGAGCATTTGGATATTAGGGTTTATTGACCAGGTCTGTGAAAGGAATACAATCACTTAATCAGAAAAGATTGCCTCTGGTGCTTATTTTCTGTGACAATTCAACAGCACTTCGTATCAAGCGGAGCTCATAATTTTGCCATTCACTGGTGGTTCATAAATGACATCGGACTGGACAAAGGGAGAGTTTCATTGCATTTGAAGCTGCTGTCATAAGACACAGGCTTTCCTTAAAGGATCTGCTGCAGATGCTGTTTCTTAAGATTTATGTTGTTAATTACATTTTTATTTTATTGAAAAAATTAATGATATCCAATTGAAAAAAAAGGCAAAAGGTTCTGGTAGATTCTTTCAGAAGGAAGTTGTAGAAGAGATTCTTGGCTGGGTCAAAGGATCTGAGCATCATGTTTATTGCAACCAATCATCTGGATAGTTTCATTATATCTTAAAAATCTAACTTGAATACAGGTGCTATAAACAATAGTGATAACTGTTCTACTGCATCTGACAGCTTGCATAGGTTATGAGATTGTCAAAACTAAGGGAAAGAGTCCTGGGTCATGTTCTACTAGCTTTTCTGAAAGTGTCACAGAGCTGAACTTCAACAAGTTAAGGCTCAATATTCAGGGCAACGTCCCCTGCATTTTTGAAGCTGATCATATGATTCCCGTTCATCTTGACTGGACTAGGTTTGTGTTCTGGTTATTTCAGTTAGTTTAGAAAATAATTGTAGGTACAATCCTGAGTCCTGTTTGAAAATCTGTTACGCAAAACAGCAGTGGAACCTACAGAAATGTGAGGGGTCTGGACAAGATGTTCAGCAGCACATTGTCTTCTCTGCAGTTGCTCTTTATATGAAATCACACTTTGAAATAAGCAGTTCATTCTCTTAATCTGCATTATCATATGTAACCGTGATACCTTGAGATTGGTTTCTCAGCTGTGCTCTTTCCTTATGCCATGTGTTCTGTGTTTTCAATTACAAGCCACTCTTACCATTTCAGTAAGTAGATTTTGTTGCTGGCTCTGGTAGAGAATGTGACCAGTTATTAACTGAATTGGCCAATAAGGAAGTATTGCAGCTCAAGGAAACTGCTGAACATGCCATGCTCATCTGGTCTGTACAAAATCGAGGTTTATCTGCACATTGACCGTGTTCCAAATAGAACATAACTGTAGCTTCTTCTAATCAGCAAGAATACAGATGTCTTTGACATCTATCACTTTGCAGGCATTTCCAAAGTCATACCTTAGCTTAGGCCTGTGGTTTACAAGTAGCTTGATACCAGCTGTGCTTCAGGATTAAGATCTCTGTTTCTGATGAAGTCTCTACACATTGGCAAGAGGGTGGGAAACGTGTTCGAGAGATCTCACTATATTTTCGGTGCACCTGGGGACTGACATATTGGGATACTACTGGGTACTAGAAATCTTTTTTCAGTTCATGTGAGATTAAAGGAAGACTGAAAAAGTATAAATAAGAGGGTCATTAAACTGATGTGGTAAATGGAATGTGAAGCACAGACCTTCCCAAAATGAAATAAGCTAGCAAAATACTAATCTTCTAGATACAGACTGTGCTTGGGGTTTTTTTGGCTCAGTCAGGAAACCTTTTGTTTGAATTAGACCAAGTGAATTGCACAGAATGGTTTTCAGTTTTAGTACGTGTAGACAAGGCAAACTGCATGTGATCAAAGTATTTAAATTTTCTCTTAATATTTTCTTTCTCTGCCCTTACAGGCTTTTCAATATTAGTTTAGATCATTTTGGTATGGTTGACATATTTGCCACCTTCCTAATTTTACATTTTCTTTAGCTCTTCCTAATACATTCTGAAAAGAGATGAAAGACATCCGTACAGTAGAGAATTAACCTAGTTCCCTGTCTGTTTCTTTCAGGAAATTGTGTTAGTTGTGTTCTTTGGAACAGAGTATGTGGTTCGGCTTTGGTCAGCAGGATGCCGCAGTAAATACGTTGGAATATGGGGGAGGCTTCGTTTTGCTAGGAAACCTATTTCAATCATTGGTGAGTATGCACAGCTTGCAAAGTTGATGTAAACAATGAGTAAAACTTGCCCTAAAAGTTTTTAAAGTTGGATTTCTGCAGTAGTTGGAGCCAAGTTAGAGCGAGAGCTCTTGTCATTAGCATGAATGTAGATCTGGATTTCCCTTCAGGAATTCATGGCACTGTTGTTCAGGAACAAACGTAGCTTGGTTTGTTTTCCCAGAAGAGCAGAGTGTTTTCTTTTCACAAGTGATCTGAAGCTTTGCCAGGAATAAGTCTTGGCCATGGTCCTGTCTCCTGTGACCTCAGGATCCCAGACACTGCACAAGAGCTACAATTGCATTTTTTAAAGATACTGAACAGTCTTTCCTCCCTCTTCCCCCAGCAGCCGTTTGAGTAACTTATTATGAGTTTATTTTGCACTCTAATTGAGCTGTTTACTGCATGGTAGAGCACAATAGATGCACTGTAGTTACTCTGTGTATCAACTGAATTAAAATATGTTTTTCAGTGATGCATTTGGAGCTGGACACCTGACTCCCCTTGGGATTCACTTCAAGTGGCTTCCTAAAATTGCTTCAGTATTCTTGGAAATTACATCCCTATATTCCATATATGCAACAAATGATTTTTTTTTTTTTAGAATGTTTGTCATTCCCTTAACAGTTTCCCTGAAGGAAAGATACTAATCCAAAATCAACCTGTATTTTGTTAGCCAGTATTGAGAGAAGTATGTAAAGACCTCTGCCCTGAAGTACTTAAAAAATAAATGGACTAAATAAACCAGATCTTAGAAGAGGAGTATTGTTATAGAAGAATAGTAATTCTTGATCTGTGACATAGTTTTTTCAACTACTTGGAAACATTATTTGTTGTTATATACAGGATATAGGTTTTGATAAACTGTCTATAATTTTGCTGAATATAAGTTACAAAATTTTGTACCTGGGTATTTTTACAATTATAAAACAGTTTACCTTCTCTGTGCATCCATTCATCCATATATAAAAATAATAACTGTATCTCAGGTGTGACTGCAACTCTAAAAAGCCTTTGACTGTATCTTTGCACTCTGGACAGAATCCATTTCTCCTGAGACATAGATCACTATGGGTTCTGAAACTTTATCCATCCAATTTAACAGTCTGGAAAGCAAAGCACAGTTCAGCTTTCCCAGATATGGATCAAGAGCTATTTAATTCTCCAAAATACGGAGTTCCTTTCCAAAATTAACTAGTCCTGAGCTACAGAGATTGAGTACAGTCCTGACTGACTTAAGCTAAATTAGACTTATACACTAATACCCATTTTTATCTCCCTTTTAGACCTGGAGAGATGAAATGGTAGTAAGGCAGTTTTCTTATATATGAAGACCTGAAGTCTCTGTCAATGAAAATACTGTCTAACACAGAAAAGAAAACACAGAGAAGAGAGAGTAGGTAGAAACTGCTGACGTTCCTCCTGCTAATAAGAATTGCAGGCTGCTTTAGAGTAACTCTTAATTCATCTAGACTGTGACTGCCTTGGAACCATCCCAGTAAAAGTTTTCTATCATATCTCAAGATTATATTTTCTTTACATGCTACAATAGAGAACTCTTGCTATATGAACAAAAATAGTGATTAGGAGTGATTGTTCAATTTGTTAAAGTAATATTGGAATTGGTTCTAGTAACATTCTTGCAGAAATATCGCAAGATGCTGCTAATTAATTCTTTCAATTGACTTTTTTTTTCCAGATTTAATTGTTGTTGTTGCTTCCATGATAGTTCTTTGTGTGGGCTCTAAAGGTCAAGTCTTTGCAACCTCAGCTATCAGGTAATTTATCTGCAATAAAAGAAAGTAGTATCTGAGTACGGTGGGGTTCTTTTTTTACCTCCTGCTTCAATTCTTGCAGGAGAAAACAAGTCACTGGTCAGTGTTCTGTACCAAAGCAGATCGTCAGTCAAGTACATGTGTGAAACAGTGATCCAACTAAGTGCAGGGGAAATAAAATCTTGTTGTAATGCTTTTATGACTGGTGGGGATAGAGGTGCACATACCCCTACCCCCTTTACCCAGTGAGATGGGTTCTACCCAAATCCTGTTTTAGTTTCTTGGCTCAGTTTTATAGCAAGACATCTCTGATGTCTTCAAGCTGCCGCTTCATAAAATGCCTGGGATAAGTGACTGTGAATTCCTGAATCCACCTTGAGCTCAGGAAGGTCACATCACTTGGTTTTCTTGAATGAGGAACTACATGGCACTGTACTGTGCTTTGCACATCAGCTGCAGCAACACCCAAGGATTGCAGTGACTCCCATAAAGGGTATTTTAAAATATTATTGGACTGTCTGATTCAAATTGCCTATGAAATTCCTCAAAGATAAGGAAATCAGGTCTTTAGTTAGCTAGTTCTGCATGTTGTTTCCTATCCTGGTAAGCAAGTCAAATATGTGTTGATGAATGATTTCTGGAGCGTTCTCTGGTTTTGTCCAAAATTCCTGAATGCTTGAGTTATCTTTACTAGTCTTATGTAGAAGGGTCAGTCCTTCCCTTGGACAGTATTTCCAGGCTGTCTTGGTAACAAACAAGACAAAAGATCAGCAAATGGAATGAAAAGAGACAGGTGCCAAGTCCACATAAAATACTCTGTCTCTTAAAATGGTCCTTTGGAAGACACGGGCTTCCCCTCTCCAACATTGTTTCTTCTCTAGCATCCTTAGTGCCTTCATTAATTCCAAAGTTTTGTTCCAGGGGCATCCGGTTTCTGCAGATTTTACGAATGCTGCATGTTGATCGTCAGGGGGGCACGTGGAGGCTGCTGGGATCGGTGGTGTTCATACACAGACAGGTATGAACAGGGATTGAGCAGGCTGAGGAATGGCACCGTCGACGCAAATGTCCTTAGGTTCGGAACAGCAGATATGCAGACATGCTGATGATGTCAGTCACATTTAGTATGGAGTCATTTATTTTAACCAAGTATGGTTGTTCTGCCTTGTTCAAGGGGAAAAAAAAAATCTCAGAAATACTCACTGACTTTGGCAGATTTTGACTTGTATTTGGACTTAACAACAGAAAGTGACACTTCCGAAAACTAGTCTGAATATCTCTTAAAATATGTATCTAAATTTTGAAGTTGTTTTGGATCCATCACTGTTTGAAAAAGTTGTCCAACAACTTTTTGGGGACCATAAGTGTTTTGGTGCTTGTGAAGTGAAGAGATTGTTCTGACTGTGTGTTGGCAATGCACATGCTGGGCCAAGTCATCAGCAGTGCTGTAAATATTTTCACCGTTGAGCTCAGTGAATTTTTGTTAAAAGTTGCCCAGCCAACAGTCAGTGTTGATGTTTATTAATTGCTGAAATTCTTCTCTTACGATTTATTTTTATAACCCATCAGCGTTAGGTAATTTAAGTGTCTCAATGATGTTATAATGCCATTATTTTTACTCTCCTTGCAGGAACTGATAACCACTCTCTACATTGGATTTCTGGGCCTGATTTTTTCCTCTTATTTTGTGTACCTGGCTGAGAAAGATGCTGTAAATGATTCTGGAGAAACAGAGTTTGGCAGCTATGCAGATGCCCTGTGGTGGGGAGTAGTAAGTATAGCAATTTCATGTGTGCTGAAAGTGGTTAACACTGTCCAATGTGGAGTAAAATTCAAGCAAGCATGGAGTAAGAACAGCACTTTGACATGGCTTCTCACTGCTTCAATACACTGTCTGCTTTTGTAATTCTATGAAAATACTTTAGATGATCAGGAGTTTCATTTGGTGTGTATAGTCTTATGAGATTCCAAAGTGATCAAATTATGTATAAAAAATTTAGAAACATGCGTTGTATTCCCCACTGTTACAGTTATTACTTCTTGCTACCTTTCTCATGGTACTGTTCAGCTGTCTAGGATGGTAAGAGTCTTGTTAAATCACAGCTGTGTTTTTTCGGGGGGGGTGGGGGTGGGGGTGGGGGTGGAGGTGGTATTTAGGCTTTCTTTTTTCCATCTTTTTGTTGTTTGGGGTTTTTTTATCCCTTAAAACAAATATTTCTGTTTTGCAATTTGATCTGTGATGGTAATTCCCAGTTATTGAGAATGGACTAATTTTGGAGCAAGAAGCATTTAAGATACTTAGGAAATACGGTCACAGGACTCTTCTAAAAAGTGGTCATATTGCTTTGGAAGCCGCATAGTATCCTTATTCGGTATTTGCCTGTGCTGTGTCTACACACCATCTTGTTTAGAGGTTTCTCGGGTTTCTCTGAGGTGCTGCCACACTTTGGTGTAGATGTATTTTTAGCTCTGCTAATATAGCTCTGCTTTCTTGATCTTATAGTGACAGTTGTCTTTCTGTTTTCATTTATTATTGTACTCACTATAGTGAGGCAGCTCTGTCTGGGATTATATTTTTGTCAACATTTTAACTTTGTTGCTTCTGCAATAGTAACAATTCCCTCTTTCTTTTCTCATATGATACGCAAATACTATTGGCTGTTTTGTTCTGGGATTTCCTGTCTGTAGTTGTTTCCCTTTCCTTTTCCTAGTACAGTTCAAAGAAAGGCACTTTCTGGAAGCTGGTTTTCCTTATCATTAGCATTCAAGCAATGACTTGTTTTTATCTGCTTTAATTCTATTAGCTTAATAAAACAAGCCGTCATCACTTTAAGTGCTACAGATCTTTAAAATGTGTAGGCATCACTAGTGGTACCATGCTTGCATTTTCAAAATGTGCTGATCTTCTAGAGCTTTTTCTCTGCTGCTTTAAATCAAATCTCTTTTTTTTTTTTTTTTTTGGTTAAAAGTAAGACTATTAAAAAATCTTACATACAAAAATGATAGGGCTAGGACTTCTGTTTCACTAATAATATATATATAAGAATATATATTAAGAAATATTTTTAATAAAGCTCTGTGTGTGCATGCTTACATAGTCTTCTCTCTACAAACAGTACCACTGTTTCAGGAAGGAAAGATTTATTGATGAGCAAGTCTCTTGCAGGTCTCCTGGTGCTGAAATGCATATGCAGCCCTTTTTGAATACAACAGATTTTGTTGTATTGTTTCGCTGCTATGATCTGCTGCAAGATTCTTTCTTCTTGCTGTCTGCCATGGTTAAATACAGGCTTTCTTAGGATCAGAGGGCTTAATGTGTAGCACAAGGAAGTGGCTTTCTGTCAAGTAGCTTTTTCAATGCTTCCATGTCATTATGGCATTTTTATTTTCCACTACAGTGATCAGATGACTCAGTAATTAACAGTGGCAGATGTAGCTGCATTTAAAAACACATGCTGTCATTGGCATAGCCATTAAAAATTGAGTATGTGACAGACCAGATTGGCTTACTGAAAATACAGTAAAACCTTCCACAGAAGCAACACGATCTGTCAGGATATTGAAATATTCTCCTTTCAGGGAATTATTGCTCAGTTAGGCATGCCAGTTATTTTTTCTTCCTAATTGCAGTAAACTTATTTAATCAATAAATTTAATTATCATAATATTCTTTCTCTGTTATAGCTTCTATTGTGTTGCAGCATGCCACTTGAAGTGTGAGACTTCAATGAACACATAGTGTAATAACTTTAATATAGTAGTAGAATTTAGTTCCTTTTTCTGCTCTGATATGTTTCTGCTAACTGCTAAAAAGATTTAGCAGAACAAAACTGAAGTGGATTCGATTCCATCCATTTGTGGTGTTTTGGTACTGTAATATTCTTCATGCTTTCTGCTAGGAGAAAGCCCTTTAAAGTTAGGATAGCGAAGAAGTTAGCCCAGAGAAGTTGTGCATGTCCCATCCCTGGAAGTGTTCTAGTCCAGGTTGGATGGAGCTCTGAACACCCTGGTCTAGTGGAAGGTTGGGATTAAGTAGTGTTTAAGGCTCCTTCCAACCCAAACCATTCTAGGATTCTATGAATAATTGGGAGGTCACTAGGATTCTTCCTAATGAAAGTCTCCAACTCATACAAAAGCCCTCTGAAAGTGTTAAATCACAGAAGTTTTGGTTATGTTTTAGCCAGAATTTTCTAAATCACTCAAACACCATAAATTGTGGTCCCTGAAAACCTGTCTCAGTCTATTTTGAACTGAACATGCAGAAAAGGATAATTCACGCTGCTGTCTCATACACTATCGTAAATACATGATCCATCTGGCAACGCAGCTGATCTCACTTCTCTGGAAGTGCACTTGCCTTACACAGTAGATAATGCTTCAAAAAGTCCTTGTTAGTGTCTTCACACCCCTTTTCTCACTCTGCAGCATTACACTTTTTTATTATCTCGGTGTATGTGTACACTGCTAAACAAATTCTTTGGGCAGCAGCAATAGAATATGTAATATAACTAAAATAAACCATATAAAAGGTCTGTGTTACCACAACCAAACTGCATCTGGAATTGGGTACTTTTATATTACTGTGCTTTGCTGACTATAGGCATACCCATAGGGTGCATAACTTCTAATTAAATGTTCTTCGTTGTCTTTGTTGTTTATAAATCTGTATTGCTTTTCCATTTTCGTATGTAAATTAACCTCCTGGGCTTTATTTGAATTTTCTTGAGAACTCTGGGCTGTAGTTGTTCACCAACTCAGTGATGGGTTTCTTGAAGAAACCTAAGGTTATCTTATGGCATAAAGATTTGTCTATATTATTGCTGGTTTTGAATGCAGTGCAAGTTGTGTAAATAATTCTGCCAAGTGGCTGCATGTCTGTATGTCTTTCAAAACACAAATTTAGTGTTAGCAAGTAAAATACAAGTAACATGATGCATCTTTCAGCTCCCCAGTGCCAGTATTCAAAATTAGTCTGCTTATATCATCCTTCATGTCCAGACTGACAGTCTTAAAGACCTAATATAGATTGAGGACAATAAAACCGCAAATCAATTAAAAATAAAATAAGATGTTAAAAAATATTATATGTGTTCTTATTGAATCTATCAGAGAGGATTACTTTCAGAGAACGTTACCTGCTCACTGTCTCTGGGGGCTTTGTGGCTTTCAGTGTTTTGTTTATGGGTTTTTGTTTTGTTGTTGTTGGGTTTTTCTCGCCCCTCCCAGCAGCCTCCCCCCCGCCCTTTAGCATTTATTTCAATCATGCCTCAGACCAAGTGAGAAGAGTTCTTCTTTTGATATCCGCTGAATGAGTACACAATTTCCAACCTTCACACTGGAACAAACATCCTTCAGGAAAACCATTATGTGGACCGTGCTAACAGTCTCTTTGATCATGAGGACTGTTTGCCATAGTAAAATAAATGCAGGACATTGATCTCTTTGCATTTGTGCTGCAAGGGTTTCAGCAGCTTGGAAAGTTTGTGCATTATATTCAACCTGTGTGAAAATGCAGTTGACTGAATCAGATGTCAAGAAATAGAAAGACTTCTAATGTGTTTGTAACACCCAGGTGTACAGAAGAGCATTCAGACTGTTCTGAAATGTACTGTAGTTCAGTTGAAATGGAGTCAGGGAGCCGGTCAATGTTTCTGTTATATTGCTAGATATTGCACTTGTATTACTTGCTTTAATCAAGGTTGGTGATGGAAGTGGATCAGAAAATACTGAGTCATGTCTGGTATACAGAACAATACCTAGTGCAATTGATTTTGAAGTTACAGTGCTTTAAATTTAGAAATGAAGTAGATAAGGTATTTTCTGTTAGGTGACTTTCCCTCATTTTCTTTAATACTCGGCTTTTTTAATCTTTTACCTTGTGTTTGCTTCCTCAGTCCTGTGTTGTCTGCCTTTTTGATATCTCAGAATCATGCATTCTTCTATTTTATAGCTGTTTAACTATCCAAATTGTTGCAAGGCACACAGCAGGGATTTCATCAACAGAATATCCTTACTTAATTTCCTGTGCTCACTTTAGCCTGACATAACCTAGAATAAAATCCCTTCCCTATTCAGTGCAGATGAACATTTACTATTTCTTCTTGCTGTGTGGGTTTTTGCTTCATATTCCCTCCTTCAGACTATTGATGCATATTTAATAGAAACAACATTAGTCTTAATACCAACGCCTGTGGTGATGTTCATCAGATCAAAGTTTTAAAATAGTCAGTGGATGAAAATGATTTTGTTCCTAATTAAAACAATTGTTTTACATGCTGCTTTCCAATGAAATTTAATGTGTGAGCTCTTGTATCAATTTAATTTCATTACGCCAACATGTTTACTATGCTAGAGTAGAAGTTGAGTCAGTATTTCCATTATAATATCTTGGTTTATAACTGTAAAATTAGTATTGTACTCTTTAGGGGGTTATAATCTGGCTGTAAAAAAATCATTTAGGGCAGAAACTTGGCGTGCAAGGTTTCAGCAGCACGTATTTTGGGTAAAAGAAAACCATCTACAATGAATTTGTAGATGGTTTAGAGTTAAGAGGGCAGAGAAAAATGTTAAATTAAATGAACACTTTAATTTGCAACCTAATTTCCAAGATGTTTTTTAAAAAAACCTCTCAAACAAACATCACAGGAAATACTTTGTGTCACTGATGAGTCATATAGATCAGTTCAGAAGGGATTGGCAGGTGACAAAGGAGGGCAATCACTTCTTAAATGTATATTAATTAATCTTCAGTTATACTTTACTCAGCTCAAAAGCACTTATTTCTCTTCACATTTCTACTTAATTAACATGATTTGAAGATTGTAACACAGAAGAGTTGGTAAAATTTCTCAATTACAAGGATTTATAATTTTTTTCAAAAATGGGGGAATAAACCATGGTTTTCTCTCATATTCTTTTTTATAAGAAGTTATTGGAGGCCATAACTTTCCCATAATTATATTTCCTTTTTTTATACTGTATTTTGGAATGTGAAATTGTAATTAGACTTTAGAATTTTCTTTCAAGCCACCCTTTTATGTAGGTAAGGAGGTAACATCGACCCTTCAGCCCCTCATCAGGTCCTGAGTTAAAGCTGTATTTTAATAACAATTTTAGGAATACAGGCAAAGGTACTTGGGTACTTACCTTATTTAAAGTACTTCTGTAGAGTATGAAACAGTTTTGGAAATAGGCCACATTTTAAAAACTTGCATTAAAAATTAAAAACTAATTCTTGAATATTTTGAGTATCAGCAACTGGTAAT
This sequence comes from Pseudotriccus pelzelni, assembly GCA_035584735.1. Lineage (NCBI taxonomy): Eukaryota > Metazoa > Chordata > Aves > Passeriformes > Tyrannidae > Pseudotriccus > Pseudotriccus pelzelni. The sequence goes on along the minus strand of JAWMRA010000161.1, from coordinate 15,248,372 downwards.
AAACTTGCAATAAACATCACCACCTTAAGCAGCTAAGGCTGCCCCTTTTTCATGTGTTTGACACATAATGATTTTGCTTAGAGGGTGGACAGTTCAAGTATGGATGGCTTGCTTTGTGTGTTTGAAGTACATCTCAGGTCAAAATTTACATACAAGGGATTTTCCTGTCATCTTTTCGTAGGAATGGACAATTAATGAAGTGGGTGACAGCTATACCTTTCCTGAAGGTCTCGTCATGAGCTTTATTTCCCCAAAGCCATGTTCTCCATCCCTTCACCCCCTTGCCAACCAACTTGCCTCTATAAATCTGCCCTTCTCTCCTCACGTAGACATGTTGCCCTGGGCATTGCCTGCATTTCTGCAGTTGCTGGGTAGTGTGTGTTAGAGCAGACAGGTAGAATGGCCTGTGTATGTTATTGTGGGACAAACTTCTGTGTTCTGGACAGCTGAAGGCCCATATTGTCAGAAGGAAGTCTGAGCAGCCAGCAACTGAGGTCTACTTCAACTGCTTGAGAGTGTGATTTTCCATGCTCTGATTTAGTTAGCCTTCTTCAAAGTCACAGATAAAAATCTCTTTAATTTCCAAATTCAGAAATAGCTGGTGACATAGGTGAATTTAAATTGCTCTCAGATGCCAAATGTATCCTTCTGCTTCAAACTAATGCATTCTTTCCTTGAGCTCATGCAAATAATTACTTATTAAGCCTTGTTATGCTACATCACTGTGGTGGTAATCTTCGCTTTAGTGTTTTGAAAGGCAAACTCAACAGATGTTTCCTGCATGTGTGCTTTAAATTATCTGTTGTTGCTGTCAATGTTTTATATGAATTGGTGATTCATTAGACTGTTTTCAGGATCTTTACTACATGGAAAGTTTTCAGCTTCTCTTGCTATTTATACCAATACTATCTCTAGAACACTTGATGTCTGACCCCAGTCATAGTGCATGGTTACAGTATGTGTTTGCTCATTTTATGCAACAGCTCTGTAATACTTTCAGCAAACATCTCCTGCCCATGAACAAAATCACCAGTTCAGAACTGTTGGCAGCTTTTCCCTAAGGAAAGTGTGTGACATGGGCAGGCAGCCTATATCGCAGTAACTTCATATGGTGTACAGTCGCCTCAGCCATGAAGACTTAAACTATTGCTTTTACTTTGGAGGATTTTAAACATGTATCTTGTTGTAATTCAATTTCCTTTATGTTTTTCCATCTGGTATTAGATGGGGAAGCAAACTGGAAGAGAAGTTACCTTCATTAGTCTCACACAGACTGTCAGTGGAAGAGTTAGGAATGCAGCTAATGTTTTTTTAAAATACATACAAAAGGAAGAGAGACCAACAACCCAAAACTGCCATGTTAATACTTGCTGTAATACTCTCTATATTTCTCTTTGCAGGTAACTGTTACAACTATTGGCTATGGAGATAAAGTGCCTCAAACTTGGATAGGAAAGACTATTGCATCTTGTTTTTCAGTATTTGCAATTTCATTTTTTGCACTACCTGCGGTAGGTTATCCTGTACTTTTGCTGTAAATTTGGTGTTGACTCATTAGTCATCAGAGGAAACTTTTGTTACTGATTTGTTAACCTTTCATTCAACTTGGTATCGTGGAAACTTCGTGTTAAAATTTTATATTGTCTTTGAAATATATGTAGCTTGTAGAAAGTAAGTAATTATGTGGTGGTTTTTGCATGCAACACTAGATTTGGGATGTATTTGAGAAAAAGATGTTTAATTCAAAGTACTTTTTCTGCCCATCTTGGAAGTGTAAAGGAAATTATTTCTAATTACTTCTGGACTCAGCAACTTAGCAATGTTTTGACTTTTTAAGGCATTCACTCATAGTTTACTCAACTGATCAGGTCCAAGGTGAACCATAGAGTTCTCATACACATTCTCCTTCTAGAAAAGCTGACTAAAACGCGTCAGTGGCAGAGAAACAATCAGCAGCCAGGGACACTGATGCAGTTCTTTGCCAAATTAGCATCTGTCCATGGCCACAGTCCCATTTTCAAAAGTGACCTAGAGCTGACCTTTTAAAACTGTTATGGCACTTTGTTTGCACTGAAAACAGGTTTCCAAGTACTTTCAAACAAGAAACAAGGCACTTGAGTACCAAGGGTAAATTCACAGTCAGCGAAACCTAAGCTGAGGTTTGAAAACACAAATATTCAGTGCCAAGGGTAGTTAAGGGTATGTTTTTCACAAATTCAACAATACTCCTGAGTTGTGCTTTTAAAATGTTTGTGCCACCTGAAAGGTGCGATTAAAATGATTTTTTTTTCTGCAGGTTTTTCAGTTCAGTGACAAGGATAGTTATGTTTGCAGATATTTGTGTAGTTGTGGCAGAGAAGTGGTGGGGATAGTACAGGATGGACAAGAATACTTTTATGCCAGTACGTTCGGAAAAATTCTTCCCAGTGCGAAATAGTAGCTACTAAAACTCCAGCGGCTTTTTAAAATTAGCTACTTACTTTAAAGGAACATAACCTCTCTCAGAGGAGGATAATTAAGTGTAGTTTTTTAAACTACATCAGTTTGCCAGCATCAGTTCGCTGTTAGAGCATATATGTCCCCCCTCCTCGTTCTAATATCTTTCACATTTATTTTAGAAGAGAGATCTGGTAAATGAAATGATCAGTATGATAAATACCAAAAGCTACTTTTTTGACTGAGGAGTGGTGATGATGGAGTGTTTGTTTGCTTGTTTCAGTGGGGTTTTTAAAATCAGACTTGAATGCCAGCAAAGGTGTTTTATAAATGATCATGTGGCAGCCGTGCCTTCACAGCCATGCTTTATGTTTGCCTGTCAGATTTCCCTAATCTTTGTTGAAGCAAAACAACAACAAACACCCCTTTATAGTGGGATTTTCTTTACTGAATTCAGTTGTTCCTGTGAGTTGGCCCAAGGGGGGAATTTATGCTTTGAAGCTCTATTTCATGCTGTATTGTTGCCATTTTAAGTAAGGGCATCTGCCTGAGATCACAGTCAAAAGTAATTCTTGTGGCTAAACGCAACTGGTATGGCTTCTGGATCTAGAAATGATCCTGCATTTCCCAAATATGTGATGTTTGAGCATCATCACCTCTTTGATCTTTACTAAATGAACATAAGAGGAAGGGCATTTCTTGTTCCTTTCAAATCCTTTCAGTTCTTGGAGGTTGAGCCAAGATCCCTGGCTGCTCTGATGCCTTCTGCTGTATGTAGAAAAAGATTTATGTTTTCCTTGAGTAGGTGTAATCATGTAAGCTTATTTATAGAATATGTCATTTTTACCTGTGTTACTAAAACTTGTGTTAAATATTTCTATAACTGTGCAAATGACTACATAAATTATTTGCTCTTTACTTAAATTTGGACTTCGTAGCTGCACTACATTTGGAGTCTAGTTCAGGTTGTACACCATCTGATGCTGTTAGTCCTTGTCCCTTTTCCTGGGAGTGAATTAAGTGGCCTTGTGTCAAACTCAGTGAAGCCCTGACCGTTTTAAAATACATATTTTCCTGTTCCTCATCTTCTCCCCTCCCACCATGGATTAACATATGGAAATAGAAATTACCATACCACACGACCTGAATCGTGCCATCCCAAAGCTTTCTTTCTCATAAAAATGAAGGTCAGATTGATGTTTTTTCCGATTCTGTTATTCCCCTTCACAAGCATTTGTGAGGCTTTTGGAGGGGATGAAATATCATTTCTGCTTTCTCTTTAGGGGCTGGGTCCAACAGGCTTTGCATCAGAGTATGGTAGCATTTACTGTTTGTTTCAACAAATAATAATAACTGAGTCTAAAAACTTTGCTGTATTAAGTCATTTCGTCTAAATAATTAGTTGGATTTTATGGTGCTGAATAGAAGCTTATTAATACAACAAAATTTGGCAAACTTATGTGTGGTTCTTTCCTCCCCTTAAAAAGAAAAAAAAAAAAGAAAAAAAAAGAAGTGTGTTTTCTTTCCACAGGGAATTCTTGGTTCAGGCTTTGCCCTAAAGGTACAACAGAAACAAAGACAGAAGCATTTCAACCGTCAAATTCCAGCTGCTGCCTCACTCATACAGGTACTGAGTTCCTGCATATTGCATGCTGTCATTTCTTTCCATTTATAATACTTTTTTTTCCCCCAAACTGTTGGCACTTTTCCCATGCCTGATTCCCATTAAAAACTGTACAGGAGTTACAGATGCAAGTTTTGGAAATCCAACCTTTAATGTAAATTCATGAGAAAAATACACTTCCAAATTAGTGCAAACTGTTTAATTCAGCTGGTTAAAATCAAAACTGAAGGCTACCCAGTAATTATTAAACAATTTACCTGGGGAAAGCGTTATGAAATATTATGCTGGTAGTAGTGAAAAAAAAGAGAGGAAGCTTCATGTAAAACCATACTTTTAAAAGCTGCTGCTTGTAAAGACAAATGGCAAATATGCTTCAGTTTCCTTGAGACAAATAAATTCTTGATCTCAAATTTAGGAGAAATAATTCAGAATGTTAAATAGGAAATCTTGTTTGGACTTTTCAGCTCCAGGATAGGTGGCTGGGAACCACTGGGATTCCACAAAATCAGCCTTTTCCTGTTGGATCACTTACAGGCAGGAAAATATTGATCCCCTGTATTATAAATGCAGGTGCAGTTCCGTGTCAGTATGGTCAATGAAATTTTATCCTTTACTTCACTGGAGCCAGCATTGTACCCTGAAGAAGTATTAATATTTTTTCATTCTAGATTTTTCCAGCTTTTCCTCCCTCTACTCAGTATTTGCATATAGCACAGAGATATATTTGCATAAGCACAGAGATCAAACTTAAAAGAAAACTAGATGTACACTTAAGCTGTATCATTTTTGCATTCTCATATGATTTATTTCTCTGGTTTCATGACTGAATGTGGAGTTCCAGGTCAGGATCTTTATGGAAACAGTAGCTAACTGTAAAGTTTATGCTTGAAACTAAACAAGTCCAGAGTTAATGTGAAAAAGACTCTGGTTATAACCAGAGATTAGCTGAAAATTGTGAGACTTGTATGGTATGGTTTTGTAAAGAATGGATTTTTTAAGTGTTCCCACTGATTCTTTTGGGAAATCAACACCAAATTATGGGGAAGCCTGAGACTGCATGTCCAGAATGTTTTGCTTGCCTCCATTAGAAATGTTAAGGAGGAGTAGAGGACAGACAAGGAGTTGCTGACTATCTGTTCTTAATAGTGGTAATTACTGAAAATAATAGTGGTAATTTCTGAAAGCCCAATTGAATAAGTGCTCTACAAATAACTTATGAAAAGATTGTTCTTAAACCAAGATGTTTACAAAATAAGTACAAGATGAGAACATCTCAGATGAGTGATTTTCTTTCCCTGTATTGCTTGTTTTGTCCTAGAGGCCAGTTGTTTCTTCCAGTGTCCTATTAACCATGGAGGGAATTATATGGTGATTGTCTGATTCTCTACTTTCCAGCTGCTGTTTTCCTCTGTCATTCTGCCTTGCTTTGTTTCTTTCATCTAGCGGTTTCTGGCCTTTCCCTCCTCTAGATTTTGTTTGTGTATCCGTGTGCCCTTTTCTGTGTAGTGCACAAGTGGGGATCTGCCTTTTTAATTTGGAGAGTAACTATGAATCAACTCAGATAAGTTTGCACATTTAAGAAGGAGTACAGTAGTATTTTGTCTCATGTTGCTCTTGTTTCCTAGCCCCGCTTTTCCTCCTCTTTGTCTTAGAATGTGGTACTTTAGTCATTAGTGGCTGGCAAGAGGGAGGATTGGTTTGGGGTTTTGGTTCCTGGTTAGCCACTGGTACTATTCCATTGTGTCATCAGGTTCATTTCTCTGTATGAACACAGCCCTACTGACCACATCACAATTCCTTTTTTTTTCCTGGTAGTACTCTTGTGAGGCATGGAAAAACAATTCTTGTTTTTTTCTTAGTTGGAGCCTGAAACACAGGATGCAATAGGTAAAATGCATAAAGTCAGGTAGGGAAACTGGGGCAGAGTAAGACATGCAAACCTATTTTTTGAGTCCAGTCTGGAGTTTTCTCTCATTATTCTTTTGTTGCTAATGAGAACAAAAGTTGCACTTGAAAAGACTGATCTTTCTTTCTGGTTTGCCCAGCTCTAACTGTGTGGTTTCTGTTTACTAAATAAGGGTTCTAAACTATGCTGAGTTTATGTTTCCAGTGGGCAAATTCAAGAATAAAAATAAACAAAGAATGACTAACATGATACTTGGAAATTACTGAGTTGTGCAGTGAGCTACTAATCTGATTTATTAATTATTCTATTGCTTAAAACATTTGTTCTAGACTGCATGGAGATGCTACGCTGCAGAAAACCCAGACTCTTCTACATGGAAAATATACATTCGAAAACCTGCCAGGAATTACCATTTGCTGTCACCCAGTCCAAAACCAAAGAAATCGGTGATGGTATCAGTAACTAATGTTTCCTGTTAGAGTAATTAAAACATTTTAAATTAGATTGAATTGGTTTATGCTCTAGAGACTATTTGTTGTGTTTGTTTTGCAGATTATTATTTGGTTTCAAATTTTTATTTACATTTCAGCTTTGACAGTTTCAGTATACAAACATTAGAATCTATAAGTTAATTTGCTTCTGTTCCCCAAACTTGACTTTTTTAATGGATATATGGGTTTGGAGAAGAGTAATAATGGTGTAACTGAGGTACATCAATCAATAACTTACTGTTATTGTTTGAAAACCTATAAGGAAAGGGGAAAAAAAAGAAAATTACTATGTCATATCAATGGATTCTGTAAGTTAAGGAATTTTATTTTGTTTAAAAAACAGCGACAAAAAAAACTTCATCAGAATCTTGAGATTAAATAATACTCTCTATTGTAAAAGTATTGCACAGTAATCTCAAACTGGAAAGGGAAGATGTGCAGAAATCTTCCCTTGTATTTCCAAGGGTCATCTGAGTTCAGTAGCGATTTATCCATTTGCTTTTTGCTGAGGGTATGATTTACTGCATCCATAAAATGGTAAAGATATTCTAGAATAGTTTGATTTATATGAGCTGGGCAGAACTAGCAGATTTTTTTTATTTTATTTTTTTTTGTTGCAGGCAAGGGATTTGGTAATGACAATGTGAAGAATTCTAGCCATTAGCCAGTTTTAGCAGGATGAGGGGGCCAACATAATGAGAAACACAGTATAGCATAATGAAAATGTAATTGGTCAGGAACTCTTTTAATTGGTTATAACCATTGGGGACTGCATTATTATTGAAGACATTACTGAAGAGACAACTAAATGTGGCTTGGTTTGAGTAATTTAATGTATGTGGGTTTTTTAGGTTAAAAAGAAGAAATTTAAGTTAGACAAGGACAATGGGCCTTCTTCTCCAGATAGGATGTTGACTATACCACACATCACTTATGACCACGTGGCGGAGGACAGGAAACCTCATTTCAATTTTGAAGCATATGAAAATTCTGGTAAGGAGTTCCATTATAAAATGCCAGTAATTGTAATGGCTTTCTATTTTCTAATTTCTAGAATTACACACAGGTCCTTTTTAATATCTGTAGGGAAGAGGGACAGAAAAAGCTCTTGCCATTCTAAAGGAAGAGTACTTTGCTTTTTGCTTTTGGTTGCTGGCTTGTCTGGATGAGATTTAACCATCGTTTTAATGAGCATGCTCCACTGCAGACAAACTAAATCATTTGTCATTTCTGCCTGCCAGAAGAGCTACTGATTCTGAGGCTGGTGCACACATTCCCCAGTTCTGCGATTGATTGAAACTACAGGGGTTAGCTGTCAGCCTTTCCACGTGAAATTTACCCAGGATGTGTTACTATTGTGCTTGTACCTGAACCAAAAAGGATTGACATGTCTTGGCTGCACTGAACATAGTCTGCTACATGAAACCATCATATGCTCCTACCATCTGCTCAGTGGAGTAGGCTGTGAATCAACTTTTGAAAGCAGAAGTACTTAAGATAAATGTGGATCCATCTGTATTAAATGGCACTGTACACTGTACCATTGTACAGTATGAGGAAAAAGAAGAAAGAACTTTGATAATCACCTTATAATTAGTAGCTTATTTATATTTGCTTTTGCTCTAATGAACTTCCAAATTAAGTCTGAATTTACAACGTGGCTTTTTTACAAATGTACCTCTATTAGAAGTTTTTAGTGTGTATTGCTCAAATTTTGGCAACAACAGTAAGGTTTAATTTTTAAGGTGTGTTTTATTGATTGCAGATACCTTAAGTACTTGTGGTTTTTTTCTGCCCAAACATTTGGTGACCTGATTAAATTTAATGACCTTCAAAATAAGATAGCAGTGTGGGCTGGCGTCAGCCATATTTTAATTCCAGCAGAAAGTCTCACTTTCCATGCACTTTTTTGGTGTGCTTGTCTTGCATTTTTCTGCATCATCCATACTTTTCCACTCTTTCTTTACCTCTGTTAAGGGTTGATTGCAAATTGTGTCTGGTGGTAGAAATGTTAAAAGGTGGACAGATACTAAGCTTATGTATGTCTCAGAATTTGAATACAGACACCTTTCTTCAAAACAATCAAATGAAAGAACCTTACAAATGCTTAGATTCCACCTTTTATCATTAAATTTCTAAGCTGATTAAGGACAAAATGATTTGCTGGCAGTCTACTACTGCCATTTCAAAAATCAGCTCTATAACTTTCAGTAGAAGGATTTTCTGTAATTTCTTCTGACACTTATCTTTTTTCTCTTTTATCTGTGTTCTGCTCTCTAAACTGTAACAAGTATACAGGACAAACAGGAATGTTAAAATTGCTTGGTAAGTTGAGGAAAATAATTCTATTTATGGCATGCCAGCTTATGACAGTGTAATGTTTGCAGTGCTTTTCATGTGTGTCTAGTGCCATATAGTTTCTAAAAACTCTTTTGCAGCCAAGGAGATCTAGACAGACAAAAATGTGCATTCTCATGCTTGTAATCACAATTACACCCACAGTTTCACTACAAAGAGAAAAGTGAGCACTCACTTATATAAGTAGGGGATCTCTAATGGGTTCTTTATACTTGAGAAAAATTGCTCATGTATATATAAGCAATAAAAAAACCAATTTGTGTATAAATAAAGTATAATTCATTCAGTAGTTATCTGAGCATATAGGTGAGAATTCATTTATAAATAAATAGATTAGCTGGAAGAAAACTTTCAGATTTGAGCCCCAGTGCTGTACATTCTGATGTACATGCATCTGTTCCTGTAAAAATGTGCTGCAGGTATTTGTGAACAAATGGGGACCCATAAATTAAATAATTTATTTCGCTGTTTTTCTGGATTCTGTGATCACTTAAGCAGCCATGTAGTCCTGTGATGTTTCTAATGTGCTTGCTTAGGCACTTTCTTAACAGTTGAGTGTTCCCCAAAGATTGTAGGACTGGAGCTAGGCCTGGGCAAAAGACCTGTGTGATTTAGTGAGAGTGCTGTGAGCCACATGTAACTTTCTGCTCTGAATCTGCCAAGGACAACAGAGGCTTCTTTTCAGTGATCGGGTGCAAGGATGCTCAGGGTTAGAACAAATTGTCTGAAAATACAAGGTTCAATTTCTCTTCTTCTTCCTGGCATCATCAGTTCAGCAAAGACATAGGAGCTGTGGCTGGAGTGTGCTGTTGTGGTTTAAGAATGGTACTCCCCAATTTAGTACTCTCATTGAGACTCTCCAAACCCCTGAAATCTGGCCAGAAGATAGTTGCACTGTAAACCGTAAGGAAGCAGAGCAAGAGAGGTCTGACCTGTATGAGGCTGCACACTTAGAAAAGGGAAAGACTTTAGAAACCTAAAAGTCAGGAAGAAAGGGGCAAACATAGATTGCTTTCCTCGAAATGGAACTTGGCATCTAGGGAGGAATGTCTTGCAGCAGGTGACACTGCCATGAAGAATGGGTTTGGAGAGACAATGATGCCTCCTCAGTGGAGATTTAATATTCTGCCACCATGCACTCTAGTAGAGTTTCATACAAACTCTTTTCCACAGTATTTTTTGTGTTAGGTAGAATATATTATATTTTAGGTGTGTCTGCATCTCCTCAGCTGCCTGTCTGGAGCTTTTTTTTTTTTTTTTTTCCCCACCCCCTCTTCTATCTCTGTTTCATGTACATCTTTACTCTGACTCAGATTGTCAGCGCTCCTGGCCATCCTTTTCCGCAGACCAGCAGTCTTCCAGTGCTCCTTCCTCTCCAGGTAAAGCTCATAATATTTCATTGTTCCATCATGTTCCATCACCTTTGTTAATTACTAAATCTTTGCAATGCTCTGTCTGGAGTTGCCTGCTATGGCACAGAAAATATAGAGCAGTTTTTTTAAAAAAAGCATAGGCATTTCAGTAGAATTTTGAGTTTGAAGGTTGTTCAGGTTATAAATTGCAAATGCTAAAATAAAATAAAATAAAGTCATTTTCTGCAGACCAGAGGTGTTTTCTAAGTACATTAATGAAAACTCAGATTTTTCCATGAAAAACTACTTTAAAGTGTTTCAAATTTTTTGTCTGTGCTTGCCAAAGAGGAAGTGTAAAATATTTTCTGTCTTTCTAGCCAAATAGTCCACTACCAGAAATGCATCTACATACAGGTCATATTATATATAAAATTGTTGTGTTGATAATTCAGAAAAAATATCAGTAATTTCTTGGCATTGTGTTTATAATCCTTGATTGAAAATTCATAGAACTGTAGAACTGTTTGTGTTGGAAGGCACCTTTGAAGGTGTGTAGCCCAACCTCCCTGCAATGAGCAGAGACATCTTCAACTAGCTCAGGTTGCTCAGAACCTGACCTTGAATATTTCCAGAAAGGTCAGAATTTCTGTTTTAAAGCGGGGATTCTCTTATTGTGGGGAGTGTGTTTTCTGTCATTTCGAAGTAGTACTTGGCTCAGTGTTATCAGCTGGATAGTTGTACCTGTTACCATAGTTGTGCTGCTACCCACAAAAAATAGAAAAAATGAAGCTGGGGATCCCCTAAATTATTCAAACCATACTTTGATACTGTTTCATATTTTTGTTCGCTCATTGTTATCCATTGAAAATTAGTGTCCAAAGTTTTTCTTTTTTCTGTCACTTTAACCTTCATATTTAGAAATTGTGTCTTTTTTAACACAATTTTTTTTAAACACTGCATTGTATGAAAGGTTTCTTTCTTACAAAAATGGCTGTGAATTTATTTTTATAAATAAAAAAATGTGCTCCCTGGTGTTTTGCTTGAGCCCTGTTTCAAGGCCCGTTATGGCAGGGGAGCTCTCATTAAGGCTTTTTCTTGCTTAGAAATTTTAAAAATAGAGGGAAGGACATACTGTGTTTGCCTCATACTAATCAGCTCTTCACCTCTGTGTGCTCAGATAAGAGCTCTTTCAAATAGGCTGAGGCACAGTCTTGAATTCTGGTTCCTTTTTCGTTGTGCCACTCCTTCTCTCCCCTCCCATGAAACTGAAAAGCAGTAACTGTGAATGATCCAAGAAAAGGTGTTTCTGCAAATCCATTTGTGTGGCCTGTGCATTGTATCTCTCATAAGCACTCTTTGGTGACTGTTCAGCAAACACTAAATGGTTTTAGGTTCAGCAGTTTTTATCACTTGCTGTCAGGAAAACTTAGAAGTTTGTGAGTCCTCCTTTCCTAGAAACTGCGAAAGTTATTTATATCTTTTATAAATGAAAACAGTGAAAATTAATTTAATGAAAGCTAAAAGAAGTCTGTTTGAAAGGCATTTTGCTGCATATCTGAATCTGGAATTATTTTGCTGGTTTCACAGCCACTGTCTTGCATGATGGCTACAGCAAAGGGATTAAATAGTATGATACTAAAACCAAAAATTCAAGCTAACACTTCCTAAAACATACAACAGAATTTTCAGTTTTAAGTGTTGCAAGTGGCTCGTGCTTGTAATATTTGTATCTCCTAGCACCTGTCTTCTTTATTTATTTATTTATTTAAAACTGTAATTTCAGAGTTCATCTTTTCCTGTTACAGTTTCTGGAGAACAGATTTCCCTTTGTAATTTTGGACAGCTCTGTGCCTGATAATATAATATTTTGTCTTATTATTATTTGTAAAAATTCAAATCCATTTCTTCCATATGAAGATACTAATTACTGGAAAATGGTTGTAATTTAAAAAAAAAGTTTCCTGATATCCCCACTTCATTAAGTATTAGTTACATTTAGGTTATCTATTTCTGCTGTATTCCTTTAGCTTTTGTGTGGCATTTTGGCAGGGCTTTATTTGCTTTTATAACAAAAAGTATTTTATTTTATATACAATAACATAGTAGAGATTTCATAAATTACTACATTGTAATTATCTTATTGAATGTTCCAGCCAGCTACACACACAAAGGTTTCTATGGAGCTGTCACAATCTGCCTATGATTTATATGGAATTTAACCTGGTTTTATTCTCTGTAAATTCATTTACAGTCATGTAAACCACAATAGTGGTTTCATTTATATGCAGATTTTGTGGCTCTCTAACATGGCTAGGACCATGTTGGAAAAAGCACTTACTGTTCTTAATGTTCATCTGGCAGAATTTTGGAGACTGAGTTTAAAAATGAGATCTGTAACACTCTGCCTGATTTCTCGGACGCATGAAAGTGATGATATGCAAATAACTTTGTCACTAAAATTTTCGATATCTGAAGTTCTATAAAACAACCTTCTTAGTAAGGACCTCATCTTGGATGAACTGAAGATCTTGCCACCTACCTGTCTCTTGTGTCTGAGCGCAAATATGAGGCATCCTCGTGCCTAAGTTTTAGAGGGAACCAGCACACTGGCTCAGCCAATGTGTGACAGGAGCTGACTTGCTCACCATGAGAATGCTTACACTCCTGTGATGATCAAGGCCTGGTTTCTTGGTCTTAGTCAGAGTAATTACGCACCAGAATCTGGTATTATAAACTAAAACATGAGGTAGAGATGATATAAAAAGGAACTGTTCTTGTCACTGAATTGCACTCAGGCACTGTTGCTCTAGAGTGGTGGCCCATGGTATGGCTGAGTATTGCACAATAAGTTTTAAAATGCACAAAGCCATATATCATATTTATAATTATTTAATATACGCTGAGTGTGGGGAAAAAAAAAAAAAAAAAAAAGAAATATTAGCTTTAAAACTTCTCCAAAAGTTGAAACGCTTTGGGTAGAAGAAGAGTTAAAATTTTGCTTTTCATGAACTCTGCAACTTGGTAGTAACTTCAGTTTTCAATATTCTGTTAAAATGTACAGTATTTCAGATATCCAAATGAGTGGTAGTCAAATGTTATTGGTTTAAACTGTTATCTGCCTGTTTTTCACAGTGAAAAAAAGCCCAACGTTTTTAGATGTAAACACAGGACCCTTCATCAGGACCAGCAGCTTTGCCGATGAGCTTGACCTGGAGGGTGAGACACTGCTGACCCCAATAACTCACATCTCACAGTAAGTCAAGGCTGGTGAATTGTGCATTAGTTGACTTAGACAGGAGAAGCCAATTCAGGTGGGAGGAGCTGAAATACGGAGCTGATAGGGCTATCTCAGATATTTACGTCAAACTCTTTTTACCTTGAAGTTGGTGTGTATTCTGTTCTGAGTGCCAGTAAATCTTCATGTTGACCTAAAGAAAAATTTGATTGGTTGTGACACAAGGCTTTAGTTTTCAGCTAATGTCTCAGGGCAGCTGCTGGCTGATATCCTCAAGATTTTTCCACAGAGACAATGTGTGGGAGTTCTTGCCTGGTGAGAGTTATATTACTTCTTCCACAATTTTCCAGTGAAATAGCTGTTAAGTGCAAATTTTAAATACTACTTGTATGAAACACCATTTCAGTAGCACCTTCTCTAATGGTCAAATGATTTTCTACATTGGAAGAAAAGCTCTGTTTGATCATTATTACTGCTTTATTGTATATAAAATTATCTGAAATAGGCCTGGGGTTTTTTTGTCTTTTTCCTTTTAAAAGATTTTCCACTTGTGTTTTATGCTAAAATGTTATCTTCAGGTTCTCAGATTCTAAAAAATTGAGAATTGCAAAAGATTTTTCTTCACATACCTTTAAAAATAAATCTTCTGCCATTGTTTAATTCAAACTCCTGAAAAATACTTATTATTAGTACATGTGTCATAGTATGCTCTCTAGCAGAGGAAAACCATTCTTTCCCCTCTGGTTTCTAGAAATCTGAGGATTTCTGCAGTGAAACCACAGATGAAAATTCTTGGCATTCTTGTATTTCTGAGGTAGAAAACATGTAGAAATGCCTGCTGCCAATTTTCAGGCCTTCTTTCTATACCACATAAATAGCAGAGAAACACAAACGTACTTTATATAGCCATTTTGTAATGGCATTTATGGAAAAAAAAAAGTTTGGGTGGAATTTTCCCTGCCCCTAAATCAAGGTATTTGCATTTTCCTCTGAATCACCCAAATGTACATCTGTTTGTAGGCAGAGGATTTAGGAGACTTGTATTCTGGAAGATTTCTTAGTGGTACAAGCAGGAGGAGGAAGTCATAAATTTCCTTAAGCCATAGACAAGAACAATGGAGCAACAAACCAGATCTAGATGTTTTCTTTTCGTAGCTTTTTTATAACTTTAATTTGCCACAACATTGCAGGCTTTCTTTAAGAGAAATAAGCTTTGATGCTAGGAGTTTTCATTATCCTTTTTGCATTGGGAATTATTTAGTTATTTTTCATTGATACTTTTCAAATTATGTGCTTCATCTCTTTAAAGTTCAACTTGTGTAGCAGCTGAGATTTTTTTTCTTATGAACTACTTGTGGGAGACCTTAGGATATAGGTAATGTGTATCAGCTGAAGAACTGTACCAAATTAACATCCTGGTCTATCAGTAACTTAGATATTTCTTTTTTACTTTCTTAATTTTTAATTGTAACCTTTGTTGAAATCTCCCTAGATTGCTCAAAGTCACAACTGATGGTACAGAACTTGTCCCTGTATGTGGCTTGAATTGAGTCTCCACTAGGGTGGAAGAAAGTGGAAGTCATTGTTTCTTTTAAGACCTTGCATTTAGATTCAAAACTGGATAAATTGGATGAAATGGAAAAGCGAATAAACTATTGTTGAAAAGCATCTTTTTGAAACATGGGTGCCCAAATGTTGTAGAGCCTGAGAACTGTTCACTTAGAAATGCATCTACTTTGTATGCAGTTTATTAAAAATACCAGATCAGTCTGCAGATATAAGGGTTTGTTGAACAGTGAAAACCTCGTGTTTTGTCAGGTCAGTTGGACTATTGGCATTCAGACAATGTGTATTCCCAAATATTGAAATGAAAAATATTTCAGTGTTTGTTTAGCTGTTGATTTGTGCATTCTGCTTGCATTTGAGGTGGTTGAAAAGCAAGTTGCTGTGCTGTGTGTCTCTGGGTACTTGTGTTGCTGGATGCTGAAGACCAGTCCATTTCCATCAGTTATTTAGAAAAAAGCTTCTTAAGCTTTAGGCAAATGCTTCATTTCAAAGTCCTAGGACACATATTTATGAGCTAGTTTCAGATGTTACTAGGAGTTGCCTGTGAGACACGTGGGCTTAGATTTAAGGATCAAATTTAGAGTTGTTCATTAGATACATCTCTGTGTGCAAAGCCACCTGACAACTTTCTGTATAATGAAAATGGTTAGTCACTTCAGGTCTTATATGTGTGTGTTTTTAGTTAAAGCTTTAAAGTTCTGCTATGCCTGAGAAAATCTAGGATGAATTATTTTGTTCTGATGTCCCCAGGTGTGAAGCATTTTATTTCTTTAAAGCACATATAAAATTATGATTGCTCCAACTTTGTTGATAAGGAAATAGGCAACCATATGAAAGTACCTGACAAAATTACAGCATCAGCTGTATCATAAAAAAGTCAATTAAGTGAGAATATATCTAGTTTGGCATCTTAAAAGCAATTCATACTCCATCAGAGGAAGAGAAGCATGAAGACAGTTTCAGAATTGGAAGCATAATGTAAGAGACTTGACTGAAGAATGCTTGGATTTGGGATTCATAGAACTATCTCCAGGTCAATTATATATTTATTGCAACATATGCATTAGCTTATCCATTAATCACAGAAAGGTGGCTTCAGAGTAAGCATTATTTTTTTGAAATAAATATATGAGTGAATTTTACACTGTTAATTTGAGACGTCCAACTGGAAAGTGACTTTTAGTTGACAGTATGAAAAATATTTCCTTTTGACAGGTAGTATAAATACGTCAGAAGTGTGGGGTACCTACTGTGTTACTGACAGGCAAATACTTGGCATTGTTGTGGCTTAAAAAATTAATGAGTTGTTAAGTTTTTTTTCTTCACTTGTATTAGTGACCCTGGAAGGTAAATGCCACTGGTGATAAAGGGTTTTAGGCTTCTAGGCCTAAAGGTTCCTTTAAATTAAATTTCAGTGCTCTGTTAGTTTATGCAAAAATTAGTTTCTTTTGGTGAAAGTAGGTGCATGTTCTCACTGAATTTAATAGTACTGATTTTGTGTCAAATACTAAAAATGCAGGTATGGGGTTTTTTTGCAGGATGTATGTCTGACTATTTTAAATCTGTTTGGAAAGAAATATTTTATTAAAAGTAGCTCTATTTCTGTGGAATTGCAAATGGGAAATCTTTCACGTGGAAGGAGTTAACCACTGTCACTACCCTTTGGAAGAAACAAAATAATAAATGAAAGCACATTGAGGCCTGATATTCAAACAGGAAAGTTATACAAATGTCATAGAAAAAACCAGATTTGCAACAGGTGCACGCAGAAATATAGAATAAGATAGCAGTGTGTGTGGGAGTGACTGCCCTTTTCTTGCTACATGAGAAGTCTTAGGAGCAGAAGATGCAGATTTAGCGGAGGGCTTTGTGTAATGAGCTGTTACGGATCTCATAAAATGATCGGTAACAGTGTAAAGAATGCAATACACAGAGTGTTTTTTGTGATAAAACTTGGCTCTTTAGTGCTTTGTTTAATGCTTGTTGTGGCCTATTCTGTTGTAAAAATGAACTAGAAAACTGAACTGCAGCAATTCCACTTCTCTCCTGATTTATTTCTCTCTAATCAGTGCATTCCTACTTTGTCTCCTGTTTGCTGTTTCACTTCTTCAGTTTTTTGGTTTATTTGCATTTTAAAGCAGTGAAAAATCAATGCTACTTGTAGCTAAGCCTCAGCCACTAAAAGGCTATCACCCTGTGTTTGTGTAATTGTTTAATTTCAGCATTACTATGGATCCAGCTGACCACATGTGTTTCTGGCTGTAAGCAGTTGCTAACATTGCAGATTTGTGATCCTGTTATTGTCTGTATCAGCATAATGATAATTCTTGATGTTTTAATGACTCTTCCCCATGTTTCATGGACCTCTTTATTGGGGAGATGAAAACACATTTAACAATGTTAAACATTGGTTTTGTCTGTAAACATATAATTGCTTTCCTGCAATGGCATGCTGATGTCATTTTAGATGTAGTATGGTGAGCTTGCACTAAAAGAAGGCTTTACATTGCAAACAAAAAGCACTTTCTATTTGTTATTAAGAGTATTTCCATCCTGAAAAAATTCTGTGTTGTGAAATCAGCTTTTTTCTACTCTCTCCATCAACATCATCAGTGTGGTACAGAGCCTTTTAGGCGTTGTATTAGGAGTAAGTGGGAGACTCCAGTGGTGGAGGTGGTTTAAAAAATAAACCCTTCCTTATTAAACAACAACAATTAAGCAAACAGATGTATGGCTTCTTAATAATTTCCAGATCAACAGGAAATGATAACATGAGTCTTTCTGAATTATTGAAATTAATGCTTCTGAATGCTTTGAAATATGCAGATATTTGAAGTAAAGGGTGCTGATAAACACCGAGTGCAGTGTCCATGGTGCTGCAGTTACCACTGGCTTTTATTGGAAATAATATTTTCTTTCCTTTTCTATTTTTATTAAGTGTTCTGTGTTTTAATTGCCAGCATATAGTTTGTTGACATGAGGTGTAACCTCATTGCCTAGAAAAAACAGCGTTGTATGTGTCTCTAAATTGTCTCTTTTCTTTTGGATTATCAGTGAGTGGAATCCCTATTTGCTTTGATTTGCTAACTCATATTGTAAAAGATTCCTCCTTTTATCTTCCTGTTCTATACCAAAATGACCCTCTGAAGTCTGAGCAAATATTTCTTTTTTGTTCTCAAATAGGCCAGATGGAACAGCTGACTTCTGCTGTCAGAAGAATTCCTTCTGAAATGCTGTTAACAACATTTAAACCGTGACTTCCACAGGGTCCATTTTATTATTAGTGACAAGGCATGTTTCAAGAATAGCAGTGATAGCAACTACGTAAGAACATGCTTAAGACCAGAGCTTAAAGTTCCGACATCACTGCTTACTGTCACGTGCTGTTATTCCAGTCGTTTACTTGACTTGCAACAGGAAAGGCCTCAGTGCTTGCTGTACAGTGGGCAGTATCCCTTTTTCGTTTGGCACGTTTCAGTATGTTGTCAAGCTCCCTTAGGAATGCTGCTTACAATCTGTTGATTTAATAGTTTACTAAAAAGGGGAGGACTGTTTCCCCGAGTTATTCCCTTTGGTATGGAATAGTATCATTGTATCCTGTGTTTTCATTGTAAATTTATTATAAACTTGGCCATAGAAATTGACCCTAGAACTCAGATGTATCAGGAATCTGATTTTTTCTTCTATTCAGTTGCTGTGAGAAACATTTGAGGATATGAAGTTTCCCTGAAGTTGGTTTAACAAGCAGTCGTGAAAGTTCCCTGTTCTCAGCAGGAAACTTCAGAAGGGTTGTAAATAAGACACTGCAATGATTTCAGTGTCATCATCCCATTCTGATTTCTCGTTGCAGGTTGTAAGGGGAGAGCAAAAGAGCTGTGGCAGTCCAGTCCTAAATATGGTTAATCCCTTAAGTAATCTGTGGTCAACGTGGTACAGTCATCAAAGAGGACCCAAAGCATTTCTGATTTAAGAAAACATTAGTTTGCTGTTCATCCCAGTTGTAGGCAAATGGGTATTTTGGTATGTTCGTCATGGTTTATAAGAACTTTATTACTGACTTACAAGTATTGATACTAGCTAGAAGCACTGCCAAAATAGCTATGGTATACCCATTGTAGAAGTGTGGTAATAGTCTGATTATTATGCATTTCTGTGTGCAGGTGCCCCGATTAAAAATCACTATGAATTCTTCACCAGTGCTGAAAATAACTGTAAGCCGTTGCTGTGCTGAGACAAATGTGGACTTGTTGCCAGATGCTATTGCATCTGGATATATTTAATCTGTTATCCTGTGCCTCAGTTGGAAACTCTTTGAGTTGGGGACTGCCTGTGTTTGTCTGGAATCTAACAGGTGGGATCCCAGCACACAAACTGTTTCTGTGTTCTGCATCCAATGCCTGCTACAAAGTTGGCTAAAGCTGACTGATTGTGTCTTCCATAATACAGGCAGATATTTACAGTATTAATTTTTATATATGGATTACCTGAGATGTGCTGAAGACTTGGGCAGATCTTCATGGTGTCTTATTTCACTCTTGACACTGTAGCAACTGAGCTGCTTCCAACAGCTCAGTAAGTGATGTGGCGAACATCTGTCCCATGTGGTTATTGCCTCTTTTATCTTCAGGGAGAAGTTCTTGTTGCTTTTCTCATAGATTAGATAGACTGTGTAATTTACATCTATAGGTCTGAAGACCAGAAGGGATAATTAGATCATTCCCTTTGATCTTGTAAAAGACGAGCTGTAACACTCCATCAAGTTGCAGCATTATTGTGCTGTGTTCTTAATATGAGCACAATAAAAGAATTGCATTAAAGAACGAACAAGATGAAAAAGTTCAGGCAGGAACCTACACTTTGCAATTTCATGTATCCTTTTTTTTTATTATGTTAACTTTCTATCTATATATTTACTGCAAAGGGAAGTGCTATCATATACTGGTGCTACTATTTGCCAGAAGTCAGTGCTGGACAAATACATCTTTGTTAGAGGTAACAAACCTATATGAAATAATACTCTCATGATCTTTTCTCTGTTACTGCAGATTGTCACTGGTGTATTCAAGGGCAGTATAAAATTACTGTTTGGCTATTTTATGTTACTGACATGGTATAAAAGTAATGTGCTGACTTTTCCTAGTGTACAAACCATCTAGGCAGAAGCTGAGATAGCTTAGCTATTTCTTTTGTGTTGCAGATGAACATTGCATTCCTTGGTCTCCGAGTGCTGGTTTACATCTTGATTGATGTCAAGTAATTAAACCAGACTCCAGCTGCTTAGTGATTCAGAAGTACAAGGGTCCTATGCTGTAAAAACAACAAGCAACTCCCCACTTACTAACTTTTATCATTGTTTACTTTGGGCATCATGCAGAATAACAAGTGCAAAACCTTTTTTTTTTTCTTCTTTTTATTGAACGGGGAAGAAAATAAAAATATCCCACTTTTATCTAATATTAAAAAAATTAGATTTATTATCATCTTCAGTTAACTCCAGAATTAAAGTTCAAATTAAAATTGCTTGAATATATTATCAATACATTTTTCTTATTAACTTCATTTCACAGTATTTAGAAAAGAAATAGTGCAGTTGCAGGTTTTTTTCAGAAGTAAATGCTGCTGCCAGTATGACCAGTACCCATTTCAGACTAAATGTAGTATTTTCCTCCTGCTGTACTTCTCTGTAAATTCTATTACAGCATTGACATGTTAAAGCGTTTCTTCTGCAGCTGCTGTTTCTGAGCACTATTGATGATTTTTTTTTTTCTGAAGTTAAAAACATGGTCAAGTATGATTAACGCCCTACTGATGTAGCAAAGCTTACTGCAGTGGAAGGTTTTGTTTTAAACATTTGCCAAGTCCATGGCAGAGCTGTAAAGTAGTGAGCTCTGTGCGTCATCTCAGATGCTGGATGTGTGAAGTGCAGCGTGCGTGGCCTTGGGTGCTTGCCCTGGACAGAGAGCCCATAGGAGGCCATGGAGCTGTTGACTGAAATTTGCTTTGTTTATGTAACTGCAAGGACTGAATATAGCTGTGATTTCACTCAGGGTCTCAGGAACTTTGTCGTTCCTTTGTGCAGAACTGTGTGTTTTGTTTTACTTCTAGCAGGAAGTTCAGCTGGGAAAAGCTAAAGTATTTTCATTGTCTTGCAGACAAAATACCTTAAATATCTTACACTAGTTGTCAGTCTGTTAGCAAGCTAAAGCTAAGCACCTGACCTGTTGCTTGTGGTAGTGTTTTGGTCTGTGTTTTTCTCAGGTTCCTGTATCACACCCAATTTTGTGGTTACTGAGTGCCCTTTGGGATAAAAATAAATGCAGAAGCTAGTCATTGCTATGTCCGGTTACTCCTCTATGTCTGACTTTCCCAAGGAAAACTGATGTGTTTCTGTTCATTTTGTCCCCCCTATTTCTCTACATGTAAACTGTATAGGTATAATGTCAAAAGGGAAATGGATCAGAAAGTGGTAACTGTTGGTGGTGGTCGCCTGTCTTCATGTCCTTTTGGTCAGGGGCCTGCTCCACAATTAAGTCCTATCTTCCTGTGCAGCCAAGTGTCATTGGTACAGAAATGTCTCTGAAAAGGGGAGTTATTGGGAGTGGTGTGGCTCCCAGGAACTTGATCTTTTAGGAATTTTGGGCCCCTGAAAAGTTGCAGCCTTGAAAACAGAGGCAAAGAATGTTGAGTGTGACGCAATGTCCTGCAGAGAGCCGGGGAATTGAGCAGACCAAAGTAGAAAATGAACAATCATTATGTAAGTCTCGGTTTATGAGAGGTTGTCATGTTGTCTTTTGTAGGTGCGATGGTTTTTTTTGAGGAATGGCACTTTCAAGCAGGCTAGATCCATAATGCATGCTGTGTATGAATGGAAAACACCAGGCAATGCCAGAAAAGTTTAATGGTCACTATGAAACAAAGCTGAAGGGCAGTGAACAGAGAGCTGTATCTCGCACTTGGAAATTGCTTGTTTGTCTGTGTCTGACAGTAAGTTTACTGTCTTGAAACCTTTAACATACAGGCAGTGAAACCACCTGAACTCTCCCTGTGACTTCTTTTTCTCCCCTGTAGTACAGCTTTTAATTTGGAAAGAAGTCTTTTTGTGTTTGTTTTGTTTTTCTAATCAATACGTATGTAGGCTCTGGCTAGAATTTAAGAACAGCTCATAGAAACCAAGGTCATACTAGGGCTGCTGAAAATTTGACACCAGTGTGTATGCGATTTGATTTTTATTTTTTTAATAAAAGCGAACAAAACTGTGTGAAGAAAGAACTTTATTTTTTTAAGGCTATTGTTTTATTACAGAAATAAGTCTAGTATTTTAAAAATAGTTCCTCATTTTTTTATTTGATGATAGAACCCCAACGTATCACAACATTCCTTAGTATCATCTAAAGAAAAGTACTAATTGAGTTCTAGAACAACCAGTTTTCCATACAGGCTTTCTCCATGCAAGTTAAGCTCTCCTCAAGGACTGCTGAGCCTGAGGTTCCTTATTCAAAAACAGGTCTGCATTAAGACTGGGATCCAGAAGTGGTCAAGCTGCGCGTAACTCCTCTCAAGTTATAGCTTTGATATGAGGGACTTCACAGGTATTAGGCAGTGGTGAATGGTTTGAAAATCTTCACAATCCATTATTTAAAAGTTGATTTTAACACAAAACACAAGTTGGTCTCGGTCTGTCATGCAGACTGTGGGACATGCAGAACGGTGCCAGAGCAGTGCGAGATGTGATGTCAGTTTTCCTTTCGTTAGCGACGTGAGCTGGCAGCAGGGCTTAGCTGACCACAGTTAGCGTGACAAATAGAAGAAACAAGCTTTGTATAAAGCATTTGTTATTCACCTAGGTCTGCAAGTCAGGGGTCAAATTCCCTCTATTTTTGAGTGTGAAGTGTTCAAGAGCTTTGTGCTGGTAGTACAGGGAGGTTGACAAGGTGAAATGCATCCTTCTCTTCTCCCATCCTACCTAAAGGTGAAGATGCTGAGCTGCCACATGTGTGTGCTTTCATTGTATTGGTGCCCCAAAACTCCATTCTGGATTTAGTCCTGCTGAAGTTGGCTGGCTGTAGGCATTCAGACAAGTAAAATGAGTCCTGTATGGAGATGTTCTGCTGTACCAGCTCCTCCTGGGAAGTGACAGAGACAGAAAGCTCAGTTTGAAAGCACTACTCTATCTCAGCACACTATAGAGGAAAATTTGGCAAACTGGGACAAATAGCATTTGTTTCAAGAAAAAAATCACAATCTGATCTTCTGGTTCAGCAGCACAAATGTTACTTTCTCCTCTATCTTCTCTTTCCACCCGATATTCTTAGCTATTTTTAAAACTGTGCAGCTTTTAATGGTTCTTGTTATTATCAATTTCATAGAATAAATAAGTAATGCAGGGGGAATAGGAAGTCAGGTGCATAATTAAACAGATGTTACAAAACTTCAGCCATGTTCTAAGTGTGAGAAATATGTTAAAAAGTTGAAAGGCCAGTCATCTTTCTTCTGTTTTTTTAATGACTTAGTACTTCAAAATGTTTAGGCTTTGTGAGAAATGTCTTAGAAGGAAAGGTAAGGATTTGCATGTATGCTTTGTCCTAGAGGATTTGCACTGTGGTTGGTGTACACAGGGCCTTGTGCCAAGGACCAGAAGGTACTAGACAAGAAATAGCTGTCTTTGAGTCCTAAAATGGCTGCTGGGATAATAAATAATGGAGGGTTGCAACCACAGAATATTTGTTCTTCAGTGAATTTAGAAAGGGTTCTCAGTCTGTCTGCTTTTGTTTTAGAAACCTAACCCCAGCCATGTCTGTGTAAAAATTTCAGATACTAATATGGAAATTGTGGGGGGGTTTTTTGGTGGTTGTTTGTTTTGGGGGGTTTTTTTGGTTGGTTTTCTTTTTTTTAAGACCACCCACATTGGGCACCTGCCAGGTCTTCTGGGGTACTTCCTTTGCTTTGCAGGACTCTGAGGTTTTCTGTAAGTGTGTGTGCTGGGTCTCATCCATTCATCATTATTACATCTTAATGTAGGTCTCAGGTTTGCTAAATTATGTTAAATCACTTCCATATTGAAACACATGAATGATTTTAAATCACTGTGTGCTGCAAACAGCAGGATCAGATTATTAGAGCTCTTAATTGTGTCTGTCTTTTTGTCTGAAAGCTTGAAAGCTTTTGGTCTTTTGCTGTGAATTATGAACTGGCAAATAATGTATACTATAGACCTTCCAGTCTTATCACCAGTGGCACATTTGAGACATGCTACAACTAGGAACTCTTCTTCTGAGGGAAGCACAGTTTAAAGGTATGAACTTCTCACAAAAACAGTTAAATATAAATCATACCTAATGGAGCTGTGGTCAGTATAGTTTGTAGATCCCGTAAGAGAGGAATGAATTATTAGAAATATTTGGATGGCAGGAGTCTCTCATTTGCTAATTACATTTTGATGCATGCAAGGTGCCCCTGTGTCAGAAATATCTGAAGGATAAGAAAAACACAGAGAACGGGAGAAAAGCAAGCCAAGAGTCTGGAGTGTGAGAATATTCACATCTGAATTGCAAGTCTCAAGTTCAGTTCCTACCTGATTAGGCAGGGCGTTTCTGTAGATTGCAGAACATATGAAAATGCAGTAGAGAAAGGAGATTGATAGCTCTACAGAGTTACACATCAAGGAGAAAACATTTAAGAGGGCACATGGCAGTAGTGACAGACCTGGTACAGAGACTGAAAAAAGAGGAGAGGGATTTGATAGCAGGAAAACAAAATGAGACAGAAAGCTGTACCTTAGTTACTGACTTATCCTTGTCCTGTCTGTGCTTCCTCTGGTCAGCTTATTGAAAGGCTGGAGCACTACAAA
This sequence comes from Pseudotriccus pelzelni, assembly GCA_035584735.1. NCBI lineage: Eukaryota > Metazoa > Chordata > Aves > Passeriformes > Tyrannidae > Pseudotriccus > Pseudotriccus pelzelni. The sequence continues at coordinate 15,223,557 of JAWMRA010000161.1, read as the reverse complement.
TGCCCAAATGAATTGGTTTTAGGGAGGGTTAGAGAGGAAGGGGACAAATCTTGGAGATGCTGTGATGAAGCAGATGAGTTGTGGGAGAATGAGAAGAGGAAAAAGAGTAATTGAAGGATGTAAGCTTCAGTGAACAGGAATAGTCGTATCAGCAGTGACAGAAGGAGGAAATGAGCTCAGGATATGGGAGAAAAGTTGGCTGATCTTGGTGATACCATTGGACACGCTTACGTTTGGTATGCAATGCCTTTAATTCTGTTGGCAAAAGGGTGTATTTCAGAGTCAAAACATTACAGTTGGCTTGATGGCTTCTTATTTTTCAGATATTAAATTTGTGATGCTGCATTCTAGACACCTCGCCACTCCTGTAGGAACTGCGTGATTGTGGATGTGTATTCAGAAGTAATTTCCAGGAAATTAAAGTTGTAATTTTTTTCTTCCTGTGTTTCTATCCAAATAACTTTAAAAGTAAGTGTATATCCTCTATATGCCTTGGACCTCTGGTGTCCTTTGAGAATTTTCTCATGGTAGTATCATTTGTTGGACATGTAGGCTTCTATATTCAGAGGTGCTTGTGAGTTACACTGTATGTCTGACTCAGTGAGGTTACCTTACAGTCTTGTTATATGATTTCATATAATTAATTTTATAATTGAAATATAGAGCCACCAAGATGATCAGAGGGACAGAACACCTCTCCTGTGAGGAAAAACGGAGAGAATTGGGATTGTTCAGCCTGGAAAGGAGAAGGCTTCATGGTGACCTAATTACTGCCTTCCAGTACCTGAAGGGAACCTGAAAGAAAGATGGGAGAGGGACTTGTTACAAGGGCCTTTTGTGATGGGACAAGGGGGAATGGCTTCAAGCTGAAAGAAAGTAGGTGTAGATTAGATATTAGGAATAAAGTCTTTACTGTGAGGATGCTGAGGCACTGGCATAGGTTGCCCAGAGAAGTTAGGAATGTCCCATCCCTTGCAGTGTTCAAGGCCAGGTTGGATGAGGCTCTGAGCAACCTGGTCTAATGAAAGGTGTCCCTGCCTGTGGCAGGGGGGTTGGAATTAGATGATCCTTGAGATCCCTTCCAAACCAGGTCATTTTGTGAAAAAAGGGATTATGTAAAGAAAACAGCCTTTGAGAGAGAATAAGCATTTTTTTCTTTTTAATTTTTTTTTACTTTTTTTTTCTTTTTACTTTTTTTTTTTACTTTTTTTTTTCTTATATTGTTAATAAACCTGACAGTAATTTAGGATTGTGTCACTTTGGAAATGTGTTGCTCTTTTCCAAATTGCTTTCTATCATCCATACCTTACATTTTGTTTTGTCATAGTTTAAGGAACTGTAGAACTCTAGTTTCATGCTCAAGAAACGAGTTTAATTTGTTGTTTTCGTGGGGTTTTCTCATATTAAGACAAGAGAAATAAGTTAGAGATGTGAGAAATCCCCATGCTAATGGAAGGGTATCTAGTCTGACGCAAGGGGGCAGTCATGTTATATATGAAATTATCCCTACTTTGGAGTTACCCAACCATGGGTTAATAGGCAACTGGGTGACGAAATTAGCATTATAGGGTGGCATGAGTGCAATCTCACATTTCAGCAGGATTCACTGATGTAGAAGTAGAGTACCTGCCAGAATTTTAGGAAATATTTACCTGTAATCATTTTCTGAAGTGAAAAAGATCTGAGTGTATATGATAAACTGTTTTATTCTTAAAGGTTAAAGTCCATATAACTGTATGTATATGATAATGTAAGTGTTAGATGAGATGACTGCAGTACCTTCCACACTTGTCACATACAGGCATCTCACTCAAGTGTTAATATCACCTCAGGACTGGGGAATAAGAGGAAATCTAAACATAATGTATCTTTTAAAAACTCTGGATACAAAAGATTTTAGTTGGAAAGTGTACTTGGTTTAAAGATTGTTGATTCTCTGAGAGGAATTGAGTAGGAAATCTCTCCAAATTTGTTTTCGACAGGAGATAGGATAGTGCTCAGGAAGGCTTATTTCCCTCTTTCACATCCCTGCTCTTTGCATTCCTGAAAGGCCATTTGGGTGATGTTCAATACAATTAGTGAAGACTCAGTACAATTACTGTGTTCAGTGCTTGTTGGGAGGCACTGTAACTTAAAGTTGGCCAGATAGTGATATAGCATGAAAGTGAGACTGCTTCTTTTGCCTTGTAGGTGAAGTTGCATGAGCACAGAGTTCCAGAACTATAGTTTTAAAGTAAAGTGACTTTATTCCTAGTCTGTCATGACACATCACAAACAAGTCTTGCAGCATAGGTCTCAAGCACATCTTTGCATACAAGTTTCAAACATAGGTCCAGGGTGGGAATAGGTCGCAGAAGAGAATTCAGGGAAGAAAAATAGTTAACAGCTTAGCATGTTACTAAAGTTTGGAATCTGTTTCTTATTAAGAGAGATCACATTTTAAAAGCTGATAGACCGGATCTACTAGTTGCTTCATTATTCTGCTGCTGAACAAGGCTACCTAGAGTGTTCTGTCACTTTAGCATGTCACAATCTCCCTGGTTTCTGAAAGCTATTGATAGAAAAAGGAAAAACCCTTGAAAGATGAGACAAAGTGTTATAAATAGCGCTAAACCTTCAACTGGATGTAACAGAGTGTAAGTGACTCAGATGTGTGATAATCCTAGAGTTTGTTGCCGTCTCCTATCATGTCTCACTTGAGGTCGTTATTGTAGAAAATGGGTTTTTCCTTGGAAAATTATAGTACTTGGGAATTTGCATTTCTATGATGTTTCCTTATCATAGCTGACAGCATTTTGATATATATATATATATATTGGGGGCTGAGTATTAGTTTCATCACATAGGGCATACTTTGCTGTCATGACAGAATAAAAAGATTCAGATGATTATCCTTAATGAGTTCGCTTATTTCAACCTCCTTAGACAGGTCAGATCAACAAGAAAAAAAATTAGCAGATGTGCATGTACCGCTGCACAGATTAATTTTTTTCCAAGAATGTCAAGGCCTATGTGATCCTGTTGTCTGCGTGTCACTGGTCCTCAGATAGCTTTTGAACATGTTGTCTGGTCTTACTTTAATTTCATAGGAATTAAGTCTAAATGCAGTTGTGTAGGAGAGGGGTAAGAGAGAAAGCTCACAGGTGGTTCATCCACTCCGCTGGAAGTGTTATTGTTAGATGAGGCACAACCTACACAGGGAGCCACAATAAACCAGGTCTTGTAAATTTTCCTATGCATACAACTATTTCTTCTATTACAGAGAGGATAAGATGTTATCTAAGCTTGAGAGTTGGGAAATGCCCATAATTTAATGAAGTGAGCAATGAAATTGTTAGGGAAGATGGCTGTGACAGGCTGTTCTCTCAACCATGTTGGCACTTCTTGTAGTAAGCCCATATCCTTACAGCTATTAAATGATTGACACCAGGAGACAACCCCTGTCCTGGTAATTTTTCTGTTCTTCTTGACAGGTAGGTTCAGATTGATTTCATACGTCAATTTGATGGACATTTCAATTCAGGGAATGAATATTTCACTCTCACTCAAAGGCAAACTAGTGAGATTACACTAACCTTGAGCTAGGCATTGTCACTTCCAGCATCTGCTTCCAATGAGAAATTGTGTATATTCGAGTCCAGGTTATAGAGGGAAACAGTAATATAACAGCTCTGTTTGGTACAGATGGGCTGAAAGATACTGCAGCAGGTCTTTGACAATGTAAGGCTTAGAGTATCAGTCAAAGTAATTAATTTTTCGGACAGCAGTATGTTTTACTTATATCCATTAAAGGACAAAACAAGTGAGGTATATATAAGGCCTGAACAATTTTCTTTTTCTTGACATTTTGTAGTATATGGATTGTGTAGGAGTCCATCACTGACTCTTCTCCAATACTTGTTCCTGTGAGCTTTTGCATCTGAACTCCATTTTTGTTGCATTCATGAGAGGGAAAGTTCTGCTGCATTATGGGCAGGGAAGTAAACTACACAGTGTGCTAATTAGTCTTGGTTAATTAAAGGTAGGTGAATATGTTCTTATGAGCCTTCTTGTAAGATTGTTAAACTACATTTTTTAATCAAATGGAAATAAAGGTTTTTTCATCAGCTTATCATGGGACTTGGCAAATCCGTGGATAATTCGGTGACTGGATTCCTTTGTCCTTTTGTCCCTTCTTTACTCCAGAAAGACAAAGTGTACAATTTCATAATCTGTCCCTCAGATTTAAATGATTTTTAAAAATACCTTTTTCTTTTGTAAATCTTTGCCATAGGATAAAAGTTGTCAGTGTCCGAAGGATGAAATTCAAAGTGGTAGCATGTATATTTTCAGAAGTTCAGTTTTAACTTTGGGCAGAGGCTCATTTATAATCCGCATTGGACAATGTGTTTGTTCTCTTCGACAGTTGAATAAGGGGGAAAGACATGTTGAAAAATGTGTTCCTGTCCTCTTTTTCTGTGTGCTTTTCTCTACATCTGTGCTTAGCAGAATCCCTCGGGGTATCCTGGATTGTATTTACCAGGAAGAAAGAATACCTGATTAGACTAGCATTACTACTCATGATAATGGTGTCATCAATTAACTTATATGACTCAAAAGTGAAGCTTGCCAGTCATTTTAAAGCTTTGGATAATGAAAGTCAGGAAGTTTGTTCCTACGGCAAATTTCTTCAACCTTTGTTTAAAATAGTAAAAATTAAGTTCCTTTAATTGGGAAAATATACCATTGGCAAAAGGCAGGGCAAACTATAACTCTTTAACATTAGAAAACATGAGTCCATATTGGACAAGTTAGAACTGGTTTCTCCACACATCCGATAGTAGACAAATAACATCAGTATAATAATTAAAGCTTAATCCATGTAGTCATGAGCTATTATAAGTAATTGCAACTACTGCAGCTTATGAGTTTTGATTTTCTTATCTTTCAGAGTGGGTTTTTTTTCCTCTCTTAAAGGAGGGGAAATGCCTCAGTGCTTTTGAAGGGCTGGTAGGACAGCTTGACAGTTATGTAAGCAGCTGTCTGCAGAAATTCATTAAATGTCTGATTGCGCATAGCCATGCCTGACCCTTGGTGTGCTCATGCTGAGCTTTCCCCCCGCCAGCTACCTTCCTTCTTGTCTCTGGCTGATATTGTGGATACTCATTTACAGGGATGCAGACTTCACTGGTCCTCTTCACAGGAAAATATGCCATGATCACTTTGACTTTACAGGCAGGGGTTCACTTTTTTGTGTGAATTGCAAAAGGAATTTGGTCTCCAAATGGTGTGGCTTCACAGAAGAATGAATATGGTCCCTTACACATACTTGCTTCTTACTACTCTGCTGTTTGAGGTTCTTCCATTTTCATAGATGACCTTCTAAGACATCCAGAAAGTGGGAGCTTCTCAGTTCCAACTTTACCTGATTCTGTGTTTGAAAGTACTGGTGTTTACCAATCTACTACACACCCCACTGTGTCAATGAGGGAATTAGAAGCAATTCTAGCATAAAAGGAGAGCCATAGCTTTTTAATATTGGAGGAGTATATTTGGACCTCACATCTTGTGCTTATTCTGTTCTGTGTTATATCACTTTATCCATTTCTGATATTCAGATTTTTAATTTTTCAACACCATGGTTTCATCTAGTTTTCTTCTTTAAATGAAATTTCATCAAGATTTTAAAAGAGATCTCACACCTCATGTGTTTCTTTACCTATATGATGATGCCATTTATAGCCAAAAGAGTCTTAAGATTAATGTGGGGTTCCTTCTGGCTTCTGTTAAGATTGTGGGTTTTTTCCCACTTGTTGAAGCTGAGAGGGGGCAGGACTAAATCATGCCAAGACAGGAGCCACTAGATTTAGCAGGGTTAGATATGCTAGAACTGGAAGTTCTGGGAAACATTTTTGGAGACACAGTATGGTGGAACTAAAAGCATTGTTCTAAGGTTGCAGAAGGCTGTCAGACTGTGCTTTCTGCTTCTTCTGCCCTAGTAGCTGCACTGATCATTCTGTTTATTGCTACAGCTAAATGTTGTATCATGAACTTTATTGAAAAATAATTCTGGTCTTGACCATTCCATGCTTCCCATGAAACACCAGACAAACTCAGCTGAGCTGGCAATTAAGCCAAAGGAAGAATACACAACTTTTGGGGGTAGCTGTCTTCTGATCATGTAGCCCCCAATCTAGGTAATTGGTTAAGCATGCACTTTGAGTGCTTTCTGAGTGTTAATAGCTTCAGTGGAGGTAACATTTTGTTTAACATACAGCATGTGCCTGCATGTGTTGCTGAATCAGATCCAGCTGAATCCCTGTAAATGATCAGGGATTAGAACTGAGATTCTCCAATTCTCTTGTTTGGACTGTGTCTGCCAACTATGAGCCAGGTTGAGTAATCATAACACTGCCAGCCTCAAAAAGGTCATAAATTGTGAGTTAGGCCCTGGTGAATCACAAGATTTAAGGAGGTATCGACATCTCTTTTTAACCATTTGTTTTCTTAGTCCTTTGGCTACACAGTTCTAAGCCCTTCTGTAAAGCTATCAGTACACTTAAAAATTTGAAGGTGTTTGCATAAATCCTTGAAGCTTCAATCCTTCAAGTTTTTTCTTGAATTCTTTCTCTTGATCTGTATGTAATCTTTGTTACACGCACATACACCCCATGTCTTTGTTTACTTTCATCACCCAGAGAGAGGACACCAGATCAGTTGATGGCTTTGGAGAGGGATTAGAGTTCTTATGTCCTGGAGGATTCTTATCTATGCACAAAATAGACCAAAAGATAGTGAAGAAACTGAGGCACAGAGAAAAAGGAAACCTTTATTATTTCACTGGTTGAATCAACTTGTACTATAAACTTGTGTCTGCTTTGGCTGGTACATATCTAGAATTTTAAATCTATAAATCTATGTTTGTGAGCTTGTCTCATAAGAAACATGTTAAGAATCAGCAGTGGTTGTTTTATTGCCTAGGATATCCAGGCAAAAGGCTTCCATTTTTGTAGTGGTGTAGCAGGAAGTATGAAACAGAAGTCAAGAGAAAATTTGTCACCTTGGCCCTTTGAGCTGGGAGAAACTGGAGAGCATCTGATCCCAGTGCCAAGCAGACCCCTCAGCCCGGTCTCTGTCCAGTGAGGACACTTTTCCCTGATGGCGTGGAAGGCTATGGGCATGTGTATGGATAAATGTGTGTGTATGTTAATTTACAAACTCATTAATTCAAGTGAGCACTTCCCTTTTTCTACACCATTTATTCCTCTCTGCTTTTAAGCTGATTTGTGCTCCTTAATTGCTCTTGTACTTTTGGCAGCTGAGGTGCCTTTTGTGCAGGGAAACCTGACTCTGTTTTCTATCTAATCTACGACTTGGTTTGCAGTTTGTCAATGTTATCCACAGATTCTCTGCAGTGATTTATTCTCACCTCCTCATCCCAGAATTTTATATCTCTGAAATTTTCTGCCAATATCTGTTTTATTTAATCTAAAAAAAAATGTGTCCAGTAGGTTTGTCCTTCCTTTCTCCTCAGCTGCCAGTGCAATCAAGAGGAGATGTATATTTTGTATTGTTGTCACAAATTTGGGTTCATGTATTGATAATTTCTACTTAAAACCTCTGTGACTGTGTGGATGCTCACAACCACACTCCCCTAATTCTCACTGGAAAGTATAAAATGAATTTCTGAAAGCCAGAGCAAAAGTGTTTTTGTGAACTTAACCCAAAGGTAGGCAGCGGGTAGCTCATTTCCCGCCCAAATCCCGGGGTTTGCTCTGCATTCCAGTGCTGTGCCGTGTGTTTGTCGTCCGAGCACAGACACATGTTCAGTCTAGCAGCTCCTCTTTCAGCCAGTGTTTGAGCAGCGGTTAAAAGAAGATGCACTCATGTGGAAAATCCTGGCAGCAGGCACCCTGGATTGTGTTACAGCAGCTGTCCTCAATGGGAAGGCATTGATGTTTACAGTGTGTGTTTTTCCATGGAATTTTGTTTGTCTGCTATATATATACAACACAGGCTATTCTTCTCTGTGGTGTGTTTTTCAGTGCTTTATATACAAAGTATTTTCTGTGGTAATATTTATATATTAAGGGGGAATGCAGATGTAAGGCAGACACGTGCTTGAAAACATTCACAATTAGAATGTCTGATATGTAGTAACTTAGATTAATCAGCATCTTTGAAACAAATAGAAAAAGGGAGGCAGTAAAAAGCCTGATGGGTCTCAAGCATACCATCTTGCTTCAGCATAATAGTGAAAAATCTGGGTAAAAATAAGAAATGCTTTTTTAAAGAACCTATTTGTCAGCACATTAATTAGTAAATTCTTTTTATTTAGTAAGGTGTTTTTTTTATTATTTGCATGGCGCCTCGAGGTGGTATTGTAATCTGAATTGCAAATGGTTTAACTGACAGTAACAGTACCAGCTCCATTGCCCTTCTCTGGACACTCTCCAGCACCTCAGTGTCTTTCTTGTAGTGAGGGGCCCAGAACTAGACACAGAACTCGAGGTGCAGCCTCACCAGTGCTGAGTACAGGGGGAAAATCACTTTTCTAGCCCTGCAGGCTATTTTCAACCTAGGTCAGGATGCTATTGGCCTTCTAGGCCACCTGGGCACACTGCTGGCTCATGGTCAGCTGGCTGTTGATCAACACCGTCAGGTCCTTTTCCACCAGACCTCTATCCAGACACTCTTCCCTCAGCGCTCCATGGGGTTGTTGTGACCAAAGGACCCAGCACTTCCCTTTGTTGAATCCTGTACCGTTGGCCTCAGCCCATCAATCCAGCCTGTCCACGAGCCTCTGTAGAGCCTTCCTACCTTCCAGCAGATCAACACTCCTGTCCAACTTACTGTCATCTGCAAACTGCTTGAGTGTGCCCTCGATTCTCTCATCCAGATCATTGACAAAGATATTAAACAGGACTGGCCACAGTACTGAGCCCTGGGGAGCACCACTGGTGACCGGCTGCCAGCGGGTTGTGGCACTGTTCGCTACCGCTCTCTGGGCCCAGCCATCCAGTCAGTTTTTAACCCAGCAAAGAGTGCAGCTGTCCAAGCCATGGGCTGCCAGCTTCTCCAGGAGAATGCACTGGAGACAGTCTCAAGGCTTTACTGATGTCCAGGTGCAGTACATCCACAGTGGGCCTTACCTTGTTTTCCAAAGCCATGATGCTTCAGCAAAGTGCTTCAATGGGCTTGCTAGAAGTTAGGCTTAGGTAGGTTAGAAGTAGGCTTGGGTAGGATTTAAGCACTACCTTAACTGGATTTTAGAGCATCAAATAATTTGTAGCTTATGGAGAAGAAAACTATTTTTTCCCCTGGGCTTATGCCTGTAACAAGTTGGGTATGAATTAAGTCTAAAGTCATTTCCACATCTGTGTGATACCCTTAGGTCGTTCCAAGACCTGTCAGTCCTAACAGCACAATTGTGCAATGCACTGAGGTGTGAAAAAGAAGAGAGCACCTCAAGACAATCAGGCCCTAATCCGTGTGAAAAAAAATGAGCAGCTTAATGCATGTATGAAATTGAATGGATATCACAACCACCATGTATTCTATCTGAATATGTTTCTCTAATCTCAAGAAACGTCTGCCTTCAGGTTGGATCCCTTGCTGTTTTGCTTTTTTGAGAGGACATAGATAGAAATCTGAAGTCAAGTAGTCTAGTCACTCTTTGGCAATTTCATGCTCTGAAAAAAATTGCAGAACAAAGTTTTAAATAGCATTTGGATAAACATGTTCAATACTAGATGCACAATGTTCTTAGGTTTACAGAAAGAGGTAGTGTGTTTGTGTATAGGTCAGTCAGCCTTCAGTGTCTTCCCAGAGTCAAAATTACACCCAGAGGCTTGCAGTCTGGCATAATTAATGACCATCAGCAGAAAATCCCATGCAAATGGAAGACAGATTTTGTGAAATAGTCTGCTTTGGCTTTTTATAGAAAGTCAGTATTCAGTACTGGGACTTTAGTCCATATGCTGCGTTGGTGCATATGAACCCATTGCTGTGTTACACAGTGAGATGGTCTCTACTGGTACTGCAAGGAACTTGAGTTTCAGTCATTTCCTAGCTTTCTGTGCTGTAAGAAAAAAGCCCCAAATTTTAACTGTACACAAAACTCTTTTCAATTAAAAGACTGCAAGAGTAGTCATGTCAAGCCTTCACATCTATTCCAAACCTTTATCAAAGACACATATGTCAGAAGGAGGCTCTTGCTGCTCTGTGCCTGTAACAAAGCCCAAAACAGCCTGAAAAGTGGAAGGTGTTCAGGGCTGCAGTTCAGACAGTCTACCCTAGGCATAAAAAATAATTTATTTTTACTAGTACCCCACACAGTCAAGCAGTCATAGTTAGTTTCAGCCAAGTCTTCCTTTTCTTTGATCTCTATGCTGCCTGCTATTATAAGATACTGAATTATCACCACCTCCCTCAGGCTGTCTCAGAAGTTTACAGACTTTTTGCAGACTTTTGAATCAGTTCAAGTTCAGCTGGTTTCCCCTTAGTCCCTAGTATTGCAAACCAGCCAAAGAAAAGTTCACAAAAGAGAAAAACAGTAGTGCAAAACACTAAGTATATTATCGCCCATTTATTTTTAAAATCTTTTCCAAAGTTTACCTTTAATACTGAGCTATGATGAAAGCAGTCACTTTGCAACTTGCATTTCAGGCGGAGCATTTATATATAGGCAGTAGTAACCGTGATGATTGTTTCTAAAAAAGTCGGGGTAATTAATTGATGTGTTTATGTTTTTGTTTTTGTGCTTGTGTAGCTGTACCTTGTGCCATCAGCTTTGGCTGAAGCACTAGGTCAGCAATAGGAACATCGTGTGGAAAATCAGACCTATGTGGAATTGCTTGTTGACATTTTCACCACATTACTTCCTTTCATTTTTTTTTCCTTTCTTTCACTGGAATTATTAAAGATGTAACCACACAGCCTCTTTTACAAAGTGCAGATCCATACTGCTGTCAGTTTTCATTGCATTTCTTGGACATGTTGTGGCCTTGAAAGCAACTTGACTATAAATAATGTAGCCCCAGTTTGGGGGCTTTGTAAAAAAAAAAAAAAGTAAGAATCTCTTCATTTCGTTTTCAGAGAGAAAAGTTGCGCCTTTTCCATTCCTTTCTCTGGGATTCAAAATAAACTAAAGTAATAGCTTGAAAGCTTTTTCATTTCCCAAATGTGTCTTTCATTACCAAGGACACTTCTAAATTGTGCTACTAAACCTTCTGATCTTTAAGGGTCTGTGAGTATAGGCAACTGTCAGAGAAGCTGCACAATTCTGCAATAAAGTCATGCCTAATTCATTGACCATTATTTATTATACAATAATTTTTGTAGTTCTTAAAGATGATAATTCGGGTGATAAGCATTGATGGGAAGTCAGCAGTCTTGCAGTGAGATGATCAGCATTACAAGTTAGAGTAAAATCTGGTAGAAGATATTCCATTAAGAAATACTGTATTTAACACAGATTGCCTTTTTAAAAAACCGGCCCAAAGGGCTTTTAAAATTGGGGGGGGGGGGGGTGTTTACCAATTTATTCTAAAAAAGCGTGTAAAAATTATTATAACTCATTTTTGTTTCTTCACCGTTGGTGGAAATGTTTTTTAACAGACTTCTCTTTGTTTCTTCCTCCTCTCAGTTTTTCCTGCTGTGGTTCATTATTGTAATTTAATTAAAAGATGCTCAGGAAACTTCAAGTGTGTGGTGCAGGTGGCTGATACAGGCTTCCCACACTCACCTTTGCTGTATCTCAGTAGTGTAACCTGTGTATTTCTGTCCTTGAACTCTTCTGAGCCGGCAATCCGTGGCTCCAAGTAGTGACAACCTGTATTGTGTCCTCGAAAGGATGACAAATGACAGCTGGAGACTGATTTGGGAACAACTGCATTTATTTTCATTTGAAACATAATCTGTGCTCCCTCTCCTTCCCCCAGTGTTTTGAATAGAGCACTCAGGGAAGGGAAGGAGAAAAGAAAAGTTTGGCTGACACTTGTTTGCCTTGGGTTTAGTTCAGCAGCATCCGTGGCCTCGGCGGATCGGGCAGCCCTGGGATTTGGTGGCTCAGTGCTGCAAAGCCATGATGTGTGTTTTGCATGCCACAGAAATGGCCACGGCAGAGCAGGCGGCATCTAACTTCATATTCAGGGGTGGCATTCCTTTGTTGTAAGAGAGGAGGTGGGTAGTTCCTGGCTTCATGGAAGTCAGCGGGGGTTTTGCCAGAAATTTGAGCAGGCCCTAGATTTTATCCACAGAGTTCAGCATTGTTTTGTTTCCAGGATTTGTCCCGAGCTGTAACCTTACATGCTGGGGCTGTCTTTAGAAGCTGCTTTGCTCAGTGAGTGATGGCACAGTCAGAACCTAGCACTTGTCAGAGGCTCTCGGGCACTGCTGCAGTGGAAATGGGGCTAATCTGGACAGGATCTGTGGGCCTGCGATTGTGTTTTTTAAACTGACCTGAAAGCATTGCGCTGTGAATTGCTTTAGTACCGAAGCTGGAATTGAAGTTGAACGTGCCAGAAAACAACCCAACAGCTGTCATTAGATAATGAACGGTGCTGCAGGAAAGGAGGGGGCTGATTAGCGGGGTAGAAGTGCAGGTAAGCATGATGGATGTGCCTCTAAGAAACCCGCCCGCAGAAAGCTGCATATAAAGATACAGACCAAAATAAAAAGCTTCATATACTCTCCTTAGGGATATAGGAAACATCTAACACATCCAGTTTTCTGAGTCAGTACTTGGCATGATGTAATTCCTTGCAAGGCAGGCACATGCTTTGGAGTGCGTAGAAGCCTCAGAACGAGGCAGTTCAAAGATATAAATCTCTATTCAACAAAGCATCAATAAAGTAAGCCCTAAATGGTAAATTAGGGACATATGAACTAAGTACAGGTTTTGTTCTTAGTAACTGCCAGTACTGGTTTGCAACAACTTACTTCCAATTTACAGCAGTCATAGTTTCATTTGTTCTTGTGATGCCTAAATGATATTCTAAGCTAATAATAGATTTAAAACTGTATTTAAAAAAAAAAAAAAAAGGCACCTTCTTGGTAGGAGAGACTTGGTAAGTTATACAGGTAAGCTAAACACAGTGACATGAAAAGTTTACACCTCAGTACTGACCATGCACAGAGTGTTCATTGTGATTGCTAAGCAGTGCAAAATTTTCTAGCACTTGAGAATGAAGGTGTAAAATTAAACTTGAAATTTAATATAACTGTCCATTTGGAGAATGTGCAAAAAGTAAACAAGATAACAGGGAAAACAAACTTGTTTTAACCTTTTGCTTAAAATCTTAATTTAGCAAATGTTAAATAAGCTTTTAGAAGAAATTTGATTGAAATTTTCCTTAAAAACTGTGGAGTGAAAGTCTCAGGATAGGAAATTGTGAAAGATTCCCTTGTTCAATTTTAAGGAGAATACCCATTTTTACTATCCTTTTATGTTCTGCTAGTTAAGAATTATTACACAGATTATCAAAGTGCATTAAACCCTGAAAAGGAGCTTATAGCAAAGCCAAATACTGCCCTGGACTAGTTTACTCTGTGCTTTGATGAACAATGTTTGATGTTTACCATTTGTTTTGTAGTAGAATTATATTTTGTGGCTTCAGGCAGAGAACCATACCTGAGCTGTTTTACTATTCTCTCTTTCTTTTGACTGAAAGAATTGTTGAGTCATCTGTGCCTGCTCCAGTGCCTGAACTTTTTCAGCATCTGCAAGAGCTTTTCAACACAGTATCCTCAAGTAGGAATGGACTTTATTTTGAAAATCTCATTTCCATTAAAAGTTTTTCTCTGTGGTATCTTTACGTGCTTTTTTGCTAATATTTACTGCCGTCATAACGTCATACTTTCTGGGTTAGTTTCTTAAGTGGTATGTATGCTTTGTAGGATGTATAGGTGTATGCTTAAGGTTAAGCACATTACAGATCACATCCTTATTGAGCAAACAATTTATGGATCTCCTTAAATCTAATCAAGTTATTGGGATTGTTGGCATGCTTAGAATTAAGCACATTCTTGAATGTTTTTCTGAACTGAGACTGCACTGCTTTGAGTTAATATTTTAGTCAGTTCAGCAAGAAGAATGGAATAAACATTTTGCTGCTCTAAATGTCTCATAACCATGGTGAACTCTTCTCCATGAAAGAGACTGGTGAACTGTATGTACCTGGTTTTGTAGTGATTAGGAAAGCTCTTATTGCAAAGGAGAAACCAGGTTTGTAGGGTTTTGTCTTCCTTGGTTTTGAAAAAGATAAAAATTCAGGTTTGATTCAAATGCTGACTCAAAATCATCCAAAAATGTCTGTGATGCTTACAAAATAATTAACTTCTGAAAGTTATTCTGAACTAGCACACTGCTAGTTTGCAGTCTGAGCAGTTTAGAACTAGTGCACTGACCGTTGAATTGAAGACAAGCAAATCAAAGCCGCTTTTCCTGTCACACATACTTGTGTTAATCCTACTACAAGAGACCAAGCAGAGACGCAGTAGGTGTTAAGAATTGTTGAAAAGTTCAAAGTGTGCGTTCTCAGTAGGATGCAGTGACTCCAGGGTGCACAGGCTTTGAAAGGGTGATGTTGCAGCCTTGCAGAAAGACTCTGTTCCTTTCGGACAGCTTAAAAGGTACTGTTATATTTGGTAGGAAAAAGGCTGTGGAAAGCTGAAATGGAACAACTAGTAGCCAATGTGGCTACTATGGCTCCTGAATACTTTATTTTAGCATATTCCACTGCAATCACTTTATGAACAATTCAGACTTCACAGAAACCGAAGAAGGAAGAAAACCATTTAGATCATCTTGGCTAATACTCTCGCCAGTGCAGGATTGTGTTCTACTGTATTTTCCTCTGGTGACTTTCCATTTTTGTCTGACCCAAGTGATAAGGCTTTCCTTAAGAGACTGTTTCACAGTCTAGTATATTTTACTGCTAAAAAATTTTCTGACACTCTGTAAACTAAACTTAACTTTGTTTAAATTTAAACCATTACTATGAGACAAATCTTGAGGAACTTAAGCTAAGTAATTACCATTGCTGTCCTTGGCAGTTTACATAATTCAGGTACTTGTAAGTCTTATTATTGTGCCATTTAAGAAAAAATTTCTTTGCATAATTTTTTTTCCCCACAAGAAACTCCAACAAAACACACCCCCCCAAAAAAACAAACAAAAAACCCAAATCCCCACCAAAAAAGCAACCAAAAAACCCAAGCAAAAACTAAAACCAGTTGATGTTCGTCAACCTGAAGTTTTTCCATTGTAACTGTGTAAAAGTTTGTGATGAAATTCAATCCTGTATTTTTAGCAGCACTTCTGGCTCAGCTACGTAGCCTGTGGTGTATATTTAGTTTAAAGGTAACAAAGTACATAGTGACTGAAATTCAGAAGACATGTGAAGCTGCAGGCAGGGGTGGTTTAGTTTGTGGTGAGTTTGTTGGTTTTTTGTTTTTTCTTTAATCATACATTGGACTGTTTAGTTTTGTTCCAGATGTTGAAAGGAATTGCACCCCTTTACAATAGGCTGGTAACTCCAAAGAGCTATAAAACTGACTGTCTGGTATATTCCCAGTTTTGTGAGATCTGCATAGACTCTGCAGCATCTCTGACCTGAGGTACAGAAGAAGTGTAGAAAGAAGGGGCAAAACAAACATTTGTTGATACTGCTATTAACTCAGTGGGAATCCAGCAGATATCCTTAAACCATTAGGCATGCTACCTAGCTGTATCTAGGGATACATGGACAAAGAGACCCAAGTGCAGTTCCCAAAGTGTGTTAGGTTCAACCCACCACCTGCAGGAGAATGCAAAATAAGACATGACTCTGTGCAGGCTGATAGATCTGTAAAACACAGATCTAAAGTAACAGACACCGAAATAGGATTCACAATACTTGCATTAGCCCCTGTGAATGACTCTTACCCCAGTGCAAATTGCATGGATACATGGCTGGCACTGACCTGGCAGCCCAGCTTTTGGAGGTACCCTTTTGCACTACATGGCATGACTGTGAGTAGATAAAGATGCAGTCATATTTCCTACTTTCTAGGAGAACTCCTTCAAAACTCCTGAAACCACATCTCTGGCTTACTTTGGCTGTGAATGGTCATTTTAAAACACATATCTCTGTGTCTGATACAGACCCAGCATTGTGTTTTCCTGGTAGAGAAGGAGTTAGTAGGATATAACTGTGGACTTGCAAGAGAGGATGAGGGCCTGATAAGAGCCCTGGAGATGGAAGGCTGATGTGGTAGTGTGTCCCTACTGCCTCCCCTGTGATTACTGGCTTAAATGGCCCATCGTAATTAGAAGCTTCCTGGCAGCTGTGGATAACCTTCAAGGTTGTTGTGCCTCATTTTTATTACCCTTGGCTCTTTAGTCTGCTATAAACAATGTGTCTCATTACAAAATGAAAAGCTTTGTCTTCCAAAATTAGACATATAAAAAGTGTTACACTCCACATTCTGAAATGTCTTTGGCTGAACCTTTTACTTTCCCTTTTGCTATGTGTTTATCCAGCACATCTTGTGGAATCATTGTGCTTGATTTAGATAGTTGACTTTACAAGAGCTCATTTATACCCATGTATGCTTTACCTACATTATCTTCAAATGGAAAAAAGACAGTTTAGAAAGCTGCTTGCAACTGCTTGGTCAGGAGAATGTGCTGGAGTGTGCTCTATCTGAGATGCTAGAGCTAATAGCGATGCTCTATTGTTTCTTTGGAAAGATAAAGGTTGAGTCAGTATTGTAATTAAACACAGTCCATACTATGAATGGACTGCAGACCTTGTCTTTTCAAGGTGGCATTTGTTATGGGAGTCTCTGAAAGCACTGCTGGAGTTAAGCATCTGTAAATACTTTTGTTATAAACCCTTATTTTTATAGCCTTATAACTTGACCATAGAAATCTGCCCCTGGCAAGAACTTGGCACACAGGCTGCTATCACCACAGGAGTCTAAGTTGTATATTTATTATCTTCTGCTTCTTTAATCTAATTAATTTTAATTAGAGATGGGCTTGTGCTGCAGAATTTGGATCCAAATCTTAAACTCTTCTTTCCCAGGTTTAAGAGGATGTATAGACTGACACTGATTTTTGGGCCAGTCCTTTGTTTAAATTCAGCTGGCAACATTTAGTGAGTTAGTGTCAGACCCTTTTACTGTTTTCTTTTAAAGAACAGATTTTTTATTGTCAGTATCCTTTCTTTCATTTAGAAGGATGTCTTCAGAAACGCTCGATTTTTTTTTTTTTTTTTTTTAATTTTTTTTTCCAGTATTGTGTTGTGGAAAAAAAATCAAATGGCTTCTATGTTTTGTTTTGTTTGGAAGAGAATGAAAAGTTGGAAGACTGATGTCGCAACTTGGTTTGGCTTCCTGGGAAAACTCTATTCTGTACTGTTCATATTAATAGCTCCATAACTCCTGAGTCTGGGTAATGACTTTTAGCTCTGGCTATCTCTGTAAGTGAGGTCAGGCTTTGCAGGGAGAAGACACCAAGGACCAGAGCTCAATTACAGTTGAAACTGGCCAGACAACAAGAAAGGCTTTTAAAAATACATTTATGGCAAAAGGAGGTTTAAAGAAAACACTGGATATTTGTTGAAGGTGGTCACCTGCCTAATAGGGGTGAAGAAAAAGCTGAGGCATTCAATGCATTTTTTGCCTCAGTCTTTAGCAACACTGATAGACCTTGGGCTGTCTGGTCCCCTGAGTGGAGAACATTGAGGTGCTGGAGCATGTCCAAAAAAGGGTAACGAGGCTGGTGAAGGGTCTGAAGCACAAGTCCTGTGAGGAGTGGCTGAGAGAGCTGGAGTATTTAGCCCCAGCTAAATGGAGAAGGGGAGGCTCGGGGGAGACCTTATCACTTTGTACAACTACCTGACAGGAGGTTGTAGTAGCCAGGTGGGGGTCAGACTCTTCTCCCAGGCAACCAGCAATAGGACAAGAAGACACAATCTTAAGCTATACCATGGGAAGTTTAGGTTAGACATCAGGAAGAAGTCCTTCACAGGAAGGTTAATTGGGCATTGGGATGGGCTACCCAGGGAGGTGGGGGAGTCACCATCCCTGGAGGTGTTTAAGAAAAGACTGGATGTGGCACTTAGTGCCATGGTCTAGTTTACAAGGACTCAGAGATCTTTTCCAACCTAGTTGATTCTGTGATTCTGCGACAGTTTCTTCTTGGGCTGTACTTTTCATGTAATATGTCCAAAATGCTGGCAGAGATGTTGGTGAATTTTAAAGCCATGGTGAACCTGAGTTAGCAGTACAGGGCCTTCATTTTCTAGAAAGGAAAAAGATAATTGCATGTTCTGTATACCTCCTCCAGATTGTAACTAGATCTGGTCTATGCTGGTGTTACTTTTGAGTTGGCTGATCTTGATGTACAGCCAAATAGTACAACTCCCATGTTCATTACCAGTTGGACAAAGAGGGGACTCACATTAAGCAATGTTTGCTCTGTATGTGCAGAAGCATTTTCAGTTTCAGCACTACCTTGTTTTACTGTACTTCAATGCTGTAAAGATTCTTTTATCTGTTGTTTTATTGAGGAGGTTATATATTACTTGGGGACAAAAGTTTGTGATGGTGACTAGCAGACTTAAATGGAGTGCATTTTGGGTTTGTTGCAAGGTTTCTCTGCACTTTAGTGCCTTTTATATAGCCCCTGTTCCCCATTTGAGTGAAAACTGCTGAATTATATATTGAAAGGAAATGGTGATAGTGAACTGGTTGCCATGTCCTATCAAGGTAATTTTCCTTCCTCTTTATTTATTATTTATTCTTCTTCCTTAAAGAAAAAAATGTGCAGATCCACTTTTCAGAACAACAAATCAAACAACACAATTTTCTTCAGGTTTTCCCAGTGAAAGGCCATAAAATTAATTAAAATTTATTTTGATTCTGATAGTTGTGAATTTGCATTCAAATAAAAGGAAATGACCCTCTGTGCTGTGCTTTTCACTTTGCGTGAAAGAGATGCCAACTAGACGCTACTGGGAATATTTTTATCCCCAAGGTCTATGTTAATCCCTTCTTGCTAAAAGACACATTTCTGAAATATTTATCATAAACCTGCCATGCTGTTGTCACATTGTTCCTTTCGTGGTGTGAGCAGTTCTGGGACTTCTGCCAGCATTGTTCCTTCCATTCAAGTAGGAAATTTGCTACGAAGTGTCTGGTTCGCAGATGAATAACACGATGCTTGTTCATCAACCTGACTTTGGCGATTCATAACCTAAATGCGTGATGCCATGCAAAGCAGGAGTAGCCAGTATGGGGCCTGTCAGGTCTACTGGCATTATATTTGCAAGTATAATTTTAATTGTGTGTGCACACAGGAAGAGGGGAAGGGTTTATAATTTTAAACAGAAATCAGATCTTTGAAATACTAAGTTTGTGCTGCTTCATAAATTTTACAAATAATTAGGTAGAAACTGCATGAGACTGATGCTTTGATTTATGGCTTTTTTTCATCAGAAGATGTTGTAGCATTAGTTCTTCTGCTCTGTTTTTTGAGACTGAATAACTGAGGAGAGGGTCTTGAATCTCTTGAACTTGCAGTATGTTTGAAATGCATTGGACCCCTTACTTGGAAGAGTGTCCATTCTAGGAAGTTTCATTTATGAAATATTTGTTTGAGTTGGTAAGCTAAAAATAGTGTTCCTTCAAAAGCAGTTTGCAGATTTTTCTCATGTGCTTTGTAATTTTAATTAGACTTGAATACAATTTAATTAGGCTTGAATACATTACTCTTGTGTCTCTGGTTTCATTTAAAATGGAGTTCTATTTTAGCTCTGAGTATTCTGGAGAACAGCAAGAGTAATTTGATAACATTATTCCCTTATGAAAGCATTTAAAGAATAACAAGTGTTTCCATTTCAGGACTGTGGAGTACTGTCTGGTTATACTAGATGTTGCACTTGAATACATAATTTATGAGCTTCTTTTACCAAACTTTGACAGCTATTCTAAAATTATGCCAAATTTGGGACTATTTTTTAATATGTACTAGAATCTCCCTGCAGCATAGCTGATAAGCTATCTTTAAGAAATGGTGATAGCTTTTGTGTATAAAATTAAATTATTTCAATTCATTGAAATAGATGTGTCAAAATTATGTAAATAAGGATGTTTCTAATAGTGACTAAATTTTATACACATCAGCATGAAGTTCAACACAAGTAATAGGGAAAATTAGAATTCTTTCAACTTTCAGTTCATGGGGCCATTGAAGGTTTTGCGGTCAAGGTGCAGTTGTTAGTTTAGAGACCTAGAATACTTCTGGATTAGGCTACCATTCTCCCTAACAGGAAAAGCAGGACACAAAATATGTGTGTTGGGGGAGGCAGCTCTTCTGTTTGAGCAGTAGCTACATGTATGATGCTCCAAGGAACTGCATTTCTATCAAGTCTTCTTGTAGTAGACCTCCCACTTTACTCTAGACCTTCTTCCAGTACAGAGCTCCTGTCCTCCTGTGTCTTGTCCTGAAGTCTCTACAAGCCCTGAACTGTACTCTTTCCTTTCCTGCATGTTACCACAAAGTTAGTTATTCTCTCACTTCTGAGCAAATCACTCTGACACCTCTGGTCAGCCTCAGATCCCTGGACTTTTCCTTTCTCTCTACCTCATGCTTCTTAAGAAAGTTGGTTGCTGTTAATGTCACCTGCTGTGTTGTCCCCATAGCACTGATTTTTATATCTAGTGCTTAAATCTCGTGTTGTCACTGGCACCATGTTCTCTGCACACCCCTGGACTGGCCATCATTGTGTTACTGAGAGCTTGCTCTTGCTCCTGACTAGGATTGCAGAAGCCTAGAAATGAGCTGCCTTTACTGAAATCTGTGCACATGCAGTAGCAGTACCCTGATAGAAGTGCAAGAACTGGCTTGGGAAAGGGTAGGATCCTTCAGGGAAAACAGGTCAGCTTTTACCCCTGTGTGGACCTTTTAAAAAGAAAAAATTCCTCTTGCTTTCTCTGTTTCTCATTAGCTGTTAATAAGGTAACAGACACACATATGAGTCATTTGTTTGGTTGAAAGTGGCTGATTTAAATTAACTGTGTAGTAAAAAAGTATTAAAAGGGCATCACTTCACTATCTGTGGAATATTTTGATTTCTAAATGAATACGTATGCTGCCAATATTGCAAGCCTGTGCAGGAATCTGACTGTCAAAGTTGTTTCTTTGCTCCTGTGTCATTGCTGGTGATAAATAAGAAATTATAACCAGGATATGTTATTAATGCACCAAAATACAGTTCCAGACAGCCTGCAATAGGATGGATATAAGTTATGATAAATAAAATTACAAGAGGCTTGTAATATTTGCTAAGTTATAGAATTGGCAGAAGATCTCTAATATCACTTTAAAGAATATAACAACATGGCCCCATTGTAACTCTACTCTGTGTGTTGGTTTTGGAGTCAGTCTTTTGTTCTTGGTTTTGACTAGCTTTCTTCAAAATTCTTTACTTAGTGGGTATCACCTCCAGGTAAAATATCACAGGAAAAGCTTGGGTCATGCTTAGGCCATTGCTAAAGTTATGAGCTACTGTTTTCTAAGAAAAACACTGTGAATTATATTTTAAAGGGGAAGTGTTATTCGACACATAATTAAATTGGGTTAGCTATGCATTAGCTCTTCAGTCTCCTACATGTCTTCTGGATAGAGAGAAACCAGAGTGTTTGACTGAATTCAGTCTTCGTTAGAGTGATGTATTTTCATATGAACAGTAGCAAGGTATGACACTGAGTCTGAAAATGATGATGCTGATTTTGGTGGGCTTACTTGCGTTTTACTTCAGAAGTTATCTGCTTTCAGCAGAAATTGTCAAGTTTTTAATGTGACTGAAAGGATAACTGCAGTCTCAGTTATCTGTTGCCATTAGTTATTCATATAGCTGCTTAACTTCCAAGTGTGTTTGCAGAAGTTGAAAATATCCCACTGAATATAATCAGTATCTGCAGGTTCAGATACAGCAGCTCCATGCAGTAAAGCTTAAGAAACTTCTTAAATCATGGTGAATTACTGTATCATTGAAATTAAATGCAAGCTGAAATGCTTTTTTGAACATGTGAACGTATTCAAAAAATATACAGTAGATCAGCTACAGAGGATGCTACTGGATGCTCCTAAGTACAAAACATTTGTTTCAAGCATGTTCAAGATGTCCTCATAAACTAGGAGTTCTGCTGGTGGCAAAACAGTAGATTAATTTTCAAGAGGCGGTAGAAGGCATAGAAAACATTGGATATCTCGTAAGAACAAAATATAATGTGGTAAGATTTGTTCTTAAAAATATTTACCTGCTGGAAAGAATTTCTTGACACACAGATCACTTGCTCTTCTATCAAGTGTTTGTTTCACCTTATAATTTAGGAGAAACCAATTTCCATGTTAGGTAGTGTGTTTTAGTATTGGATTTTTAATTGTTCTGCGAGTTTAAGTAACTGTTAATGATTCAGTTATGATAGACAGCTTGGCCTCTTTGTTATGCAGCCAGCCATATTTCCAGATCAGTAGCATGTTTTGATCATTGAGTGATTGTATGAAAACACTTAGAGGGTTCCAGGGTTTAACACTCTAGTGGATTCCTGTGAAATTAACCAACATTAAAACATGTTTTTCTGATATGCTGCGTTATCTGCCTATTCAGAAAGAAAAATGTTCAGAGTAAATACCTAAAGCTAGAATTGTTTAGCCCCTATTTCCCAGCTTCTTGCTAAACAATTCAATAGAAAAAAAAAAGAAGTCTTATTTTTATCTTTAAATTTGTTGAAGTCATCATTCTATTTAGAGTCAGACAAGCCTGAGGTCTAAAGTTACATGAATTTGGTCAAACTGACCCTGAATTCTTGACTGTAAACACCATAAATCTTCCCTGAAATAATTAGTTTCACATTGTAAAGGCCATGCTGTGAAGGGTAATCCCTCATGCAACAAGTTAAGTTTCTAATTTGTTTTCCATAGCACAATGAATTCCAAAAGCTTTCACCATGTTTCTAGCAAGTCATTTATCAGCTTCATAATAAAGCATGGAAGGGACATCACAGATCATCTGCAGCAGAAACCAAGTTGTGTATTTCCTTATAGCAAGACTGGGTAACAGTGCCCTAGAGCTGCAGTGTTTAATAGGATTTATTTTTTTGTTTTCAACATTTACTTTGTTTTATAAAATTTTAAACTTAAAAATCTTCCTGAAAAGCAATGAAACTCTGTAAGCGGAGCCCAGAGATTGAGCTTCTCAAATTTTCTTATAGAGAGTATTTCAAACTGACCTCATTAATATGCCATACATATTTCTGTATTGAAATATGACTTCACAATGTTGCAAAAGGCTTTACCAACACAAGGGAAACACCCTGACACAGCTAATGTACAAGTACAAAAGGTGCCGTCTTTGTTCTATCAAGTCATTTTTCACTAATGGTCTGTTTATTTTTTCTTAGTCTAGAGTATAGAATTTTGCATCTCTATGCTTTACAGAGTAATAAAATATTTAGGATAATGTCTATCCAAGTAGGTTTTAGTAATTGGTTTGGCAGCAGTAGCATATATCCCTGGAGCAGACATTTGAACTGCAGCTTTTAAACCCCTGCTAAAGTCAGTAATATTCTTCATCCCGTCTTGATTCCAGGGAGACCTATTTTTACTTTTTTTCAGGCTGATTTGGGTTTCAGATTTTTTTGGTGAGGTAGTGATAGAATGAATATTTTTTCATGTGTTTTGATTATTATTTTTTTTACGGATGTTGATTTGGGGAAAAATATATCAGATACTTTTGACTCAAGAAATTATTCCTTTAAAAGGAATTTTGCTTCTATTGTTAAGCAAAAGTCATTTCAGCCAAATAGCTTAAAGAAATCATCAAAAGACAGCATTAATCATGACATACCTTCTCTTAGGACAGTTTGGAGTCATGGAGTTTAGCTTAACATACAACAGCAGGTCAAAAATGCATATAGGAGAATCCTGTGCATGCCAGCCAGGAACACAACCACATAGATAACTTCTGCAATAAATGGAGACTTCTATTCCAAGTTTTATTCAGGCACAAGGACCACCTCATAAACATGTGCCTCTGTACCAGATGCTCTGCTAAAAAAATACACTATCCTGACATAGCTTGTGTTGGGGATTATTAAACTCATTAAACATGGGTTATTAAAGGTTATGCTTTGCCTGGTTCCTTCCTTCTTTGCAATTTTCTAAGAAAATGTACGACTAAACCTGTGTCATGAAAGAGTAAAAGGGAAAAAAATAAGCAAGTGAAAAAAAAGGGACAAGTTAGACAAGATGAAGTACCCAGAGACAGTATAGCTGACAAGTGCTTTGTGGATTTTTGCAAACAGTCTGTGAGCATGCTGTACCCTAATGGAACAGACCTCCCTTTGATGCCATTCTAAATCAAGAGCTTTTTTTACTGCTCAGGTGACTAGGTTGAGAAAAAGTGTTCTGCCTAACAGTAACCCAGTGTCAGTGACCATTATTTTCTTACCAGCTGTCTTTTCAAAATAGATGTAAATCTGTAGAAGTGGCGCTGTCTGGTGAGGCACAGTGTTGAGGAAAGTGTTGGGCTCGTGAGCTGGAGCTGAAGGGGCCAGAGGTCTTTGTGACATAGAGAGGCTGTTGAAGTTTCCTTGGCCGTGTAGGGGGAAGTGGAATGGCTGGGGTTGGGTGCAAAAGATCCTTTAAGACTGAACATTGATGGTGAGCAGTTTGATGTACAGATTTCAGTGGTTTTGAGAATTGGCACTGCATTAGGAGGGACAGCCGCTTAATGTTGTTTATCACCAGCATTCAGTGTGTACTCAACCCCAGAGCACATACTCTCATTCTGTGTCATAGGCCTCATCACTGAGCACTATCTGTAGATTATCACTTTTATCTCCATTAATATTGTCACCTTAGCTGGAAGAGTTCTTTCCGAAATAATGAAGTGTATCGAACAAACGCAGACTTAAAATTCAAAGTCCATTTAAGATTTCCCCCAAATTTACACTTGCTTGCTGCAAGAGTTGAACATCTGTAAGTCCTGCTGACTTCTTCTTGAGGTCTGTAGTAGATCCCAGGTGTCTCAGTTTGTGCATCCACAATTTAGGGCTGTAACCCAAAAATTGTATCAAAGCGTTGTGCTTAGTGTTGTGAAGATAAGGAGGAAATTGAGTTTTCTTGGATGAATATATACCCTTGCCTCAAGGCTATATATTCATCGTATAATTAGACTTCCCCTTCGTCTGTAATTCCCTGCCTCGTTCAATAGATATTACTGAACAAGTCTAGTGGGTTCATGCATGGTCAAGGATTGTTCATTCCTGTGTCATTCCCTCTGAAAGTATTTTGTTGTAACCAGTGTAACTGTTTAAATAAGTGTTGAACCCCTAGTATCTGAGATAATATGAGCTAAAAGTGTCTTCTTAACTCACAGTAGGCAGTGCTGTACAGTTATTTGACTGTACAGTGACCTTATTTCTAGTGAGGTTGTTTAGCTTATTGTGAGTATAGACCCTACTGAACATTGTTTCTTTCAAGCTTCTCTAACATCTCTACGTTCTTTGTTACAGCATCAGGTGGGGTTATTACCTTAGGCACATAACTCTCACCCTTTTATGAGCTCTGACACCAGCTTGTAATCTTTTGTTCACCCTTGTGTTCCATAAGGACTGCTCTCAACTCAGTTCTCGTTTTCCACCTTCAACTTTCTTCCCCAGTAGTGTAAAAACCTAGAGATGTTGTCCCTTAGTGTCTGCATGTATGTTCTTCTTCAGAACTTTGCAATTCAGGGATGTATTATTTGAAAAACTACCTAAATAATTTTGAAGCACACACTCCATGTTGAAAAAGCCCCAGAGAAGATAATCCCATTGACTTATTTTGAGGTCTAGACTTCTCAGTACAATGGTCTCTTAAGAAACTTGGTCAAGACTTTCCATGAAAGAAGATCTCTTTTACTCCTAGCAATGATTATAATTTCCTCTTGCTCGCAGAATGTCATTTAAATTGCTCAGTGGCTTTTGGCTTGCTTGTGGATGACTCTTGATGAAGATTGGCTTCGCCTATAGATTTGGGAAAATTTTTGAAGGGAAGTTCAATCATTAGACTAGTCAGCAATTTGTTGTGAATTTCTGAGGGGAGAGCTGTCAAAAAGGAAATCTGGCTCTTCTTCAAAAAAGCTTTTACAACACAGTCTGTTTTGATCTATGGCTCAAATAAAAAAGAAAAAAAAAACGAGGAAAAAAAGATCTGAGATAGTTAAAAAGTCCCTGTTGAGATTTTTTCTTTTTTTTTTTTTTTTTTAAATAAAGAGATCTTTCATGTTCAGGCAACACTTTGTAATGAAGTACAAGGTAACCTATCTTGGAATTTGCAAACCAACTTTCAAAGTGCTTTGATTGACCAAAACTGGGGCATTGTTGCATTTTTATTTGAAAATCCTCTTTTGATTCTTCTCTCCCACTCCCTGCCTTCTGGGATGGGAGCAATTTCTGAAATCATATAGGTTTCCACAGAACAAAAATATTTTCTTTCACTCAGCTCTTGAATCCATTCACTAGCTGAGGATCTGCCCCGTACGCTTCTACAAGCCCCTTGAAGTGTTAACCTGATATTCTGTTGAAGTGTGGGTTAGCTATATCACTTTCAAAGCAAGCAGAGATCTGGGATCACATTCTGATGTCCGTGCTCATGCCGAAGTAATGCCTTGTGCTGCATAGAAGTCACAGAAACTGTTCATGGAAAAAAGTCTTCATCAGCATAAATAGACACTGAAATTTTTTTAAATCCTTACATACAAATGGTACTTATATTTTTGAACGAGATGCAGAAGAAGTCACTGATATTATGCTGCTTTATTTTAAGGATCAAAAGCTGCAAGAAAATGCAGTCTTTCTCTCCATCTGCTCTACCATACATGCTTATCTTGTTAATGTCATTAGTTTGGTAAGAGAACATTTGGAAGGTTGGCTTTATATGGAGTTTAACATTATATTGACTTTCAAATCATATTGCAAAAAGGCCATTACCATCTTTTGGCTTCAATGGCAAATAAATGTATGTATTCTGACACCTTAGAGGATGTTTTCAAACAGCTTCGGAGTTGCAGTGGATCCATTTCAGGAGTGCTTTTCCTGAGGGTTGATCCTTTAGGGAGTAGTCCTCTTCTGAAGAGAGGACAGTGAGCAAAGTGGAGGATTAGCACTGGTATTTTTGTGCGTATTTTACATGTCACTGTCTCACAGAACCTTGCTAAAACCCGTCACGTGTGTATGTCATTTACAGAAAGCTGGTGTAACTGAACTTGCTTGGGAAATTTTATGATTAACTTTTTGGATGTTGAGCTTTTATATGCATTGATGTATTTTTGATTCTTAAAATCAGCTGGCTTATGATTTGTGAAAATTGCACACAAAGTCTGTGTTTATAGTATGACTTAGTTCGCTCTATGCTATGAATGTAATATTTTTTTTGGAAGTATGGCTGGAAAAATTGAATGTACTGTTGTACGTCAGCTGTTTATAATCAAAGAAATATGTTTAAAAGAGTTCTAGGACCTTTATAAACTATGCATGCAAATTACTTTTGGAATCACTTTATTACATTCAGTTGTGACTGCCATTGCTTTGGGTAACTATTCAAATCCATTGTTATGAATTAATTGCAACCATAATATAGCTTTCTGATACATTTAGCTTCACTTGCATAAGCTAATCAAAGGTGCATGCCTGTTATCCTTCCACAGAACATGGAATAATTAATTTTTAATGTCCTGTTTCTTTCTCTAGTGTGTATTATTTTTCTAAAAATAGAATGCAGACTTTAAAAACCAAAGGGATTTAATTGGACATTAAATGTATATGCATGCTCTTTGCAGCAAGAACATCTAGTGAAATATTTGAAATAAGTTGGCAAGGAAGTGAACTTCTGGTCCGTGCACTTTAACTCCCTTGGGAGTGTGCTGTTCATTTGTTAATGCACACAACGCATCATTTGTATGGAAGATGCCAATTCCTGCTGTGTTTCTCTGTTTTTCTTTCATATGCATGCAAACATGCAGTACTTGAGTTCTACAAATTTAACTGCTGTGATCCACGGGAAAATTTGCTGCATTTGCATGCATGAGTATGCAGGATTTCTGAAAGGAAAAATTAATATACGAATATATGTGTGTGTACAGCCATATATACTCACTTAATGTAAATATGTACATTTTAAAAAAAAGTCAGCATGAACATAACATGCATTTCTTACATATATGATGCTTATCTAGGATGTGTGTATTCTGTGTCTAAACAGGGATATAAAGTGGGTTTGAAACATTCTCAAACAGTTGACTTTGCTGCTGCTGCTGCTGT
This sequence comes from Pseudotriccus pelzelni, assembly GCA_035584735.1. Taxonomy (NCBI): domain Eukaryota; kingdom Metazoa; phylum Chordata; class Aves; order Passeriformes; family Tyrannidae; genus Pseudotriccus; species Pseudotriccus pelzelni. Next base: position 15,195,219 of record JAWMRA010000161.1, on the reverse strand, counting down.
TTTTACCCCAAACTCTACCATATTTATTTTTTGGGGCCATTTTTCTAATAGGGCAGTACCCTGTGGTTTATCTGGTGAACTGAACTGTACACTCCTCTTGCATGTTCTTCATCCAGAAATAGGAGAGGTGTGCTTGTATGTGTTAGGACTCAAACCTAAAGAATATGTGGAGAAAATCAACTAGTAGCCATGTTCTGTTAATAATAGCTGGGAAAAACAACCAAGAGTGAAGAGGCTTGCAGAGAGAACTGCTAGCGAAAACACAAATGGATGTCAGCTAGCCATGAATTTAGTTGAGGCTGGAAAGAGGGAAAAAGTCTTACTACAAGGAAGTGAGGTTCTGGAGCTGCCTTCCAACAGGGATTTGAGCAGCGTGAACCAGACTGATACTTGCGTAACCCTTGAGTCATGGGGGGAATTCTGTGATGGGGGAAACTCATGAGTGATGAGGGGATTCTGTGATAGAGTTGCCGGAATGGTAGAAATGCAGGTGGTCCTTCCCCCAGTGTGTACTTTGCCAGAGCAGGGACACTGTACCTGTGTATCACCTATGCTTCCCTAAAAGGTTTAACTGGAAGTAAGAATCAAGATGAGCTTTCCTGTTGGTAACGTGAGGTGGGATTAGCATTTCTGATGGGAACAAAAGGGTTTAAATGAATGTTTTTTGCTCCATGTCTGCATCCTTCTTATATAAAGCTTACTGTCCCCTCACAGAATTGCAGGCTTAACTCCAGCCACTACAGCAGAAAGCTAAAGTCTGCTCCCATCCCATCTTGCTCTGTCCTCACCTTCCTCACCTCGCAGTTCTTTTTAGAATGGCAGTCATTGCTTTCTTTTTGAGTGCAAAATATTCCAAATCCAGAGCCATATCAGATTCCTGCCATTTGTCCCATCATATTACCATTAATCCCGATTTAAGGCTGACATGAACTAATAACAAATGACTGTGGAGTAACTCCAGGCTAAGCATATCAGTATCTTTAAAAATCAAGTAAAGTATGGAGTAAATTGATATAAACTTAGTAGTTTGAGTGTCAGTCCCCCAGTTTCAGAGTATTATTTTAGAGGCATCAAAGCTCATTTTTTAAAAATAACTTAATTTCAAAATTTTTCAGTGCATTTAGAATTTGTCCTGGTGAGTTTTTTCCTGGCTAACCTTTATTTGTTGTCATTCTTCCTTTCTCCTATTTTACTATCAGGTTATGAAAAGATGACATTCCTTAGCTACTTATCCTAAATATTATGGTGGGGTTTTTTTCATCTCTACAACCAATTTGCATGATGTATATAAAGAAGCTGGTCAGTTTAAACTATGAAAAGGAAAAAGAAATATATCTGAAAACAAAATATATTTCCCTTTGGCAGTAAATGCTGGTGTACCACCCAGGCTTAAAGAACTGCTTTGTTTATGAAAGCAAAGGCAACACAGAATCAAACAATAGTTCAATTTCATGCCTCATTTCCAACATCATTAAACATATTTGATTTCACCTCATCTTCATCAAGGTCCCGACAAGAGACAGGAACCCTGATTAATGTATATTTCTGGAAAAGAGAAAGAGAGGAAAGTACATAAATCTCTTTTTTTAATCTGATTTCTTTGCTTCTTTCCCTACTGTTGTGCAACTTTTTTTCCTCAGTTTTGTAGAGATTATTCTTTTTCAGTATTTATTCCTCTCATTGCTGCAGAAGACATAGCACAGTTATTAAACCCCTGGCAAAAATCAGCTTGGCCTTGCAGATCTGCCCGTGGTTTTTACTTCTACAGATTACTGTTCTCAGGAGAATTTCTGAACTGCCTAGCCAACACCTTGGCACTATTCCTCTTTGCTTTGTTTTACAGAAGGGTTGAAGACTCCAAAGAGAGTAACTGTTTAATTTTGTTTGCTTTATTCTCCAGGATAGAAGAAAATAGTAGCACCCTGTTTTATGAGTTCTTTTTATTGTTCTTCCCCTATATGTGTTTATAGTCAGTGGCCAAGGAGATGAAAGCCTGCTTGCACTACTCTGGCACTGTTGAACTCAAAGGGAAATGTCTGCTGGCTATGATGCAGAGAGAATTTCCTCTTTGTAGGTATTAGATGTGAGAAAGCCGGGGTCACCCTTCATTCAGGAAGGTTCAGGTTCACCAGGTTCCAGGATGAAGCTACTCTGTCATCATATTAGACCCAAATTAGTGATCTGCAGGGTGTGGTGTCCTGTCTCAGGGGCTGTCCTGCCATGGTGACTGCAGGTGCTGTAGAGATTTGTGAACATTTGTGTAGCAGTCAGGTGTATATTAAAATAAAATTAGTAAGATGGAAGAAGATAGCAGTGAGAAAGAAAAACACCTTTCTGGATCTTGCTCACCGCTGTGGGATGTTGATGTTATATGACTGCCAGAAGCAAGCTTCTGCTTTCTGCCAGAAGCAAGCTTGCTTGCTTGCTTTTCTTACTTACATCGGTGCTTCTGACCTATTTACGTCCACCAAGCAAAAGAGGTCAGGGTCCATGGAGGGCTCTTGTGTCAACAGCTAGGAAGCCCTGTGCCAGGACAGGCAGAGATTGCAAGCAGCTCTCCCTGCGTTGCTTGTAGCCTCTCATCTGCCAAGGGGCCTGTGTAAGAAATACATTGCACCTGAAGGAGTAATAAAATCTTGGTACAAAGTACTGTCTGTGTAAACTACCCTCAAAAAAGCTGTGCTCCAACGAGTAGAGGCTTTGTAGTTGCTAGAAATGGGCTACTTAATCACTAAACTTAAAGCTTGAGAACTTTGGTTTGTCTTCCTGTGCTTTCATTCAATTTAATGTTTGTTTCCCCATTCTATTTCTCTCTCCCTGCTCTGCTCATTTGGCCTTTTTCCCCTTCTGCTCAATGTTGGCTCCATTTTCTATACCCTTTTTTTGTCACATTTCTTATTTCTTTATCTGTCCCTTTCCCCACCCAACTCTGTGTGCTCTGTGTCCTTTGGGACCTGCCGTGTCCAAGCGAAATCTTATTGTCTGTTGAAACCTCATTCATGTTCATTGCAAATGAAACTTTGGAGGCCAATGGTGCTGGCACACAGCAGAATGAAATACAAACCTGGGTGAAGTTTTGACCTTTGTTATTTAAAGGAGGTACGGCTAATTCAAAATCACCTGTACCTGCAGGTTTTTCCAATACGGTGTTTTGATGTAGTGCTTTTTTGGCTGTTGAATTTGGAAAGCTTTGGAGAAACTTTCATTTTAAGCTAGTTATATGACAGCAAGCTGTTGAACTGAACTTTACTTTTGTTTACGGAAAATGCAGAAGAATGAGAGAGACAACGACTTCTCTAAGGGACATGGTATTGAATATCAAAAACATAAGTTAACCTTAATGATTTACATAAATGCTACAATATGTGATTTAAATGAAAGTTAGCATTTCATATTTTAAGTGCAACCTCTTGCCTCTATCATGTGGAGATTTGAAGTAAGTCTTGCAAAAATTCCTCAGCTCAGCAAGCTCACTCTTAAGCTAACAGCTAATACAGTGCAGAGATCAAAAGGGTTGGTTCAGTTTTTTTTGGAACCTGCACATTGAGATAAGATCTACATGAGACCAAGCTGAATATTTTTCATGTTACATCTGTGGTTTACCAGAAGTGACAGTATCATATAATTAGTGATGTAACGTTTGAAACATTTAGTAAAGTTGCATGTGGATCTAATCTTTATGCCTAGTGGAGATATTATATATTTGTATAGACTGTAACTTCTTTTCTGTAATGTCTTTATAGCTCATAGTTGATTGGAATGATGTCTATTATAATAATTTTACGCCTAAGGGTAAAAGCGAACTAAGATCTCTTGAATTCTGGTTGGTTTTGCAGCAATAAAAAAAGCTAAGATTTGTCACCTGCTAAATCATATGCATACATAACTCAAGTAGTGAGTTTCTTACTCTCTTAAAATTTAAATAGCAATATGTGGGCTTTTATTGGCAATAATAATGTAATATCATAACTATCATTATGATAATTAGCTAGCAAAAGCTAAAGAGTCATGAAGAGTGGAATTTAAAACTAATTAATTGCATTTGTAATTGGTTTTCCTTATTTTATACTCATGCTGTAGATACCCTGTGGCACATTCTGAGGCGTCTGGCTTTGTATTAAGAACAGAATTTTTGTGCATGCCTTTCTGGGTAATTTTTGCTTTTTTACCTCCATGGCCAAAACAGGTTATGACCCACCAGACAGATTCCTCTGTTCTGTGGTGCAGGAGGGAGACACCTTCTGCATGCTGGGGACGGCTTCCCATGGTTTAGTGCTCATTGTGGCACTATGGGATTAACAAGAGCAGTATTTCTATATGTATGTCCTTCTACAAAATCTTCCTTCCTAAATGGAAAAAATATTAATTTCCTAAACTGTCTCTGGAGCTCCTGTCAGTGACAGTGCCCTCGCCTCTGACACGGCAGACTGCAGGTGCACTGACTTCTAATTCAGTGTCTGCAGTGATTTGGGTTTGATTTTTTATTTGTTGAGATTTTTCTTAGATCCTTTCACTTACATCTTTAGTTGTTGCGTGCCTTGTTTTTTTGGCAATATCCATTATTTTTGTTGGTTCCAGTTAGCGTAGGATTTTGTCAGTTGTAGTAATACTTTTGCATGTTATTGCCATTAAGAAACAGTGGTGGGCAACTTTCAATTTTCTGTTTGGATAAGTGGAAGTGATGCACCTTTTTTGGCAAGTGCTTTTGACTTACTGATTGAAAGCTCTCTTTTAGAGGTAAGAAATAACAATGTTTATTTAGCTATCATCAGCCTGCCAAATTAAGAATCATTTGCCAAGCATCAACTGCTCACTTGGTACTTCCCAGGCATCTCTTAGTGTGCTTCCTTCCATGGTTTCCTTCCTTCCTTCCTTCAAGAATGTAGGCATTTTATTTTGATTCATTCTTTGCTTCATTGCTTAACTGCTCTTGCATCAAAAACAGTGTGGCCAGCAGGACTAGGGAAACAATTTTCCCTCTTTACTTGGTGCTGGTGAAGCCACATGTCAAGTCCTGTGTCCAGTTCTGGGCCCCTCACTACAGGAAAGACACTGAGGTGCTGGAGCATGTTCAGAGAAGGGCAACAGAGCTGGAGAAGGGTCTGGAGAGTAAATCATACAAGGAGCAGCTGAGGGAGCTGGAGTTGTTTAGCGTGGAGAAAAGGAGGCTCAGGGGAACCTTACGGCTCTCTACAACTACCTGAAAGGAGGTTTGTAGCAAGGTGAGGGTCAGCCTCCTCTTCTACTTACCAGGTAGCAGGACAAGTGAAATATCTCAAGCTGCACCTGGGAATTTCATGTTGGACATCAGGAAGAATTTCTCCAATTTAAGTGGTGATTAAGCATTGGAACAGGCTGCCCAGGGAGGTGATGGAGTCACCATCCTTGAAAGTGTTTATGAAATGACTGGATATGATGCTTAGTTCTAGTCTGGTTGACAAGGTGGTCATCAGTTAAAGGTTGGACTTGATGATCTTTTCCAACCTTAATGATTCTATGAGTTCATTTATCACTGTGTGTATGCATGTATAAAATGAAAGGAAGGACCAAACCAAATTCTCCTTTACTTTCTCATTGCAATAAACCTTTAAAATATTAGGGAAAACTAGCATCAGTAGGCCTTGCTGTATGAAGCTGGCTGTGACATGAAACACACAAACAACTCTCAAGGCTGGATTTCTGCTGTTTTTTGACAGAAGGCTGTGCTTGCCTTAGTTCTGTCAACCATAGTTACATAAATATTGGTTTGACGTTTATTTTAGGTGTCTGCTGAATGTTGTGGCAGGTTTCTTGCCCTTATTTTGCTTTATTTTTCCCCCTAAGTGGTGTGGTATGCCACGTACAATTGATTTTTAGTAATTCTGAGAATAACTGAACAAATTTAAAGATTAATTGCAAAGTATAAATTATCAGATTTATATACAATAACAAAAGATTGCTAAAGACTTTGTTGTTCAAAGACCAGGCTTTCTCCAATGACTTCTTGTTACAAATGAACATTGTCAAAGTGGCTGTAATGTTCACTGAAGTAGCACTTTTTAAAAAAATTAATATTATGAATTGAGACATTCAGTGGGACTGCTTGTGATAATAAACATCGTGATTCAGTATAATAGAAGGTTGAATGCTCTGGCCCCTACAGTTTCTTCCATCAGCTAATGAGAGTATTTTATATGTGCAAGTGTCAGAGAAATTTAACTGTACTCTGTGGCTAATGCTTAATAATAAGTCTACATATAATCAGTAAAATAGCAGCAGAATTGCGTGCAAGTGAGTTTGGGCTAAATAACTCTTTTATTTTTAGTTTACTGTAGCTACATGGATACAGTCCAGAGCATACATACTCCAAGTTTTATCCACTGAGATATACATGATAAAAATTAAAGGGTTTCTTTTGTAATTTGGGACTTCAGGAGAACTTTTACATTAGAGCACTTAACCTTTGAGATCAGTGTGCTTAGAAGTTTTTAAAGTTGAATGCTACAAAATGTTCATGGTTAATATATGCTGAACATTGGCTGAGAGACAGGCAGAAAAGAGGGCAGGTTTAGATTAGATATTAAGAAGGCATTCTTTACTGTGAGGGTGGTGAGATACTGGAAGAGGTTGCTCAGAGAACCTGTGGATGTCCCATCCATGGCAGTGTTCAAGGCCGGGTTGGATGGAGCTTTTAGCACCCTGGTCTAGTGGAAGGTGTCCCTGCCCACAGCAGGGGCATTGGAACTAGATGATCTTTAAGGTCCCTTCCAACCCAAACTATTCTATAATTAATTTCATTTTTCCCTCCTATTATTTTTTCAGCAAGTTTGCTCCCAGTTTCTTCCTGTTCCTGTGTAAAGGTACCTGGACTCACTGAATCGTTCTCTTCTTGCATAAAATACTAGCAGGGCAGTAATTCTATTTGGGGGGGGGGGAGACAGCAGCATAATTAGATACTTTGAATCCTTCTACAACCTGTGATTCTTGGCTAACACGCTCAGAGAAAGAGAGAAAAAGAGCATATAGAGGTTTAGGCTGATAAGGCAGCAAGCAAGCATCAGTGTGTTAGCTGAGGGAGATTGGTTTGTGCCGTGATGTACAGCACATCACGTTTCCATGCTCTTTAATTAAGCAGGATAACAGCCAGTTTGTCCTTACTGTGGTTTCCAACTCTGGTTTTAGTTATCTGGGGCTTTATGATCTGCTCTCCGTGCAAGTCCTCTTACAATAAAATATTCTATTTTGAGCAGCAGCATGGAGCTGAAAATTGGGGCTGCATTTCTGTTTGCTCTTGGACTTCTAGGACAGGGCAGCTGTGTGAGGGCTCAGTCAAGGACACTGCCAGTGACATTTTTCATTCTCCACAAGTGCCAAAGATGGAGTGTTACTAGGCTTGTCACATTCTCTAGCATGCTGAGTTACATGCGAAGAGCAGATACTTCTGAAGTGCTGCATTCATGGTTCATTTGGATGAGCAGGCATTTCTAATTTGGCACCAGCCTAATGAAAAGATGCATTCCATTTCAGATTCCAGCAGCTGCAGACTTCATTGACTCCAAAGATAATGCCTTTAGTTTTGGCTGTGGAACTTGAGTGATACTTCAGCTAACTGCTTCTAAATCCAGTGGTTGTTATACTTAGAGGAAAAATAATGAAATAAAACAGTTACACTTTAAATTCACCCTTATGTTAGTTTTTGTTTGAATTATTGGTAAATCATAGATATACTGTAGTAGATTAAGTAAGAATTTATGGCATGTTTTATATGCAAAAAAACCCACCCTAGCAAACCCCAAGCATATCTGACAGAAGAGGTAATGCAGAGGACTATGATTTAATATATACATGCTAAGCAGTTTTGCTAGTTGTGGAGTGAGTCATGTACTTTCATTATACATTTCTTTGGATTCTGATGGCGAGCATGGAGGGTAGCAGCTGAGGTGGAAATTTGATTTTATTATATATTTGGAGGTAACTAGAATGGTTGGTGTGGCCTTGTATGTTTGAGAATAAAGGTTAAATTTGGATTAGATTCAAATTTAGAAAAAGTATTTAATGCATGCATTTCTCTCTGGCATTCTTTCACTTTCAATATTCTTTATAAATAAATTACACTGTTTGCTGCAAAACTGATAGAAGAAGCCTGTTTCTGAGGTCATGTTCTTTTCCTGATTTAAATACAGAGCAGATGAGTTCCCCCTTGTGACAGTTTGATAGAAGCATTTATTACCTGATGCGTCTTTTGATTACTTTCTTTGTCTTAACCTAAAGATCAGTATTGAATTTATTTCAGTAAATTAGGTTGAGGGATAATTCATTAGACTTCTGCTGATAGCTGAAAATTAATCAGTCAACACCTAGTTTTTAGAGCTATGAGCATGGCAATAGAACAGATTGTTCCTGCCGTGCTAATTTCAGTTAATTGTACCAGCAAGACTTGTAACACTTACAGAACGGTATGCCTGTTTATTTGGAAAAAAGCCAGAGACTAAAGAAGGACGAAGAGTGCTGTCAACCAGACACTGTTAAGTTTTAAAATCATTTTTTACAGATCTGCCTTTGCTGCACATTTAACTTCAACTTTGAAAGTCCTATATTTTAACAAAATTATTTTCCTTTCTGTGTTTTTGCACTTGACAATAGAAGTTTTCAAGCCTTTTAATAATATTATCTGAGCACAATATAAAAAACTTTGGTAAGCTGAGAGACAGACATTGGTAGTGGGGCATGTTGCACAGAGATTTTCTCACTGAAAGCTATGGAATAGGCCTTAGTGGTGTTGGAAATGGAAAGGGGAGAAGGGAAGTGTTTTGGTGAGGTGAGATGTAGACAACAGTCTAACTTTTCCAGGCAATGAAGTGAAAAGGACATATTTTTTTCATGGATGTAGTAGGATGAAAGGTGGGGTAGTAAGCTGTTCTTAGACTAACTGGAGAAGAATCCTAAAGGAACAGAACAAACAATATAAGAAATACCTGACATTGCCATTTGTTATGGTAAGATGACCTGTTTGGGTGTTTCAAAGTGTAAAACTTGGAAATACTGCCCAGGAAATAGGTGAGACAGTCAGTGATTTCTAGCCTGAAGGGTGTAGTCAGGTAATTAAATTTCTCTTTTGATACTGAGTAAAAATCATCTGACTGTTAGAAATTATTTTTTCCTGGCACATTTAGGACATGTAACTTAAGTTACTTCGACTTTTTTAACAGCAGACTATGAATATGGGGATGTCACTACCAACCCCTGGGTGTGAGATACTTACCTGAAAAATTTCATGGTGAGATTTTCTTCTCCTTTTCCTTTTAGGATGATTGGCATCATCTCTTATAATTGTATTCCATTTGTAAAATAAGCATGTTTTATTTCATGACAAGCCAGGATTCTGTGATAGATGAGCTTCCACCAGTAGAATGGGCATATCAAATGCAGAAAATTCTTTTTTTGTGTGTGTTTTGAGGTTTTGATCTTAATCCTGACTTCATTCAAGATACTAAAGTGGGGAGAGTCATTTTTCCTTTTTTTTTTTTTCCCCTCAGGTTTAGCAAAACGTCCTTCAGCTTGGGCACTGCTGTGGCACAGTGGCCCATGGAAGTTTTTAAGTCAACATTGCTTAACACTGACTTTTTTGCTGAATACCACCATAAGAAAATCTTGGCAGTTTATTCAAATGTTATCTGTTGGAATTTACTCAAACCCTAAGTTGAGGAGGTACTTCTGATTTATAACTGAGGCAGATAATGTAAATTCATCTTTGTTTTTATAGGCATCCATTCAGAGTAAGTGCTCTGGTCTGAAAGAAAACCCTTCAACAAATAATAAATGTAAAATCCAGATGCAGATCTTAGAAGTGAAGAGCTAAATGTGCTTTTTAAACGCATAAATGGTAGTTCTACTTAAAAACAGGTTAAGCAACTCTGGTATGACTAGATTTCATTAAATTGTGAAAGATTGCAAAAGTATTTAATTTTAAAAAAAAGCCTTGTAAACCATTAGGCTGGATCCATTTCGTATTCAGTGACAATAATGACTGAGTTAAAGATCTGGTGTAAAAGATGTTTTATACTAAGCATGGATCTAACAGTGGTTTTAAATTATCAATGCATTAATGGCACTTTGCACTGTAGAAGTCTATTTTAAATGAATACCTAGATTGAATAAGTAAATACTGGCTTGCATTTTGTGGAAATCCCCCCAGTTACTCCTTTATCTTCTGTTTGCTCAGCTTTTAGAAAGCGTGTATTAAGTCACAATGCTAACTAGAAAAAAAAATTTAGCTCTTTACTTGTTATCTGACACTTTCTTTACATGATTCCTCCAAAAATAGTTCTTATAATGCCATCACATTTTCCCCAATATCCTCTTGTGTAAGCTTAATTCCTTTTGGAAACACGAACGCTGTTTTCAGCTTTCATAACAAAATACTGCACATGATTTTTATAACATTTTTGCATTCATTTTTTAATACTAGGATAATTCTAAGGTAAAAGGTTTAACAGTGATATTCTGGCTCCTCAGGGGACCATTCACTGATTTTTACCTTGTCTCTATTACTGAATTCTGTGATGTGAACTCTTTTAAATCTAAAATACTCCCGTTTTCTGGAGGTGAAATGTGAGATCTAAAGATCTGAATTTAAAAATATTTAAATCAATGGAAGCTGTACTTGACTCTATCGAGTGCCATATAATGCTAACTACAGTTAATTCCTCATTTTCATGACCGAAATTGCAGATATTTTGTAAGGTGATACTAAAAAAGGCTCTGCAAAGACATGCTAAGGGGCTTAGCATAGATGTTTAGTATGCCGTGGTGCTGACTCCAGTAGAATTATTTCAAGTATCTGCAGTTGTCCTCGGGTCAAGGAGATCATGGAAAATAAGAGGTACTTTCATTTTGAAAAATCCAGCCAGGATTGTAAAGTAAAACGCGTAAAGTTAGTTGCTGTGTTTTGGCCATAAAATCACTCTAACTTTCTAGTTTTGATCTGCCAAGTGAACATGTTGTCGCACCAGCCAGCTGCCAGGAGTATTTTGAAGCTGAATGTATTGATATTTACAAAGTATTGATAATTCACTCAGGGAAAGGAGCTGAAGGTAATTAATCATTCTCTATTCATCGTAAGAGTAGGGGAGTGTGAAGCAAATAAAGAAAGGATGTCATAATTCATGAGTAGGAGAAAACAAAATGCTTATAGAGTGAGTGGTCCTCTCTGCAAACTCAGGTTTCCAAGGAGGGAGTACTTGTACTGTGTGCTTTGCAGTTTCTGGAAAGTAAGACATTGTATATAATAACCCTACAAGACTGTACTTTTTTAGCACTTTTTCCACTGTATTCCTGTGTTAAACCTTCTCAGTGAAATGAAAAGTTTTCAGGGATATGCTGAAGGACACCTGCTCTACCTCTGGCAATCCAGCAAGTGGGTTTTCCTCAGCATAGGCTGCTAATAACAGCCAGCTGGGGTGTGATTTTATGCTTTGGTCTGCTGGATGTTGTAGGACTATCAAAATCCATTTTCACTTCTTACCAGTTTGGGTTTGAACTTTGGAAACAGAGGTAACTAATGCTATATTCCAGCCCAGCCTAACATGTTACTATTAACTCCAATAATTATGGGTATTTGTGAAAATTTTTCAATAATAATTACATCCTTTGACTGATTTGTGCCTTGCTGAAAATGTGATTTGTAGCGTGTGCTCTGATTGATTACCCAGTAGTGAGTCTCTCTAATAACATGAACAAATTCTTTATTTTACTACCTGAAACAAAACAGGACATTTATCCAAATGTTAATTCAGCAGTTGGCCATATTAGTTCCATCTCAGGAAAAACAAATCCCAGTTACTTTCAACTGTCCTTAGTTCCTCATAAAGAGGTGGCTTTTTTGTGCGCAATCAGCTTACAGGAACAAATGCCAACTGTAAAGATTGGTTTGTTCAGAAAACAAAATATGACGAAGTTTACTTAATCTCTAGAAGAATTGTATTTGAGTGACTGTATAATTGTATTTGTTTAGCTCACAGTCAACAATGACCATTGAATTTAAAAAGAGATTTTTTTTCTTAAACTGAAATAAGGAAAGGAACAGAATGAGAAGCAGTACATATACACAGAGTGCCTTGTGTGAGCTGTGGTACCAGAGATAATGTGGTTGGGGATAGCAGAGCTGAACTTCAGCTTTCACAAGCATTTGTCCACACATGGAATTATTTAGGAACAGTGATTCTTGAATAACTCCATGTGCTGACACTCTTGTTTCTGTCTAGCTTAGCACACTTTGATGGCCTAAATTAGACCAAAATAAGGCAACCTTATTCTGGAATAAGTGTGTCTACACATGGAATTATTCGGGAGTAGCTGTTCTTGAGCAGTCATTACTAAATAATTCCACATGTAGACAGTCCTTCAATCTAGCAAGTTCTTAAGTCATTTCTGAAAACATGACTTAGTTTCCTCTGTTGTTAAGGGACAATCTATATACTTTTATCAAAAGTATTTTGAAAAAGACCCACGTTTAAGTCCTAGCTGATCTTGGAAGTTGTATGCTGGATAACAAGGGGGAGGAGGGAGTATCTGTTGGAGTTTTTTCCGATATTATGGTGCAAAACAAGAAAAATGTATGGCAAAATAGCAATTTACAATACAGTGACTCAAAGAGATGACTTTGAACAGTTCTAAGTATCTTTACTAAGAAAGTGGCTTGAGAGAGATGATTATTGCTTTTTTTGCCTATCAGTTTTGCATCTGGTTGTGTTTAAAAACTAAAAAAAGAAATTCTAAGTTCCATCAGTGACAGAATAATATTGAAAATTATACTGTTTGCCTTATAATGAAAACTTGTTTTTTATAATGAGGATGTTTCTTCCCCGTGTTAAATATGGGCATGGAAATTCATTACAACCAGGAGTTTCAGGCCAGTGTAACTCAGCGCTTACATTCTACTTAACTATAAACTGTGTCTTAATGCATTTATCTGATTCACCTGTGTAAGTTACCAGTGGAAATCTGCATAGCTCATAGGACACTATTCAGCTTGACTATTTGAAGAGGTATGTTACTTCTTTGAGAACAGAATACATAGGAGGATTCAGAATTTAAAACACGTTCTTTGAGAAACCATCGGATTGTCTGTTCTTATTAGAAATTAATTAGCCTCAGGAACAAAATATTCAGAATTTCTCCATAAAGATATTTTCTGCAAAGAATGAAAGGCTCTGTAGTAATTGTTAAGAAGTTCCGACAATATTACATTTTTTCAAAAGCCATGTTCTGGGTCAGTGTTATTTTTGAGCTCACAAATGTAAACATACAGCATGGTTTACTATTGTTAATTCAGAGCAGTGAAACAAATGTGCGTGGTTCAGATGGTGGAGAGATGTTTAAACAAGGAATAAATGTGTATGGCACGTGAATACTCAGATGGACCTACTGTTGTATTAATAGTGATGGTTCTGCTGGGACAAGTTATCGCTTCCTGTAGTGAATTTCCTTACGGCATAGTCAGCAAAATATGTGCTCTCTATTTTTATTTCTTTCTCTGGCATACAAATCTCCTATTTTCTATGTGTACACAAAAATGTAGATTTTTCTACATTGTTTTCTCCCACTCACATGAATTACATTCTTAACTAAAGGCAGCCAAACTAGCCTTCAATGTAAGCCTTTCTTCTAAACACCAACGTTTAAAAATTATCCTGCCGTGAGATCATAGCCAACTTAATTAAAACAAGGCTAATGTGGAGCAGCATTGTACCTGATTTTCCTATCAGTGTCCTATTCCTTTCTCTCTTTATCATAATGGAGCTGGCTAAGAAGAATTGGACTGCAGTTTTGCTCGCATAAACACAAGTGAACTTTGGCAAAATCGAGACATACAGACAGTATTGTTGCAAAATCATAAATGGATTTTCTGTGGATACTTGAAATACCTTTCTGCAGACTACCAATAGCCTCCTTACTGGGTTGAGGTAATTCAGTGTAGGCTGAATAAACAGTAAGGTTGTTGCTGTGCTAATGTTCAGTTGTTCTGTATATTACTGTATAACCATGAGCTATTGAATCAGCAGTGGGAAGGGACTTGCAAAAAACACATGCTACTTTTTGTGGGATACAGTGTGTGTACAACATTGGGCCATGGTACCTCTGACACCTAGCTCTTGTTCTGCAGTCTTTGGGTTCTTTAAAATCATGGTAAGTTTATTTTCCCACATTAAGAAGCTTGCAAATCTCATAAAACTGTAATTCTGGTTAACAAAGGATTGTGTTAGCAATCTCTCATTGATACTTCTGTCAAATGTGTATTGATCACAGCAGTTCTGTTGCAGGCTGGTTTTTGGGTGTTGCCAGACAGGTTCATAAGAGTGCTGCAGGGAAATGGATAGAGCTATTGATTAGGTTGCTTCCAGTTTCTGTGAAAAACAAGGACAATTTTATCAGGAAAATGAACACCAAAAAAAGCTCTGTTTTTCACGTGAAAAGGCAGTGCTACCTTTTTACCTTCTAGGGAAAGACAGTTCTCTGCTTGGGGAATTGCTTTATATCCTCTCTTTTTGTCATGGTACTTCCTGAGTGGCAGACCTCTGAGTTTTCACCCTCTCTCAAGCCACAAGTGGTAAGATCTGCAATTTAAAGTCTGTTTACACTAGGGCTGCATCCCCTTCTGTTTGTGCACAGTTCTCTAATCACATGTTCATGCAGCTCTTCCAGACTCAGTGGAAGGCATCTGCCAATTGCCCTTATAATAAACAGGATTATATGTGGTCTGGTAGAGCCCATGAGGGAAAAATCTCTTTTAAGCCCCATGTCAGGATTTTGTTTGAGGTAATCTCAGATTTTCGCATAGTTGTATTAAATAAGAGATGGTCAAAATATTGTTTAGCATTAGCCCAGATCCCAGTACTGGTTTGGGAGCATTCAACTTCAAAATGACTGCAGCATTCCCTTTCCTGCTCCACATAAACCAGCAAATTGAAATTCATTGTTTGCTTTGGGGTTGCACTGGTCTTTCAGTTTTATACTCTGCTCCAGAGCCCCTTTGGATGAGACAGTGTTCTGGTCCATATGTAGATGCCTTTCTGTTAAGTAACATGCTGCTCCTCTGAAACCTTCGAGGAGGCAGGGACCAAGTATCAATGAAAAGTTTCTTGTCGATTCATGCTTCCTGCTTCGTGTTCTGTGTAAAACTAAGTCCTGTGTTTGCTAGATTTTATTTTTTTTAATATGAAGTGGGAAAAAACCCACTTTCTTATTTGGAAAGTTTCTTAAAAAGAAACTAAAATGTATATGTGTTTAGGTGCAGATAGATGTGCATTTTGTTAGCATGTCAGACTGACCCGACCTTTCTGTGTAAACAGGGTTAATGAACCTTGCAAGGCACAGGATTAACAAGACGAAAAAGGAGCTCAGGAGTAGTGAAAATGGCGTCAGCATTAACTGGAGCAATGGATTGCTCTCCAAGTTTGTCCATTTGGCAGCACTTCTGGGCAAGCAATGTGACATTTCCTCCCTTTTTTTTCCCTTCATTTCATTCCTTGGCCCACTCTTTGCAGTCTGCCAGCTATTCAAGAAATGGACTTTATTCATCTGTGCAAAAGGTGCAGTTTACAGATGCCTACTGATCCTTTAAGGTTGTTCATTCCCGGGCATCGCAAAACTAAAATACACCTTGGGAATTTAGTATCTTGTGACTTAGTATCTGTGAATGTGTATGAAGACTATAACTAGAAAGGGTAAAAACAGGTCAAGGCTGCTACTGCTGTAAAATTATTTTTATTGTGTAAGTCTTGTGGGCACCCTCTGTGACAAGTTGCAGTATGAACATATAAAGAGCCCAAATTAAGCCATGACTGTAGTCTTAAATAATTATTAATGGAGATACATGTTTATGAATAGGGGTGCTATGGGTTTATGTATTATGTAAAAATTGAAATGCATTGCTATTTTAAAAAGAACACTATTATCTCATCCCTTCCCTTTTTCTCCCTGCCCCCTATGTTTTGCATTTTCTTCCCTCTAAAAGAAACCCTTTCTGATTACGGATCATGTTGAAAACTCAGCAGTTTTTAATCCAGCTCTCTGCAGGCTGCACTTCATGCTTCATTTAACTGATCAGTTCCACTGCTATATTACTAGACAAAATCACCAGTTTGAAGAGAGAAGCAATTACAGTGAGTCATAAAAATGGAAGACCCCACATTTTAAGAAATGAAATGCATTTTAAAAACTCTCCCCGTCTCATACAGATTATTTGGAGGATGTTTTTGTACATGACTAAATGAATAGCACACTTTTCAATGTTTTGCTACACTTTCTATAATGAATCCAGATCAAAACATGAAGTACGTGCTCAGCTGTTCAGCAGAGACTGTTAAAAAGATTATTCTGCATGCTCTGAACAGTGTGGATGCATGTGAAAAAGTTTCAGCAAAGTAATTCATAAATGCTGATGTGAAGTATGAGTGTCAGACTTGGTCAGTAACTGTTAGTGTAATCCTTGAGGTTAATATAAATAGAGCTTCAAACCAGCAAAACTGATCCTTGTTATTTTCTGGAGTTGCTGGGATATAACTGTGTGAACAGATGCATTGACAGGGAAAAGAAATCAGACACTGAGAGGAGATGCTATGGGGCCCTAAATACTCCCGTGGACTATTGCATAGGACTTGTTTAACCTGTTCATCTTATCGTGCCATAATCCTGGACAGTCCTTGCTAGTGGGTGTTCTTGACCTAAATTCTAACAGTTTCAATACAGTTGCAACATGTGCCTTGAAGGTTCAGAAAGTAGTATCTTTTTTTTTTACTTTTTGCTTATTCATACTATGTTTTCATATGAATGCTTGTGCTGACAAGTTCATATTAGCTCTTTCTTTAGCACAATACTCTTTAAATGGGAAACAATGCTTGCTAGTGCGGGTTTTCTTTTCTCCATTCTCCCCTCATTCCCATTTTTCTGTATTCTTTCAATTTCTATTCTTCATCAAGCCGCCTTCTAAAGACTACTGTCAAGACTCAGACTAGATCACCATATTGTAGCTGAAAGTATAATGACTCAGAATGTCTTGCAACAGACACCTCAAATTTGGACATTTGAAACACTGGAAATTTTGTATTAAAATAAAAATCCACTATATATTGGCTCAGTGCTTAAATATTTATACTCCTCTTTTGAATAAGAAAGACGCTATTTTCTTGCTAGAGCTTATGTTGATACCTTAGATATTTAGGACATTGTGCAGTGGGTTACTTACATGAATAGTAGTTACTAATCACATGGAAAAAACACATATTGACTATATTCACAGTTATCACTTGCACATGTGCTGGCATGCTGTGAAAACAGGAGCATCATATAAGTTGAAAAGTTGATCAGATAGCCCTGCCTCTGAAGGCTTTTCGTGGTGTCAGATTATTTTTTGCAGCATAGCCTTGAAAGAATCTGTTGTGACAATGCAAAAAAAAGGTGGTTGTTTTGAGCTGTTTAGTTGGTGCCCTACAGGTGAAAAATGTGTTCTAGTATACAGGGATTTGTTGCAAATATTCCTAAAGCCATGTGGCACCTCCCGTGAGGCATTACAGCCTGTGATCAGTGACATAAGATCATGAAATTTGTCTTGTGAGAGCAGATTCAAATACTTTACATGATCATTATGTTGCAGCTGAGTCATGTGGATTTTCTTTTTCCTCTAACATGCAGCTTTATTTTCCACAGTGATAAATGTATTTTTCCATATGGTGTGAGCTAAAGTCTCCTTGGAGCGCCACCTGCTTAGATGAAGCAAGTTGTTTCCCAAAATACTGCACTTTATAAGGTATATCCATTTCTGACAGGAACAAAATTATATAAATATTCACTACTTTTACTGTGAACTGATGCTCCACTGCTTTTTTTCAAACAATCCTACATTAACAAAATAATACAAGACGGCAGTCCTTATGACTTAACTGTATGTTAGTCCTTAGAGTAAAAGACTTCGGGATGAGATATTTTCAGAAATCAGAATTCGTCACATCTAAAATAATTTTCTTCAGTAAGCAGCACCCAACAGCCAAAATAAGATTGAATTATTTGCAAAGTTCTTCCTAAACTGTTTGAAAAATAATACATTCCTCTCTTTGCAAAAACACACTAATTGAAGCTGAATGGGATATACTGATGCATTCAATGCTATCGATGCATTTTACTACTGATAGTATTTCAGGCTTGATGACTTAGAGATCTCTGAAAGAGATATAAGGATTGTTTGTAAATTTTTATATTTTTATGATGTAGATAGGTGACAACATGACGTAGTTAATTGTGCAGATTCTATGTTAGCATGTAGCATTTCCTTTAAAAGCACTGACAGTCAAGGAGAGATTACTACAGAGTCCAGGAAATATCATTTGGTCCTCTAACTAATCCTCATATTTTTGGAGTCAGAGGGAGAAAATGCTATGTGGGTTGAGGTGGGTTTTTTTATCGTTATTACTTATGAAAAGATACCTTAGGTTAATCCATTTTGAATGTCAAGAGGATAAATCTGACAGGAGTCAGGAGAGCTTCAGTGGGACTAGCACTACAAGTTACAAAACAGCTAACATCATCCAAGACTAATTTCTTTCCCCTGTTTGTCCTACTGTGGAGGGAGAGTTAAAAGGCAATTCTTGGAGAGTTGAAAGGCTCCATAATAGGGCTCCTCTCTCTAAGGGAGTAAAACTGCTTTGTGGCCTTTGTCTTCAGGCTGCTAATAAACCATCCCATGCTGTGAGGCTTTGAGTTCACTCTTAATTCAACTTCAGTTCAGCTTCCATCAGCTTTGGTTTCCCTGTCTTTGTGAGTTGCTTTTTCCTTAAATACATGGTGTATCTAACTTACATTTGAGCTTCCTCATTCATTGCCTGAATTTATAAATGTACCGGTTTCATAAAACCCTGCTTGGAAATTTTTTGTCAAAACATAGAAATCATCAGAAGCATTTCAGTAGCTGAGAGTTTTGGTGGTTACTGCTGTCTTTCTGTCTGTCTCTCTGAGTGTGCATCTTTTCCTGTCTTAAAGCAATTTACAAATGTAAGGATGCATTTATCCATGTGAATCTGTGTCAGATCTTCTGGACTGTTCATGAAGTCACATTATTCTGTATAGTTGAGGTTTGGCTGATCTGACTGCTTCCCCCCAGTCCCCAATTATGTGACCAATTTAGTAACGTTTGTGTACTGTTTCTGCCCCTGCTTTTCCAGATAAGACCAAAATATAGTACTTGGACCATAGATGCCAAGGAATTTGCACTTGGCAAATTACAGATTTGGCAAGAGATGATTTTGGGGGATGTTCAGTTAATTTTGCAATCCATGAGGTCTGATACTTAGAGAGCAGCTGTAATGGGACAATTCCAGCCCTGCCAGCCTAGCAAGGTGCTGTTTACTGCCTTTCTGCCTTTGTACCTAGACAGGCTTTAGAGAATGGGGGGGAGGGGGAAGGGGAGATGGGGGATCTCTCACCTTCTGGTGGGAAACAATTACATGCCTGTGATGGTGGCCAGGGCTGGGCAGGCAGCACTGCCCTCTCCATGTGGGGGTATCTTTCAGGTCTCAGGGATCAGGGTGGTGCTGTCCTGGGCCCTCTGATGCTTAACCCTTAAACTGCCACTCTCATAGAACGGCCAGCACGGAGTCATCTGGAAGCAGAGGATATGCACAGTCAGTGCCCCTGGGCTTCAGAGCAGCTGTTCTTTCTAATATTGGTGTGATTGTGTCCAGAGCCAGAGGGAGCTCTTAAAATAAAATTAAAGCAGATAAAATAAAGGATCCTAGTACTTGCCTTGTTTGGGGTTTCACTCTAAACACTTGCCTAATTAATTAAATGTCCCTGCAAGTCACATCCTTTTCAAATGAGCTTAAAATAGTTCCAGTTTCTGTTAGAAGTCATTTGAAGTGGTGTGGTGGTGCTGCTGCATATCCCACTGAGCATTGATTGCATGTGTGCAGGCACACTTCCAGCATTAAGAGCACAGGAAACAAGTAGGTGAGGGTAGTGTGGGGCAGCATGTTACTTAGGGAACAGGGGAAAGGTCTCATGCAGGAGAAATGCTGGATGAAATTCCATGAATTTAATAGCGTGCTGAGGGAAAATCATATTAAAAGGTTGGACATTCTTTACTAAAAGGAAGAAAATCGGTAGATTGGCCTCACTGATCTGATTTGTGACCTTTGAAGAAGTTTGCAGGGAGGGCATAGAAGCTTGGTAGTTAAGGGGTTTCACTCTAATTGGTCTTCTTATCTACTTTTCAAGAAATACATCTTTTTTCCTATCTTTCAGCTTTATTGGGTTGTATGAACCTATAAACACTGTATGGATTTCTGTTTTGATAGGTCATATGTGATTAGGTCTCGCCAAGTAAAAAAGTTGAGAGTTTGATGGATATCTGCTACTGTCTTCTCAAAAGTCAGAACAGCACAAAACTTAAGCATAAGGGTGGAAATTAAAAATTCTGTGTCTTTGTAAATATATGAAAAGCTGCATATTTCTTGCTATTAATTTTAAGGTAAGGCAACTAGTCTTATTCTAGCTATTAAAACTTAGTCACCCAAATTTCAATTGCTTTCTGACTGATTGCTGCATTCATATATATAGCTACTCAGATGTGGAACTAGCACACACAGCTAGCTTGAAAGATGAACTCTGCTGTGTCAGAAATATGTTAGGAATTTAGGATTTGTTATTTACAGAGTTCTGTGTGTACAGTTATCTGCAGAGTGGTTGGTGGTTTTGTTTTGAGGTTTTTTTGGTTCTTGATTTGCAGCTTAATTCTTATCCAAGGTGTAGTGAATCAAAATATACCGGAGTTCCATTTCAAGAGATGAGGTTCAGGTAAAATTTTTTGTCCTGTTAATGAATGGAAAAATGCTAAGTACTCCAAATGGGAAGGAGTAGTAGAGAATTCATGTGTTGGGAAAAAGAGACAAGACAAAAAGTGTAGATCAAAGGAGGGAAAAATGGAAAGGAAAAAGAGGACAGAAAACCTAACAGACTGAAGATTAAATTGAGAGTACTTTATGCTTGGAAATAATTAAGATACAGAAGGGGAAGTAACATCAAAAAACTGACAGGAAGAATCATTATATAAAAGCATCATGTAACCTTAAACTAAATACTGAACTTTTATGTCAATTTGTGAGATTTTTGAAAATTATAGTGTAAGAGAATAATTCTGTCTAATGTCAGCTTTTCTGTTGTTGGTGATATTTTTTTCATTTCTGGATTTTGAAAAACCTGAGCTAGTTTCTTATTTAGTGACATTTCTAAATTTTTTTCTCTTGCAAACCCTAATTAATAAAACCTAAGTGTAGTTGGAGGGAGAGAAAATGCTTTATTTTAAAATGTTACTCTCTGCTACATTCCTACTGTCACTCTTTGCTTTTAGGATTGAAAATCAAATTGACCTTCTCCAGCTACTCTAATGCAGCTGAGAACACATGTTGAGAGGGCAAAGGCTTGCACACGTAAATGTGATTTTGTACCCTTGGTTCATGCCAAAAGAAAGTACAATTATTCTCTACTCAAAAGTCTCAGTGGGAACCCTGGCCATTGTCAGATGGGTGCTTTGTGCACATCTGCTGCATTGCCCAATGCTTGACTTGACTGCTCACCCTTTCATTGAGGATAAACAAGGAAATAGAAACTCCTGCTTGTGTAACTAAAAGGATATGAAAGGGTATGTCCGCATTCGAAGCATTCTAGCAAAGAGTAACCCGGCTCGGACCAAACACAGAGGAACAAAATATATACGTTATTTTACCAGGTCAGACTGCTGAATCACGTGTGTTGCTGTGGTACCATGGCAAAATAGTTATTCTTCAGACTTTTAAAAACATGGATATCCAGGCTCTGAAATATACAAGTAGATCACTAAACAAACATGTCAAGTGTGATTAGTGTTGTGTGCAAATGGACTGGAATACAGTCCTTTCTGTCCCTTTCTGTCACCTTTTTAAGTTGATGCTGTCAAATACCAGAAAAAACATTTTCCAATTTTCAGTTTCTTTGTGCACAATGAGGAATAACCAACACCTTTAAAAGCAATTGGAATTTGTTGTTATTATATTTCACCCCATATTATTTTTCACCCAAAAATTGGCATTGCAGGAGATGCAAGTGATGTTAATTAGATAGCTGTCTATCTCCTGGAGTAATATTTCTGTTGAGAATTGTTTGGTAAGAAACTGTTTTCACCCAAGTTTAACCTTAGGTGTGAAATTGGTGTAATTGTTTATGCCTCTGAAAGAGTGTTCACAGAGAAAGGACAAAACAAACTTGACTAAAAAAATAATAAATCCATGACCAGATAGTAGCTGAAAGTTCAGGTAAGGTTGATGAATGCTGTTTTGACAGGCTCATGTAATCATTACAATGTGGTTTAAAGTTGCAGGAGCCTGCAGCAAGCCTGCAAGCTGACACAGCCTCTTACCTTTACAGTTTTGGATGCAAACTTTCTCTTCTGATCAGAGATCTTGGGTAGGCTAGTCACCCTTCAACAAAGCCCCTGGAACAGAGGGAAATTGTTATGCTGTGTGAAATTAGTCATCATGCAGGAGAAGAGTTACAGAGCACCTTCAGAAAAACTCCTCAGTTTCTTAACCAGACCAAGGAGAGGGCAGTGCACAAGCAGGAAGCCGGGGCACCTCGAACAAATCTCAACTAGGATTTTGCAAGATGAAAGATGAGCAGATGCCCTGCCAAGTAGCTTGTGTTAGGATGGAGCTATAGGCCTATATACACACGTGCTGTCAGCAGGCTCCCTTTGTGTTTCACTGTGCTGCTACACCCTTTCACTTATACCTCCCCACTTTTCCTCAGGATGGCTCGCACCACTCTCGTATATGGTCATTCCTTACCTGGAGTGTCCGTTTTCCCTGTTATTTCAAGAGATCCTTCTTTCATAGCAGCCAGTGTCATGTAATCATTTCTCGGAGAGAAGAAATTGAGAAGCATTAGGTCACAGTAAAATGTGTGGAATTTGACCCTTTCATGTGAGTATACTGATGCTAATGAGATACAGTGCATAAAGCATGTATGCCTTGTGAATAAAGCACGTGTGCTGTTTTCCCTTGAGAACAGACTTTTTGCCATATTTTTCATATGCTGCTACATTAGTTTTTTCAAAACGAAGGAAGCCATCTTACTCACACTGCTGCCAGCATCTTCCAGCTGCCTTCTGGAGTCAGGCTTTTTTCAATGCATTCTCTGTTTCAGCCCCTGTCCTCCCTTTTCCCCACTGCTACATACAATAGGACCATCCAGGTGCCTTCTAGTTGAGGCAAGTGGTGAGCCCATCTACTTTTATATGGTCAGCACTTTCAGAACTTTATTTAACAGTATGCCTGCAGAAAATAGCAATGCATATAGAGTTAAAGCAAGATGTCCTTTATATATAGGGATTAACTTTGCAGGCACGGGTACAATACTTTCAAAATAAATATCTCATTTTGGCCCATAAATAGGTGCAGCAAGCTTCCTATGAGCAGCAGCCAATCATCCTCATGGAAATATCTTCATATTTTTAAAGCAAAACTCAAATGAGGATTTACACTTCAGAGAATTTCACAGTCATCTCAGTGGGTTTGTAGAAGCAGACTCTACTGGGAGACATTCAATTTTCAACACCTAGTGTCATTTTTGGTGACTTAACTTTTCTTGTTTGGTCTACAAATGCTTCTCCAGAAGGGCATGGGTCTGATGTCATATCTGCATAACCCCATGCAGGTGTCTTGGATATTACAGAAGTGCCTAAAATAGCTCTACATGCCTCTGTGCTTGCATCTAAATCCCATGCTGCTTAAGCCTCTGCTCTAATGTGTAGGAAAAGGCATTAAGTTGCTTCAGGTCTCATTACTGGATAAAGCATTAAGTGAAATTTTGACAGCTTACAAACTTTATAAATATCAGAGGTGGTTTTCAACAGAAGCAGAAATGCTGTGCCCAGTATTTCGACTTAAAAGTATCACCTTAAATCATTCCTTTGGTCAGAATGTTCCTTCTGTAATGTTTTATTCCTGTAACCCTCCTTGCTTCAGCAGCAAGGTACTGTGCAAATCAGCAAGTGTTCTCCAATGTGTAGACTATCTTCATGTGCATGTATAAATGCAGTTAGGGTTTAGAAAATATTTGCAATGATGGTTTGGTAGTATCAAAAATGCTCCTTGTTGTGAAAGGCTGCAGTCTGTGCAGCCGCTTGGTGCACAACCCCAGCCATGGGTCACCTTTAGCTTCCACTGAGTGGCTGAAACTTGGAAACCACCATTTGCTCTAAGTTCAGACAATGAGAGAACAACTAAATAGTTGCTGCTTTACCTGACTGTGGACAACTTGGTCTGCATTAATCTCAAACAATTGGCATTTTTTCTTTTATGTTTCTTCTGCAGTAAATCAGTTCACTTGTCAATTGCCAAACTGGAAACTCATTTTGTGACCTAGAGACATGCGTCTCTAGTAGTATGTTTCTCACAATTTAGGGAAGCCTGAGAAGAACGAGGGAAAAACAGCTGATTACCTCAAATCATGTTTATTCACGGCCCAAAGCGTCGAGCATGTTTGTGTGCAAGGTGCATCTTGGTCAACTCACTGCCATGAAGCTTTGAACTTCTTCAACAGTAACCTTTGTTAGTTTCTCTGAACTTTCATAGCAAAATATTTCTTCTTGGCTGTTGGGGAGGAATGAAAACAAACATAAAGGCCTCATTGCCGTCATGGGATCTGGGTGATATGATGTCTTTTTAAATGAGGTTTTTACTTAAAATCTTGCTGGACTTAGTGACTGGCTGAGGGAAATGTTTCCATACAAATATAGATCCTTGGTCCAGACTCTGAGGGAGCAGGAGTGCTAATTTTTAATGCTCATGTTTGTGTGGACAGAAGGTAGTAGATAAGAAAAAAGATTCTGAAGATTGAGAATGAGGGCTCAAAAAATTAAAAACCACTTTACTAAGTTCCTGGCAGGGCAGTGTAGTGTATATGTAAGGATATGAAGAAGCTAGTGAGAAAGCTTCAGAGTTCCAAGTGCCCTTATTTACTGTATTAACTACATGAGGCATATGGTGGGTTTGTTTTGTTATAAACATTAGTTTGACTTAGATACAGGAGCCAACTGACACTTCTTTCTGAAGACTGGATTAATTTTCAGTTTTGTTTGACACGTTTGGACTAATCAACCAAAGTGACATCATGGACATCAAGTTGTGCTGGCACACATCCTAAAAATGATCCGGTTGGAAACTTCCAGCTAAATTTCCGTCAGTGGAAAACGTACTTTCAGCAAAAGTTAAACTTGATGTGACATCATGATAAGGTTAAGAGGTTTTCTGTCAGAAAACTTAAAATATTTTGTATGGGAGAAGTCTCCCAACCTGCCTGAGAGATCTTTAGATTGGAATCTTTAAAAGTCTAAAGCAACTTATAAAGAAGTAGTCGTGTCCTGTTGAGCTGATTAAAACATATTTAGAAAGTCAGTAAAATGAAATAACTTGGTATATTCATAAAATAATATTGTTACCTTACCATACAGAAATGGAATTATGGTTCAATATACCAGATGTTAAGAGCAGAACCAAAGATACTTTGGCTGAAATAGATCTTTGGTTGCTGGGAAATTTTTTTTATTTTTTGCACATTTACTTACAATATTCCTAAACCTTTTCAGATAGCTTTACGTAGCACATAATCTCTACAATAAGATTCATTGAATAAAGATACAGTCACTGATATTTAAATCTAATCTGTTACTACACCGAAAGTTTTCTGAAATCAAAGTTTGAACTCTCAAGAAGTGTTTGTTTGATCTTGGAGAAGATATCCCCGTGATTAATGTTAACGATAAGGTGTTGATTGGTGCTTGGGAGAACCTACTCATAGAAACAAGAGACTATTATACTCTACTTTAACTACCATATAACAATATTTAAGCTTTGCTCAGTAGAAACAATAGTCTTATTTATACATCCCTATCTGTGTCTAAACCAGCATTACAGTTTCTGGCTTCCTATGAGGTTGAAAGCGCCCATTAACAATTTCAGGGCTTGAAGAGTTGGGTGCAATGCCGAGGTACAGCAAAAAGCAAGTGAAATTTTTCAGTATGCCCATCATCTGAAGCTTGCAAAAAATAAAAAAACCTGAGCACTAGAGCTGTTACCTGGTCTTCGGCAGTTCATCTGAGAGGTGCACAAGATTTGAGATGTCACAGGCTAAACTCCCCCTTTTTTGAGTGATACTGGACAAGCCCTTTGAGAAGTGTTTCATGCTTTTGCCATTTTGGTTGCTACTAAGGCTTATGGAGGACAGTGGGCTCAAGGAAGTTGAAAATTAGGGTCTAGCATAAATACTAACCTGTCTGAAGCAGGAAGAAGGGCTTTCAGTGTAACACGCAATTCTGAAACTCAGACCTATGATCAGAATGATGGGCTGTACCCAACTGCAGGATCTGTGGAAGTAGAGAAAGACCATATAACCACAGACCTACTGAAGGTAGACAGGAAAATGAGGGATAGGAACTGTCATGACAATGGGAAGGGAAAGCTGCAAATCCATGCAAATTGTATGGATTTTTTTTCTTTAGAACAACTGATTGCGGTTTTGAGGAGAAAAAAGTAGTATGAAGAGTGAAAAAAGCAAAGACAACAGGCCTGTGTTTGCGCAAGTGTAAATTCATTTTTGAGCAGCTTTGTATCATGATTTGTGGGTGTAGGGTGAGAGAGGGAGGACTATCAAGAAAGGGCATTGTTACAGTGGAATCTAACTCAAAAAAAAGAGGATTGTTTTCTATAGGCCAAAAAATGGCAGCTGGACAAAAAAAGGAAGGGAAAATGTAAATAAGGGCAGGCCTTTATGTATGTATATATTTGAATTTATTAGCTGCCAGTGTTCCCGAACAGCAATGGAATTTGATACTTTATATTCCTAGTTGTATGTATTTCACTCCTACTAGAATTCCTCTGAAAGATGGTTTGTTTGAATGTTGGTCTGGTTTAATATTTCTTAGATTTCAAAATGCAGAGCATAGAGTAAGAGAGAAGACAAGGTATTTCTTCTAGCTGAGAGAGCAAGCATCCTAACAGTATCCCCAACAAGTATCGCATTAACCATTGCCAGAGCTGCAGGAAGACACCAGTCAGTACCTCTACAAACTTCCCAAGTGAATGGCATGAAGCTGTGTCAGGGGAGGTTTAGGCTGGATATTAGGAAGAGATTCTTCACCCAGCGGGTGGTTGAGCACTGGAGCATGTTCCCCAGGGAAGTGGTCACAGCACCAAGCCAGACAGAGTTCAATAAGCATTTGGACAACTCTCTCAAGCACATGGTGTGACTCTTGGGGGGTCCTGTGGAGGTGCGAGAGTTGGACTTTGATCTTTGTGGGTCCCTTCCAACTCAAAGTATTCTGTGATTCTGTTAAACTGTCACATTAATTAAATTTCAGAAATAACATAGACTTCTACATTTAGGAAAAAAATAAAAAATACTGTCCTACTACCACAATATTACAGAAAGCAGTTAGTTGCTGGTGTTTCTTTCCATGTGCATGTGGATCACCTTGGACCTGTTTAGTAAGAACTCTGTTAAGATTCATACTTCTGGAGTCTCTGACAGGCTGTACAAAGTCAATATATGAAGGTTCCCCTCATGGCTTTTCTATTTTTCTCCATTCACTGGGAAATACCACGTTTGGAGTTGAGGAAATTAGATGTGCTTCTCACAGCTCTCAATGCCTGCAAAAACGTGTCGTATGAGCCCTCATAAAGAGGAGCTTTCATGACCAGGAAGGCACCACAGGACATGTTTAATGTCACATCAGGTTCGGTCTAATACCATCTTAAGTATTTTCTGAGTAATTTTATGTGTTCTTCGTCCAGGAGCACATTTTATTGTGTGCTTGCCCATTTCACTTCCTTCTCACTTCTATACTTTCCTGTATTTAAAAAAGTGATTAATTAGTTGATGGCTTCACTTGCAGTAATTTTGCACTGAAGATTTTCATTTCAAGGATTTTTTTTTTTAATCAAAGAACTATCTTGCTTTTAAACCAATTATTGCATATTGCAGTGTATTGAAACAGTATGGAACTATTTCCTTAAATCCACACAGGTGTAGTATATTCAGGTTTCACTGAAATCAAATTGTTCCCTGCCTATCTGATCTATCATTGCTTGGATATCTGAAAGAGAGATCAAACCAATTGTCCTGTTTAATTTTATTTTAGGTCGTTTGCTTGTGTTAGAATGGGTAGATGATATAATTATGTCCCTTGTTTGCTGGCTTTTGTGGGATGGGGTAATGCAAATCTTTTTTTTACATTTTTACACACGCATCCTGTTGGTCATTTTTGCTGTATATGCTCTATCACAGTCTTTTTCTTAGAATCTGTTTCAAAGGTGTTGGAGTGATGTGCTCATTTCCTGTCTTTTTAAGCTCAGGCCTATTCTCTTTTATCTTGGGAACTTCATTTAGTAACCCAGGGTCTCTTAAGATCAGCAATGAAAGGCTCTACCACATTTTCTTGCTGAAGAGGTGGTATGAGGATGACATCATTCATCTGTGCTAGACACTGACTCATAGGCATTTGACCCGAGGGTGGAACCCAGTAACAGGGGTTAACATGAAGTCATCTGTGGTTGCACAATGCGTTTCACAGTTGTTCTCCCTCTCCTTTTTTTGAACCATGTAAATAATTACAGAGTGCAGAACATACAGCACTAGGGGCAAACATTGCTTTTGGGGCTCTTCCAGGCCGCTTTGTAGACCACGATGAAAAAGAGTAGGAAAAAAAATGTTGATAGAGTATTGGATTTTACATTTGGATGTAGAATTACCTTTGTCCAGTAGCCAAAAAATGGAAAGCACATTTGTCTTGAAACTGTTATCCATACAACCTGTTGCATTAGTTTTTGCTTTGAAATAGTAGACCTATTTTTAGATGTTTGGGGCATTACCATATTTTTTAACTGATACCATTGAGGCATAATTGACTTAGTATCTGAGACATATTTTGATTTGTTTTTTGCTGTTGTTATTTTTCTTGACATTTTTTGGCTGTATTTTCAGCTTCTCCACAACTGCTTTTTAGAATTCTTTGCTTCGTATTCTGGCACAGGATCTGATCTCCTTCTTGTGAAATACAGCCTGAGCGTGCGTTTAAGGGCTGAAATTCACCAGTGAGGTAACTTGCAAGAACATCTGTAATATTAAGAGCTTTAGAAAGAGAATTACCTCTTGGGCTCTCCAGTTTCTTATGCCGTTTGAATCCTGGCAGAATTTGTCATTCAGTAATATTTTGGGACCTTAGGAAATCTAAGGATTTCCCCTGTTAAATCAATGGACCAGTGATTAGTTTCTGCTTTTGTTGTTAACACTGAGCAGGAACATGACTGCTTCTCTTTGTGGACCATAGGAAAACACGGCTGTTCTAACCAGCAGACATTTGAGTTGGCTCATTAGATCAGCTGGGGTGTGTGGCTGCACCTTTCCCACCTATAAGTAATCCAGGGAGCCAGGATGACCTGCCTGGAGGTAATGCCATCAAGGGGATCATTGCGCAGGTCCGTTTCCAGGATCTCCCTGTCAGTTGGCTCAACTGGTTTGATGTAGGCTCTCTTTATCCTTTTACTACACGAGAAACATGCTTATCCCTGCTTCAAAAGCTGTGGAGAGTAGTAAACACAGTTTATTTTTGCCTTCTGGTGAGTGCTGTGTGAGTATTATGATCAAAAGAGAAAGAGTTGGAAGAAACTACTGACTTCCAGTATTGAGTTCTGGAAATCTTCTGAGTCTTTTAAGCAACTTTACATTTGAGTGCAATGTTGTGTAACATAACACTTTAAATACATATCTAAGCGGTATATAATTATTTACTTAGCACTTTTCATTTCAAGTCTCTGAAATTCAGCTTATGAATAGGGAAGACAAGTGGGAATTTGTATTTGGAAATTTTAAGATTCTGTTCTATAACATTTGCTAAGAATGAATGATTAAAGTTAGGTCTGTTATTGAGAAAGAGTGCTAACGTATGTCCAATTCTGAAAAATACTCTTCTTCTGAAAATAATCTAAATGTTTACAACATATGAGGCTAAACTCCCCCCTCCCCAATTTTTAAGACTTGTAGATCACTCCTGTTTTGAATTAGAAAGTACATTAAGTATTTCACTTCATAGCTCTTATGGGTAGATATATTTTAGTAAATGTCTTGAGAAAAGGAACAATATAGGGCTTGCTATTAGGGAAGTTCTCTCTGTGTAAATGCAGTGTAGCCTGCTTCTCTCCACTCAGCTGATTCAGCAAAAGGTTTAAGCATGCACTTGCTTTTGTATACACAGTAGGACTTTAAGAGGTTTCTTAATTGAGGACCTTTGTCTCTGACGGCTGATTTCTGGTTGCGTAAAAGACAGAAAACCTGGTTCTTGAAAAAGAGATGAATAGGTGGAATGTGATTCTGCTGCCTTACTTCTCACCAAAGGATGACGTGAAGCCTTGGAGTTTGTGAGGCAGATGCCTCACAAGTACTTGCAGTGGTACATAAGCAGTTTTCTGTAAAATCAACAGGAGCCTTATCTGGAACAGGATCATGTAAAGTCTGTTTGGCTCAACTTGGAAAAAAGTATTTTGAGTATTGAACTTCATCATAAAATCGGGGAAAAGCAATCTCTTTTTTCCACAGGCATTGTTGAGTTCCAATGCAAATTCCATGCAAATTACTGACCTTGGAAACACCGTGGGGCAATCTTTAGATAGGCATGAACAGTTTCTCCAATGTGCTAAGGCATAAAGAGTTTTGGTTTTAAACATGCAAGAGTTTTTTTTCAAGTTACGTGTTTCTGGAGAAAATGTATTTGTTAAAGTCATTGCACAAAAATCTGCTTTGGTTATTCTTCCCTAGCCTTTTCCCAACAGACTGTCTGTCATTTTTCAAAGGAATTTGGTTAGTTTCTATGCTAACTTTTGTCTTAGCACTAGAGGATGTGACTTCCATATAATTTGGTTAAGGTGGCTTTGTAAATAACGGGGCAGACAGGGGTGTGATGATCCCATGAAAGGAGAAACATCTATACCTATAGGCACATAAACAGCTTCTAAACATTCTTTGCCCTTCACCGCCTTAGGTTATGTACTTAGCACCCTGCTTTTGGTGATAAAAATATGCATTTAGAAATTAGTATAATTAATCAAATAGTTATTCAAACTCTCCAGTTTTAAAGTGTATGTTTGCTGTGGTTTGTTTTTTACCCTTGTACGCACACAACATCAATTTAAGTATATTCATAAACATTCTTTTTGTTGATTGAATTGCTTATCTCTCCGGATTGAGTGAAATGTGGAAACATTAAACATTTGCTTTTGGAATTACAGGGAATTATAGTCACACTTGTCTACAAGGTCTTCTATAATGGAAACACAGCAATAACCAGGCTTTTGTTTATGGCAGATGGTAAATTTGCTGAGTTTCACTGAGTGTGGGGGGAGAAAGAGGGGACCAAATAATTTATTTTTTTCCCCCCAAATCCAACAACTGAAAATCTAATCTGCAAAGCACTTTTTTTGGTCCTCCAACAAAAAATGTACCTCAGAATAAGGACAGAAATTGTGTTTGCATGTCCTTGCTTCTGTATGAAGAAAACATGAACTGTAGCCTGTACCCTCCAAAAGTTTGGGGTTTGTTTTGGTGTTTGGTTTTTGGTTTTTTTTTTCAGATTTCATCTTGTAATTCTATATTATTAAAATATAAGTTTATAAAGGAGAGTCTGTCAGAGTCTTAACTGCAGTGGTGCTCCTGGTGCTACTGCAATTTTATATGTGTTTCATTATATGTTGTGCATAATTTCAGTATATGATGTACACATTCCTAAGCATTAGGTATATCCTATGAAATAACAGCACCTCATAAAAAGGGATCATTTTCATACTAATGATATATTTAAGCTGTTCAGAAACTAACTGAACTCACAACTTATTTCCTGAGGCAGGATTTGGGGATATATTTAATTTAAATGGGGCAGTCATAGTGAGTTAGGAATTGTGAAATGACTACTATGTTTGCTGCTTAAGAGGTGAAAAATTGTTAATTGATACATGAAGTCTTCCTTGCCAATCAAACTCTCACATGTGTCATGTCTGCATTCTCAACAGTTAGATGTAAAAAGTGATCTGCACATGTTTAGAAACTTTGAAATGTAGTCTGCTGAAAACTTTGCTCAGCCTTTCAAGAAGGAGGTAAGGCGGGTTTTCCATTTAAGTGGCTCAATTTCACTCATCACTGAAAACTAATGTCTTATTTGGCTTAAGGTAAAATATGAGTGTGAAATCACTTCTTAATGTTTCTCATGTTTCTCGTTCTCTTCTATACCTCCTTGCCTTTCCTTGTAATAAAGGAGTTAGAATAAGGGGAAGAATTCCACCCAGAAGTTAAAGACCATGAAAGGCTGGAGTTACATCCTGTGTATTGCTCCACAGCCATGTGTCATTTGTTTTTTGCTTTTCTCCCTTACCCTGTATTTGTACTCTTAAGGGTGTTTACACTGCACAGAGAACATTTAAGTTTAGGAAACAGTAGTCTCACAACAAACAGTACTGGAGGCTGCTCTTACCACTGATCACTTCTGTTAGGATACATGTAGATTTCAGATTCTTCAATTTCTGTATTCTTTCTGGGACAGAAAAATGAAATCTCGCTTTCTGCTCAGGCCTTCCAGTTCTTATGGTTTTATTGATAATCTTAACCTTTTGGGGGTTTTTTCTTCCCCTTCCCTAGAGACCTAATTCTGAAACTAGGGGATCTTTTAGTGGTTTGGTTTGGGGTTTGTTGGTGTTTCTGTTTTTTTGTTTTTCATAAAAAACTTTTCACTACAGCTAGCCTGGAGGAAGGTCAGAAAATGAGTCTGAGATTTTCCCCATCATGTCACTATCCAAACTAAGGCTTAAAGAAATCCTAGTGTTAGATAAAAATAGGGTTTCTTCTTCTGGGAGTTTTCCTTCAACTTATATTTACTGAATTGCAGTGACTGCAGGAAAAAGAGCTTGGTGTGAGAGCAAATTATTTGTTTGACCTTTTCCATGCATGTGAAGCAATTTTTTTTTATAACTGCCATGTAATTTATGTAGTTCTGCCATGTAGAACTGGGTTTGTGGAAGACAGAGTTGTGAGATAATCCATTTCTCTGAGACAGTGTGTATTGAAGAACTTCTGTCTTTATGTGAAAGAATAATGGTCAAGAAATGAGACTTACATTGTTGCACCCTTGAGCTAATGTAATGAAATCTAAATAAATGAAAATGAAATAATGTTAAATCAAGGAAATTCTCAGTGGCAATTAAACCTAAAGCATTAGTCAGGTGTGCTCTAGTGATTGATTTAAGTATATATCAGATTAATGTTCATCAGAATCTGAATTTATGTTGCTCTTTTTGATCTTTTTTGGTGCAATCAATAACCTGTGAATCAACACTCTTCAAGAAAATGCATTTCTTGTACTCCACTTCCATTAAACAGAAGTGAAGATGTAGTCTATATGCCTTTTATTTTAAAGAGGGTAAGGGTAATTTCTCAATATCTTTCCTCTCTTCCATCCCCGTGTTTAAGGGTTCTAAGACACAGTGAGAAGCATGTTCTCTCGTGCACTGCAGGATTCCTGGCTGCTTTACATGACAGTTTTAAATTAGTGCCTCTGCTTTCATTTCATTCTGTACCTTTCCATCATCCATTTCAGCAGTGAAACTTGACTTGGTGTGTATTGCCATCTAATAATGACTTGCCTTAGGAGCTGTCTGGCCTTGTGCCATGAGCAATCAAAGTGTCATTACTCGATCGTAATATGAAAGTTGCTGTATCTCATTGCAGTGATAAGGAAATTTCAGAGGGTGAGGAAGGAGGAGGAATAGGAACATATTGTGATAGAAAGGACATACCATGGAAGAGAAGTAACTGTATTAGTTTTGGAATTAAGCATGTGTTCCTCACATTGGACAAAAATAGCCCATTATAGTTCAGACAGTTTAATGGCAAACTTTTAATTTTTATTAAATATTTAATTTGTTTGAATTTAACCAGAATTGAAGTAGTTAAGAAAGAAGGCTTTTGTTTTCAAAAGTGCTGCGTGCCCCTCACAGCCCAAATCTTTGGGCAGAGCAGGTATTGTGAGGCTGGTCCAGTCTCAGGTAATGAACTCCCATACTAATAAAATTCTGCCTTCTTTGGTTTGTTATAGTCACGAAATAAAAGGTGAGGTCAAACCATCACACGGAGTCACTCTAAAGCTGATTGCATCTGGGAAATACCAAAGAAAACCCAGGTACCTGCCTCGCTTAAGTGGTTTTCTAAATCCCATCTGGCTGTCTAGTTCTGCATCTATAGCATGCAAGTACTCTTAGTTTCAATCTGGCTGCCAGACTAGCAATTATTTCACAAACCATCACATAACATGTCTGTTTCACACTTTAAATAGAAGTATATGGATAAGTATATCTCTGTAACTCATACAAACATTGTTTTTGTGTTTTGCTTCACCAAAAGGGCTTTGCACAGCAATAGATGAGGGTACAGGGCCAGGAGCACAGAATAAGATTTCTCAGAAACTCACATTAGCTAACATCATGTGCATTGAGTTAATAGAATCTTGTCATCACCTGTAAAACTTCTGTCAGCAAACATCTGGGTTAGATTGAACTTCCCAATAAACTGTGTTAAAATTGACAGGACACAAAAGAGCTTGTGTGTGAAATGTGGAGACGAGAGCTCTAAAAATGGTGGTGTTTTCGGACTGTCATCTCAAAGAATTAAAATATTCTGGAGAGGAAGATGGGCAGTTTGTGTAGAACTGGACTTGACTCTGGCAATTCTGCATGTTAAAAAAAAAAAAATCTAAATAAAATCAAATCACTGCAGACATGTCAAAGCCTAGACTTTGGCACAAAGGAAAGGAGCTTAGTCTTCAATTTGCATGAGCATCTACAGTCTGCTGAATATAACATCCTGAATCCATATAGAAAGAGCTGTGTCATTGACAATGGAGGCCTAGATTAAAAAGCAGATAATCTGCTTGGGCTTTTTCTGTGCTGTAAACTACTCACTAAAAAGTTGTGAATGAATTGTTCATTCCAGACTCTCCCTTAGGTAGCATGTTGGTATTGCAGTTAAGTGATGTCAGGACACAGACCTATAGAAAAATTACAAATAGTTGTTTTTCACAGGGAACAATTGACCTACTCTACTAAATTTTCTATTTTTTTGGCCATAAGTAATTGTCAAGAAAGACAGGAGATTTTATTAAAGCATAAGGAAAAGCATTTTTGCTTGATTAAACATGGACAGTGTTACCCGGGCTAGTTGTCGAGTCTCCCTCCTTGGAGCTATTCAAAACCCTGAGCCATGTGCTCCTGTTGACCCTGCTTTGAGCAGTAAGGCTTGACTTGAAAATTCTCCAGAGATCCTTTCTGGCCTCAGCTATTCTGTTATCCTATGAAAAAGTGTACTTCAGACCTAGTTTTTCAAGCTTTTTCTTTTCGCACCTCTATATCCTGTAAAGTTACTTGAGGGTATCCACTATTAAACCTCTGTGGTTTCTGTTATGGAGTCTTCCTAGTGGTTAAGAAGTGGTTGTGTGTCTGCCTCCCATCTTTATTGATGGAGACTGGTGGCTTGGGATTGGGAACAGCACTGGGGTTTATGAGAATGGTAGGTCTCTGGAGAGGACTAAGGTGCGACACTAGCATGCCAGTGAAACAGCAAGAAGGTATGAGTTGTTTATCCAGTACTATGGCCAAAATTACTTGTAAGATCAAAAGATTCAAATTCCATTGAAATAAAGTCCAGTGTTTTAACATCAGTGAAGTTTTGCTCAGAAAAGTGCTTTT
The DNA here is from genome assembly GCA_035584735.1 of Pseudotriccus pelzelni. NCBI lineage: Eukaryota > Metazoa > Chordata > Aves > Passeriformes > Tyrannidae > Pseudotriccus > Pseudotriccus pelzelni. The sequence goes on along the minus strand of JAWMRA010000161.1, from coordinate 15,159,382 downwards.
TATCAGTAAAGAAGAGACATTGTAGAGAGTGAACGAGGTATAAGGTCTCGTGTGCTTTTCTAATAAAAATGGATACAATTGATAGCCTTTAAAATAAGCTTCTGGTTATTTTTTGTTGCATTTGCCCTACTTCAGGTGATGACATGCTCTAAGTTAATTTCTGAGAAGGCTAAAGTGTTGACATGAGATGTGCTATTTGTTGATAGAGGAAAAAGGCAAAAGGTTTTGATGTTTTAGGGATGCATAGTCTGGGATTTAGGGATGCATAGTTTGCATATTGTGCAAACCTGCTTTCCATTTTTATTTCACTGAAATGAACAAGGCTGTGCTTTAGGTAGGAAGGCTTCTTTTGTCTAATGGTAGAAATCCGTCTTTTTCCCCCAGATATGACAGTTGAGACAGGTGTGTTACAACAGTTGTACATGGAAAATCAAGCTCTACTTCTTTGTGGATCTTATATTAATTTTCAAAATCACTATGTGTTTCAAAATCATTGATTTCTGCATCCTGTTGCCTTGTTCCACCTTGCTATATTTCAGTTTTAGCTAATTTTCCTGCCAAAATACTTTTGATTTTCTATCTGACTCTAAATTTCTTCACTGCATGTTCACTGCACTCCTGCAGAGCTGGTCCCTGGCTCTTATCCTGCTCACTTAAGAGGAAGCGGGAATTAATTAGTCACCATGGTTGTCTGGAAGTCTTTGTCCTTGCCACCTGACTTTCTTCCATATACCTTTCTTTACATTAAATCCTTGACTTCCCAACTAGTAATGGATTTAGTTTCTGGAAATCATCTTGTCTTATTGATCCATTGATCCTCTATTAAAAACTAATATTCCTGGTGCCTAGTGCTCCTTCTGGGCAGGGTGGGGAACTGTGTGCAGAGATTATTCACCTGACATGGTCTGCCACTTATTTATAAATGTGGAACTTGTCTCTACTTTGCACCTAATATGCCAGAGATAATTATCCCTCCTTATTTCACTCCTTTGCAGTCTGTTGTATTTGAAAAACCTAGATCTTAACACTGAGTTTGAAAAATGCATTTCTAATACTTTTAAAACTACTTGCTTCAGTAAGAGAGAAACAAGCAGATGACTTGCAGTTGAGAATATCAATATAGCCTTATTTAATATGCTTTCTGTCAGATCGGATGTAAACACCTTCTGTCTCTCCATTCCCTCCAGACTAGAAATAGTCTTTCTGTGCCTTATTGTATCTGGGGCAGATGTCCCAAAGAGGAGCAGTCTCCTCACAGAACAGTGTGAGTGCTGTGGAGACCAAACCTTCAAAGCCTACCGTGCTGCTTCTCAAAGACAAAAACAACCAAAAAAACAACCAACCAACCAAAAAAAAAAACCCAAAACCAAACAAAAAACCCCAAAACATCCCCAAACCAGACATTGTGTCAGCTGTAAAAGACCACACAACAGAGCATGACCACTGAGAGTGAAACAGGGAAATGTCATAGAAGCTCCGGTATGAGCTGTTAAGCTGAGGCTTTTGCCACTGTGATTTTTATAGTGTTTGGGAGCTGGGGGAGTGCCTTTCTCAGAGACAAGGCAGGGACCAGGCTGTTTTCTGATTGATCCAGCCCTTCTCTTCTGTTCCCCCCAGTATTTATCTAGGTTTTCTCTTTAATAAGCCAGTATTGAAAACTCAGTGTAGTTGTATTTTATTTTGCAAGTACTGGCTTAGACCACAAGACCAGAAAATGAAAGCAGCACAAGCTGTCTGTTGTACAACCAGGAGATATAAACATGGTTATGTATAGGGCCCTGCAAATTACTTTTGCCCTCTCCCCACCCCCCAGACATACTTTTTTTTCAGTTCATTGAATGTCATTTGTGCCTGTGCGTGGAACAGGTGTCTCTTGTGAACTCCTTAAATAAACTGAATTTTAAAAAAAGATAGTGATGTCAGTTTACACAGGTGCAGACATCATTCAGGAGAATGCTATTTGCACACAAACACGCTACTGTTTACTGTCTGCACTGCAGTCAGAGCAGTGCCAGAAGGGCACTGAAGCAAGATGGAGCGTGGTTTGCTTTGCTGCTGTCAACTGATGTGAACTTTCATGAAGTTCCCTCTCGGTGGGCAGAGAGCCCTTTTTGCTCTGTGAAGCATTAAAAAATGCTTTCAAACAGTGACTCAGAGGAAAGCAGAAGCTGTTACTAATCATGATGTGTGAAATGGAATAGAAAATGTGCCTGTGTGACTGACTCTTCTTGGTTTTGCTTGGGAGCTTAGCAGGAACTTTGATTTTGTTTGGTTTTTTTCCCCTCTCACTCAGTATTATCGGAGGGGACATGCTAGGAACAATTTTGTTAACCTGCAGCATCTCTCAGGGTGTGGCAATGCTGCCACAAAATCTTTTAAAACCAGTTATCTTTGAGATAGCCCTGCCCATGCAAAAAAACCCAACTCATTGCAGATGTCCCACAAGCAAAGGACCACTGGATGTGACCTGGCAATATCCATTTGCCACCCACAAAGCCAGTAGGATCCTGGGCTGCATCAAAGGTAGTGTGGACAACAGGTCGAGGGAGGAGATCCTGTCCCTCTGCTCTGATCTAGTGGGATCCCACCTGGGGTACTTCTTCCAGCTCTGGGGTCCCCAGCACGGGAAGGGCATCAGCCTTTTGGAGCAAGTCTAGAGAAGGGCCATGAAGAGAATTAGAGGGATGGTGCACCTCCAATATTAGGAAAGATCGAGAGAATTGGGATTTTTCAGCCTGGAAGAGTGAAGGCTTTGGGGTAACCTAGTTACAGCCTTTCAGTACCTGAAGGGGCCTACAGGAAAGATGGAGAGGGACTTTTTACAAAAGCCTGTAGTGACAGGACAAGGGGAAATGGCTTCAAACTGAAAGAGAGTAGGCTTAGATTAAATATTAGGAAGAAATTCTTTACTGTGAGAGGGATGAGGCACTGGAACAGGATACCCAGGAGAGCTGTGCATGCTCCATCCCTGGAAATGTTCAAGGCCAGGCTGGATGGAGCTCTGAGCAATCTGGTCTAGTGGAAGGTAATCCTGCCAATGGCGGGGTGGGGGGAGTGGAACTAGATGATCTTTAAGGTCCCTTCCAACCCAGGCCATTCTATGATTAACAGCCCCCTTGAGTTCATCAGTCTTGTCCAGTCCCAAGACAGCAATGAGCACAGCTTATGTGTCAAAACAGGGTAAGCAAGTAGGAGCAAAGCTGGCCATATATAAATCACACTCTGGGTGATCCTAGCACAGGATGGCTTTATTAATACAGCTTTAGAGAATTTAATTTTCCTCAGATTTCCCAGCATTGCTAATGGCCTGTGTAACTGCCCAAAGCCCACAGTGGTTGGAGCTGCAGGATCCCTATCTACCCTGGTATCTGTGCAGTACTGGACCTGTCTGCCACATGCTGTCTGTGGTATGTATGGAAGGAAAAAAATCTGAATGTGTCCAAGATATCTTGTTCATCATAAACTTAAATAAGAGCAACAATAGGATTCCCAGCAGGAACCTTTTCCTTTGTGTGTATGTATATTTCAACTTTTGAGTGAAGGATGTCCACAGAAATGGCAGATATTTCTCTGGCAAGAAAGCCCGCAAGCTTTAAGTATCAGCCAGTGCCCATTAATTCAGCTTTCTGATAAAAGTCATGCTTGCCACACCCTCTTACATACATTGGCCTCTGTAATTTTTTCCCTAAGTACAGCTTTTAGGTATCTTTCTTCCACTGAAAATAGTGCATTTGAGAAGAAAAAAAAAAAAAAAAGAAAAAAAAAAAATTTTACAAAAGAAAATTAAGAACAGATGTAGCTGAGCAATACTTTTTAACCCAGGAGTAATAAATGTTTGGAATGGACTGCTGTGAAGGTTATTAAGACTGAAACACTGGGGTCATTCAAATAAGAGCTTAGAGCATCCAAGGGGATGGAATTGGAGTAGAAAAGAAGTGGATAACTGAACATTATCCACTGTGTTCTTGATGATGCATAACACCCTGTGCACTTGTTTTATGTTGTATGACCTGAAAATCTATCTGCATTGGTTAAACATATACTAAGGATTATGCCTTGGTAAAAGCTATGGAAAGTTGATTATAATAACAAATGCTAAAAAGCCAGTCTCTGGACTCTGTCACTTGGGAAAAGTTGCCTGAGGAGAAGAGCTGTTTGATTTTATTCCTTCTCCGATCTCATGGAGGACAAAGATGTGACAGCTTGAAACATTTAAAAACATTTAAACTTTATACTGACTGTGGTTACTGTGGAGAGATTTAATACACTGTGAAGAACATCAAGTTTTGAGGAAAAAGCAATACTCTATGTGCAGTTTTAAGTCCATATTGAACAGATTATTTTAAAGATAGGAAGTAGAGACTTGTGATGGTCTTAATTGATGCAAATAAACAACAAGAAAAGCCCTACACTCTATGGTTGTGTCTGGTATTCTAGGATTATTATCAGATGTTTGTCTAATCAAACAGCTGGAAAAGCTACTGCATATGAATGCTGCAGCCAGCCCACGCTGTTACACCTGCATCTTGCTTGACTTTGCCAATGTGTTTTTTTCTCTCTGTTAATTCCATCAAAGCTAGAATTAATAATATTTAGTATTATTTCTATGGATAATACATTTATTTGCATGTATAGAACCTTAGAGAGACTTGTGAGATACCCGTTTCAAAACACTAGTGCTTAGCAGAGTGATGTCAAGTATATCATGGAATGCACTAGCTCTCCTTCGAAGAGAGAAGGCAAGGGAAGGATAGGAAAGCTTTTAATGTTTTTCAGTTGAGCAAACTAGTCTTTGATTGTAAGGATATCAAACAAAGCCAGAAAAAAACCCCACCAAAACAGATTTTTTTTTAAAAAAAATCAAAAGCCTGTTAAGAAATTATGTGCACAAAAAGGGTTTGCTATGAAGTGACATCTACAAATCTGAAGCCAGAAACAGAATTTAGGTTTCATGTTTTCTGAGCACATGACATGTTGCAAGATGTGTTTTAATCAGCTAGATAAGTAATAAATCTTAGTGTTCAGATTCATGTCTAGAGTTATTACCTATAACTTTATAAACCCAGAGAGGATAACGAAATGAGGAACACCATCATTTAAGTTAGTAAATCTTCAGTTAAACCACACTCAGATATTTTTTTAGAGGGCTTAATTTTATACTGTGAAAGATTGAAAAAAATGGAGAACAAGAATTTCCCTGTTGTACTGACTTCTCAAAAATAACAAATTTTAGTAGTTACTTGTTTAGGGGTTTCAGTTATTCAGTTTATAAATAGCATTCTGAGCGTTAATTAGGCCTTGCAGCACTGTGAGTTGGATGTCTCTTTTATTCGCATTTCAAAGACAGTGTGACACTAAGAACCCAAAGATTATGATTTGTTCTCCTCTTCTCTGATTGTTGTCCAATCTGGGCCTACATACAGTAGAAGAAATTAGGCAAATACTTCTTTGAGCCTGGGTGGTGGTTACCTTAGAAAATGACATTTGCTTTCTTAGCTGTGCACTCTTCTGTATGTCCGTGTTGAGTACCTGACATGGATCTAAATACTTACAATGCTCAGAAACCCAAAACAGCTTTTCCGCTGCAAACATCATTTATCAAAGCTGTAATAAGGGGAACTTGCACAAATGACTTGAATACAATGGAAAGTCTGTAAGCTCCCACTGCCTCGGTGAAGTTGTTTCTAAAGTTGTTATAAAACAAAGGGTAGCTTTCCCTTTTATTGTCTTGCAAGGATCTCGTTGACTACTACAGACCTGAACTTTAACCTTGTAGGCTATTGTTCTTACCAAATTATAAAATATTTATGAGTGGCTAAAAGACACAAGCTTTTTTGTTTTCTTATAAGATTCTCACAACAGAGCGAAGTGATCAAATTTTTATTCTAAATTGTGAGGGTTTATGATGGTTTATGATGTGAGGCATTCTGTAGCTAATGGTTGCACTTGTAAAAATAAAAAAGGAGAAGTAATAAAGAGCAAGATCTGCAAATCACATGAAGCCTCATCAAGTAGCAAATATCTTTGGAGGTGACTTTTAGTAATGAAAGAAGTCAGAGTGCCTTGACAACTTGTTGCCTTTGTTCCTGTTACAGGACAGTCCAATGCCCCTATATTAGATCTTTGTTAGTCCAGCTCTCTTTCAAATGGGTACCTTCCACATGTGCCTTAGCCCTGGTAAAAACAAAGGCTGCATGACATGACCTCTTTTCCTGTGCACATTTTAGCCTGGAGCCATTGGTCCAGCCTGTCTGAACTGATGACAGTCTTCCAGGTGCTGTTCTGATCTTAATCTTCTGGCTGAACCACAGGCCTAGCACGGTAAGCTATAAATCTCCCCAGGTCACCAAGAAGTCTGCTGGTGTCATTTCTAATTGACCTCAGGGTAAAGAGACCAGCTTAGTTCTTAATTTCCTAGGTTTACAGATTCACAGGCTGGCATTTCCAAAGCAGTGTTCATGACTTTTCAGTAATAAATTACACTGAAAAGCCTACAGCAACAATAATTTATGATCTTGCTGCTGGTCTTATAACACATGTTAATTGGAGGAAAAAATTGTTTATAGAAAGTTTTCAATGGAGTATTGGGAGAAAAAAAACACCAGCATTGGAAAGCCAGTGTTTTCTACAGTGTAAACATATTTAGAATTTTCTCAGGCAGTAGTAAGAAGAAATAGACTGTGGTATTGGAGGAAAAAGCCAATTGTTGCATAATGGGAGACTTTGCAGTGTATTTCGTGGTGCTTATTGCTGAACAGCTCAGCATTTTAATGCTGGGGATTGAGAACTGGGGCTGGATCTTTGGTTGCACTAATTGTTCTTTTAAGTTGTGCTAGACATAAGAGGTTTCTCTCTAGGTGTAATATTGTGAAAGGATATGAGGAAATACTTCAACAACCAAAAGAATAGAAGTTTTTGGTCAGTTTTACCTGAACTGGTCTTTTGACAGAATAAGAAAGCGTTTTGCTCAATACATTGCCATACTTGAAATGTATTCAGGTGTTATGTGTACTCGAAATGTATTCAGCTGTTTGAATCAGTTCGAACTGATTCAAAGCTCACTGAAAAATTCCTGGCGAACTTGCTGTCAGCAAAACAGTTTTAATTGTTTAATTGTCGAAAGTGATTTTAGATGTATCATTCAGAATTTTTTTTCAAAGGGAGAATACAATTAATCTCAAATTAAGGCACAGTTTGTCAGCACAGATTTGCTATTAAAATCCTTTAATACAAGTCTTTCCTTGTTTTTTCATTTTTGTTCTACCAGCCTTTTGAATATGCATGCATTTAAAGTTAGTTAAATGTTATTTTGATGTAGAATAGTCCAATACTGAACTCCTTTAAGCCTGAACAACAATTTCATACCTAGTCACAATTCCTGGAATTCCTGGAAAAATTCAAAATTGTTAGCTCTGATTCTTATCAAACTACATTTTCAACTAACATTGCATAATGAGTATCTTACTTTCTGCCCATTTTCCAGTGCTGTTCTGGGCTCAGTTACTGCTTCTGAACTAATCCTGGAAAACATTATTTTATAATCTTTCCCAAGTCCTCCGGAAACTTTTCCAAAAGACTTTTTGGGAAAGCTGCACTGTGTAAACATTTCAAAAGTGAAACAGAAGAATTTTCTACCCATTTGTGAAGAACAAAATACTAAGCATAAACATGGTACTTTTGGTAAGCATTTTGGAAAGCTGCCTTTTAACTGTTCTGGTTTTCAATATCAGCTTTATGATATCTTTAAAAAGTAATTTGGCACCTTTCAAAAATACAGCACTAATTTCCTGATAGACAAATGAACTTTACTATTAGGTTTGTTTTGGGAAGAATGACTCACTTATTCAGTTCACTGCTACTGACTGGTTTTAATTTGTTATTGATTCCTTATGGATTGTCCAAGTCACAAGTTATTTCTTAAGAGTTATGCCACTATTTAATTTGGCATTTCTGACCCAAGCTTAGCTCATACACGAAGCTGTGGATTTAAGACACTTAAATTAATCAGCACTCAGTCTAGTCTCATACTTGTGGATTACATTTATATTCCAGCGATGTTACTGGAATGGTCTGAGCAAGGCAAAAAAATAAACACACTGAGCCAGGAAAAAATAAATTTCATCTTTCAACCATCTTTCTGTTCCGTATGGTCTGCTCCTTTCTTTTAACCAGTTAACTCTGTAACAAACTTGGTTTAGAGAAATGTGCAGCAAGGTCAAGTCATGATGTCCCCTGGGGCAGGGAGCATGGTGTGGAACCAGCACATATGTGAGAATGCAGATCCATGCCTTTCTCTGAACTAAATGTTCAGTTCCTTCCAAATTCTTCTCAGAAGGTTTGTCATAACCTTACCATGCAATCTCATTTTTTCCAAATTAATTTCCTGTAGTAATTGCTGCAGATACCTGCTCAATGTTTATACACTTACAGTATGCTTTTATCTGAAAGACACAGGAGTTTTTCCAAGATGTTTTATATTCCATGTGAAGTCCTTGGTTGTATGTACTCAGGCTGTTTTCCTGTTATGTTTTCTGACACCTGGATGTTCAATATTAAGTATCAGTGCAGGAAGTAATCAAGGAAGATTGCAGCTAGTAATTGACATAACTGTCCCTCAATTTAAAATTTAATAAGGAAATTTAGAAGATTAGCATAATGAAAAGAAAATGTAGTCCAGTCACATGCAGGAAAACTAACAGAGGCTGAGAAATAATATGGATCCTAACTAGCAAAATCAACAGTTACCTCCAAATATAGAAGGAAAAAATGGTTCTAGAAGTCAAGTGATTTCCCTTACAGCTATTTTCCAGCTAAGAAAGTTCTTCCCTGTTCCTTGATGTTTGATGATTCTCATATATGTAAACGTAGAAGTGACACACACATCCTTACCACCACCAGCCTCAGCTCTCCCTCCCTCTCTCTCTCTCTAATAATCTGTGTTTCTGCATCCACTGAATTTAGACAGTTTTAAAGGCTTTAAGTCACCAAGTAAGTGCCTATTTAGTTGGATTATCAAAAATAGTCAAACTAATTAGGTACTCAGCTCACTTAGGAATAGGTCATTGTAGGCAGCTTTGTCCCCTGTCCCCACAAGCTGGACTCTACCTCCTGGAGATGAACATGCCATGAATCCCAGGAGCCTTATCTGATAGTGCAGCATTAAGTTACTTGCTATGTCTAAATCGCAGTTAGAAAGGGAATGGTGCCTTCCTCTGTAAAACATAGATGAGCACTGGGTTAAATCACTGATGCTACTTTTTGGTGCTGTCAAGGAATGCTTCAAGAAGGACCGGAGTTTCTGTATTATTTGGATGACAAGATTGTTTTTCTACAGTAACAGAGGAAGAGAGTTGCTAGCAATCTCCTCATTGTGTATTCCTTTTCACCCAAGCCCGCTTGCATCGTGTGGGTTGAATTCAGGCGAAAGCCTGTGAAGCTTTGCCTCATTGCTATCAGTGCATGTAGCTGCACAGAGAAAAACACCTTTGTGGGCTGATGTGAACACGCACACACAGCCGGCTGGAGGTCTGACCTCTCCTCTTGCAAGCTTTAAGGCTGAGAAGAAAATTCCCTCTAAGGAGTGAACATAATGACATTTTGATCCCTTGAGCAATGCTGTCGTAACCCTGCCTGAATTCTCACACTGTTTGGATTTTATTTTTAGCTTTGGCATTCTTGAAGATTAATAAGCATAATGTTGCTGAAATAACTCTGCCAGTGGAACATCACCTGCATAAAGTGTTACACAGCCGAGTACTGAAGCTGAAACGATGGCATAGAGAGAAGCATATGCTATAAATGGCACCATTTTTTAGAAAAAGGCTTATTTTAGTTTTGTTCTGCCAGTGGGCTTTTGACTTGTTGTTGTTTCAAAACACTTGGTAGATAGTGAGCCACAGAGAAGCATGTAACAAAAATTGCAAGGAGTGTTTCCTAGGATTGGGACCAAAAAGGGAAGTATGAGAGAGAGGTAAATTGCACATGTACTTCTTCATTACTCTAGACTTAAACTATTGAAACGCCCGACTTTTTCCTGTAATATCTGCTGCAGAAACTAGTGAGCATTTGTTCCTAGGGGTTTTTTTAATATCTAAAAACACGTGAAAAATGTCTTTCCACGCGCATGGTCTAATTTGGTTAAATTTTATATTTGTTCCTATCTACTGGTTTTTATGATACAAAAGTTTTTCCACTACCTTCATTCTTAATAAAGAAGTCACGTGAGAATTTTTTCTTACTGTATTGCATAGGTACACCTTAAAAAAAAAAATATAAAAAAATCTAATGGTGTAAAACTGAACCTGCCAATTATTTCTGAGAAACTTAACACAAGAGACTTGTTTGTAAATGTTATGAATGGTACTCAATGAAAACTTTGTTTGATTTCACTTATGTTTAGTATAATTTGTTCTGCTCTAGGGCATCCTGAGAATAGGAGATTGTACGCAAATGAATACTGAGTGAAGCAAAGATCATTAAGAGAGGAACTGGGGGGGAACCACACATGCTGGACACAATTATGTGTGTGTGTTATATTATGCTATCTTGGACACATCAGCACTGACTGCTTTGTTCCTTAGAATGACCTTTGATCAAGAGAGACTGCATGTGTCTTTGGTCATTCCCACATCCTAGGCTACTGTAGATGAAGGGAATTTCTGTGGTGTCTTAACTATAATCTCACTGGGAGCTGCCTCATTGTGTGCAAACACTCTGGTAGATGTCTGCCTTGTTGGGAGTTTACAATTGGAGGAAAGGATGGTGGCATTACCTCAAGCATACTAGGCATTGTGCCAGTGTAACTGAGCAGATGGTGACCCATGGGTCATGGGACTATATTTCTGAGATAGATGGGAAAGGAAATTCTACAGTTTGCAGACCAGATGGAGAGTTCTCACAGCACTGACTCTAAGGAGTGTGTCTACACGTGTGTGTGTGTGTAAGAGAATGTCAAATCAGGGTAAAATAGCAAGTGGGTATTATTTAGGAAGAAAAACTTATCAGTGGCTTTTATGCAAGAGGGCGTCAACTCCTTGCATTTTACATAGCTGTTAAATGCAGATAGTTTCCCACTAGTTTCTGTACTTCAGTTTTTTTTTACATTACACCGCATTTGAATTAGTTCTATATAAAATATCTATAATTAAAAAGCCCTATTGTTCTTATTCCAAAAAGATAGTTGATTTACTTTCTCTCTAGTATTCACTTTATCCAGATTTTTCTTTCAAAGAGGGGTTCATTTCGAAATAAATGACTTTTTTTTTTGTTTTTTTTTTTTTGTTTTTTTACAAAGAGAGCACCAGGTGCAAAGTTTCTTTACCTAAAATAATGTTCTCTGTCTGCCAGAATTGCCTTCTTTCTCCTATTCTTTTTTAAGGTTTTTGGGTGCTCTCAGTTGGGTCACTTGATGGATGCTTGCAAAACAAAACAGTTATTCCTCAAGCAGTAAACAGAGCTGTGGCTTGCAAGTGACAATATTTGTACAGGATTTATTTGCCGTTTATTTGTATTAAAAAAATTGCTGCTATATTGATCTGAAAATATAGAAAGTATTTAATCTTTGGGAATAGAGTATGTACTTCACTAGATGGACTAACTTCTGATAGATTTCTTTTGTATCACAAAATGATATGTGCATCACTAAAATAAGAAAGAGAGGAGTTTCTTTATCTGAGAAATTTCCTTTGGTTCTCTTTTGAATGAGTCCATTTGCAAGTACATGATACTTAAGCCATTCCAGAAAGGAAAATTCAGTTGTAGGGTCTCTTTCTCAAGATGGAAATTGCATAGAAATCAATTAAAAGAACCTCCTCCTGGTCTCTCTGCAATGATTGTGACTCCAGGAAAGGGCAGTTATTGTGCATTGTTCAGAGTTTAAAAAGAAAGAGAAGTCTTGAGCTCTTTTTGCTTTGTGATTTGTTTTCCACCTGGAACTTAACTTTTAACAAAAACAGTTCAAGAGGAGCCTTAGAAACCCTTTAAAGAATGAAGAGCATAAAATTAATAAATATCTTCAGAAACACAAACTATAAGGTAGGCCATAAAGTTCTGGTTGCTGTTATATTTCATCCTCAATCTAAAGAAGCAGGGCAAGTGGAGGTAGTGGCAGCTGTGCTTGCCAAACAGTGAAAAGTATATACAAAAAGGAACTGCAAGAAAAGTATTTGCCATGGAAATTTCTAAAAGATATTGTCTAGAGAATTTTGTGTTTCCTTTATTTTCCTTAAAGGGCAGTATTCACTAAGAACTGGATATGCTGACAGCTTTCATTTGAAAAGCTTAAGAGTAATTCTTCACCGTTGTATTAATTTTTCTCCTGAAATTTAATGGTATTTAACCCTATCCCTCAAAGGCACCTTTTTGCCTTTTAAACTCAGTACGGTGGTTAAAAGCTTTGGGCAGTTTTAGAACTGGAGTCATCTCCATTCAGTTTTGTTTGTACTGAACAAAGTTGGGAAAAGTAAGAGGGAAGTTTGATTTTGCTTTAGATAGTCAGAAAGTGGTAGGAGTGAACAGTACCATTTCAAAGCCGAGGTCTGGGCAAGGTTTCATCAGGGAGTCATGTCCTTAACACTAGGCACCTTTGGAGACATCTGTAGATGCTTAGCTGTGGGACAACATCAGGCCATGCTGATATGTTCCGTGTGGCAGACTTTTAGGCATTTACGTCACATTTGTGGGTAGAAACTTTGGTGACTAGGTAGTTACATGCCTCTGAGGTAAAGATACATGTCACTATTTGTGATCAAGATGCCTAAAGCGGTGGTACCTGTCTCTTTGTGCCTGTGTCTCTAATCACAAGGCCCTAAGTTGTGAAGCACATGTCTAACTTTTAAGCAGGTGTGGTCTCATTAACTGAAATAGGACTACTCGTGTACTTATAAGTTACACATATGTTAAAATGCTTGGTTGAACTGGGACCCAGATTTCTATTTTAATGGAAAATTCATATGTCCAAACAGTAATAACATAATTAATCTCTTTTCATGAAGTGTTGGCTTTAATAATTTTACTCAGAGCTTATTGTGCATAGAACTTTTCATCTTCAAGGCCTTTTACAAACATCAGTGCAGGGATTTAAATTGGGTGTATGATTGTGAGAATTGCTCAGTGTTATATTTGACTTTGCAATTCTGTACCTCCGTGTTCTTGGCAGGAGAATGTTGCCATACAGCTGGGTTGGCTAAACCAGGAACTTTGGCTCTGTCTCCACTTAGCACCTTGGCAAATTGTCTCCCAGGTGGAATTCTGGAGGCTGTAAGTGGTTTCAAACTTCTTCCAGGTCCAGATTTTCAAGCTAATGACTTCATTCACCACTGAGTGAAGCAGAGGTGGTGATGTAGGCTGTGTTTGGCGTGCTTGGCTCTTGTCCCTTCCTGCTCTTCACCGCAAGCAACTCAGAAATGGGAGAAGGACCAGAAATACTCATGGGCCAAAGTTACATTTAGGATACAGGCTTAATTCTTGTGTTCAGAAATGTTTGAAGTATGTGCTTAGATCTCATTGCTGCCTGTATATGAACTCACTACAGCACTTATGTCAATATGTAGGGTCTCAGCATCTGAGGATGAAGGACTAATTCTAAACACATTTCCAAGGTATGAGGAGCATTTGGGGTACAGTGATGCTGCCCGTTGATTCCACTCATGAGTCTGCTGTGCTGAGTATCTTACTGTACAGAAGGTCTGGACTGCAGTGATCTTTGAGTTTTCTTCAAGGACTGGAGAAAACCCAGTAGTTCTCCAGCTGGCTTGGCTGACCTGCTTGAAGTGAGGTTTCTCATTCTTCCAGGTTGTAGCCAACAAGTAAGACTTACACAGCCGCTCCCTCACTCCCTCCGCAATGATATGGGGGAGAAAATCAGAAGGAAATAAGTGGGAAAACTTGTGGGTTGAGATAAAAGCAGTTTAATAGGTAAAGCAAAAGCCATGCACGCAAGCAAAATGAAAGAAGGAATTCATTCACCTCTTCTCATCAACAGGCAGATGTTCATCCATTCCCAGGACAGCAGTGGTACTGGACAAGACAAACCCTGTCACTTAAAATGTTTACCCTTTTATTCTTCTTCCCCCAGCTTTATGTGCTAAGCCTGATGCCATATGGTAAAGAATATCCTGTTGGTCAGTTGGGGTCAGCTGTCCCAGCTATGTCCCCTCCCAGCTTCTTGTGCACCCCACCCGTCTCTTCACTGGTGGGGTGGGTTGAGAAGCAGAAAAGGACTTGCTTTGTGTAAGCAGTGCTCAGCAATAATGCAAACATCCCTGTATTACCAACACTGTTCAGCACAAATCCAAAACACAGCCCACGCTGGCTACTATGAAGAAAATTAACTCTATCACAGCAAAGTGTGACCTTGGTTTTTCTCTGTAAATCTCAGTAGTAGCAGCTAGGTGGGAGCCCTAGGATTTTTTTTTTTCTCCCCCCTGGAGGAAAATGTCCTTAAAAGGATGCTTTGGTTTACGCAGTGTTTTCAGCTCCTCCTACTGTTGCAATTTCCTTTTCAACAGCAGGTGCTCAAAATATTTACTTCTGTTGCTTTCAGAGTAAAAATTCACACAGTTCACGTTGCAGAAGAGAAATTACCGTCTTTTCTCATTTTCCTGTTCCTGACAGGAAAGAGATTAAGTTATGTTTTACAGAGAAGAAGCCATTTTCATGTGGGTGATTCTATGAATTGCTGTGTGTGACACCAGCCTCCTTACTGAGTATGACTTGATACAGGGCTTGGAAGATATAGAGCTCAACTGAAATATAGGGAAAGCCCTCTTTTCTGTCCAGTAGTCTTCATGGGTGTTAACATTGCTCAGCTGTGCTTTTTTCTCTTCACCTTTCCTGGAGGTAAAGAAGATGTTTAACTCATATCACGGTCAAGCAAACACATTTCAAATGCATGAAATTAATCAAAATATCATATGAGGGAAGGGAGTAATTAAAGTGCTGCAGTTGCAAACAGGCAGATCCTGTAAAAAGATGAACTCCAGGTTATAGGAGGTCCTGGATTTAATGGTGTGCTAGCGTTCATTGCTAATGTGTGTGCCGCTGTGCTGTGCTTAAGCGATATACGTGGGAACTCCTGAAAGATCCTCTTCACATAACTAATAAGCCACTAGAAATTCTTTAAAGGATCACACCCTTTAAATAAAAGTATTGCCTCATTAGGAATATCAGAAAACAGGGAGGTTGAACAGAGATGAAAATGGAGTTTGTGACTTAACAGTTGAAATGGA
Source organism: Pseudotriccus pelzelni (assembly GCA_035584735.1). NCBI lineage: Eukaryota > Metazoa > Chordata > Aves > Passeriformes > Tyrannidae > Pseudotriccus > Pseudotriccus pelzelni. The sequence continues at coordinate 15,144,155 of JAWMRA010000161.1, read as the reverse complement.
AACCTAATTAGTCTGGTATTTTAAAGTATTAACAGGGAGCCATAAAAAAAAGATGGATTGGAATGAAGAAATTTGTTGTAAAGAAATTACTGGATAGTGACAAAAGTCCAATTTATTAACACTCCATGATGTGGAAACAATGAAAAGGCCATTAATTACTTTACTAGTACTGATTTTGCACTGCTGCTCGAAGTAATTGGTTTATTGACCTCTCTTTAATCCTGAATAGTTCAAAAAATTAATTTCAGTGGCAAAAAGTAAGTTCTGTGAAGGAGGTAGTTACTCATGAATAGTATGGAGTGAAAAGAAAACATAAGTAGTATATTCATATGTATAGTAGAAGTGTGAAAGATTGAAACTAATTACAAAAACTAATACATCTAAATCAATAAATTACAGCCAAACACAGACATTTTCAAAGTGAGGCATGTAACACCTTGCAGAAGCCTGGAGAGGTGGAGAGGAGTTTTTATAAAAACTAGACATGAGGAACTTCCTTTCAGGAACAAATTGTTTGGAGTATGTACTTAGAGATACCTGAAAATAAACTGAGAATAGAAAAGAATACCAAATACATCTTCTTGTAACCCCTTTTCTTAAACAAAATAAATGTATCTGTCACTGATTGAAAACTAAGGCCTGCACATGCAGATTTAGGACACAGAGAATATTACAGATATCCTGCCCTCCACATACAGCCAGATATGTTTGCAGCAATGCATCACCTCTACTCAAGGTCAGATAGAACAAAATTGATTATCAACTTGTGACTGAAGGAGATTTTTTTTTAAACTAGGTTTCCCATAAGAATCTTGTTTTTGTGTTTGTCATATTCATAATGAACAAGCATAAGGAATTTAATATCTTTGGTGTATCAGTCTTGATATGCACCCAAAAGACAGATGATGAATAGCAAACAAGTAATTTTGGCTTCTGTTTGGTTTGGCATACATTTAGAACACAAAAGTTCACGGTCAACAGCTGGAAGTGGGTGAAACCTCTATGGAAATCCATGTAATTACAGTAGACAAGTGGTCAAAGAATGCCTTGTTAATACGTTCAAGTAGGAAGGCACATGATACAATACAGTGTGTAACACTGCTGTATGTACAGTTATAGTTTGATCGATGAAGTCAGCAAAATTCAGTATACTGTCTCTTTCAGATATACAAAAACCCATCATGTGTCAAAGCAGCAATATTACTTCCTTTGAATATTATTTTTTTCTGAATGTCACTCATAGTAGGAAACTTTATTCAGGCTGTTTTAAACCTGTTACCTCCAAGAAATGAACTATATAACCAAGTCTCTATCAAGTGAGTCTATTCATGTACTCAAATATCTTGGAATCTTAGAATCATTGCTTTCCCTTGACTAAAGCTTCTCTCAGTTGTCATTGAATCATAGAATAGTTTGGGTTGGAAGGGACCTTTAATGGTCATGTAGACCAACTCCCCTGCAATGAGCAGGGTCATCTTTCCCTAGACCAGGTTGCTCAAAGCCCCATCCAACCTGGCTTTGAACATTTACTGGGATGGGACATCCACAACTTCTCTGGGCAACGTGTGCCAGCATCTCACCACCCTCACAGTAAAGAATTGTCTGTCTCTGCTCCTTCCTTTCTTGCCTTGTTTTACTCTTTACCTTCATTAGGAGACGCCTGCCTTCAGGCATTGGTTTACATTTTCCGGCTTATAGTATCCATATGAGAAATATGAATGGTCGTCACTCCTGTCAAGGTTTATAACATTCAGCTGGTTAGGAGATTTGTCTAAATGTAATGTTTAATCTGTAAGTGTTCAAAACAGTTCAGTTAAAAGATGAGGTTGACTAGACTGCAAAGTCTCAAATGCTGCTAGGTTTGGAGAGCCTTGTCATATATGTTTTACTTCATTTACATTTAGGTGTCTAGAGAAGAGTATCAGAAGGTACTTAGAGCTTCGGGTTTCTTGGGATGTATTTGCTGACCGGGTCCTCTTTGTACTACTTGGATATATCAGTGAGATATTTTGTCATAAATCTGTAGTACATAAAGTGTATGATCTTATAATGGGAGAAAATTAAGTCTACTTACATACCTTGAAAGTTACAAGTGAAAAAAAAAAAAAAAAGGACTTTTTCTGCATTATTTAAAGAGATAGTAGGAGGAATTGCCTGTTTGTATTTGCTTGGGGTTTTGTTACTTAGTTGTCTAAGTAGTAAATTGACCTTTAACATTAAATTGAAATTGTGGTTAGTCTTTCTTTACTCCATTGTGTGTGTGGGGAAAAAAAGGTTAAAACTGCTTCAAAGTAGCTTTTTTTGGATGTGTGATTTTTGTCTTCCATGATAGTAGCTGGTATTTCCATATGCCTTCTCTCTGGCCTCTGTGGTTAGAAAAGCAAGCTTAGAAAAGAAACAATCAATTTTGTTTTCTATTTAAACAGAACACTTGGATAAACTATTTAGCTCTGATCTTTGTGTATCCTTTCCTAAAGGACAGAGAGAACTTCATGCAGGAACGCTGCTGTTCGGTTTGAGTAGCTTAGTACTAAATTTTATTAGTGAGTATTCCTATAGAAACATTCACATGCTGAATTTTGTTGTCTACAAGAGGTAAGCTACTCTTGAACGGTACTAAAAAGTGATTTCAGGTTGGGGTGTTTTGGGATGGAGAAGAATGTGAGTAGTAGTGTTAGATGCTGAATTTTTACCCCCTGTTTAAAGTATGCAGTGAATTAAGTTTGTTTTAGTATGCCTAACTCTTCAAATTGGCACCGCAGCATCAGAACATGACTGGTGTTCCTACATTCTGATATATTCCTCCCCCAGATCCCTGGTGAGAGCCGTGCATGTTACTGCATTAATGTTTTTTGGTTGTTGGTTTTTTTTCTTCACTTTTAGCTCAGCTGGTTGTTGGAGGCAGCCTTTTCTGTGCAGAGATTTTAGAGCATAATAAAGCTTTCATTCATAGGGAGGGAACCTGATGTTTACTTTTTTTGGCAGAATTCACTGGTCACTCACCAGTAAATCTAAAGTAGAAGCAGACGCGTACAGATATTGAAGTGCCTCTATATCCACTGTGACTGGGTGCCTGGGGAAATGGGTCGTATCATGAATGAAGGTAGTTGGATTCGACTTGGACTGAGTTGCTCAGAAGTAAATGTCACTCCAGTGCAATGCTGACAAGGGGTATGTGTGATGTTAATCCAGTTTGCAAGGTGACAGGTGTTCTTACCAAACTAGCTCACGGGCACTCATGTACCCCTGCACCAACCACTTGACAGAGAAGCTGGGGCCAAAATACACATAGAAACTGGCCTCATTTTCCTTTAAAATGTGTTCCCGAGAAACAATAAGAGAACAAAGAAAGAATGAGTTAAGTAAACAGTAGAATTCCTGTTCTCATTTATGCAGAAGAAATTGGGCTTGCACTTTTTTTTTAGCGCCATGAATCAACACCTGTTTTCAAAAAGTCAAAAACTTCACCACAGAAGATTGGAAAAATACCCAGCCAATTTCAAATCAGATAAGTAAATGCGTAGAACCAGTTCCTGGCTATAGGGATGTTTGAAATCCAGACTTGAACTTCGCAGATTTCAGTATCTAAATAAGCCCCAGAATTTGCGTTTATTGGTATAAAATCAGAGGATAATCTTATCTTCTTTAATTCACCATTTACAGTAATTTACCATTTAGAAATTTGAGGTAAGAAAAATGTAAGAAATGTACATGTAAGGAAAATGCACATCTCATTGTCCCAAGTGAAATTCCTCTCTCTCGCATTCTTCTGCATTTTGTCTTTTCTGATTCCTCAGGAAACGAGCAACTTCTAAGTCTACTTATTTCTGCTGCATGGCTACTGATACCCTTCTGCTGTCCTGGCTATGAAAACAGACCAAAATAATATAACACGATACTTTTATGTTAGTACATCACAGCACATCACCACCTCACACTGAAGCATTGGTTCATAACGTCTTTTAAAGATATTCAAAGACTCAACAAAGAAAAGAATTTTCTCTCCGTTAATGAGTTCAGTGGTAACTAAGCTTGTTACGAAGACTTTTAGATGATTTTGTAAATAGTAGGGCTTTGAAAGGAAAGTGTCTACAAAGCTGTTCTAGATTCCATCCAACAAAGAGACTGTATCATTCGTTTCAAAATGTTAATGTTTTTTGTCTCTTCAACTTCATTTTGGTCAAGCAATCCCATATAAGTCATCTCAGTGCAGCCATTATTTATAGCTAATAATCTCCTTTAGCTGCCAAACTGAAACTAGATCTCCTTCACTCTTGAGCTGAAAGCTCTTTTCTTTGTACAATGTGCTGGAAATGTGCCAATTTACCAGTTCCATTAACTTAATGAGGTCTGACAGCCTGCAGCAAATTTTCTCATAATCTCTCTTGGATTTAAATTTGGTGCTGCACAAACAACTGAGTACGACCAAGTAGTTGCTTTTTAACTCTATATATTCTAAGCAAAATTCTTTACACATCTTATAAACAAAGCAGGCTTGAGTCTTTCTCTTTTTTTGTGGGCATTTTTTTAATCATGCAGCAATTGTTAAATTTACTGATAAACTTTTAAACCTTAACAATAATCTGAATGCAGTATTTGTGTTGACCTGTTAAACATCAGTATTAAAACTTCAAGTGCAAGTGATTCAAGTGTAGTGCTGTTGGTGGTGAGAGAGGGATGGTATTTATTTATTTTTATAATACACCTGAATAGTTATATGAGCTGTGAGGTTATGTCTTGATTTTCACAGACTAATAAATAATCACTCTTATAAGGTCAACAGTAGTTTTAATGCAAGGTTAATCCTTAGCTTCTGTTTCCTAATTCTTCCAATGATTGCTGTTCACTGAAGGCTGTAGTATGTTACTAAAGTCACAAGAAACAGAATTACTTGTCACACTAAGCAGAACAAAAGTAAGGTGTTGCTTTCTCTTGCTTGAATTCTACCTTCGTACTAGCAACAGCCATATGCTGAAGGCAAAGCTAAAAAAGGGGATTATTACTCATTGCAAGAATATTGGGATTTTATTTGTGTTTTTTAGCACCTCAGGTTTCTCTAAATCTGGTAAACCACTTTAAATTTAGCAGCATGGCATTGTAATAGAAAATTGCTACTGAAATGTTACACTTTGGAAACGAGCTTGCAACAAAGGTTTGATCTGAATTTAAAAAGGTCAGGTCTATTTCCCTTCTCTGTATTAACACTTGCACTGTGAAGTTTTCACTTGCACCAGCATTTCCTGGGAAGCTGTAAATTTTGTCTTGGAAGGGCTTGGGACATTACAAGACCTCAGTACTTGGGGTAGAAAGTATGTCAGAGAAATACTAAATTTGAACAGCACCTCAAGTAGAAATATGCCGTCTTGCACTGCCTCTTTATCTGGAGGGTCTCCTTGCAAGGGCTTTGTGTGGTTTGTAGTTTAACGCTTTTTTGTAAGTATTAACTTCACTCTGTAAATATTACCAGGCTAAATATTTGTACCTCAGCCCAGTCCAGAGTCTTTCAGTTAACATCAAGTTCTGCAAAATTAATGCAGTAGTCCTCTGTTTAATCTGGGGTTTTTTCCCTATAACAGTGTTCTGGTGATCTGTTTCTAGTTAACGAGAAGGAAAGAAACCTTTGACCTCATCCCTACAGAATCTTATATGGGTTTTTCACCTCACATGAGGTATTGTCCAGTTCACTCAGTGGAAGTGTTCCTGTATTGATAGAATGGAATTGCTACTGCAAGATCTTAAAATATTTTTAGCCAATGTTAAATGCATAGCTAAAAAGAAATTTGGGACCTGTTTTTCTATCATGTGAGTCATTTTATCAGTTCAAGCCCCAGCTTCTCAGGACAACTGATATGTAATTTCCCATAAAGAAGTAATTGAAAGACAACATGGGGGTTTGCCCTAATGCTTTAAGTGCTGGAAATACTTATTTTTCCCCGTATTTATTTTTTTTTAACTTAGGAGGAATTAAATCACAGTTTGGATCCCCATGCATGTCTGATTCCCATATGCTGATAGTAGGGCCATTTACAAAACATTCTAATTTTATGTTCCTTAGCCTTCACAGCATTTTTTCCCCCCCTCTTAGGCAAGATCTTTCTTGTCCCTGGACATATCTGGTTAACCTTAATGTCAGAGGTTAAACACTATTGTATATTTTGTTGCTGTTGTGATGTCTTATGCTCACTCAAGCAAGTGCATTGCACAGTCTGAGAAAAAAGGGATAATTTGGGGGGGGGAGGTAGAGGAGCTTTGTATCCTGCTGAAGCACTGAACAATCATGTAGCAAGGCTGGATGTTTCTTGCTAAATTTCTGAATATTTTCTGTAAAATCAACTTAGCTCAACAAAAGTTGCTTGAAGTGATTGCAGATAAAGTGAAATATTAAAAGAATGAAAACTTTTTTTTCAGGACAAGTACCCTTGAGACAACCAGGTACTGTTAAGTCTGCATGAACATCAACATAGCAAGAGCATGTAACCCACCAGTGTCTAATGCCAGCTGTGTATCAGTCAACTGTGCTTTGGACTAATGAAATTAGACTATTACCATTCATTTATTTTTAACATCAGTGAGCCTAGTGAGGCTGTGTTCCTGCCAATTACCCTGTTTTTATAGGAACAGTCATTTTTAAAAAATGCATTAGTTTCTTGAACAGAACAGCAAACTTAAATGGAAATCTGTGTAATTGGAAAGCTTAGTTAAGAAAACTGCATTAAATACAATAAGTGAGAGATGGAAGTAAAATATGAATAGAGTTGCTAACAATTAGCAGCTGTAGAGAAATCTATCTAAACTCTCTTTTCTGTTTTAATAAAGATTTTGCGTTCTTGTTTTGCCGCTGTGCTATAAATGGTCACACAAATCTTGCCATTTATAGGCACAGAAAAAGGTAGGAGAGCTGTGGACTGGGAAAATCTGTTGTACTGGCAGTTTTGAGAGCAGACACAGTGTTGAGCTTGGCTTTTGCACTTTGGCTCTAGCCATAAACCAGGGCTTTCTTCCTTTCAGACCCTTGCTTGTTCTTTGTGCCTTTATAAGCAGAGATTCCCAAATATGTTATGTTTGAATATTGAGATAGATATATATATATATATATATAACTATGATCATAAGTTGGAAAATAACCTGGTTTATGTTTGTGCAGTGTTTTCCTTGCACTTTAATTCATTGTGCTTATAGGAAATATTGGGCTAGAAAAATGTTAGTTTACCACTACATACCTTCCTCTTTTTTTCCTGATGCACTTTCTCTTGATCAATGCTTCAAATAATTTCATGGGAATCTGAATTTTTGGCTTTGCCATAGGCTCCCTGAGTAACCTTGGACAAGTTGTTTAATACACCGTGTTTTCACGGCGGTCTAGAAAAAGGTGGTTCTGTGAAGCAAGAAAGTATATTTCTGTGATAAATCTACCAAACAATTCAGGCATAGCAAGTTCTAATGAACCCTTAGTTTGTAAGTACTTTTTAATCAGATGAAATTGTCCTTACCAACAGATCAGAATATTTAGAAGAAACTAAACTTTGGCTTTTTAGACACAACCTCAGCAGATGCTCAGGCAGCTGTCCAGGTATCTAAAGATAATAGAAGGCATTCCAACCCACTGACATCAATAGCAAAACTTTTATTGACTTCAACAGGCCAAGATTTTACCCCATCACAGATCTACACTAACCCTTGTGAAAGGATAGCACTCTGCAAATGGAAGAAGATGAGAAATAATTTTAGGGTACATCCTCCTGTATTATGATGTCTTTGCCTTTTATGTTCTCTTCAAAAGCTGGTGCGAATGCATAGTTGAACACTTAACTCTAGGATGTGTGAGAAAAATAAAGAATAATGTCATTCTCTAGACATTCCCATGGTTCTTTTTCACTGACAGGTAATTTTATATTTGATACTTCCAGATTGCTGATTTGAGCACTGTCAATGCCAGCATCTGTGTTGTCATTTTTCCTGTTTAAACATAGATACCACTTTGCTGGATACCTTTCTTCAGCTTCCAAGAACTTATTCAATCTTCTCTAAGCACATTTTTTAAATAAAAAAATCATGACCATTGTAAATTGCTTGAAGTCTTAAGAAAACAGAGAGCATGTTCTTGTTGAATTCAGAAAAAAAAAAAGTACTTTCAGGTCAAAAGTTCTCATGTTCAGTCCTCATTGCCAATTATCTACTTAGGTGAGGGTACATTACAAAAACTAAACATTTATATGTTATTATATAATCCACATGTTTTTATTTAAGGCTGTCTTAGTAACTGAGTAACATACATGAGTAATACATAATAGGGCAGATTTTTTATTTTAGTTATTTTAGCTATATCCCTACAAGTCTCCGAATCCACTGACTTGAAGAGGATACTTGGACTTTTGGCTTTTGATGCAGATCTTTTTGGCCTTTGCTTTAGAGACGGATCTGCGTGTTTTAAAGTGAGGTCACCTTGGAAAGGGCTGACCTCATTTAGGGGATACAGTGTTTCCTCCACTTTGTATTCTGTTTCTTTTTTCCTAACAACCTAATACCCTGATATTCTCAGTAATAGTATTCCCACTCATCTGACTGCAACTAAATAATTGTCCTAACAGCTTGATATTAATCTGTCCTTGGAAAGCAGCAGCTAAAGGGGTCAGTACAGGCTGTGATCTAGGATAAAACATTTCAGGACCTTCCATACTGCTGGGAAAAAAAGAAGCTACATGCAAAAAAAAACCAAACAAAAAATAAACAAATTCGATTTAGTCACTTAATTATACAAATATAAATTATTTGTTTGTTGTTCATCTGTTTTGTCTGTATGTATACACACAAGCAACATATGTAAATACGGTTCAAAATAGGATAAACTTAAACTTACAAAATGGAGAGAAAAGTATACTTAGGTGTATTTAGACTTACATTTAAGCCAAGGCAGAAGCCATCTGATTATGGGACAAACAATACCAATTTGATAATCTGTTCTAGAGAGCAATGTTATCTAGTCTTCTCAATGAAATAGCAGTGGATAAACATTTGGAGAACTGAGAAAAGATCGCCTCATCTGGATTCTCTCAGACTCATCCAGATCTCATGGGTTTTCAAACTGGGTCACAAAAGTCTTATGGGCGAAGATTTAGATTTGATTTTTTGCTGTTTTGTTATTTTCTGCTTCCAATTCATACTGGAAATTCTGAAAAATTGTTCTTTATTGTGGCTTTATGTCTTGGCTTGCAAAAAGAAAAAAAAATAGTGTGAAGAAAAAAAATAGAAACCTTTTTAAATGTGAGAAGTCCAAGAGGTTTCCAAGGACCAATCCATTTGTTTCTAGTTTGGTCTTAGAGTAAGTGAAATTATTTCTGGTTCAATTAAAGACTAGACTCTTACACGTAGAAGGCAACTCTGAGACAGGTGGGTGATCAGTAGGATTACAAGGCACTGGGTGTGCCTCGCTCAGAACATTGATTTTTAAGAAGTTCCCAGGAGGGCGCTCCAGGTTGAAGTCTCTCTGCCTGTAGGCATCTACTTCATTACCCAAACTTGTTTGCAATTTATCTTGATTTGGTTTGATTTTAAGCAATTTATCAGCTTGGTTTTCCTTGCATTCAGACCAGACTGTCATTTCATTTAAAACATGAACAGAATTATTTAGACTGGAAAAGACCCTGAAGATCATCAAGTCCAACCATTAACCCAGCACTGCCAAGTCCACCATTAAGGGTAAGAAAATATTCTGTTGATGATAAGAAGATAATAACAAGCAACAAGTAATCAATGCTTTTTATACTTGCCTGTGGAAAAGTAAATCTATCCAGTTCTTCCACAAAGCAAAACATGTGTAAAGTGATTGCTGGCATTATGATTAAAAGACTGGCTATAAATACCAGTGTACTCACAGTATATATGCAAAGTGCTTACTAGGAAGTGCTAATGAGGATTGGTAAGCCCTTTTTCTTCCAAAACAACCCTAGTCCCACAGAAGTTTGGAAGAACAAGCTTTTCCTTGGTTTCAAGGAATCTGTATCATTAGTTTAATGCAGAAAGCACAGTTGCAAAACTAATAGCTACATTAAAAGCCTAATTTTGCTATGTTGCTATTTAGCGTTTGTGCTCCTCAGGATATGAGGGTTATATTCTCTGAACTGCGTTCCATTGTCAAGAAAGACATGTTGTGCAGCCACAGAGTAAGGAGAAACAGGAAAAAGTTATATTGGTTGGTACAAAGGCAACAAGAAAGGAAATGTGGAAACATGTTTGAATGGTTATTGAGCAGTGGCACACAGAGTGAGGGCAGCCATCAGGTTCTAGGGCTAAAGTCACAGTAGGCTATGAAGGGCTATGAAAATAGAGGTAAGTAAGTTATGACTGATACAACATAGAGGAGGAACTGCAAGACGGATCCAAAATATGTAAAGGTGAGGTGGGAAAAAAAGGGTAATTGGAAAATGTAGAAAAGTCAGAGGAGAAGAGAGGGGCCAAGAGCTAATATGAAGGAAAGTGGCTAGGGAAGAGAACTGGCTCACAGGGATATGGTGAGCAAAGAGGAGAAGAGAGCCTGATGCAGTGCTCTTCTAAGTAAGACTTCCAGGATTGCCTGTCTAATTAAATCAGTGGAGCTCTAGTTTGAACCAATTGAGGGTTTGGCTAACTGCTGCTGATTCTACCTCTTTTGCAGGAAAGACACTGGAGGGTGAGAAGTATGTGTGCATCCCATCTCACACACACAAAAAAAGGGAATTATCATAATATTTTTAATGCCAAGCAAGGTATCTTTCCGTTTTCCTAAGTGGTTTGCCATGTCTATTGTGTATGCTGGATGATGTTAATCTTGAGGGGGGAATCTCAGAATTCTCAGACCGGTGTAGTAGAAGTGATAGCAATGCCGAGTCTTCCTTAATTCTACTACTACTGTGTTCCCTCAAATGACTGTCCATCTGGTACTGTAGACACTCCTCTGGACTTTAGTGGTTTAGTTTTCATTCCCTTTTAACTTTCTCTGTGCTGATACTGCCAAGGGAAATGCATGGTTGTATTACTTCTTTGAATACTGAATTCTATGACTGTATTGATGCCACTGACAACAAGTATTTCTAGAATAAATAAAACCCACCTAAAACTAGCCAGGATCAAGGGATAACTCTGCTAAACTGAGTGTAGTTGAGGTGAAGCTGAACCCATACTGAGGAATTGTTGCTTTGCAGAAATGCGTGTTGCAAAACTGCAAAGTTACAAAGATATCTGATATTTCTAAAAAAGTGTTCAATTGTTGCTCATTCTGTAAACTTCATCACATATTTCCACAGTGAAATAGGAATATTAAGAGAAATATTTTTTCTATGTAACAGAAATTAGGTTGAAAGGTACAACTGGCATGTTAACAGTTTCTTAATTGAGAGGGAGAAAGTAATTAAAACACATACTGTTTTCTGTATTTAACTTAGCAGAGAATAATTCTAGGCCAAAAAATTACATTGTTGAGTTGTGCTTTTGCTTTGAAGCCATAGAAAGAAACAGAGTTGACATACCAGAGTAGTTAGGCCCAGCCAGTTTCTGTCTCCAGCATATCAGCTCATAAAATTTCCCTTCTTTTTGCGATAGTAATAACACAATTCTTTAACTTTTAGATTGAACAGGAGAACTCGGATGTTTCAGGTCAGATTTTTTCACTCAAAAGATAGGAACCTAGTTAATAAGTGTATATGTAGAATTCTCCACGATATGTAATCTCCATTTGCTGTTTTAAGTGTTTTCTGGTATGTAGTAATTTTTCAAGTTTCTGCTGATCATTTGGTATGCTAAGCAAGTGTGTAAGTTCAGGCATGTGTTCTCCCCTTGACTTCAGTAAGTCTACTCATGCTTGTGGTCCTGCATCTGCTGTGGTGAGATGGGGGTTTCAAAGCAGCTTGGGACATTTATGCAGGAACTTTTGCACTGGATGTGCTTTAGAGAAGGGCTTATCTATCCATTTGGAATACATAATTCAGTAAATGTGGTGCAATCCATATTTTTAGTGGCTTTCAGGATGCAAAGTACCTCTTCCTTCTTACTTAGAAAATTTGAGCATTGCTTACATACGGAATAGAGCAGGTTGCCACAGTCATTTCAGTTATCTCCTGGGATTTTCCAGAACTGTGTATCTCATCCTAGTTAGATGGGCTGATAGACATCTTTGGAAATCCCAGTGGGACATCCATAGGTGTTTGTATGCAAATATCATTGTGGGTTCACAGGACACAAAGGTGAGATCTGAATCTAAGTATCTGCAGGACTAAAGTGAAGCAAGGGAGGGTGTTCTTGAAAAATACTGAGGCTTGAAAAAGCTGTAGTGATAAAAGGATGAAGGTGAAGCAGTTAAATGTCTAATCTTAAATTTTTCATGAGGTATGAATTCGTTAAAAATTAGCCTTTGGTTTGAAATAGTTTCAAAAGAAAAAAAAAGTGATTGTTATGGTTATGGAGATTTTCTAACACACAGTTTGACCTATCAAATACTGGTCATAAAAGTGAATTGTGCTAATAGCATAAATTCTGTCTTACACTCTCTTTTCACCTAATCTTTCTTTGCACCTACAATTACATGAAAGCATTTTAGTAAACTTTTGAAAAAGAGCTCAGATTTTTTTAGGTTGTCCCTCTGATTATTGTAGCACAAAATTCTAGCCATGTCTGCATTTTTTTGGATGCTCCCACAACATGCCCAGTGGTTAAGATTGAATTCTTTTTCATTATGAATTTTTCTAATGTTCTCAGGTAGCTATTTCTTCACTTGAAAAATCTTTGGGTGCCCATCATTACCACTTTAGAGATTTTTTTTTTCTGTGAATTGTAGCCTTTTCAGTGAAGTACAGAGACAACCTAGCTTTTCAACAGGAGACGTGGACAAAAGTACCCGTTCACTGAACTGCAGCCAATAAAGGGACAGAGCTTGAATTACCACGGGCAAATACTGTGTGTGCAGATGAGTGATCTTGCAGTAAGCTTAAAATTATCTTTCCTCTTCTCCTGTTCTGTGTTGGTTGGTTTAGAGTTTGCTTTAAAATATTATGCTGGTGTAGAGATTTAACATGACATACCATCATACTTTATTTCAATCCGAGTCCATTTCTGTTTTTAATCATACCATTGTGTTATGTATGTGAGTGAATTTCTGGAAGTACTGGAACTCTGACACTGACAAGGTATAGACTTATGCGTCTTGGCAATGCTGGCATTCCAGTCCATTCTTTTACTCTGTGTTTTTTTATTTAAATAAAAAAAAAAAATCAGCAAAAGACAGTGTCTTTGGCTTCATGTTGGAATAGGCTTTGCTGGGTTTGGGTTTTTTCATCCACTGAGAGGCTGAACTGATAGCAAAATGATTGCAGATCTTGAGTGACAATAAATAAACACTATATCATCTTAATGCTCTTACATATTTCTGAAGAGAAATTATTGCTAATGTGTTAGTATTAGTTCTCCTATTGCCTGATTAAGGAGTTTATAACATTATGGTGAGATGACAAGCTGCTAGTTACTTCTTTTCCAGTGAAATATAGCCTGATATTCAAAACCAGAGGCCTGTGTTTGCCAGGTCTTGCTCTATAGGAGAGATCCTAATCTCAATAAGATAAACTGCTTAAATAAAAGTTGATGAAAGAACAGCCCAAAGAGTGGATTATGCTCAAACAGTTTTACAGTCTTTGCTTTAGCACAATTCTGTGCTTGTGTCCTTAGGGAAGTCTGAACTATTCAGTGTTTACAGAATTGTATTAATCTTGATTTTTACCAAGTTAATTTCTGTTCAGTACTTGCATATTCATTTCCATTTTGTACTGGGAAGGAATTATGGGGAAAGGGTTAAGAGCATGCTTGCTCTTCATCTGTTTTAAATCCATAAATGTGAGCCCCTGTGCTGTTTCTAGGTTTCAGATTACCCTCTGTGATTTATAGGGAAAGACTGTTCTCCACAAGTTGAAATCCCACGTGTTTCTCCACCATTGTAAAATAACAAATCCTGGAGAATGCTTCCAGTTGCAAAAGTTGCAGTTCTGAACTACATTTGTAACTGCTTTTTTTTCCCAAAGTCATGGCTTTGACGTGAGAAGTCCCCTTGTCCAAATACTATCTGTTCACAGTTTGCTGTGCTTTTCGTTGCAGCTTACACAAACCACAGCAACACCCTTATGTTTACAGTTTTCTTTCAGTTTATTTTTGGAGGTTGCACCCACTAAAAAGTGCAGCTGTGAGAAGACACTTATATCACTCTGCATAAGTTACATCCAGAGCCCCTGCAGAGATGGCAGGCCAGAAGCCAAGGTGACCTAGCAGTGCAGCTTCCCGTCCCTTCTGTTGTCTCATAGCGAAAATAAGAGCAGAATTTGGCTTCATGTTTTCCTGTTGATATCTGTGGCAATGGTGGTAAATTTTGACGCGGTACGATTTCAGAATATAGTGCTTAGAAAGAGCTTCACTGCAGCTCATTATTGAGCAGCAGGAGAATTTGCCAATCCCCTCTGTAATAGAAAACAACATGGGAAATGTTAAGATTTCCAAAACATCATCATCACATTTTGGTAATTGAAATATTGCCATTCTCATCAATGGCTTTTTCCTTTCAGATATTTCTTCCTTCTAATTCCTGTCTCTGCAACAGAAGACCTCCTTTGTTTTGTCAGTCACAACTGCGCAATGACTTTCATTTGTCTTGAACCGCTGAGAAACTCTCTTGACTTACCTGCTTTGCCTTTGTAGAATAGCTGAACTTGTGCGTTTTCTGTGTGTGAGTGACTCCCACTGCTTGCTTATGATTGTTTTACAAAGAAGAGACAACTTTTTAATGCCTATTCACCATTATTTGAAATACACGTATCACTGAGATGTAGGAAAAAACTGAAGGAAGTTCTGGCTAAAATCATTGTGTGAGGTTAAATAGCACAGTATTGGTTTGACCTTCCATGGATCCCCTATGAACTGTGTCAGTAGCTGACCCAATGAAAGCCTATTTCTTTTGTCTCAAAACAAAAGGTTAAATGGGATGGCAGCAGTAGCACTACATGATGAGTCTTAATTAAGATGTGAGATACAGCATATATTAAATTAGCATATTTTATGTAGGGTAGAAACAAATAATTGAGGAATATTAATGAGTGACATAATTTTGATGGTTTTATGTCTCATGCTTAGCATTTAGTACTTTTGTGCATAGGTTGTATCTGATGTAAATCCTGGGCAGTGCAATTTAAGCCAAATAGAAAAGTCAAACTCAGCCTTGAGTTTTCAGGGATCTTGTAGCTCTTTACGATGAATACAGCAAAGAGCTACCGTGTAGTGTAAAAAACTTCTCAAGCATAACGAAGTAGTGTAACAGCAGCCAGTTAAATATTCAAAGGTTGTTGTAAGTTTAGTAGGCAAAAAATAAAGAGGCAAGTAACCACAGAAAATATGGTTACTTCTTAGTGCCACTGATTGTAGCCCTGAGTTTCTTTGTGTAATTCAGACCCTTAAATGACAAGCCCTGCAGAAAATATTTTTTTATCTGAAAAGATTGCTCTTAACCAGATGATGCAGAATAGTATCTGTGGTTTCCTGTGTGCACTGAACAAAAAACTCCGTTGTGTTCTGTCTTCAGCCTGTTTAGAAAAGAAGTTTAATGTGTCAGACTGCGACTGTAAGACAGTGCTGTACGTTATTATTTACTTATCTGTAATCTCATTTGTGCCTAGCTACTTTCAAAAAGCTTGGCCTTGAAACCGTGTGAAAAAGCAACAGCCTTCTGACTCAGTAAGATGCAGAGAGTGAAGAGATGAATAAAAGTTCACTGTGATTTGATCTGGATATCAATATCAATTGGTATTTGATAATGACATCACCAAAGTTAGGAAACAAACAAAATGTGAACTGGTTTCTGTATTTTTCCTGCTTTTTCTATGCAAATTTTTGGTATCTTTCAAAGATAATTTTCTTTTCCTATTTTTTTTCCATGTCCTTTGTTCGACACTTCATACCCTGGTAACAGGCATAAGTTAAAGGGAAATGGTGAAAATATACAGCAAAGGTGATTTAGGATATGCTCAATTTCAGTGCAAACCATTATTGTGAGGGTTATATTCTTAGCAAGCATCACTGTGGGCAGACCACAAGGGAAATCTCTGATGCTACATCTGTTAGCTCCAGCATTCCATTAGTTCTGAAAACATACCCGTGATCTTTATTCTAGCTACAGCAGTTTGTCCTGGTTCTAGAAGTAGTATATGTGTTGGACCATTTCTCCCCAAAAAAGTTGAACAAATTTAAGTGTGGCAAAATCCTATGCTGTTTAGCTATTCTGGATCCTCTTCAGTTTAGTTGGAAACCGGTTTTTGTTTTGTTTGCCGGGTTATACTGAAGAATATGGAGCAACCACTGGGAATAGAGTAAAGGGTCAGCAGGCTTAAAAACTTCACTTTTAATGGTGTGTTTGTCTTTCTTATACTGTGTCTAGTCTTCTGGAATCACTTAAATGTTTTGCAGAAAGCTGTTCTTGAAAATTCAGTTGTGATATGCTCTACCTTGAGTTACAGCAATACTGTCATTGTGCAGCAATATAGACATTAGAGAGTTTGTACTTTGGGTGAATTGCAGCACCTTGTGACACCTGTGTTCCCTACCAGAAAAACAACTTCCAAAAAAACTTTTGCCGTCTCCTGCTGACCCGCACAACAGTTGTTATTTTCGTTGGTGCCAACTAAAAGTAAGGAGAGCAATGGTTCTTTCCCTTCTCAGGCCTGTATTTAAATACTCATTTCAGATTGCCTTGGTATTAGCATATATTAAAGGATTAAAGTGGTGGGTTTTGGTGTCTCTCTGAGTCTCAAATTGCTGCTGGCGCCTGACACAAGTAGTGTCTCTTAAGCTTGTTTTCCTCGTTCCATATGAACCCCTAACTCCTGCTTCCCCATCACCCCTTGTACATCTCTCCCAGACCACTGATGCAGAGCTCAGGGTTCTTTCTGACTTTCCAAAGGGAGCTGCCCAGGTTTCTCACCCACTGGTATAGCTGTGTGAAGGATCCCAAAGCAGGGGAAAAACCCAGTGCCAGGCTGAAGCCAGCACACGTGCCTTTCTGCAGCTGTACCTCAGTGTTACATCTCTGCTGAGATACAGCTGAGAGCTGGGGAGATCATGTCATGCTCTGAGTTCTGGCTGCTGAGCTGCCCACCCCACAGGGAGCCTGCGTCCTTCCAGCTTCCCCAGCTTACAGACCATGCAGCAATGGCATGACTGTGAAAAGCCTACACAATTTTTAACTCTCTAAAGCATTTCCTATAATAGTAGGCTATATTTGTTATTACCTGAAGATATTAAAACATCAAAGTCCTCCAAAGGCGATGTTATTTTTGAAGTTTGTTCTTTTTTGCATGTCTCTTAAAAATCCTTCAAGCAAGCTAAACCAAACTGTCTCTAGAGAAAAGAGGATTGCTATCGTGCATGAAAGGATTTCTAAGTTAAACCCATGACTTCTGAGAAGGGAGACATGAAAACTGCTGTAAAATAAAATACAAATCCGTTAAAAGATGACTGTGGTTTTAAAATTACATATTTTAAATTATTAAAAAAGAAAATCCAACTACATATAGTTGGGAGAACACATAGTGGTTGGACTTGATGATCTCAGAGGTCCTTTCCAACCCAGCTGATTCTATGACTCTATGATTCTATGATTCTAAGAAGCTTACAAGAGTTAATTCAGCTTAAGCTTATTCCACTGGGGCTGTGTTCACAATTAGTAAATAATAATCAAATTGTTTACTGACTGAAGGGTTGACCAAAAGAGTAACTTTGAAATTACTCTTGCAGAGTATTCTTGCAGAGAAATTTTTTTATCTAGAATCACTGCTACTCATGGAAGTCAGTCCCTGCATTCCCTGAGGTAGGAGACAGAAATTATGAGACATGCATTTAAGTCAAAGAAACTTTTACTTTTAAAATTAAACCCTTGAAACATACTATTCTGAGCAAATTATTAATCAAATGTCTTCACAGGAATAATTTGCTGTTGCTGTTGAATTATTCAGTGCTTATATGGACAAATACATTTAATGAAATCTTACGCATTCATGACCAATTTACAGGCATGAATAGGAGTTCAATAGACATAGATCTCTCATAAACAGTTTACTTGTTTGCCAATAATTGCTGGAGTGACTTTGAATGTTAAAACCAAAAAAATTTTAAAAATCTGACTTGCCTGCTGTTTGTGATTTTTCTTGTTCTGTGTGCAACTATTATTTCTGTATTTCTATTGCATTTAAACCTATGAAGACCCTGGCAGTGAGGACTAT
Organism: Pseudotriccus pelzelni; assembly: GCA_035584735.1. Taxonomy (NCBI): domain Eukaryota; kingdom Metazoa; phylum Chordata; class Aves; order Passeriformes; family Tyrannidae; genus Pseudotriccus; species Pseudotriccus pelzelni. Next base: position 15,125,880 of record JAWMRA010000161.1, on the reverse strand, counting down.
GGGGGATAGCTGAATTCATTCACGTCTCCTTTGTCATCACCAATTTCTAACTTCGCATTCATGAATGGATGGGAACTCCAGAGCATATGGTCTAGTAAAGAATGTTTGTCTATTAAAGATAACATTTCTGATGTATGAGTATGCTTATGGGACCATTTATGTAAATTCCAATACCTGAAGGGAGCCTACAGGGGAGATCTAGAGAGACTTTTTACAATGGCGTGTAGTGGCAGTACAAGGATGAATGGCTTCAAACTGAAAGAGGGAGGGTTTAGATTAGATATTGGGAAGGAATTTTATACCGTTGGGGTGGTGAGACACTGGAACAGATTTCCAGAGAAGTTGTGGATCCCCCATCCCTGGCAGTGTTCAAGGCCAGGCTGGATGGAGCTCTGAGCAACCTGGTCTGCTAAAAGGTGTCCCTGCCCACAGCAGTGGCTTGGAACTAGATGATCTTTAAGGTCCATTCCAAACCAGGCCGTTCTGTAATTCTGTGTAATCACTAAGCCCATTTAATTAAACTTCAGTCTTTCAATGTCATCATACTTTTCTAACATTTTTGATTTTACTGGTTTATCCTTAAGATGTTTTTTGGGAGTCATTTATGGGCCAGGCTCTATTTTGAGAGCCTCCAATAAATGTATTATATTTGTGGCAAACAACAGTTGCCAAACTCTGGCAACAAAAGAAAAGAGAAGCTGCGTAGCTGACTTCATTTGAAAAAGTCAGTGATTCTGATTTTGTTCCTGGGCATGGTGATCAAGCATTTCCCATTTCAGAATACAGGGCAATGCAACCTAATCCCTTCCAATTTCCAGCATCTAAAATGTCGCTCAGTATGGAGAGATTCACATCGACTGTAATGGGCAGGGAATGACAGGATAACCTTCAGCCACAGCAAATTCTATACCTAAAGTGCCTGGAGGACTAAGGATGAAAGATTTCATTAGACTTAAATGCACTAATGAAATAGCTTAATGTAGTTACTCTGAATCTCATCCACCAGATTCTGTGACAAGGAATGCTTTTCAGTGCCTGAATGGAAAAAAATACTTCAGTTCACATGCACAACATATGATTAAAAACTGATGTGTTAAAGATAAAGTTCAAACCTAAATAATGATTAGTGCCAAAAACTTCAGGCCAACTGACTTCAGCCTTCTTTCTAATACTGTACTCTGTCCCAAGTCAGAAATTTAAGATGACTGCAGAGAATTTAAATAGGTCTGAAAACTGAGGTTGACTTCAAATCAGTGTTAGGTTTACTGAGAAATGGGCATTTTGTAAAAGATATTATAAATCTGTGGCTCTCTCCTACTGAGTTTTCGTTCTTGTTAAACTCATTTTGAATAGACAGCGCTGACCTTTTCACTCCGATAATATCAGTGTCCCTGTACGTTGGGAGGTCTGTGCCAGACATTATGGTCCTGGTAATAAAATGTTCTGCACATGAACAAAAAGGCAAGTGTTATAAATAGGAAATTAGTACCACCTTTCCTTTGTCTTGCTGCTTTAATATTTCTGTTAACACTAAACCAATATGTAGAACACCTTCCTGAGATGAAAAGGGGAACAAACTTCTAATGGCATTACTAAGGGTTAGATATAAAATTCAGACACTTTGTAAGGACAATAAATATTTCTAATTAGTAATGGGTTTTGATTTCTTACTATGCTTTTAAAAGAACTCATTTCAGAATGGGGATTAATTTTGTAAAACTTAATTTAAAATTAATTTTTTTCTTGAATCATAGAAAAACCAAGCCATGCACTTGCTTACTTCTTTTTTCATAAAAAGGTTTTAACAAAAATTATTAGCCTTTGTCCCAGACCATTTTTCTGGGGTGGCCCTGCAGGCCCCTTTGCAGGAAGAAGGCAGGTGGGTGCTGACTGAATGGTGGCATTCATGGTGGTTGTGGGTGAGGGGGGACTGGGGAATGAGTCACACCTCGGGAAACTTACTATGGTTTTGGCTGATTGTGTTGTGAAAAACTAATAATATGCAGTCAAATGTACGAATATCTCAATTACAACAGTTTGAGGCATTTATAAATGTGTAACGACTTCTCGACCAAATGAGAATGTCTGTTAAATTGCATAAACTTCTTCATCATGCTTGTTTTCCAAATTAAGTGATATTCCAGTCCAGATTTCTGATGGACTAATGAAGAGATCAGGTTTCCTCCCAATGACTGGTTGTAGATTAAGTACCCTAACAACTAAAGGAGGCAGGAAAAACCAAGGATCTCTAATAATTTTATTCTCTCAGGCTTTCTTTTGAAATGTGTAAAGTCAATCTATTGTGTTTTGTTGCCAGGGTTTTTCTATTTGAAATAGTGCTGGCATCCACAACAGGTTATTTTTCAGTGCACAAGTTTATTACCTGTAAATGATGCAGGTTTGCACGAATGTCTTGGGCCTTTTACCACCAGCATAATTTTCTGTTGTTGGTAATCCTGCTTCATCCTTCTGGAACATTCCTGAGGGTTGTGACAGTATTACAGCTTCCTTGGTGGCTTCTGGACCCAGTTCTGAGTTTAGGTCCATGAGAAATGCCACGTAGCAGATGCTGTTTTCAAGGTTATCTTGGTGTCCTGTTCATATTGAGAGAAAAAATCACTGATTGCCAGTGAGAGGTATTTTTCGGAAAGGTGCAGGCTGAGGTGTTGTCTGGTATTGGAAACAGTAATTTTTATTCTGAGTTTACAGACGTACTGTATATTTTATTTTTTAAGGTAATGTGCTGCTGGTTATTAGAAACACTCAAGTAGCGTTTGGCAAGTCCCTTCAGATGTCAGTTATGAGATTAATGGGTAGGGTGACAGTGATGCTCAAAGCCTGATGAATGCTCAGGAGAGGAAAACAGCTTTATTGCCAAAAGAGCAAAAACCACGTCTGCTGACCCTCTTGCTAATGCGCTTATCAGACTAGCTTTCTCCCAAAGTTAGGCAAAACTAAACATCTGAAAATGAGGGATTGCAATTGAAAGAGAGCTTAGCTCACAGATCTACACTGAAGCAGGCAGGCTCTCTGGAGTATCCCAGTAATCCCTAAAAACCATTTCCATGCTGCCATTGGAGACTCGCTGTGCACAGCAGGGCTTCTCCAAAGGGCTTCTCCTCCTGGCTGTGTGGACGGGTGCACCATGAAGGTGTCCTGCTGCTCTGGCAGCGTGCTCAGAGGAGGTCATTTCCTGCCACACTCCTAACAAAAATAAAGCATTCACGGAACTGAGGGTGGTAATGTATTGGGCATCTAAGCATGCTGGAGGTGCCCAGAGGTTGCAGACGGACCCTCAGTAACCAAAATTCAGAGATGTTACAAAGTGGCTGAACAAACAAATATCATCAGTTAATGGTTAAGCTATCAATTTACTAAAGCATTTGTTACCAGTTTGCCAAAGAGATCAAACAACCATGAATCATAACCTTGGCTACTAATTAAATCCTTTATTCCCTTCCCTCATTGCAGAAGCATTTAATCTTGGGGAATCGGGACAGCCTGTTGTGCAGAGTTAGATTTTACAGCATAAGTAGAAACAAGCTTATTGTAAGGTTTCTTACTGGAGCTGGAAATGGGAAGGATTAAAATGAGAATATTAACTTTCCTTTCTGGCATGGAAGTTCATGTCAGCACTGAAAAATTATTGATGGGGAATAGCTGCATTGGAAAATCATTTTGGTGGTGTAGTTTTGTTATTTTACTGAATGGCAAATATCATTTTTATTATCCGGCTGCCTTTCCTATAGATGAGACTTGTCCTCTGGATAGAGAATGAGGGATTTGGTGTGCTTTACTAGTGAACAGCTGTCACGAAGAAAAATATTTTACTCAGAAATAATGGGCTGTGAAGAACACCCCAGAGGAAATGAGGCGTAAACCAAAATACTACAAGCAGTTTTATTGCCATTCAAATATATTTCTATTTGTCAAAAGATGTTTTAGGTGCTTTTATTTGTAGGATGTATAGCTGCATGATATCACACTTTTGATATTACTAGCAACTTAAGCAGCATTTACCTTTTTGGTTCCCATTCCCACGAAGCAGAACGTGAAAACCCCAAACACTTTATTTGCCTTGGCGTTTGGGGAAGTTGTCTTTGTCCCTAGCAGCAGAATGATGCAGCATGAGGGTACTGTGAGCTAGCATCAGGCTAATCTGTCCACTGGGAATTGATCCAAGCACACAGCCAGCCCAGTCAGGAGCAGCGGATTTCCATTTTTGTAACTCGAACCGTGATGTTGCAGCCAGATCTCTGGGATCAGGGACCTGGAGAAAGTGTCTCTAAGACATCTCAGTAAGGTGTTAAGAGAGAAGGGCCTCCCTATGCAGATCCAGCTGCAGATTTGGTGCGTAATTACTGAGGTACAGTCAATTTATGTAAATACATTTAGAGGCATAGTGAGCTATAGACCTGTGGTGAAAAGTTGTATGTTATTAGCTTGAAAAACAATGTATTTTATCCTGTTTCTGCAAAAAGCAATCTTTTCTGCCACTGCTGAATCTGAACAATTTCTATAACAGAAAGAATGCACCAGAGAGACAATAGCTACAAGTAGAAAATTAGGACTTTTTTTGCTTCTGTTTTTGGCCTTGTAGAAAGCTGTTTTCCTACTAAAAGGTGTGAGTTTTCAGAAAGGGAACACCCCAGCTACTCCTATTCAGACGACAGACATCCACCATTTGCGCATACAGAACTTTTGTTTGCTGGGGGAGTTTTGTCATGAGGAAACAGCTGAATACTCACTAAAATTTCAGGTTATATGTAGCTGAAGAGGCTTGGGTGATACCATGCTATATCATACCAAAGACCCAAACTTGTATGAACTTGTACAGAACTTAATTATGACTTGTCTATCCTTTAGTGAGTATGAATGCTGTCAAGTTCAATACAGACAGAAAGCACTTGCAAAGTGACATCTGAATATGCTGGTCTGTCAGTATTACTAATAATAATTTTATAAAGATAAAACATCTGGAATATCTAACTGCTTTTGATGCTACTACCTAAAGCCATCACTGGAAGTGTGTTTGAGATGAGAGTTAGAAATGCTAGATGTTCATGCACTTAAAAAGGAAATAAGGATTGTGCTGTCATCGAAGCACATCTTGATAAGAATAATAAAATGAGCAAGTTGAATAATGGCCACAGGTTAAATATTTGATTTGATATTTTAATATTAAGAAGGAAAATGCATCATTTTTGCAAGCTTTGAAAAATTTGGAATATCTGTTGGTCTTAATGCGCTGTTTGAAAAATAATGTCAAATACTGTGGAAATCAGTTATTTCAAAGCACAAAGGACAAATTATTATTTCTTCATTCTGCTTTCAGTTCATATGCAAGTGTATTTGTTTTTTTAAAGATCTTTCAGATTATTTTGTCTTTATATAAATTTACAGTTCAGTTTGGAAATTCATGCATATGCAGATGTTGCATCCAGCTACCACAAGATCATTTGGATTGCTTAGGGACTCAACAATTCAGAAATCTTCTAAGTGTTTTTTAAAAATAATTCTTTGAAAAAACAAAGAATTCTTGTAATTGAAGAAACACTGTATAGGAACTGGGGGAGAACACCACAGAAATAAACAAACCTCAAAACTAAAAGCTGGATTTCTGGAGTAACTGTGTATAAAAACTGTTCATGGCTGAATATGCAGGAACTTAGGAGGCTGGGGATTTTTTTGTGAGAATGAAACTGGGAGATGTGGGTAGGGGTTATGTGGATACCTCTTTTACCTGTGAAATGTATGCAAACCCTGCATAGGTCAGATAAAACCCTGGATTTTTATAGCCCTCTTGAAAGGTGAGGAAGGTCAACATAATGGTGTGTTGTGCTCCCAGGCTGTAATCGCAACTACTTCAATTACACGTTCACGTGTTAGCGAAGCATTTACTGCAGACTGTTATATTTACTGTCTGGGTGGAGATGCTCTTTCACCCCACTCACCTGCCTTGTTTTTCCCACAGGCTACGGGAACACCACCGCGCTGCAATTAAGGTGATTCGTAGGATGCAGTACTTTGTGGCAAAGAAAAAGTTTCAGGTGAGTTGTGAATAAAAAGCTCCTTTTCTAAATAAACCCTTTTATTCTCCTGATTCATTGTTTCTTTTAGAAACTTAAGAGAGACTAACGCAATTCATTTCAGTAATGGTGAACTACACCCACTATTCTCTCCCTCCTTCAATAGGGTGGTTGTTTTGCAGCAGGTTAGTCAACTGTGGATGCATTGGAAATAGGCTAAACTCCTGAAATGCAGTCTGAATTAAAATGTTATTTTCTGCTAATGGACTTGACCCTTAACCCTCTGTTATCGCTGTCTCTTTCTGGCAGTGCAAACATTCTCGTATGTCTCCATTAATTCTGAGCTGTATGCTGCTGTCATGCCCAGTCAGTAGGATTAGAGATTAAAATACTACCTCAGCCTTGTTTCTGTCCCTTACTCAATGATAATGAAGTCCTGATAAGAAACCAGGGTGGAAATTTGTTAGTGTATCCGAAAGTTTCTCCTTTCTTTTCCCTTCTCCCTCCGCATAGGTAGGAGACCTCCTTCCCAGTTTATGAGATGCTGTTCTCTTTGCTCCCCTGGCCCTCACTGACATACACTTCTGTGTGCCACTTGACTTGCCGTGGTCTTGTGCTGCCCTAAGCATTTAACAGTGGCCAATTAGCCTTGTTACCTGGTCTGAATAAAACATTATGACTGCGAACTTTCTGAAAATCAATTTTGGTTAATCCAGTAAAAACACGTTAACAGCCTTCAGCTTGATTTAAACCAGGTGAATATATATATATTTTATATATATATATATATATAACTTTACTTAAAATGAATGAATAAGGGACAATCTCTGGAGAACAGGCTTCACAACTGAAAATGCAAAGGAAGAGAAGCTCTTAATGGCCCACAGCCGTTTTTATATATGACCTCTCCACTGCTGCTTACAATAGACCATAAAGCTTTCCCACCCTTAATCTAAACCCTCCAGAAAGGGAGGGTCTCCTTTTTCCTTCGCATTTCAAGGGCACAAAATTTAGGATCCAGAAGGTAATGATGATAACTAACAGTCCAATATATCTGTAAGACCGTGTTAGCTGCTGTTTTCAAACCCGTGATTCTGACTTCCTCATTGAAATTTAGAAGCACTACCTGAATTCTTTAGCAATTTTCTACTTTGAATACTTTCATTTTCACAAAAATTTGTGATCTAATTTATGGCTAAGCTTGCCTAAGCATTTCAGAATTTTTTTTTCAGTTATGTATAATGTATTCAGACCATTACCATTTAGGCTGAAATCGCCTATGTCCAGACTTTTCTTGAAGAGAACACTTTCAGAAACTTTCTGCTATCACATTTCACCTATTTTTATTATTAGAACTAAGGTTAAGTAAGATACAATGTCCGGACTACTTGAAAATAATATTTATAGGCATTTTGTTTAGAAGTTCCTTAGCGCTTGCTGGCCAGCACTTGTAACTTGGCAAGGGATGTGGCCCAGTCCAGTGATGTGTCTACTGCACTTGTGTGAAAAATTGCCTAAATATGGCCAGTTCCTTTTAACTTTAATTTATTCACTTGATTTTGATCCTTTGCACTGTGGTAATTACTGGATCAATGCTCTCATAAATTTAGATCATAAAATATTTGCCATGGTATTAACTAAACTGCTTAGAAACAAGGAATCTACACATTGTGTATCTGCCTCCCAAGTGGTGTTTGTCAGAAACAGATTTTGAAAGTGCCTGAACACTGTGTGCAACATTATCCACCTGGCAAATAAATGAAACTCCCCTGCGGCAGATGATTTGATAGAAGCTGAAAAAGCATTTGACTGAATAGAATGGGACCATTCAGTTCGTACTTAAAACTTGTTTGTGCTCGGTATCACGGTTGCTAATCTGGCTTCTCAGTTGTACTCTCACTTTTGGATCTGCAAAAGACCTGGTCCTGGCCATCTACAAAATCCCATAACAAGGTTGTCTCTCATCCTCTTTTAGCAGTCTTTCTTCTCCCTGAATGATCAATATTAGCTGTTACTAAAGAACTAAAAATGTCCGTTTGGCTGAAGTAGGATATGTCTCAAATCACTCCTGTGTGCAAGTGATACACTGCTGTTTCTGTCAGAAACAGAATCTCCCAATAGGAACGTAAGGGGATATCTGATACTTCTCCATAATTTCTGAATACAAGGTTATGACCAAGTTTAAAAATTTGGAGAGCACCAAAGGTACAGTTTTCCAAAGCACCTAAGTAACTTAATGCACAAAGTCACCTTGAAATTCAAGCCACAAGGTGCTTTTGCAAATCTCTCCAGTAATTAAAGAGATAACCACTGCCATTATTCTTTCATCAAAAGTATGTCGTAAATCTGCTTTGTTCTATTGTATGCACATAAAATAATCACAAGAAATTAAAATGTTTAAACAGGTGCCAAGTAGTGACTGCACTGTTTCTAATAACCAGGCCAATGTAATATCTGAAATTAAGGTAAAGCAGAAGATGCATTTTAAAAATGTATCTTTCAGCATCTGAGGAACCTGTGTAGGTGTGTTCTGGGAGATACTTGCTTTCTAAGCTTTGTGTTTATGTGAAGTATATATTAAAAAAAATCAGATATTTTCTTCCTATAACTGTTGAAAAAAAATCGACAAACCCACAACCAAATTTCATCTGAAGTCCATTGGACTATTCATGCTTAAAATTAGCTGGAACATTAAGCAAGGCCAGCACTTTAAAGGAGTACTTTTTAGAGATGCCTGTGAAGCTTTTGAGAAGGGCAGCATAGGAAGAAGGAGAGGAAGAGGAAAATTTTGCAAAACAGGTCCCAGCGTGAACCCAGCATGGTTCTTAAACTATACAGTTTAAGTAAACAGTCCCAGTTGTTTGCAGGACACACCTGTATGCCTAAATTTGACTAGATACATTTTTTAAAGGGATCAGTTAATAACAGGGGGTGATGGCACCACAAGGACAAAAGCCAGCTAGAAAGCAAAGCCTTCCTGTTTAGAAAAAAAACAAAACAAAACAAAAAACCAAAAAAACCCCCAACAATAAAGAAAGAAAAGCTAAACAGGGAAACCAAGAGTTTCAAAGGACATGAAAAGCAAGTGTTTGTGAAGCATCACACTTGGGTATCATTTCCTCTTTAAAAAACAGGAGAGAAATTTAGACTGTATTTCAAAGTCAGGTTTAAATATAGTTCTTATGATTATACCCATGTAAGAACGCAGCATACTATTATAAAGAATTAATACTTTTTTGTGGATGTATTTATGTTCTCATAAGGCCTGTAGGCTGGTTCAAGTTCTGTGCAAAAGATCACATTCTGCTAATAGTCAACACAAGCCCTGTGCATCAGTTAAGGTGAATGGCTTATGATTAAGGAAGGATTGTATAGATTGCAGGGAAAGTAGACTTAGAAATTAATTGTTTTCTAGGCTTTATTCACCCCACCTTCCAAAAATGAATTTTGCATATTTGTTATAAATCAGATGCCTTTGACGCAGCCTAACTTTATAACTGAATTTCAGAAAAAAAATTACCATACTCAGTTATTCCATTAGCTTGATTCATGAGTAAACAGTCTTTGTTTTCCAATTAGGAGAGTTTCTGAAAGTCTTAAAACTCATGCACATGGATACAACTGTGATACCCATGACAGATCCAGAGACCAAGAATTTGTTCTGATTTCCCACTGTCATTTTGAACTCTTTTTTTTTTTTTTTTTTTTTTTTTTTTTTTTTTTTTTACTTTCTTGCCATGTAAATTCTTCCTGATGAGTAAATTAATTTCCTTCTAAAATACATTTTTAACTTGTGGTGTGTCTTTTACCATGGCAAATATTCTATACATAGCATAAATTAAAAATACAGGTTGCAGCTCTACTGATGACATAACTGTTGCCTGACTTGTTGCAATTCCCCTGGAAAATCTTACATTTATAGTCTTGTAGTTCATCATCTTACGTAATTAATTTGTCATGGTATGAATCATGAACTGTGTGTGTAATCTTTTCTAATCTCCATCCTGGGCTATACCAAACAGTGTACTTCAGTGTCCTGTGCTTCACAGGATGTTCTACCCATTATATTTGACTGTTGCTTGGTCCAGTCTCAGAAATTCCCCTTGCCAAGTTCCCCTCTCCCTTTCCCAGGTATGCCTCCATACCCATCCAGTTGCTAGGGAACAGCAACAGCCAGTAGTGCACATTTAATATTTGGCATTGGCTTTTGTGCCTTCTGCAAACTTTCATATATGACAGGGGAAATTTTAACTCATTTAAGAAGAGTTTTTCCATGAGTATTGGTTAATTAGCAGAGGAACAAAAGTAAAGAAGAAAAGAGGTGAGGGAAAGCTGTGGGGCTGGCTTTTATTTTTGTTTCTTCAATACTCATTCATTGCCTGCTGCAGGTTTTTTTCCTTTTAAAAAATTAACATATGGTCAACATCAGGAGCATTTTCTCATGAAAGATCAGCTTTCAATATGAAGTAATTACAGAAAAATCAATACTGACTATTAAATACCTTATCACACTCAGAAATTAAGCTTTATTCATAAATTCTACTTACTCCAGGTTTTCAATTCACGTTTTAAAGAGAAAGTAACAGCCCTATGTAAATGATAAACAGGCAGAGAGAAACCTACTCTGTCTACTGTCAGGCTCCTGCCTGAGAGTATGAGGATGGCACGAGAAAGCTCTGCATCTTTATTCTTACTGAATTAACAGCTTTTCTTAGCCTGCAGTTTTCAAGCTTATCTTTCAGATTTTTCTCTTCTTTATTTATAGTACAAAAATAATCCAGAACTCTTTTTTTTTTAGTGGGTTTGTTGTTTTTTTTTTTTAATATCATCATGTTTACAGTGGTGGTCCAGGGAAAGATTTACAGGCTTATGCCATCGTTGAACCATATTTCTTTTTTGTGGATGTTAGTTATGATTTATATGTGTGTAAGCAGTGGGGATTCTTGGGAATTCTTCTGTGCTCCTTGGTTAGATTGAAGCAATTCCCATTCCTGTTTAGCCTTCCACTCGTGAGTATATCACATTCATGCAAGATTTGCAGGAATCTGGCTGACTGAAATGTAATTTTTCTGATGAAGTGACGTTACTGAAGTAATGATTCCTGAAATGTGGGAGCTACCTCCCAGGCAGGTGCAGGGGACCGCATGAAGGTGCCACAGCCTGGTTTTTATATTGTATCCTGCTTTCCTTTGGCTTAGAAAAGAAGAACTGAGGAAAACCTTCAGTGTGTGAAGTAAGATAAAGCAGTGCGGAGACATCTGCTTTTGAAGTACAGGTGACAAAACAGTTCTGAGACCTCAAATGGTATACAGATTCTGGTATCTCAGAAGCTACCACTGTAAACTCTTGTTGTAAAAGGAGCAAGAAAGGAGAAGTTGTAATTCCGTGTTACCAAGGTTTTCACTAAACTTTGAAATCAGCTACAGAATAGCTTGAGTTGGGAGGGATGTTTAAAGGTCACCTAATGCAAACCCCCTGGCATGAGCAAGAACATCTTCAATGAATCAGGTTGCTCAGGGCACCTTCCAACCTGACCTTGAACATTTCCAGAGATTCAGGACATCCACAGTTTCTCTGGGCAGCCTGTTTCAGTGTCTCACCACCCTCGAAGTAAAGAATTTCATCCTAATAGCTAATCTAAACCTGCCTTGTTTCAGCTTGAAGCCATTCCCCCTTATCCTACCCCTACAGGCCCTTTTAAAAACTCTGTCCCCTTCTTTCTTAAAAGCCCCCTTAAAGTACTGAAAGGCCACAAGGAGGTCTCCCTGGAGACTTCTCGTCTCCAAGTTGAACAACACAACTCTCTTCAGCCCGTCTTCATAGGAGAGGTGATCTAGCCCTCTGGTCACCTTTGTGGCCTCCTCTGGACTTTTTCTAACAGGTCCATGACTTTCCTGTGCTGGGAACTAAACAGTTCTGGCACTGATTGCACTCTAGTTTCTAGATGTAGAATTAAGATATCTTTAATTTGTTCCTGCACTTTGAAATGTTTGTTCACTTGCTTTCCTGTTAGTCTTGGTGTTTATAGGTTAATAGTATTGCCCTTATCTTTAACTCTAAAAAAAAGTTGTTTCATTGCTAAGGTCAGATGAAGTCTTTCCCATGTATGCCATTCAAATTGCAGACACAGGGCTTTCTCCCTGGCCATTCCTTGCACCAGTATTTCCCAGTAGCCTTGAAAGCTCAGCCACTCTTTCTGGAAGAGGAAATCAGTCATGCACCTTCATCGAGGACTGTGCTTTAACCTTGCCATGGTAGGACCTGAACTGAGAACCTCAGCTGCTGACTGAGAACAGGGACTTGTGCATGTGAAAGACCTCTTTATTGTTCAGTGGCCAAGGAGTATGAACCATGTTTTCAGAAGAAACTAGAGTGAGCACAGACTTCAGATCAAAGTGCTAGATAAACTTTTCTTGGCTCCAAGTTCTTTTGGGCTCCAGTTTGGTGCGTAATCTCTTGAAAGTCATATAGGTCTGCAGTTAGTAAAAGGTGGATGAAATGAGAACTGTCAAAATCACCAAAATGTGTGATCATGGCAACAGTCAAAATAATTCATACAGTTATAATAACAACCGTGTTAAAAGAACCTACTGTTTACTCCTCAAAAACATCTACATTGTCACAGACCATTCCTACATCCTTGTGGCTCAAAGGCATGTTTTTTGTCTCTTATTTTACAGCAAGCTAGAAAGCCCTATGATGTCCGAGATGTTATTGAGCAGTATTCTCAGGGTCACCTCAACCTGATGGTGCGAATCAAGGAGTTACAGAGGAGGTATGTCCATGAATTCAGTGTTGGTATCCGTAAACAGCAGCAGAAGGATGTTTGTAAATTAGGCAGTGATTTGGGCTCACGGATAAAAAGTTGATGGTGTTGAAAAAAGTGCCATATTGGTAGGCTGTGCAAAGTTACTGAACATGAAGTGGCATTTGAGTAAATATTTCTTTTCCCACCAGGAGGAAAAGGCAAAAAGCTTAAAAATCTGACCATTGGGACTTACATGTATTACCTCAGTTCCTGCTAGCTTTGACTGTGCACTGCAATCCCTGTGTGGTAGGGGCTGTGTTATACCTGGAGAGTGCAATACTGTCACCAGCTCTGGTAGAATTGCACTTAAGAGCAAACTAAGAGATGACACGCAGGTGCAGCAGGAAAGCTGCAGAGGAACAAGGAAAAGAGGAAACAATGCTGATCACGTGAAAAAGTGACGGGCATGGTGAAACTTTACAGTTGTTAAAGAAGCTGTGGACCAATCTAGGCCAAATCCAATTTTGTTATTATTTTTTATATTTTAATCTATTCTTAGCACGAAGCAGCGGCTTCACTTACAGGACAACCCAGAATTATTTGAACTTTACTTTGCTTGTCTGTGAAGGGGCCTCCCTGCTCCAGCTAGAGAAAGTGAAGATACTGGTTCAGCTAATAAAAAAATAAAAATTATTCTTTTTGGTTAATAGGTTGGACCAGTCCATAGGGAAGCCGTCTCTTTTTATCTCTGTCTCAGGTAAGTTAATACAAAGGACATGTCTAAAATTAGTCTGATAAAGTTATAATTAATGGAAAATACTTATTCAAATATTTTTCACTTTATCGTTTTTAAACAGTGTCAACCAGCTGTGCTCTGAGGATTAGGCATTGGCAATAATATGTAGTCATCAACACCTTTAAATTAGGGTTGTTCTTATTTAGATGTTTAAAGCATCCACGTGCACCAAAGGTTTTGAAATGTTTGCTCTAGTCTCTCTGACACACATATTTCCAATAAATTAGTCTGCTAACATTGTGGAGTTCCTATGAAATTGGTAATATCCACATAGATCTTAGGTAGGTTTGAAAAGAGACTGGAAAAGGAGTACAAAGGACTGAGTTTGCTTGTGACAAATCTGGCTAAAGAAAACTCTCTGTTTATGTCATTTGAAAATACATTTTCTATATGGTTTATGGGGGGGAAAGATAAAATGTCACCATATGTGTTATTTCAAGTTGACTGTAGAGTCCTTTGTGTAGTGGCAGATTTTTTTTAAGTGGCAATTAAAACATTAACTAAATTGGGAACATTTTTGTTCTCCTTGGTTAAAGCATAACACTAAGGTTGAACATGCCTTAAACTTAAGGGCTATTAAACGCTATGGCGTGGGCCAATGCTATAAAAAGAAATAAAAACTACTTTTAAGGAATAGATCTATCAGCCTGGCAAAGGTATTCAGTTACACAGTGTTGGTGGCCTGGTTAAACACACCCTGTTGTGGCTAGCTGCTATTTTGTTATACCACCATATATTAAGTTGAAAATATTTCTTGTTCCACAGAGAAAAGCAAAGATCGAGGAAATAACACGATTGGTGCCAGGCTGAACAGAGTGGAGGACAAGGTAAGCCTCAGTTGAACTGTCAGTGAATGAGGACATGGTTTGTGATCGAACAGTGCTTGTTTCATAGCATGTGGAGGAAAATTCAGCTTAAAATAGAATTGAAAGCCTGGCTTTTCCAGGTGATGGAGCGTAATTTTTGTGGTATATTGCATTTTTGGTTCTTACTTGTCATTTTAACAGACATTTTAAAAGACAAAACCAGACTTTAATTGATTTCAGTCTTTTTGGGACTCTCTTGGGTTTTTTTATTTTTAATTGCATATATTACATATGTCTCAATGCTTTACTTCCTTCCTCCACAGTAGATAAAAGGCTCTGTTCCCTTAATACCTCAGTATATTATGGTCCCTAAGATTTCCCTTTGATCGTTGCTCTGTTGTTTATATAAGTCCACCTACAATTCCTTAGAGAGAGAAATAGCAAACCTTGTTCCGTCCTGGTTTTCATTCCTTATGACAAATGAAATTTCTCCTTTCAAGTGACGTGAATCCAGAAAAATCAGACCTGTTCTATAATCACAAATTAACAGTTAAGTGCTTTGTAACCATTTATTTCAATGCTGGCTATGCTTGAAAAATTAGATGACAGGTACAGGCTATGTCATTTTTTAAAAACACAGGTTTGCCTGCAATGGTGTTAAGAAAAGAAAGGAAATGTTAAGAGAAATAGTTTGAATCCTTTACTGATCTCTTACGGTGATTTGGTGAGGGAATGAAAGAATTTCTTTATTGCAGGATTATTTCACTCATGTATCTGAACATTCAGTATTAAGGATTGAAACTTTTTCTTGATTTTGTTTCACAACTGGAACTGTGATAGCCTCATGAAGAAATTGTTCTGAAGAAACATCCAACAAATATTCTCTAAACTAAAGCACATTCCAGCGAATGCAAACTGAGCACCCTGATCTGTATTGATTTACTTGTGCCATACCTGCTCCTTATGCATTTCTCCTTAAATACTTCAGATAAACTTAAATGAGAGTACTTAGAACTGTATGTCAATCTACTGGAAATAATGGCATTTCAAAGGAAATGGTTTATAGGGGGACACAGAGACAGGGTGAAGTAGAATATAGGAAGGTACAGAAGAATCACTGTGCAGTGCTCCCTCGGATCTGTGGTTAGTATGTGTGCTTACACATGGAAGCCCTTTCCAGAAAGTTTGCATTACATTTATTTATTTTCTCTCCAAAATGTCAACTAAAAGTGTGGAACACTAGAAAATGTCTTGTGACTTGTGACAGAGAGCGATGACTTTTCAGTTTGAACAAATAATTCTCAAATGACAGCTAAAGCAGCTTCTCAGTGCTCCAGTGAGCCTGGGAAAGCTTTGGTGTTGTACTGGCTCAGAGATAAGCTGTTTGGGGATTATTAATTACTCTTTTTTACATCCCTACAAATAAGTACACCATGAATTTATAGTGACTGTTGTTTTATGTCTTGTAATGGGACTGTAAAACACTCCCTGTATAATTTTAGTATAGCAGGGTTAAATTTTAGCCTTGTTTTAAGTAACAGACCCTTCTTTCTTTGCAGTTGCATGAGGTCATCTGTGGTTTCAGGGCTGTATGTTATCTGCCCTATACAGCTAGTCCTATCTGCAGGAATTTTATCTGAAAGTAGCTGAAAGGCTAAAAATAGAGAATTTCAGTTGGACTCAGCAAACAGTGGTTAACATAAAAACACGCTGGCAATGCTGAAATCACATTTTTGCAGCAGCTGTAGATGGTGGCCGAAGCTAATTTTTTTGCATTTTTACTCTCAGAGATTGGCCTTCTCTTTCCCATGAAGTACGTGGTACATGGTATGCTTTCAACATACAGTTAAATCCTTCCTTAACTGAGCACTATATAAAGAATATCTGTATCAGCTGTTTTTCAAGGTGACTAAATATTTTAAACAGTTTCACCCCATTTGGTTTGTGAATTAGTTTTCAGTCCTGGATTTCAGAAGAAGAGATTTGAAGTGCTGCAGGCTAGTGTCAGCATCTAATCACCTCTTGTGCATTTGAAGAATCTCCTTTTTGTCAGGGGAGGCATATGTACAGATGGCAGTACAGAGGAATGGCACATGAAGGGGACATTTTAAAATAAAATGCTTAAACAGCAGTGTACTGACAGGAATTATGATCCTTTACGGCACAAATCTGACCTTTCAAGTATTGAAATCAGCAAAAAGTTCTGTTTTCTTCTTTAAATTTAGGAATATGTTCATTTAAAGTACAGAGTTCTGTATTCTGTTCATCTTATGCACCAAGAGAAACTTTGACCTTGAGATACATGCAGTTTATGAGCATGAATCTAAAGATTGTTTCCTAATATGCAAAAGCCAAAGGGATGAATCACCCTTGCAGGAGCCTTCCTACAGATTCCTTCCCATTGAATTTTGTAATTTTGGCAGGACACTGAAAGGTGGTTTTGTTAATGTAACTAGAAACTGCACAGCCTGATGGGCCTTCGTGAGAAGAAATCACGATCCAACATGTAATCACAGCATATTTTGACTTTGCCATTGTTCTGTGTTGCTTGCAAAGCTGAGGGTAGCCAAGGCTGTGTTCTCCTCAAGGTGTATTGCTGTGGCTGAGTGCAGGCAGCTGCAGCCCCCGCCATGCCCACAGCCTGATCTGTCGGGACACCAGCCAGCTGTGGTCCAGCAGGCATGTAAAGGCGGTAGTGCAGCGCCCAGGCTGAGCTCATAAACCCTGCCAAGTACCAATGGTCCAAGTGTGTGCATGTAGATACATTGATCCAGCCCCTCAGAGAATGTCGTTGAGCAGGATTAAGGCAGCAAATCAATTTATTTGCGGTGACCAGCCTTCTCTTATCCTGAAACATCTGTGAATGACTATTCAGCCTACCCTCCAAGGAACCTGGCCACAGCTGGCTTGCTACCAAGCTCAAAATCAAAAACAGTTTTTCCAGATGGGCCCAGCTGTGTGTGCACAGTGCTCTTCATCCTCGCACAGCACTCTTCATCCTCACGCCGCAAGCAGTGCCTGCCAGGGGCTTAATGCTGGGTGTGCCCAGCAGCTCCAGCCAGGAGCAAGCCCACAGTGCACTTGGGAAATTCTGTGTCCTACATCTCCTATTTTCTTTTCACTGCACTAATTTTAGCTTGGCTATAAATGACTGTAATGCTAGCTTTTTAATTTTCAAATTAATCTGTTCTTTTTCAGCCTTTGGCCAACCATTAATTTAGCTGTAGCAGGCGCAGCTTGCACTTTTCAGGTAATCAGCCAGGCTTGTTGCTTGGCTGCCCTAAGGAAATTCAGTCTTAAATATGGGCACTGCACAAAATCATCTGGAATATGCAGTGAAGGCTAAAAGTGGCAGTCCTTGGACTCTGTCTGTTGTGCCTACAGACCAGACTGCCCCAGATGCCCGTAAGTCCTGCCTACAGACTTCCCAGAGTAGAATAACAGAACCCAGATTTACAAAAAAAATGTTCAAAACTGTTCTGAGCAGTAGACATTATGCTCTTTCTGTTGTTTTAAAAATAGAACTTAACCTTCTGCTATGATTTGAACACTTTAAGGTTTGCCTTTTAAGAATAGTTATAGCAATCCAAAGCAATTTTCTGTGCATCCCTTCTATATACTCAGAAATATTCCGCTATCTGGCAATAGGTTTTGATATCAGTATTGCCAAGATCATAGCTAAAATATTTTAATAGTCTTTTTCAGTTATATGGAATATTAGGAGTACCTGCTGTCTGTTACTAAATTTTAACTTGTAGAGATTTGAATGGAGATTTTTAAATGTAGAAAAGGTGTGTAGTAGTGAGACACGTGACACCTTTTAATGTGAATCCAACAATTCTGCAGGACGATACTAATTCCAAGCATATGCACGTTTTGCATGCTTACAGCTGAGAAGCTGAACCCTGGTATTCTGACTATTACTAACCCAAAGAGGCATCATACAGATCACTGCACGTTTTCAGATTTACTTGAAGAGCAGATAGCACCACTTTTTAAATCAGTTGAAAACAAATCTATCACATGAAAACATGTACACTAAAATAGATGCTGGTGTGCTGCTTGAGTTGCCTACTGGAAATCTGAACTGATACTGGAAACCAAAACCTTTTGAGTTCTGGTTATGCTGATTTGGTTTTCTGTCTTCCATCTGCAGTGTCTTTGATTGCTAAACGTATAGAGCCCATGTGCAGTAAAATTCTAAGGATATGATATATATTTGATACATTTTTGTCTGTGAGTACTGAGTATGGAACTTCTAAAGATAAATAAGTTCAGAGGCTTTGTTTGAGGTGGCTTTCAGAAAGTGGTGGTGACTTTTATGTTACAACATTTATAAATGTGGTATGACATTTTCTTCTTGCTAAATAATTTTCTGAAATTGTTTCACCAGAGCACTGTTTCTATCTATACATGTATTAGAAACCAGTTTGGCTGGAATGATGTTGAGGACAGTTCAGAGGAACAAAATGACCATTGATGAGGCTGGGTCCAGTTTCTGGTTTTATTCTTGTTATTTTCCACTTCTTTAATCAGCTAACAGCTTCCCATTGCAAAAGGTTTCGTATCTAACATTTATCATGTTGATTTGCTTAAAAATACATGAACTTGAGTTATATATTGCAGGGTGATTTCCCTGTAATGGTAATAAACTTGCTATTTTATTGTATCGTAAGGTAAATTGTAATAATTCCATTTCTAATAATGAACTCCTAGCCCATCCAATGCAGAAAGATTTAGGACATGCTGCAGAGACCATTAAAGTCTTGGTAGGTCTTTCCTTTGACCTGACCTTATGGTAGCCTTGAGGAGCCGACATTTCAGTTTTCAAAAACACATGGTTTCGTGTTGACAGCTCATTCACCTAAAAGAATTCTTCACGTGTGGCCAGTTTTCCAATTTTGTGTGAAACAACTGCTTTATCTAACATAGGGTCATACAGTGGTGGGTTTTTTCCTCTATTTTTACTGGTGTTCTGTAGCCTGGGAACAGTGACTGTGTTTCCTAGGGTGGCACACCATTTAGTGCAAACTTCAAAAATGGCCTTGAGTGATTATGCCCTTCTTGCACCTCAGTACACAATGGACTTTGCATTTCGGACAATGCATTTTGGCTTTACTTTTAATTGAATAGAAATGCTGAAATAGTGATGGTAGAAGACTGACAAACAACCTGACTTTCTGATCAGTGCTGGAAAACAAGGTTAGAAACATGAATCATCGGTTGGAGAGATGGCTTTAGGAAGTGTCTGTCATGGAAATATTCAGCACTTTGCAGGCTGAACATGCACTAGGCAGTTCAGGTTTTGAATATTTTGGCAGCTTCTGTAGTAGGTGTGTGAGGATTTGCCTTTCCAGATACCAAGAAGCAGAACTAAAAGCCATGAGTTTGGCTGGAAATTTTAAAAGAAACATGAAATCATTAAAAATCAAAAGAAACACCAACAAGCAGTTACTCATCTTGTATGTAGTTCTTGCAATAATGAAGAAGTAATAACCTGTGGATGTGGAGGAATATTGAGGCATATGGAAGATTAAGTATCCCTATTAATTTATCCCTTAGTCTTTTTCCAGATGCTGAAGTACAAGCATACGGAAGCAATTTCAGTGCTGAACTTTGTGATGGAGGATGCCCATTTTCTTTAAATTGGACTATAACTAAGCACATCCTTGAACAATCTGGGTCATTAGGCAGCCTTGCAGTTTTATTAGCTTTCCTCTCACCTATCTGATAGTATTTCAGTAGATAAACCACAAAAAACTGCAGATTTCCATTTCCAATATTTTATTCTTCCCATCTTGCCAGCTACAGTAAAATAAAATTATCAGGCATCCATGGTAAAAAATGGACACCAAAAAAATTTACTTGTTGTATTCACTGCTGCCAGAAGCTTCGGTAGCCAGTATAG
This sequence comes from Pseudotriccus pelzelni, assembly GCA_035584735.1. NCBI lineage: Eukaryota > Metazoa > Chordata > Aves > Passeriformes > Tyrannidae > Pseudotriccus > Pseudotriccus pelzelni. The sequence continues at coordinate 15,105,593 of JAWMRA010000161.1, read as the reverse complement.
AAACAAACTGAGAGAGAGATTAGGCAAAGTCATGGAGAAGGGCTCACTTGAGGATTATTAAACAGAATGTCTGTATATAAAATCCAGTTTAGCAAGTACTTTAAACAGTAGTCAGCGATGAGTTGGTAAAAAAAAAAGGAAACCATGATTTTATGTATATGTACTTTCTTACACTCAGGGTTTTTTTAAAACTCTACTACAAGCCTTGCACTAGAAACAAGGTAGTTGGGGCAGAGAAACTTCTGTCTTGTTCAATGGAGCCCTTTTTATACTAGACTGTATACACAGCTGCTTGCTGCTGGATTTGGTCACACACAGCCTCACAGAACATTGCTGTGCAGTGCCTTAACTCTGATCTATTTACAAAGGCCTTGTGAGCAGACCCTTGCCTGTCTAGCGGACATTCACGGGAGTGTTTGCAGAGCCATAACTTGAAGGCTGTAAGATCTTTGGAGTAGCCTTCACTTGCATCCATTTGTTAACACTAATGTTACCTGTTTGAAGATCTTTAGATCCGTTCGCAGCACGAAGTAAAACAATCAAATTATGCATTAATTTTGAAATGGTTTAATATGAACTGTGTGAAGTGCTATGTATAACGTGTAGGATAGTGTGTAGGTGCAGTAGTTTGGGTATAGTTACAGACCTGGCCTACACAGCAGTGGTGCAGGCTCTTATGATGTTTTGTGGTCTGTTTCCAAAGTGTCAGCTCTTAGATCAGAGTAAATGTGATTATATGAAAAAAAAAAAATCTGCATTGAACATAAATATCCAGAGATGGTGAGAATACTGCAGCTCATTAGCTTATTTGCAGGACCTGAGAGTATGCACTTGCTCAGCACTGAAAAATGAAGTTGAGCGAGACAAAATATTATCTTTATTCTCAAGAAGACTGACTGAAGGTAGCTCAAGCTAGCACACAGTGGCTATGCTAGTATTCAGAAGTGATGACTAATTAAACTCTGGTTATTCCTTTGCATGCAGTCACCTGTGATACTTCTTTACAGACTTTATGAAGAGAAAAAAGGCAAAAGTGAAATACTCCTAAAGAGCAGAATTCCTGTTTAAATGACTTGTGATGCATTTTACTGCAAATTTAGGGCTTCTGGATGCAGACAGTAGTTGGGAAGCCTAATGCTGAGGGCAGAGTCTAAACCTTTATGAATACAAAGTGTTATACATATTTTGAATTCTTAACAATGGCAGTGGTAGCGTGCTTGTGATCTGCACAGCTGTCTACTTCATTATTAAGAGCAGAAATTCCAGAGGAATTTTAGGTAACACACAATATATCCTGAAAAATCTAGGATTTTTTTCAGGAGGTGGGGGGGAATGGAGGAATGAAAGAATGCCTCACCGGTTAATAATCTTTTAAACAATCTTTCAGATTAGTTGCTGTTTTGGGAATCTGCTGGTGGTGTTTATATTTGAGTAGGTATGCAAGTGGATGTAAGGTCTGCAAATGGAGATGACTCCATCTTTTATCAAACCACATAAAGCCTGTTTTGTCTGGCATTCAAAGATAAACCCAAGCAAGATTTGAAGTGTAGCCTCCATCATTCTTGTGCAGAGACTGTTTACATTTGATGTGGAATGGAAATGCATGGTGAATATGCCGAGAGAGAATGTGGAACAGTTGTATGGACTAAATACCCTGTAGAGCTGATCAGAGAAAAAGCATTTAAGTGAACAACACATGTGCACAGCATGCTACACAGAAGACTTTTATTTGTCTTTCCTATAGGTTAAAGAAATAGACATGACCATAAGATCATCTCTGAATTTTTTTTGAGGAGGGGGGGTTGTGTTGCAGATAAATGACTAAAAAATAATCTAACATAAATGGCAAATTTTGGGTTTGTTACACTAAGATGAACCTTTATTGAAGTTACATGCATCAAAGTTGGAACTGTTCCTTGTCAAAGATGTGTTTTTAGAGTGATCTCGCTGGAAGTAAAATACTTTATTTTCATTTGTAGTCGAGTATCAGAGAGGGAAAGTGCATGGAGCTGAATGGTCTCTTTTCAGCCTGCAGTCTTTTCAGGGTTGGAATCTATTCAGCTCTTGGAAAAGATTCGAAGTAAAGGAAGGTATACTCCCTTTTTTACACAATGCCCATACCTTCTGACATCCTATCTGCTTCTCCTGTTCCTGCTACCCCTCCCCACCCTCAACCGAAAATTGCAAACCAGAAATGGTCCAGTACTGCTTAGATTGCAGGAAGAGAAATAGGAGAAGGATCCTTTGCTATCTGACTCCTACTTAGAGCTCTGTGAGACAGAGGGAAGATAAGAAGAAAAATAGGCAGACAATGAACCTAGAGTATGAACACCTGGTTCAAAATACACCTACCACTTCTAGAGCTCGGGAAACCAAGATGGCAAATACAGTTTCCTCACGCCCATCTCTGTTCCTGCATCCTACCCACTGGGGTTGCCACAAAACTACAAGTCACCTTTCAACACAGAAATAATGGTTTGCGTGACTTTGATAAAAATCTGGAACAATTATGGTTACAACATCGTTTTATGTGTCTTTAAAATATGCCACTGTTTCAGAAGTTAGCACAGGGCTGTGAACCCTGTGAACCTGTCACAGGTTCTCTTTCAGTCCCTAACTAACTGATGCTACACTTGGTAGCTCCTTCCAGCAGCTTCACCTGGCACTGTGTGATTGACCTTGTATGTCATGGGCGTCACAGTCTGATGAGCTGCCTCCCTTTAGATGGACTTTTGCGGTAGCTTTGTTATTTTCATCGTAGCGTGAAAGCTCCTGCTCTGACAGGTTAAACACACAGAATAAAGAAGAGAGAAAGAAAAATATTGTTTCCCTCTTTGACAGCTAAGGTGCAGGAAGTGACTTGCCTGAGGTATCACAGTGGCATCTGTGGCACAGCCAGGAATTTAACTTAAGCTATGTCTGGGACTTACCCACAAATCAGCATTCCTTTTTGTTATTGTGTTTAAATGCCCCTCTAGTTTTGAATAGTTATATTGGCCAGTGCAAGGTTCAACATAATTATAGCCCATTAATACTAAAACCATCCAGTACTTGAGAACAGCATATATAAACACATAAACCACACCAACCCAGCCAATATAAATGTACTGAAACTATTTTAGACAGTACAATTTAAATCATCTAGAAATTAATCTACTAGCATCATTTTGTAGCCCAGGAGTCTAGGGGTGGAGAGGACTGAACTTGCTTACATGACACAGAAACTGTCCTACATGTACATAATTCTGCATGGAATATTGAAAGCTAAAAAAAATGTATTAAATGCTGTATCTGCACAGTCAGACAGAGAAAAATATTCAAGTGAGTTCAAATATTCATATAAGTTTCTATTTTAAAAGTCTTGGATCCAACATTGCTCACCATTGACCCTTCTGTGACATCTGTTAATCTTGGGTTTATTTCAATTTCTTTCTCTTTTTTTAAACAGATGACTCCACTTAAATCAACACTTGGTTTCCATTAGACAGATAGAAGGTGATTCACTCGCTAACATGTGCATCTTTATCTAGTTAAGTCCTAATGACCTTAATATATCAAGTAAGCTGGTGTGATTAACAGCACTAAAGGCTTTGTCAGACATTTCACCTTATAAATACTGCTCTTTGTCCAGCCGTAGGAAAAGAGTGAACAAACACATTCTGTTAAACTGAAAAAGTGTACAGCCCTGTAAGTATTCTAAAATTATCCCTATAAAAATATATGTTGACAATAGAAGTTACATCTACATCTCTCTCTGTGTTTGTACATGTCTGGCAATCTCAGTGTGCATTGGCTCTTTGCCCTGCCTGGGCTGTCCTTTTTCTGCTTTTCCACTTTATGATGCAGCCACCATTTGGGTATGATTTTCCTACTGTTTACTTGTGCTTTGTGAAGAGTCTTCTGATGGTTCTTTGTCTCTGGTTGTCATAGCTTCTCTCTCCTGGGGTAGTTGGATATGTGAGCATTGGTTGTGCCACTCTACTTAATGTTAGCAACAGAGACGTCTGACTTGGCTTGACTGTCATGTAAAATAATCCTGCCAAATGAGGCAGTCAAAACAAAAACCCCAAGAGTAAAATATATTCAAAATGTCAGCTTGAATGGAGGTGGTGTCCTTGCTTCATCACAGCTGAAGTTGTCTGGAAACTTTCCAGTGCTGCCACCAGTGTCTATGATTGCATGCTGTGGTCATCAAGGTACTGAAGAAATCTTTTATTCTGCTACTCACAAGTTTCTGGAGAGTTTCAACCAGAGTAGTTTTACAGGAGAACACCTTAGAAAGAAAATGGGCAAAGGTAATTTTTGCTTCTCCTTGAAAAGCGACTGGCTGAGCCACAATCAGGGATCTTCTACCTCTGTGTTTGCGTAATGTTACATAAAAGAAATTTAGCCAAGCTTTGAGACCAGGCAGCTGGTCACACAGAGCTGTCACCGTAATCTCTCAGCAGAAAGTTGGTAGCAGAAGTGACTGGGGAGTTAACACAGTGCTTTTTCACTGATGCAAAGGAGTTGTGGTTTCTGCTGTAGCACAAACTTCATACTCTTCTCTATAACACAGGGCCCTGTGGGCACATTGGCCTAGGGCCCAGAGATCCAACTAGCAGCATTTGGGTGGCACTACACCCACTCATGGCTTATTGGCTTGGGCGTGATGCTTTGCAAAGGTCCAGCTGTTTCTGGATTTAGCACTGATCCAGCTGTCTTTGCAGCACACTTTGGACTTGACACAGTGCTCACAATAAACGGGTCACTCAGAGGCTGCTCCAAGATAGAGGTTGACAAAGCTGGTTTTGAATCCAAGATCTCTGAATCTCTCTGCACAAGAATTTATGATCTCATGGCAGCTAGAAAAAAAGGCAGTGGAAAGTAACTTCCTTTGCAGAGAGAAAGGGGAGGAGGAGGAGGATCAGTTAATGGTGCTACACTTGAGAATGAAAAGGACACTGATTCTTACAAACAAGGTCACCTTCGTTTTGTTTTCTGTGCACTGGCTGTACAATTTTGGTGAAAAAAACAGTCAAAGAGCATTATACCAGACCTGGACAAAAAATGAGACCTTTCTGTGGTTTTGGTTTGGTGTGGGTTTTTTGGTCATGCGTAGTCATGGATAAATCCAGAGTCATGGGTAGTTGTGATAAATCCAGAGGGCCCAACTTGATGCATGTATTTTTGTAAGAAGTCCAAACAAATAGTTTCCTCTTTTCTCCTGTATTTGTTCCTATTCAGTCCTGAGATGGCTGCTGTAATAAAAAACTCACCAAGTGTAGTGCTTCACTGAGGTTGAAGGCTGCAGGACTGGCATCCTTTCTTTCTGCTGCTGGTGGAAGGACTGCGAGGGGAGGGTAGGAAAAAAACAGTCTTTAGACCTTCAGTATTCTTGTATGGCATATCCAAAGGTATAAATAAATTAGGATACAAGTAAATTCGTTAGATATATCAGTGACTGCTACATTTATATTATTATTCAAAGGGCTACATGTTAGAGGAGTGGGAATTATACTGTGAAACAAAGCTGTAAAAACAACTGACCTAAATTCTGATGTTCTGGTGCTGTGAATTTCCCCATCTGTACCCTCCCCACACCTTGTTTTAAAGAGGTTTGTGCTGATTAATAACTGCGAAGCAAAAAAGTGTTAAACTCATAAGTGCAGCAGAAAAACTTGGGGAAAAATTAATTTTTCTTCCTTCAGAGGAACAGAGATGCACTCAGAGATTTGAAGTCTTTGGGATCTATGGCCTCTTTGCAGTGCAGAATTAACCTCAAGTTAATTTCTCTCGCCATCCACCCTTTATTTCCCCCGGCTTCAATCTGTATTGTAACCTTGAATAGGCATCTTCAATCTTCTTATAGCTTCAGCTCCTGAGTAAAGGTGGGGGTGCTCATCTAGGCTGTAAGATCTCAGAGCTCCAGCCTTGTTATGTGTTTAGATGGAATTTTTCTGGTCTTAAGTGATGCTAGACCAGAAGATTTGTGTGTTATAGGTGCCTAGACTTTTAAACATAAAATAAAACCCATGTAAATAGGGCAGTAACAAAACATAGGTATTTTCTATGCAAGATAAATAATCAGTAGAGAGCTAGTAGAACTCTTAAAAACACTGAAGAACCTCAGAAATTTTCATAAAAAATGTGGATTCATCCATTCTGTAGTAGGATTGTAGGGGTCAGGGGGAGGGAAGAAACCAGTTACCAAGGTGATTTATTAGAGGTGAATTTGGTTAAATGTAAGTCCAGAAGAATGTAATTGCTACATATACAGCACTACTTCAAAAATTATGTGTGATGTTTTGATCACAGTTTCTCCTGAAGGAAGTTATTTCTAACCTTGGGGAAGGCAGGCAGGTTAACTGTAAATTGACATTCCTTCTGGTAAAAAACTGCTACAAGTCTGTTATTAATTCACAACAAAAGCGAGTATTTTAAGGAATTTAGATGACTTCTTTAATGACATGTAAGTATTTCTTCAGAGTAAAGGGATGTCTGCAGAGTAGGTACATACTGGTCACACTCAGAAATGCTTTCCTTTTAGGACATGTCCGGAAGAGTGTGGAAACAGTACCAATATTTTAGTAGGCAAAGCATCCAGGAAGCCCTTGGAAGAATATGGTACACATCAGTTTAAGAGACAACTAGGTATCTTTTTGAAATGATCTAAGAAAGTTAACACAAATTGAAGGTGGTATGAAGGTAAGGTCAGAGACTGGTTTAATTAGAGATTTAATTAAGGATGAAATTGTATTAGCTCATCAGGCAATTATCAGGCAATAACTTATGGAATGGTGATCTGCTGTCCTTCATCAGCCTCACATAAGGCTGAGGGAGCTGGGGCCAGAGTGTGTCTCCTTGCTGTGCTAGTAAGTACATGTATTGAACCCTGCGACATCTATGAACTTGCAGCAGCATGAACCTTAATTCTAACGTGGATCCAAGAGCAGCTGGAGGGCACTGTAAAAAAAAAAAAAAAAGGCAAAACAGAATCAACAACTGGTGCCAACAAAATAAAAATTCCTTTCCAGTTTCAAAAAAAAATAGTCTGGGGAAGTGTCAGAGCACATCCAAGATCTTCTTGGGTGTTGCCCCAATTCTCAGCCATGTGGAAGGTAGAAGGAAACATCGGAAGCATTTGAGAGGGCTCTCTCTGGCAGGGCAGTGCATGTGCATGTACATACAGACTCCTGTTTACCTCTAGCAAGCCTTGAGCTCAGGGAATTGTAAACTTTTCTGCCCGTTTTATACCCAAAAGAAGCAGAAGTCCTTTTACAGTGCAAAACCCCATTTTCTTCTCTTTTACTGTAGAAAATCCCTCTCTGCATTGAAACTGAGAAATTTGCACTCCGTATTAAATAATAATGGGGTTTATTGTAAAAGACTTGGTTTATTTGCTCCCTCCTCCTAAGCTTTCTTTCATTTCATCATAGGTTTGTTTTGTACTGAAATGAAGCTGCGAGATACGCATTGAACAGAAATCAAAGTGGTGCTTTCATCGCAGTCCTAAAGCTAATCACTTGGCTTGCTGCTACAGGCATCTGCAGGCACCTTGTGCTGTGGTACAGTAGTGTTATGGCTTTGGAGGCCCAACTATTTTAAATCATAATAGTGACACAGTATGCATGCGCTCTTTCAAAGAGCCTGGGCAAGCCACGCTGAGTTGATTTTCTTGGCACACTGCGTACCTATAATTTTGTCTTATGTTTTGTAATGTCGGTATCTGGGCATAGAATCAAAAAGCTCCGCTGAATATATGAGAGCTTTTTTTTAAAAAAAGAAAAACACAACAACAAACACATTCTTTGTTTTTAGATTGATAATATTCCTTCTAACAGCTATAGATGTTTAAGAACAAAGGAAGTTACTGGGGGGAAAAAAAAGGAAAAAGAAACTTTATGATTGTGGGGAATGTTTTGATGTTTTTTTGCAAGACCGCATTAGTCATTTGTTAGCGATTTTTTGTTTTGTTTTGTTAGTGGTTTTTTAGTGATTTTTTCCTACCATGATTTTGGTTCTCTGCTCGTATGCTTAAGTAACTGGGTTACTTAGGACAGTGAGAAATAAGTGATAACCTTCTATGAAATGCCTGAAAAGCCATGCATGTGCTGTGATGTGATGACTTAGTCTGAAAGAATTGTCTGATGGTCACAGATTATTCTGTGTTGATTTTCATTTTTTGTGCTGCTTAAGAAAGTAAAGTCATGATAGGAGAATCCAGTTCTGTTACTCCCCATTTTGTCTCCCAATAGCCTTCTTTTCAGAGATGGTGGCAGACACTGTGGGTGCTCAGCATCCCTTAAAAGTTAACCCCTACTTTTTCTCTGGAAAGGAATCTAATGCTGTATTGCCTGTACATGGTTGGAGAGACAGCTGCTTTTCACAGTGAGGACACTGAGCATCTGAACAGCTAAACCTACTCTTGCTAACCTCTATGAAAACAGGAAGAGTAGAGTTCAACAAGGTTCTCAAACAATGTATAATTTGGGATAATCGGGTAATTA
>JAWMRA010000161.1:14986104-15096789 GCA_035584735.1 Pseudotriccus pelzelni | reverse complement strand
TTTGTGGGGGTTCCCCCCCCCCCCCCCCCCCCAAGATCCATCATGGTAGTATTGGAGTATTACAAATGAAAACTTTTTGTTCGTGCCTTTTTTTGGCCATCCCTAGCTATTTCCTATGCATTGATAATGGACTGCTCCTAAACATAGTATTGAAAGATTGCTGCGATCAGAAGTTTCCATATTTTCTCAGTGATTTTTTTTGTTTCTCAGCTTTGAGAAAAGGGCTTTTTCCTACCATGGTATGTTGCATCTCCTTTTTCTCATCTTCCTTTTTGCCTCAGATTTGTCTGTTCCCTATGACTGCTGGTGCTAATGCGTTACCTAAGTGTTCAGACTTGCCTGCTTCTGTCAAAGACTTTCTGATGCTGTCCTTGGTTACCAAAGGTAGGAAGAAGAGCATAGCTTGGTTTTGGTACATGGTAGTACTAAAGCCCTTCCAAAAGTGTGTTCTGTTTTCAGACAAGGGGATTTGATTTCAGAAAATTAGTCTCTGTAGCTAGTTTTAGGGAGGCAGATTGGTTAAAGTTTACAACCTCTTTTTGTTTAGCCTTTGGAACGGTGCCATGGAATCTCAAGTTTCCTGTATAAAGAGAGATCTGTATTCGGTCAGAAGGTAACCAGGCAAGGTACATGAAGGCTGCAGGGTGAATGGCTCTTTCAACAATTAAATCAGTTTGGGGTCTTTAAGATCCCAGCAGTGCCTTGTCTCAAGACAGTGTTGAGCAGGGAAAATTCTTAAAACCATTAGGGGGCCAAAATAACCACCCTTGAACAAAACAAAACAAAACTTCAGAAAATACTAAACAGCAAAAAAATTCTGACAAATCTCATAATCCTTATGAAGTTGTTTGGCTCTCGGGGAATCAGAGGAGGCGAGAGCTACTCACATCCTCATTTCCTTCCCAGTGAGTCCTGTGTGCTTTGGCTGCTCACATGCATACACGTGTGCAAAATACCTTCTTGCACTATGTTCTGGGGGCAAATTCACCCATGCACCTTGAGTCTGAGGATTAAGGATTTTAGTTAGTTATTCCTGCAAATAGAGGATTCACCTTGCTCCCATCTCCCTGAAACTGAAGGTGTCACTCTACAGTTAGTAAATCACATTCACACGTTACTCCGGGATACAGAAGGTTTGTCTCAGGCACAAAAAAAGACAGGAAGAAAAGAAACAAGCTTTTAGAAACATTGTGTTCTAGTAATGGTAGACTTGACAGCACTGTGAGAGATACAGTAGTGAAGATTTGTGTTTTTACAATCTGGGTTTCCTGATTTCGTCAAATTATTGAGGAAATGCATCTCCTGTTTGGTTTGCTCATTTGTCTGTTGGTGCACTGTAGCTCTTCCAGTTGCATGCTATTTGTTCCTTTTTTTGCAGTAATTTACAGAACAAATTCAGTCACGAAGAAAAGAAGATGTTAGGAGTCTAATTTTTGACCATCTTTCCACGTGATTTGGGGAAGTTTGGAAATTGCCTCTATCTGTGTAAGTTCATCCTTGAATATCATCAAGTTAACTCCACCAGCACAGTTGTCTAAACTTTTCCATTTCCAGTATGCATCTTTAAAACATTAGAAAACTTGATGTTTCACTGTACCTGAACACCTGAACTCCTCAGAAAACATCACCAAATCAATGATGGTTTATTTAGAAAACTTATGAAAGCCCCAGTATTTTTGGAGTACTTGTGGGACCTTGATTTTGGTAAAACCATGAGGCTAAGACCTGAACTAATTTCATGTAATCTGAGACACGTTGAACCTTAGCACTGGCATCCTTTCCAGGCAGCTGAGAAAGTCTTTATCCTCAAGACAGCTTCTGCAGAGAAAGTGTGGTGAGCCCAAGGCTGCTGCAATGTGCAGTGATGAGTGGCAATTGCCAGGTGTCTTTGTGAGGTCCTGGCAATCTCCTGCTTTTGCTCATATTACAAATGGGTCCATTGTGAGCTGGATTTTTGCAGGGATATCCCTAGATGGTAGGTCTTGCAGTGAAACTTTTCCAGAAGTAAGCATTTCTTGTCCTCTTTTTCCTCTCAGTTTCTAGTTTTCTAAAGGTACATCTGATACAAAGCTGTTCAAATATTTGTCTTTAAACAAGTGGGCTGGAGAAGTGCTCAGAATAGGGGAGAGAGTATTGGGCTTTCCTGATATTGACTGGTGCCTGTTTTGTTTTGATTTTTATGCAATGCTAATTTTTTTTTCTCTCTTCTTAAGCTAAGCAAGAAATAGGTATAAAGTCTGGTTCACTAAGTGTGTGAGGTGAAGCCAAGCAGTGTCAAATAGTCCTTTTCTGGCAACAATGGGCTGTTGTTTAGTATCCTCACGCAGGTTAACCACAGAGTTGCTCCTGAGAATCCTTCTGATTTATGATGACATTGTTGGCAACAGCAGAAAGCTCTCTGGTAGTGCTTTCCACAGTGCTGTGTCAGCAGTTTCTTAGATATACACATATGCACACACTTAATATACGTACTTGTAGCAGAGAATTCTGGCCCAATTCAAGTATTTATCCTGGGGTTTTTTTGCACTTGAGTGATGTTTGTTCAGCGATAATGTATCTACCTACATCTCTGATTGCAAATTTAGTGTCTATACAAATTACAGTTCTAGTCAGAACAGCTGTGGGAAATGAATGAAATTAATTATATTGATCCTGTGTTGCAAGTGCCTTGCTAGGATGAATTCCCTGGGAGGGAAGGGAGTAAGTAAGTCGGGTTCTGCAAAGATACAACTTGTCTTAATGAAGCATATAAAACGATATCAGAGAAGCGGCTCTGAATTCGCATATGCAATAATTATAATACAACTAAAAATATAATTTGTCATCAGAACAGAGTTTCTGCTATGTTTAAAAGATAAGACTTTTCCAAATTGAAGGAGAAAAAAAAGTCTTTCACCTGCATATATCAGAATTTGCATTAAAATATTGGCATCCTGTAGTATCATTCTTGATACCCTCTTTCTACCTTTCCCTCTGACACCCTGGAATTAAAGCTCTGCCTTGCCTTGACTGTGTATAGTTTGTGCTTCATCTGTTTCTTATTTCTATTCTCTTATTGGGCAAAAATCCAGACAAAAACTGCACAAGTGTGGAACTCATGAGATTTGTATCTTCAACCTCTATCTGAAGGATTTTGAGGTTGCTTTTTATTTTTTTCCTTAATTTTGGTAGGTCCCCCACTCTTTGGTTTGTCTAGAACAAGCTACAGTTTTGTCTGTTCTGAGGCAGTAATATCATGTAATCCTAGCCCCTGAGTCATCGATGTTTTACCAATATTGAGCTACATACTGTATTATAACAATTTCTAGAAAGCAGCCCATGGGCTGTCTGCTCAGGTCCACTTGAGATCTGGAACAATTACATAGTTTGGGCTCTTACTCCTTCTTCCAGTTTGTGGAATATACAAATATACAAAGAAGTCAAAGAATAAAAGCCATTTTTTTGGTTCCCATATTGGCGTTTTATTGCATCTTGTAACTACGTGGTGCAAAATAACAAGGTGAATGAAAATGATGACTAGGAGGAGGGATAAATGCATGTGATCACAAGTGGGATGGAAAGCATTGATGAGGAATTCCTCCTTTTGACAGAGATGTGTGGGAATAGCCAGACTATAGCCAGGCTATACCATGTTTAGCTCTAAATTCTTCCCTTGGATGCAAGTCCCACAGGCACCACAAGTATGACCTCTTCTTCTATTATCTCCCTCTCTGCTATGATGTTATCCAACATCTCAATAGATTTTTTAAGATAATAATTTAATGCCACCCACTGAAAAAACATTTCTTTCTTAACTTTGCAAAGACTATTGCAGTTAATATCTAGACATGCCTAGATTTGGGGTTCTCTGTTTTTCCTAAAGAAATTCGTGTAGTTTATGAGTGACTAATAAGATAGTTTTGTTGGATAAGGAAAGTCCCTGAATAGACATTCTGCCTTTCTGTTTGGATAAGGGATTATTTTGAATAACTTGCTTGACACTAGCATTTGGAAAAATGCTGAATTCTTTCATGTTGTGGAAGCACTCTTGGTTACAAATGCCTTAAATGCAGCTTCACAGCTTCAGTAAAGAGAATACAGTAACATTCTTAAATAGATTTGTTATGCACCTCACTTGGAATACAGCAGGAGCAGATGTAAACTGTAGGAACATAGAGGATTGGGAAAATGTCTGCAGTAAACGTTGTGTTAAGAACTGGACTATCTCAATTACAGAATTGATATATTTGCAAAATAGTATGGCTATATCCTTAAATAGGGTAGAGAAAACAAAAAAAACAAACAAAAATAAACAAACAAAAAAAACAAAACAAACAAACAACAAAAAAAGGCAAAACTGAAGTAAAATATTCTGCAGAGTACATGTCTGTGCTCTTCAGTGATTTTTTTTCCCAGTTTTTTTTTTGTCTGAATCCTGGAAACTGATTTCCTTTACTTTCCAGTCTTTACTCATGTGGATCATCTCATTTACCCTCAGTTCCCAAGCTCACCTCAGCCAAAACTTTTTTCCAGGTGCTTCCCACTCTATCCTTATATGTGTTTTTTCCCGCCCTGTTTGCATTTGAATGGGAGGGGGGTTTTCTGTGTTATCTTGGCTCACCACGTGATTAATTGACAGTGCTGGAAAAGTCTCCTGCACTCACTTGTGTTGATCTCAGTCTTGGCATAACCACCACCAGACCTGAATATCAAAGTGAAAATCCTGGGGTTTTGCTGCTTGGGAGCATGGGCTAAATGACTGCTAAGGGACATTTGCTGCTGGCATCTCTGTACTGGGAAGGTAAAACTCATCATTTTTCAGACAGTAATACTGTGAGTTTCACATGGTTAGCAAGAAATAACATCCTTTGTCCAAAATCTTGTATTATTAGAATTAAGTTTTCTGGTTCAGATGGAGGACCAGAGTTTCCCTAAAAAGTATTTTTCCTTTTTTTTTTTTTTGACATAAATTCATTTTTCCTTGATATTGCTCTTAGAAAAGGCAACTAATTTGTCTGAGTATTCAAAAAAAAAATCAAGGCAGATATTCAACATTAAAGAAATCAGGCTGAAAGGTTATACTTTGTCAGAACTACTAAAGACTTATCATCTCACAGGAAGCATGGGATAGGCTATGGAACTCCTAATGTATTAGTTACAGCTCTTATTATTACCTGAGTGAACATCTGACCCATTTTGCAATTTTTAATATACATTTTGATAATTATAAAGCCTTTCACAATTAACCACGTGTCAAATGCTAACTGAACAAGGAAAAGCAATGCCCTCTTAAGGATTTAATTTTATGAGTGTGGAAAGTGAGTTTTCTTGTCAGTCTTCTAAAGACTGTAATAATTTCTTCTGCCAGAAAACCCAGCATTGGTGAGGCAGTTTTATTTACTGGTGAACAAGCGATTTGCTGCACTGGGTAAATAGGGACATAATTCCAGGAAAGCGCAAAAATTAGGAATCTCCAACTTGTTGAGGTCCTTCTGAAGGGCTGCACAGCCCTCTGGGGTATCGGCCACTCCTCACAGCTTTGTGTCGTCGGTGAATTTGCTGAGGAGGCATCTGCCCCTTCACCCAAGTCTTTGATGAGTAAGTTAAACAGGATTTGGCCCGGTATTGAACCTTGGGGAGCACCGCTGGTGACAGGCCTCCAACTAGACCTTGTGTCACTGCTTACGGCCCTCTGGAATTATGATGTTGCAATACAATGACACTTGAGAATCAGCCAGTTGTTTTCAAGATTGTTTTCACTCTACCTTCCTGAGTGTGAATCTCATTCATCTCAGTATAACTAGAAGCAGGGTCAAGAAAAAGGCGGTAAGTTTGTAGAGCTGACTCTGAAAAGCACCGGGAACCGAACAGCAATAGCTATATTTAACTCTTAATCTGAGGGAGAGATGAGATGTTCTTCTTTACGTACTTCTCTGAAACATAAAAAAAAGTACACATGAACGACAAACAGAGGTAGAGACTGAACATCAGGATAATGCAGAGTTGCTTGGCTTTTGCTTGCAAGTCTGCTGAGCTGCAAGGGAACAATTACATACTTGTTTTTTTTTACGCTGCTTTAACCCTCTGGGCTCTGCTGACCTTCTCTGCAGCAGGTTGCTCTCTCTGGAAGTGCTAGCAGTGCTGCAGCATGTTTCAAGGTTATTTACTTCCTGTAAAAAGTTTTGTTTGAAAAAGACTGTTCCCAAATTTAATGTTGCATGCTTGGCTTTAATTCACCAAGGTACTTAAGTATGTGCCATGAGTAAGTATAAATTACTACTGTCCACTTCAGTTGGAAATATTGTTGCTTCAGATTTATATTCTGCTTAAGTAGCTTGTTGAACAGAGGTTGTCATTTGTAGTTAGGTTTCTTTTTTTTCCCCCTCCCAAACTTTAAAAACAACTGCGAGTGTACTGTTTTTAAAAAGCTTTCAGGTTTTACAAGACGCGTTTAATCACAACTGCTGTGGCCCTTTCTCTTTGTGTGTATAAATTCTGCTTAGTCTGGGAAAGCAGAGGACCCAAACCACATGCCCTAAAATCCATGTATGTCTAGAAATGTTTAACTTCCTTATCTCCAGTGATAAGGACCAGACAATTTGCCAGGACAAAACCATCAGATATCCAGTGATCAGATCATTGCAATGAAATCGGGTCTAAACAACTTCAGCAGCTCACTTTATGTGCCAGTAGGCTACATCTTACAGTGCAGACTGCTGAAAAGCAGCAGTCTCATTTTCCACACTCCTTTATGCAGAGGAAATCATGAGATTTCCTTCCGGTCTGTGATTCCTTTTCACCATCAGCAACTTTAGAAAGTTGCTGATAAATCTCACATGGCAGTAGAGATTAGTGGAAACAGCTTTTGTTAAAGCTGGAAGTGCTTTTGAGATGTCTGCAAGGTAGGTCCATGTATAATTTTTCTCTTATTTTAGGCAAGGAAAAATCTTGTCACATCTTGGTCATAGGACTAGATCCTTCATAGTAAAAATAACCGTGAAGTCTGCTTAGAAAGGAATCAGTTACAAAAACAAGAAAGTTGCTGCTTTTGGGGCATGTTGCATGGGAGCTCCTTCCCCATGGTATTTTTCATAGTAAATAAGTTCAGACACAAATTTAGGCATCTCCTGGTGTGTCACCGGCAGCGAACACTGAGATTAGCTGGATGTTTCCCAGCAGCCTGCTAGATGGCTATGGCTCCAGAGGGGTGGGATGTGACAGGCAACCCTCTCAGCACTGCTACATTTGGCTGGTTAAAACAGCTCAAAACATGGGGTGTAGCATCCCAAACCTGAGTCACCTGTCTGAATACCAAACTCAAATCACAGGCCACGTATGCCAAGGTTGGTGGTTCTGACACTGGGTTTGGCAAGGCCCAAGTCTACTTGCAGACCCAGTCTTTATCATATGGGGGCTTCAAATCCTTATCCTATGTAATAGAGATGGGATATTTCCTTCCCTCTGCTTATTGCTTGCTTTGTTTATTTTAAACCAGAAAATTCTTTGCAGGTGGCTCAACAGCTTTCAGGTGATGGCCGATAATCCTCTTTTTTGACTGTCAGTGTAGCTGATGAAACTGAAAGAGAGAGGATGAAAATCTAAATACTAAAATCTTCCGTACTTTGACCATTCACTGAGCTGAATTGACACGTAACCAACCAAGGTTTCATCTTCTCCAGAATATGCCCATTTGGGAAATTTGGTATTTTTGTTTCTGGTTTCTTGTCTCAGTTCATCCTTGCTGACCACTAGTCTCTGAATTAAATGCTGCTTGCTTAAAGAGACACCTGGGTCGTGGTGCACCCATCAGTCACAGCGAATGTATCATGGAATGGTTGGGGTTGGAATGAACCTTAAAGATCACCTAGCTCCACCCCTGCTTCCATTAGACCACGTTACTCAGAATCCCTTCTTCAGCCTAAAGCCATTCCCCCTTCTTCTGTCACTACATGCACCTGTAAGAAGTCCCTCTCCACCTTTCTTGTAGCCTCCTTTAGGTACAGGAAGGTGCTGTAAGGTCTTCCCAAAGCCTTCTCTTCTCCAGGCTGAACAACCCCAACTCTCTCAGCTGTATTCATAGAGGAGGTGCTCCAGCCCTCTGATCAACTTAGTGGCCCTCCTCTGGACCCACTCCAACAGGTCCACATCTTTCTTTTATTGGGGGCCCCAGAGCTGGAAGCAGCACTCCAGCTGGTGTCTGTCCAGAGCAGAGTAGAGGGGCAGAATCCCCCTCCCTCGACCTGCTGGCCACAATTCTTTTGATGCAGCCCAGGATACAATTGTCCTTCTGGGATGCAAGTGTGCACTGATGGGTTATATTGAGCTTTTCATCCACAAACATCCCCAAGCCTTTCTCTCCAGGGCTAGTCTCAGTCCATTCTCTGCCAAGCCTGCATTTGTGCTTGGGATTGTCCCAACCTAGGTGCATCAGATTCATGGAACTGTTGTAGGATTAAGTTGTTTAGTTATGTGCAATCCGTGTAAGTTTACAGAAACTATGGGGAAAAAAACCCAAACAAACATGAAAATACGAAATTCCTTCAGCTGCTTCTTTGAAAAGATATAGCCCACAAAGCCTTAAAAGTCTAAAAATTGAAAACAATAATAATTCCAGATATGAAATGGGAAAATCTGCATTTAATGTGATTATATCAATAGCTGTCACTTCTTCCTAAGCCAAACATGACGTCTCCTTCCATTGTTTTTCAGTGAAAGCACTCATCTGTGTACTTGTACGTAATCTGGCATTTCTCCCATCTGTTCTCTGGATAATATGGTGGGATTTTTTCTAATTGTAGTAATTACTTGTCCATCAAAAATAGTTTTCTTAAATACATCTGAGGAGGAGCTATGGTGCTGAGTATTTTCCATTGAATATTATTACATGTACATTTTCATAGTGCAACCTCCAATCCTTTACAGCTGTCTTAGAGTTGAAAGCGAGAAAAAGCATAGTTAATTTACTAACTGCTGAAAAAGTCTCCAGATATGCAGAGGATGGGAGTTGCTTCAGGAAGGGAGAATTTTCATTTTTACAGGGTGGTTCCAAGGGCACTGCTTCTGATGTCTTCCCCTTCCCGCAGTCACTTTGATTTAAAGGAGCTTAAGTATATCCATGATCGCTCTGAGCCCTACTTCAGTCCACATCAAAGTGTGCAGAAAAACTGGCAATTAACTTTAAGGTTGTAGGATCATGACCTTGCTTCTGAGATCAGAAGTAGGATCACAAGTAGCAAGTTAGGCATTGTTACATTTCAGGACAGTAGCACCTATAAAGCCAGTAAATTTCATTGGCCTGTATTCAGCTCTGCGGGGAACTGATCAGTGATTTTAAATGTCTGTGTAATTGTGGTTGGGAGAAATGTCATTACATTTTTCATAATTTAAAATATTCTTACGTGTTTTTTTCCAAAGCTATTTGAGTATTTTTTTGCAAGAAAGTTTTAGTATGGTACTTTTCCTATCAGAAAAACTAAAAATTGTAAAAGCCCATTGTGCAATGTATATATAATATTTATAAAAATACATTCTGATTGAGGCACTTATATTTCATTTGAGGATTCAGTCTAAAATTCTGATTACTAGGCAACTCTGCCTGCTGTTTAAGTGCCATTTAGAATGTCTACAGAGGTTAGCTAAGCTTGTTCTGGCATGTGTAAGCTGCTGCATTATCTAATTGCAGTTAGGAAGACACATCTTCATTCTCCCATCCCATCAGGTTCCCTAGTGGATGATGACCCTATGAAGTTCTGTGCTTAGAGATTTGTGTGCTAAAGGGCTGATTGTTCAGGCAAATATATGTCAAATATAAGGCAAATATATTTTAGGGCAAATGTATTTTAGGTAAAGGGCATGGTCCATCTGGGATGATGGGGGAAGGTGACCATCTGAACTGCTTTTGCCACAGGACAGCTCTGCTGCTCCACGTGGACATTGTGTAATGTCTTGTCAATTCTAAAAATAATATTTTGACGGTGTCTATTTTATTCCTTAAAAAAAGAATTTGTACTCACATACAATGCTGTGGCACTTTGTATTTTGGACGGACATGTACTTCGCCTGCAAGATAAATGGAATGATAGTCTCTCTTCCCATGATGATTGCCAAGAGTGGACTCATTTTCAAACTCTTACACTGTCTTGGAGTATAAGCTGCATTTACCAGAGGAGGTGCAACACCACTTAAAAAGTATTGGTTTCTTTAGTGATGTGCAGTGCTAACATCAAAAAGTCCCTCACTTGGGCTTGATGTGCTTTTCATTAAAGCTCCTTGGAGGTCAAACGGTGCCAGACTGGGTCCCAGAGGCACAGAGCAAAGAACAGAAGAACTCTATGAAGTTTACATGACACAGAAACACTTTCTGCATATGGCTTTGCACAGAATACTCACTTTGAAATATTTTTCCTTACATAAAAATCACTGGGGTTTTTTGTGGTTTTTTTTCTTTTTTTTTTCAAAGCGCAACGACTTCTAAGGAGCTGTGTGATTTATTGTTTGTCCTGTACTTTTTCTTTGCTTTATAGAATATTTAATTAGCAAAGGTCCTTCTATTTCTGCGCCTTTTGAAATAAGTTCAGGATCTCTCTGACAGCTGCCATTTTTTATACCATGATACCATTACCTGCAGCAAATCTCTGCTGCTCAAGCTTGCTTTTCTCTGATCCCACTCAGTCATTAAAGGCAGTGGAGTCTCCCTGCCTATTCCTTGCCTTTGCTTTTTTTTTTTTTTTTTTTTTTTTTTTTTTTTTTTTTTTAAGGAAGCCAGATGGTGCATGCCACATGTAATTTGTGTCAAAACTAGTTAATGCTGAACTGCTGCAGCATTCTTTTTTTGTGCATGGTGGATCTCATCTCGTAACAGTTGATGTATTTCACAGCTGGTTTTGTTGCAGGACCATCAGTGCATTCTGAGCAAAAGCAGGTACTTCATCAAGGAGACTCAATATGATAAGGCAACTCTGTCTTATTCTGTATTTGTGCCATACACAAATGGCATTTACCTCAGCACAGTTAGCATTACTTTCTTTCTGTAATCCTAACATAGATCATCTTCTTGAGAGCTGGAAGGAGATGGTACTTCTCTCTGCCTCTGGCACCTCAGTAGATGCTTAGTGTCTGCATTGTCATCTGATTAGCAGCAGCATGGGCATAAAAGAAATTTGTTTCCATCTTACTGAATCTATAAAATTAGACTTTGTTTTCATTAAATCTATTATTTGGGTTAGTGGCATGATGGATGACGACTAATTCCAATGCAGCTGAAAAGATAACTTTAAAAGACAATGAACCACAACAAAGGCAAAAGCTTGAGTGGAAGACAAGGTTGGCTTCGTGGCAGAAGCTGCGTAAAGGAACAGTATATTCATGCATGACAGCATCCTTTTCAGAGGGAAAAGGCAGGAAGATTAAATAGTGGGGATGTTACAACATGTGTTTGATGTACTAAAGTAGGCTTCTTGCCTCAGTTACATATACTTTGATGAGAAGAATTTGAGATCATTTCAGATGATAGAAGGTGAAATGTTCATGGCAGAGACTACAAAGCAGCAATGTTTTTTTGCAGGTGCTTGAGCGTCAGTGTTTATTAGTCATATATCACAGGAAAATCCATTTTGGTAACTTAAATAACTGATTGCATGTTCACAAAGGAAGAGTAAAGTTATAAAATCAAGATGTTGGTTGTAGCATTGCTCTGTGGCACATGTAACATGCTTTCTAGTCTGAATAGACGTACTGGCACTTTCCAGTTTCAGTCTTACCTGCACTTCATTAGGTGAAACATATTACAGTTTTTTGTGCAAAGTTACATCATCACAATTACATAAAAGATTAAGAGCTCATAGAGTTGTATTGGCTGTTTAAACCGTTTTTCTACCAGTGTATGTGGATATGTGAGTACGGTACATTCAATTAATGAGTCTTGCAAGATGCCGATGAGTTTTTGTTCTCCAATTATCAAAAAAGTTTTTTTCTTTCCTTCCTAATCTGTTTACAGAAAAGAATGTCCAGTTGTATCAGTTCTGTGCAGTTGCCCATGGAAGTTGTAATGGGATCAAAATACCCAACACATGTGAACCAATGTGATAGCGCTGTGTCAGTGGTGGAATAGAGTCTGATACCATTCAGGAGGAGATGGCAGGCTGCTGACATCCTTCTGAAACTTACTCACTAAAAAGGTGTGTTACCAGACTAAAAGAGGACCAAAAAAAATCACAGTATTCACTGGTCATTAATGTTTATAAAAACAGGACCTTGAACAGTCAGTGTGTGTTTGACCTTTGACTTGCAGAGAATTCCTGGCAGCTTTGTACAACCAAAGGACTGTTTACGCTGGATGTACGATGCGTTCTGAAATTTGGCTGTGATACCAAGAAATATAAGGAGTCACTATGTAAATGATTCTGATTAAATAAATGAACAAAATGCCAAAGTAGACTTCAATGTCTATGTAAAATTTGTAACACACTCCTTCGGAGTCGGGGAGCTACATCTTCATCCAGCTGGCAGAACCTGTGGGTACCTTTTGCAGATAGCTGCATTTATCTGCATATATTTTTATAAAGTAAATATATAAAAAGCATTTATATATTCACATATATATTTATTTCAGTAATTGAATTGCGAACATTTGTGAGGGATGAAATTAGATCTTCCAAAAAATCTGTTTTTAAATCTTATAGCTTTGTTATGGTAGTATGTTTTATGTTACATGAATTACATCCTTTAACGTGAATATCTGGAAGATACATTCGCCATCGGATTTAACTTGCATTTTGGAATGTCCACAGAAAAAGGATCAGCAGAGCAGTAATAAAAAACAGGCATTTAGTAAATTTTTTTCTGACACATCTGTGAGCAGTAAAGAGACACAGGGTTTTACCAGCCCTGAACATTCAATCATAAGTGAAACTTTACAACTGCAGTAACAACAACGCTGTGAAAACATTCATTGAACTGCCACAAACTCTCTACTTACTACTGAAATCCTTAGATAAATATTGAATGAAATTTCTTGTTGCAAGGCATGGCAAAGGAAAACAAACACACTTTCATATCCACTTTTTTCACCTCTGAGGTACATCAGGTGACATGGAGTCACACTAATTGAAGTTGATTTTTAAAGGCTTGATTTCCAGGCTCTGAGTTACTACAGGTGCATCTGTCTTGTGGTTACTAGGAGTGAAGGACTGAGGTTGTCAACACAGTGAAAAAAAACATCATGAATATACAAAATCTGTCTATGTGGCCATGTACGGCTTCTGTATTTTTCTCCTTAGCTTAGCATCTCACAAACACCGACAAATTAATTTAAAAATTAGAGTCTGTTTTGTGTTTTGACAGTATTAGAAAAGTATGTCTGTAAGAGAGGCCTTAAAAGATGCAGGCATTCCCTTAGTTTGTAAAGCTTCAGTTCTGCATGTCTAGGTAACGAGGTTTTTGCTTCATAGAATCACAGAATCATTTAGGTTGGAAAGACCTTTAAGATCATCAAGTCCAATTATTAACCCAGCACTGCCAAGTCCACCATGAGGAATGCTGTATTATTTATCTTTGTGTGGATTTTACTTTCAGTTTGTGGTTTTTTTATTATTTGTATTTAAAAAAACATTTTCAGCATTTCAGAATTGCAGTAAATTTTTGTGTGACACAGGACAAAAATAGCATTACAAAAAAGAAAAGCATGTATTGAAATGGTGGTATGAAAAGGTTTCCTGTTTTACTGGTTGTGTTAATACCAACTGAACCTGCAGAACTGAATATAAAGTGACTCTGCCCATGAAACAGTTTCTATGTTTTTCTACCTTTGTCCTTGAGAAAGCCAAAGTATAAGAAAATTGCCAGAATGTTAATGCTGTGCCTAGAACACTTAAATTCACTTAATGACAGGAAAATCAAGTACGCCCATCAGCAGCTGGTCACATGGTAACACAGTTCAGTGTTTTTACCAGTGTAACACGCTGCAGTGAGTGCGTGTTATGGGAAGACCTGTGGACAACAGGCACACACACACAGTGTGTGAACTCTGGGGTGGACAGGGTTTTAATACAGGTACAGTTAGGCTGGAATGGCATACAGTGTCATACAATGGCAGGAAGTATGCCAGGTCAGAAACAGGCAATAAATGTCACTCCTGCTCATTATGTCCTGTATTTCCAAACAAGTCTAAAGGGCCAAGTTTCTTGATGGCCACTGAAAGGAGAAGTGTGTAGGAGGGGCGGGGATCTGAGCACCACCTCGTGGGCTATGTTGAGATCTCTTTGCATAGAAAGTGCCACCTCTAAATTTAAAATGAGGCACTGGCCTCCACAAATTTCAGCCTCCACTAGCACTCAGCAGAAAGCCTCTGGCACACATCCCCATTGGGCAAGCCTGGGCAGGCTGCAGAGCAGAAAGCTCTGTTTGCACAGGTGGGCCCCAGCAAGCTGATAACTGCATCTTGAAGGGGTCACATTTGTTCCAGTGCCAGTATCATGGAGCCCTTGTGGTGTATCAGGTCAGTCTGCTGTTTTCTTTCTGGAGTGATGTTGCTTTTAGAAGGGTTAGAATTTGAAATTACTAAGGAGTAGGAATGCTCAAAACATTGTCAGCTTGCTTTCTGAGGGAAAGATGTCTCAAGAAGAGGGTCTTCAATATCTCCGAGTCTTTTTGAAGCTCTAGGCTTAGGACATCAGAGTTGCATACCTTGACATCAGCATTGTTTAATTCAGGAGCAGACAAGTAATGTGTATGCTAGAAACTGCATTAAGCCAACACCTTTTCTGCATTTAGCAGCAAGTGCTGTAAAGTGGCCCAAAAACTATGCATAGGCCTGTGGGCAATGCATTCCCAAAACAAGTATAGGTTTTTGTGAATGTGTGATCATCATATGTTGTTCACAACACCATTCACAGTAATGGGCTCAGTATTTATCATAACAGCAGGAGAAAAGACCAGAAGTAGTAGGGGTTCACTGACCCAAATATCAATAAATGAATGAGCAAGACCCAGTGAAGAGGTAGAGGTTGTTGTGATCCTCTCACCCAAGAGTATGCTTTGGTTCTTTATTTCTGCGCTCTTTGCCCTACATACTAGTCCCCAGTTTTCACAGTCTTGCCTTTCATTAGAAAATGTAATTTTTCAGGGCTCTGGAAAAAGTGAATTTTACAGCCTGTAGTTTCTTTGGCATCCTGCCTATCTGCAGCATATAGTTACGAACCCCGAGATCAGGTTCTGAGTGTAAGATCACCTGCCTCCTGGGTTGTTCCTGCTTATCCTGCACTCAAACAATATAGCAGTCAATTGAGTAAAAGTGATTGGAAAAGCAGTCTTGCATTAATATGAAGGGACTATGAAGACCCTAAAGTGAGGTTATGTTTCGTTTAGTTTGGATGAAGACAGCAACTCTATAACATATTTTTGTTACCATTTCCATGTTAAGTCTGTCAGAGCATCAGGCTAATTTTGAAGATTTGTAAGCAATTATGTGGTGATGATAGGATAAGTAAAATGTGTGACTAAACTTGTCTGGTCAATAAAAGGGGATGAACTCTTCTGTTTGGTTTCCAGGTGGGTCAGAGAGAGGTAATTGCTGTGTTGCTCAAATTAGAAACCAGAACAGTTGTTTTGGTGTGTTTAACCTCAGCCACACACAGCATGTCTTCACAGTAACCTCCCCATTTGCTTATGAATAATACCTCATCAAAGAGCCAACTGGCCATGGTTTTATTATGAGTTTTTAAATACAGCAAACAGTAGCATCAAAGACATCATTCAAGAAACTAAGGCTAGCCCTACCTACCCCATAGAGAGGTTTTGTTTCTGTTAAATTTACCTTCAGGTGGCAATGCTGAGTTTGGTCCAGTGAGGCTCTCTCAGCTCACAATTTCTCTGACCAGAATAATCTTCTGGATTTTTTTGAGTTCTAGAATATTTTTCCTTTTCCTGAGTGATTTTTGCATGTTACTGGAAAAAGTTATTTTTATTCACTGAATTCCTAGCTTGACACAGTTCACTTTCTTATTTAAAATCGAAAAAATGAACATTGCTCTGTACTTTTAGCATTGTTGTTTCATCTTCTTAAAGAAAAGCCCTGCTGTGCTGCATACCAAGCATGTTTTCTGAAGGGTCTTCAGATTCTGCTGAAATCAGCAGGAACAAGGGGAGGAACAAGGAACAAGGATCCCATCATTAACTTGGGATCATGAATAGTCGATGTAGGTTTTCATAGAACACTCACAGGAAGCACAGACTGATACAAATGTTTGTGTTAGCAGGCAGGTGAGGTACCATTTACCACCTTGAGGTTTGCTTGAACTGGGCAGGGCATCAGTCTGGGTGCTATCCATGAACTTGTATTCCAGTGCTGGATTTGCAGGGGGACTCTCTGGGAGGATGACCTCCCTTTTCTTCATTTTGCCTGTCTCCAGCCAAGCACATGACACTTTGCTTGCTAAAGCTAAAGTAAAGCTAAGTACTTGCTGCTGTTCACTCTTTTTAATCTAGCTTTAAAACTATACCACTACCTTCGTCAGCAGTTCAGAGTTTCTGAAGGCAAGGACATCTTATGTCATGATAATAGTGAAGAGTATTTGTGTAGTGTGTGAATGAGTTTTATTTTTAGATTAAGAGTAGGTGGGTGCTGACATGCATTAGTTTTACTGAGAACATAAAAATGAAAGAGACTAAATATTTTGTAGCACTGCACCTACATTTGGCAATAGCCAAATAAGCCACGAAGAAAACTCCCAGCTGGTTTGTAACTTTCATGGAGTCCTGGCTGGTTTTAGACTTCTCTGAAGATTCATCAGTCAGAGCTCTAGGAAGATTCAGAGATACTCAGTACCTGTTTTCCAAAAATTTTTAGATAAACAGGTGTTAGAAGTCAGTGGAAATACAGTTACAGTACAAGGAAACTCCTCTAGGCTACATGGATGTTGAAATGCATAAGGAACCATGCTTTAGAAACAGGGACTTTAATAATGTGTGACAAAGCTATGGTCAAGTCCTAGCTGATCGGACATCACTGGTGCAATTCAACTACTTAAAATATATCTCAAAGCTCTACACATAAAAATTCAGGCATGTTTTGGAAAAGCATTGTAATGTATTTAATATTTATGTTCTGTGTATTTACTGATATATGACTTTTTCAAATCTCTCCCTCCATGTTTTGTCCACACTTTGGTGTCCCCAGGAAGTAGCAAATCATAATACCAACTGACAAGTATGTTAAAGTTGCACCTTTTTTTTCCCTGGCATGGTCATTTCTGAGTTCCCTTGCCAAAGCAACTTGGTATTTGGTTTAGGTATTCCTCCATGACCTAGATTTTCTGGTTCAACAAATGCTTAAAAGGAGGAAAACTCTATCAAAGTGTAATACCAGCTTTACCCACTCATCTCTGGAACATTCTTCCAGCCCAGCTGATAACTTGGGAAAGAAAAAACTTCAAGTACAAGGCTCAGACCCAGTGGTCCTCCAGCCTCTGGTGTGGACTGGCATCTAACCCTTATGTAACAAGTTTTGCTACTTTTCTAATATTTTGAATTTTAAAGGTGATTTTTATAGAAACGAACCTTCTCACTTTTTACCTGGAAACCTTTCCAGCTTCCCCTACCAAATGTTTAAGGTAGGATGAAGTGCCAGAAGACTATGCCAGACACCAAACCAGTGCTTTTAAATTTATAAAGGAAAAATGAAAGGCACCTGGCTTGAATGGAGAGTATTGGGGGAAAAAAGAGGTGATAGATTTACAAAGTAAATGCAGCCCTACCTAAGTGACCTAAATATAGACAAGCATTTCATATTCCCTTTTATAAACCCTGTGAAGTTTTGAAACTACTGAAATATCGAAGTGTTTATTTTTTTTAAACTTCTGTGTGCTTGAGTTAGCCCATCCTTTTCTGCATGCTAAGCCTGCATGGAGGAGAGCTGCCACCTTGAAGAGGGTGCTTGGCCAAGCCAGCCCCTGCCCCATAACTGGGAGCTGTCATTTCACTCAGAGGCCATAATTGCAGGAAATAAAATGAAAAGGAATGTTACATGAGTGTGCCTACGTACCAGCCCTCCAACTGACTTATAGTCTGAGCCTTAACATCTATTCATTAAAATCTCGCAAAAGTCATTGTCCCCTGGCCTTTAAGCTATAAAAGTGTATTTAATACACCTTGTCCAGAAATCAGCAGCTCTCCAGACCCCGTTATACTATGCAGGTTATGACAAAAACTCAGCCTCAAGCTCCTGTAGGTTGAGCTTTGGCATTATGAGCTTCCCCAGCATCACTGCTGGGGATCAGGGCACAGCTCAGGGCATTGTTTTCCACATAAGAAAATACAGTAGCATTTAGTCACACGGGCTGAGCCGGGGCGGCGGTGGCGGATTACTGGCAGGGCTGTGCAGCGCCGCGGCAGCGCTGGCTGGAGCATCGTCAGCCGAAGCACGTCACACATCACGGTCCTTTTCTACAGCCAGCAGAGTGTGAGGGCTGAAAGGGAAAGGGTTTTCAAAAGCTGTACTTGAGTTTTGGTAGCTCTGGTCTAAAGGAAGTGAAATACCTGGATTTTGGAATGACCGGGAGGACAAAGAGGCATAAATGGCACTTGGGATCAGGTTTTAAATTATTCAAGCAAGTAGCTCTTTTTCTTGTCAGACAGCTACTGAGAGGTATTTAGGTACCCAAACGCTGTTGAAGTCTGTGGGAGTGGAACACTTAAATACCTCTCAGAGGTTAGTGTCAGAGTTCAAAAGAAGGATTTCAGAGACATTGAACTTCATCTTTTTAGAGCAGATGTGTTGGAAGCTTTTGTCTCGAGGTCAAATTGAGTGATGTGCCTCTTTACTCAAGTATCCAGCTCCACACCTGCACCTGGAACCTGTCAAATCTGCAGTCAGCTAGTCGGAAATGGACACTGGGCTGGTGCTCCCTTTTGGAATGCCAAACTGGGAGGTTCCCTCAGGAATTTGTAGACAGGACATGTGACACCATGAAATACCATCACCTGCTACTTTGCCTTTCCTTGAAAGAGCAGTGTATACAAAATATTGTGGGTTGTGGGAGGTTTTTTGTGAAAGCAGGCCAAAAGTTTATATATAGAGAGGGTTTTTCCTTGAATCTCTTTCAGTTTATTAATAAAATCTTTCTTAGTTTTTTGGTAACAATGACAGGTCCTACATTTCAAGTGGGACAAAAATATCTCTAATGTTATCTCTGTGGCTTCCTTTTATGTTACTTACAATCCATACTGGAGGATTCTTCCAAGATTTTTCAAGCTTCCGAATGCCTAAAAGAGTTGCTATTAATTTACCACAGTGCTCTGCCAGCCATCTGTTGTGGTTTGTATCATCAAGTATCAGTAGGGGCTATGTATTGCAGAACAGGGAGAAAAGCTCTGACATAATAGAACTTGTCTCCCAGAGGAAACGATGGAGAGCCAGAGGCTACATCTTTTTGGACATTTGAAACAGCTCAGGCGGAAAAGCGTAGGAGCTTGTTCTGCAGGGCATTTTTGCAATCCTATCTATGCAACCACAGAGGTCTAAAGTCTTCCTGGTTCTTGAAGGGCAAAAATCAGGATAGTCTGTAGACCTTTAAGAGTAAGTTACCTCTTTCTAACTTTAGAGCACAATATTTGCCAATAATAAATCTGCATTGCAAATGAAACTACTTGAAATATGTGACTCCAGGAGAAGTTGAAAGACTATACCTTATATGTATTTGCATTTCAATAGCACCTGAAATATGTGTTGCAGGTCTTCTGTTTGCATCTGGCTCTTGGATAATCAGAAACTCGATGTACAGGGGAATTGCTTTTTAAAGGAACAGTTCACAGCTGGGTCATGAGATTATAACAGTTTCGCAGGGACTGACTGGTGGAAGAACTGCAGCCAGTTTGGGCTTGTGGAATAGCACTGCATGTTTATGGTCTGTTCTTTTCCATTTCTCCCAAAGAAAGAACATACTTAGGTGTTTTCTTGAGTAGTCTTAGCATCTGACTTTGCAAATGCCCCTTAATTCTTCCACTGCATGCTTTACTGGTGTCTTTCCTGTCTTCCCAACTTCTCCAGCTGGAACAGGCATAGCAGGTAATGGACAATCAACAGCAAAGCACAACAAAGTAGTGTCCTGTGGGAACAAAGGAATACCCTAGCATGCAGGAAAGAATGATTAAGGTGATAGCTGAGGAAATTACGCTCTCCAACTCAGTGCAATTCCTGGAGATGTGTTGAGACAAAGAACTGTGAATTGCCAGTGGGCATGTTCATACACAAAAATACAGCGTATTTTGTTCCAATGTGACTAAGCTTACGCTGATAATGACATATTCAAATCTAATGAGTGTGATCTATGTGTGTATCGGACATGGTATTTCATATTCAGAAATGTTTTAGCTTGCTCATTGTTGGTGTGATTTTTTTTGTTTATAAAAATAACCAGAAACGAGGGGGAGTCCGGACCTTCAGTCCGAATACTTTCTGTCTCACTGTAAATCATGTCATGGCTTGTTTTCATGTGAAGTAAGTGTTTCTGAAAGTAATAGATGAAAATGTCAATTTAATTTACTAATATTTGGCCAAAATATACAAAAATCTTTAAAAAACAGAAAGTAATTAAAAATATTAGCCTTCTGTTTGATTTTTAGCAACTGATATTCAATTATTAGGTGCCCAGTGATGCTCTATAGTACCTATTTCTAAGACTTTCCTCAATGTGTCAGGACAAATATTACAGTGAACAGGTAAACACACAAAATGCTCTGCTTCATGTGTGGGTATAATCCATTACTACTTATTATCTGTCTTTATTTTGTTCCTGTACTTGGTTACTTCACAGATTCCTTGACTTTGTCCTCATTAGTACCCACAAGTGCATCCTTCATGAAGATTGTTAGTGTTCTTTGTTATCAAACACAGATGTGAAGAGACCACTGAGATTTTCGTGATATTTTTTCAGTCATT
The DNA here is from genome assembly GCA_035584735.1 of Pseudotriccus pelzelni. Taxonomy (NCBI): domain Eukaryota; kingdom Metazoa; phylum Chordata; class Aves; order Passeriformes; family Tyrannidae; genus Pseudotriccus; species Pseudotriccus pelzelni. The sequence continues at coordinate 15,075,878 of JAWMRA010000161.1, read as the reverse complement.
GGAAATTTCTTTGTTTTTCTCTTTGGTCCCGGTCCAATACTGTAAGAGTCAGTGACTGTCTTTCCACCAACTTCAATGGGATTTGGATCTTGCCTTTAATAGTTCCACTAAACTCGTTTTATTCGCAACCTTCAAGTATGTCTCAAATTTATTTTATTTTAAAAGTAATGATGTTTTGCTCTTTGACCTTCATGGATCTTATATATTTTTGATTACTGTCTTTATATTCCATTAGTTGCTTCTTGTAAAATTCAAACCTTTTTGCCGTCCTTTACCCATGCACTTACTCTCCTGCTCTCTCATACTCTTTTTCAGAACTCTGTTTTTATTCAGCTAACAGTAAACTACTTATCATCAGTTCTTTACAGGGGTTTAGTTTTAGGTTTCTCTCTCCAGAAGTGTATATGTTCCTCCCAGCCCAACTCCACCACCTCTTTCAACTTCAGCAAAACTTGTCTGCTGTGCCTCTTTGCCAGTAAACATTGGAAATTTCTTTCATTAAAATTTATTTCATTTAATCAAATCAGGTCAAGTATTCACAACCATTTCAGACAGTGAACTTTGCATGGAATCATAGAATGGCCTGGGTAGGAAGGGACCTTAATGATCATCTAGTTCCAATCTCCCTGCTCTGGGCACGGACACCTTCCACTACACCAGGTTGCTCAGAGCCCCATCCACCTGGGCCTTGAACACTTTCAGGGATGGAACTTTCATAACTTCTCTGGGCAACCTGTTCCAGTGTCTCACCACTCTCACAGTAAAGAATTTCTTCCTAATATCTAATCTAAACCTGTTCTCAGTTTGAAGCCATTTCTGCTTGTCCTGCCACTATATGCTCTTGTAGAAAGTCTCCATACTTCTTGTAGGCTCCTTCCAGGCACTGAAAGGCCACAATTAGGTCACCCCAAAGCCTTCTCTTGTCCAGACTGAGCAATCCCAATTTTCTTAGCCTTTCCTCACAGGAGAGGTGCTCCATCCCTCTAATCATTTTGGTGGCCTTCATCTGAGCTTGCTCCAACAGGCTGAGGTCCCTCCTGTGCTGGGGGCCCCAGAGCTGGATGCAGCAGTCCAAGTGAAGTTTCACCAAGGAGAAGGACAGAGGCAGGATCACCTCCCTCGACCTGCTGGCCATGCTGCTTTACAGATATAGTTCTGTGTTGTTCAAAAGCCAGACCTCAGTAGCGCCCAAGACCAGATGCAGAGCAAGAGCAGAGGGACAGATACCCTCTCTAATGCTAACAGCAGGGAAAGGTTATTCCCCTTACATGACTCATGTCAAATAATATCACTTGTTCATGTTAGGAGGGGTTGGAAAAGGCAGTACTTTGTTAGCTTTGGGTTGGATTATTTTATTTTTTTGGCTTTGAAGGACTTGGAGAAGAGCTGTGATGTTCCACAAGACCTGAAAGTACACACAGTGCCAGTACTGTGGCAACATGTAGAAAAATGGGAGGCAAAGTCAGGTATTAGATAAACAGCATTTCCCTAAGAACTGACATCTCAAGGAGAAATGACTGCCAGCAGCTTGGCATTAGAGGAGAAAAAAGGTTGGCCTTGTTCCCAATTGCAGCGGACACAACACAAAAACCGCCATGATTTTTGTAGGTTTTGTACTGCTAATGCTGTCCTTCATTAAAAAAAATAAAAATAATAAAATTAAATTAAAAAAAAATAAAAAAAAAGCTGTGGCAAAGGGTGTATCCACTCACTCTTCCATGCCATGGTTAGGATGAATCAGTGAAGCCCTAAGGGGGAATCTGGCTGCCGTTACCCAGGCATTCTCTGCCCTGTGTAGAAACAGGGCAAATTATTTCATTCTCCATTGCTTTCAGCCCTGTATCTTCCCTGAGCGGGAAATTAATACAGAAGTGGAAAGTAGGTTGCCATTAACATGGCAGTGATTATCTGACAACCAGACTCGGCATCTATTGAAGTCAAAGGAAAAGGGAGAAAAAAAAAAAGGCAGCAACTTCCAAGGGCTTTGGCTCAAGGCCTAGGAGAACCTCTTCAAATTTCTGAGGATTGCTAGGCTACTGAAAAATAATGTACATACAGTGCTTCAGTGTACATATGTTGCTTTGATTATTTCATGGATATCACGTGCTTTGATGTTGGAGGCTACATAGAGACCGCCAAAAAAGATCTGTTAACTAATGACTGTTTATGCTGTAGTAGGCAAATGCTGAAACTGAATTTGGCCTTTTTCCCCTGGGACGGAATCCAAATAAATGTCATGAAGTAACTGCACAAACAGCACTCACTGGAAAAAAAAAGGTCTTTGTTTCACTAATAAGCTCTTTTAAGGAACAATGGATACAGTTTCTCAGTTTTCTTTGCATCTGACAAAATAAAGCAGGCAAGAATTCTATTTTAAGGCAGTTTGAATGAAAGCAATGAAAACTGGTTTGCTTAAAAAAGGTAACTTGACTGTTTGTTGTGGTTAGGAAGATGTGAGAACCCCTATGAAAGTTTCTTAATTCCTGAAAGAACTGCGTGGCTATGGAGGATTGTTTGTTTGCTTGTCTGGCGAGGGCAGTTGGGCTCCAGGACAGGGTTTACATGGGGCAGATTTCTTGGGCCAAAATACACCCACAAGTTGTAAAGTCATCAGAGGATGCTGATGTTCAGGAATGTACAAGAACGTGTCTTTTGGAGGGAAGTTACACTGTCATTTAGTTTACTTCTGATTCTTGTTGAATACAGGTTGGGTAGCTGTTCTCTGTAAATCTTCAGCAGCTTTCAGTGTTTGTGCTACCACTTTGAGGGCAAATGCTCTTTTAGTCTTGGAGCCAGATTCCTCCAGATGTCCCTACATGCATTACATACTGGAGAACTGCTGGTTTCTGAGTGATGGACAGACTTCTCCAAATCCAGCCGCCTCACCAAAGTAAGTTACAGTCTTTACTACTCACTGTACCTCCCCTGTCAAAGGCTGCTGCCCTCTCCATCTACTTGCAAAACAACTTATGTAGGAGCTCCCTCATTTTTTTTAGAGTAAAATCAACTCCATTTGTTTTGCTCATCATTGGTCTGTACCATGATAACAGGCTGAGCCTGAAGCTGTGCCATGTAGGAAGTGTTCATACAAACTGTTCAATAAGCACATCAGTGGGGGTGATTCTTAATGAGGAGAGCAGGGAATGGTGCTGAGCAGCTGAGAGTAGTAACCCCTTCCAACTCACAGCAGGGTCCTGAAGAGGACATCTGTTCATGGCTTCTGTCTGCAGCTCCTTTGTAGTTCTGACCAAAATGCTTCTGGTAAAAAACTAGTTCCTACTGGGGATAGGAAGGGGGAAATTTAAAAAAAAAAAAAAGAGGAGGAAAAAAAAAAAAGATGTTTTAAATATTTTCAGTAGAGAAATGTTGATTTGAAAGAAATTCCAACAAAAAGTGAAATGGTGCCTCTAGTGAAGGAAGTTTTATCCACTGAGTTCAGTGAAACTGGGATTTCACACAAAAATATCTGGTTCGGGATTTCTCACAGAAAACTGCTTTTGAATCGCAGATTTCAATTTGTAGATTTACATTTTTGCCATGACAAAAAAATTGGTTTCTCGACCACTCTAAGACCCACCACTGTACTGCTGCAAAAAAACCCCAGGAACACATTTTACTCCCACTGAGCCTGTAAAGACTTCAAATCCTTACTGTAGAATTAACCCTAACTATTTAAATGGTAAACTGCATTCATTTTAGAATGGGCACAACTGTAGCCACTAGACTGCAATCTGTAGTGGTGGAAAACTTCATTTCCAGGTGGCTAATCTACTCTAAAGTGTGGAGAACAAGATGCTTACTGCCTGCTTTTTGCAGCACAGGAGATTTAGCCTTGCCAAAGGCACTCAGTTTGCTCCCCACTTCAGCTAGCACTTAGTGCTTCAGAGCACAGCCCTGATGTGAATGTACCAATATGTTAGTTAAGTGATTTATATTTTTAAAATAGTCACATCACAGTGGAGCAGAATTTATGTTTTGCTGTTTGTGTTCAGCTCACAGCATTGTAATTTCTTATTTGTTTTGTAAATATGTATTAAATAAAACCCAACTTGCAGCATACATACCCTTAGTTACCATTACATTTCAATAAATATCTCTCATCAGATGTTCTATGTTAAATAATTAGACAGTCTGTTGGTGTAAGACTTTATTGATGGAGTTTCAAACAGTATGGATTAGATCCCCCCAGAACTGTAGAACTTCTCCACAATTATCCCTGTGTGTTGCTTAAAAAACATTTTCAGAGCAAACTGCACATTCCATATTTAAAGCACACCATCTCTTATTTCTTCAAACGGGTGAAAAGCGTGGACCTTAATGAAGGCATAAATCTTTGATGTTTAATCTTTCTAAAGAAATGCAGTAGTGTTTGTGCAGGGAGGAAATTATGAAAAAAATCAGTAACTACTGAAAAAACACAGAATATCTCAATATTGCCATTTATATAAACATCAGAAGCTCTTTGCTTTATAGCAAAGAATACAAGAAACTGACTTTTATCTCTTCCCCCACAGATTTCAGTAAATAGTAGCCTTAGAGTGAAATTATCTTCAGTTTTAACTGTGAAACCATGTATGATCCTGTAGCCATAAGGATGATTCCAGCTTCAATATAGCACTGCAGAATAAGCAAGAAATACCTTATAAATAGGGCCTGTTAAAAGAGGAAAGGGCATAATATAAGGATCAGTATATAAATAAGTTGTAATTCTTTTTTTGAATCTATATTGCTTTTCCTAAATGTACTAAAACTGTAAAGTAATATCAGTGGAAAATTGCAGCAGAATGATTTGTTTTCATAGTTCATTTATAGTTAATTTCCTGTACTAGTAGTACAGGGAAAATGATTTAGCAGCAAGTCTAGTGTGAATTCCTTACAAGAAACCAAAAGATAAATAGCTTACTCCCCACTGCCTAAAGGTTTGAGCGTGTGGATGTACTGAATTAATAAAATCTTAGGAGTCTTTGTGTGCTCCAGTATGGAAGGCATGAAAAGTATTCCTCTACTGTGCAGTTTATTTCCTGTACATGTTCTCCAAGAAAGCAGCCTACAGATAATACAGGATAAATTACCTTCAACTTTGAAAATTGCAGTCTGCTTTTCAGTTCTCTTCAGGTACAGCAGAAGGCTCTGGGCTTTCTACCCCCTACCTGGGAAAAAACTGAAGGTGCCCCCACACAACTAAGACATTTGACAATCAGATGAATGCAGAAAGGGCTGTTTACTGCGCTCTTTCCTTTCTTACAGATACGTGGTGTTGTCCTCCATATACATAAGCTCAGCTGTGCTAACTCATCCTCTTAATTTTTTCTATGAGAGACAGAAGGATATTTATTGGGGTAGGGGAGGAGGTCACTCCTCTATCCGAGTATTTGACTGCTGTTACACTAAGGTTGTTTTGTGCTTTCTTTGTTCGCCTCTCAGCTGTTGCTCAGCACTAATGTGCTGGCAGTATCCATTTGAGGGAAGGATGAGAAGCAGGAAAGGGGTGAACTTCTCATCAGAACTTGGCAGGATTTTTATTTTGGTATAATTTGGCCCTTCCTTTAAACAAACAAAGTGTATATAGGTATAATACCATATACATAAATACTTCATTAAAATATATGTAGGCAGAGAGTAAAAGACACAACATATTCCAGTCTTTTCTCATTGGTAAACTAATCAGACTAGCAAGTACATATTAATGGTTCATGGCTGCTCCCCTCTTTTCCTGCCCTCCAGCTGTCTGCTTTTGAATAATAATTTGCATTTCCTCCCAAACCTCTTCTTATAAAAGATCTAAACCTCACTGGTCCAAAGCTACTTTGACTAGGGAGGACTGCAGTGAAGCTGCTGACCAGCTGCTGTTGTAGCTCTGAAAATCAAATAAATTCATCTTCCACACATTTGCTCCCACACATTTTCTTTCATCAGTTACATGTGAGATACAGTACAAATGGGATGGTCTCAATTATGAGAATCAGAGGAGTTATGCAATTAAGTCAGCCTCTCTATTTCATTGATATCTAAAAGTAAAATATAGGTTATGCTTTCTTACCTAGTTCACAGAGGTTTTTGGTACTGAAATATATAAATGTAAGTTTGAATACTCAAATCAAAACATGAGGCAAGCAAATTTATCATTGTGATAAGCTACTAAAATTTTATTATTCATTTTGTAAAGGATAACCTTGGTTCTTCAGCATTAGACCAGAGGTTCATATTGTTGATTTTAAAAAAAGCAGTTGAAGCTATTGATAAACCAAAATGTGAACTGATAACAGAACCTTTGTTGTTTGAGTCTTTTCCACCCTATCCACCTGGAAAATAAGGATCAACTAATCTGGTATCAAAGAGTTGAAGAGTTTAACAATGCTGGCAGCTCATTTTAAAAGGATGCTTAATGATGAAGTACATTAAGGGCTGTTACTTATCTTGCTGTGGTGGATATTGACCATGAATCTAAGGCAGGAGCTCAGTGCTCACCATCTGATTACAGTGTTGTTAAGGAAGGGAAAGGCTGAATGTTGAGTTAAGCTACTTAGCAATTAACAGAGTTTCCTTTTAATCTTTCCAGATATAGCAGTTTGAATTATTAGCATCTTGGTTCATTGCACGACTGTTAAGATGTTGGCTTAATTCTGGAAGGTGCTGAGAGCTTTAGCTGAGTGGCTGACAACGTTCATAGTACTACATTTATAATTCCATAGCGTTTCTGAAAAAACTACCCTTGACTTGAATGGAATAGGATCGGGTCCAGGTTTGGGTGTTGCTCACATTTTTCACAGGCAGACATGTATAAAAAGGTCAGGGAGACTCAGTGTGTGGCTGGATGGGGATAGTAGTTAAGTGAGGGATCTGCTTGTGTACCTGTTTTGATGAACTGCTGTCAGTATTTTGTGTATTCAGCCACATATATATGATCTTACTAAAATTATGCAAGTAGTTAGACTGTGAGGATAAAGAGATTTGCAGTGAATGTAAGAATAAAAAACACTGTCTGCTTCCTAAAAAACCAGATGGCACTAATATTTGTAAATTAATTGAAATAAGTTGCTGATGACATAATAGTGAAGGTCAAGGAAACCTAGTCAGGTTTGGATTATCCAGCAGCTGGAGAAGGTTATCTTATTTGCACTGTTCCTACACATAACTGTAAAATGACTACTGCTGAAATCCATAGCAGGCCTGTTTATTTATTTTACAAGTGTAAAACTGACATTTATATTATAGTAGGAAAAAATATTGTAATGACTTCCCGGTCAGGGAACAGTGTAATTATTGGGCGTACAGAAGCCACTACTCACATGGACAAGTGTGACCTATTTGAAATGCTGTGTAGGGGTTGCCAGAGGAGTTTGACAAGATCTCTGCTAAAGGACTCTTAAATCACCTCAGAATGGTCTCATTGAATTCCCCACAGATTGGAAAGATGGGAAGCAATGGCTGTGAGTAAATGGCTAGGGAGGTAGTGGTGTATTCCCACAGGGATCTGGCCTGAAGCTTGAGCTCTTCGATGTATTCATAAGTGAATGCACAACTGTGAGCTGACAGTATTTGCTAGTGATCCAAGATTATGGTAGCTAATGGCATTTAAAATTAATTGTGTGCATGATACTGAATGACTGGCAGATGAAATCCAGTGTAAGGAGATACAAAGCAGTGAATACGGAGAGAAACATTCTTGCCCTGTACAAGGGTTGCACTGAATTAGCTGCTACCACTCACGGAAGAGATAAGGAGTCCCTGTAGATGAAAGCTTCCATTCACTCCCCAGATGCTGTATAGAGAAGAATTAGGAATGGCACAAAGAATGAAACAAACATTTCATTCAAAATAAATATTTTGTTAATATAATACAGAACAAATGTAGATTTCCAAAGCAGTGACATAATGCAAGGGTGGAAGCGCAGCTTTATCAAGTGTTTTCAGTATCTCCCCTGCAGACAAATCAGGGCTTTGAGCCATGATGCCTGTACTGATGGGCAAATGTCCCTGGAGTGGCACAGTGCTCCCTTCTGCCTACTTTGCAACTTCACCACTGGGGCACTTAGGAATAGTATCTTCTTTAATCACCGTAGCAAGACTTGTCAGCAAACTCTGTCCAAAAATATTGTCATGAACTCTAGGATTTGCAGTGCTTGAGTTGGTTTGGTTAGTGATACACGGGTTCCTGAGAATGTCTTAACTTGTTATTTTACATCATGCGTTTCTATAAGTTTAACTCTCAGATACCAGTTTTATTTAAAAATATACATTATTTTACAAATACATTTTACACATGCACCACACACATTTCCATTATTTGTGTGTTGAACAGATGATGAGGGACTGAACTGTCACAAGAAATGATTTTGCTGAGCCAGTGCCCAGCACGGCGCCACCCAGGGCCTTGGACAGCAGGGCAGCAAACTTAGACCCTGCCCTGTACTCAGTACTGTCCCATCTTGTCCTGGAACAACTCTTACTTGCAAAACATTTTTCTCAACAGAGTTTCTCAATTAATTCTATTTTAATCTTTTTTTTTTATTTTCTTCCCCTAGCTATAACCAAGAGCCCAGGGGTTACCTGGGCTACCAGTGTCCTACCTGCCTTTCTGTGTAATACAATTCTGCCAGCTAAACACTCCCCTTGCAACCCAGCCTAACTCTGCTTTCCCTTTCTCTCCTTGTTTGTGCTCTTCTAAGCATCAATTAAGCCTCTGGCAACACCAGGTTTCGTGAGCGTTGAAATGGTCCTTGCATGTGTGCATTTGAGTACGTGTAGATGTGGAGGGGAAAGGGGGCACAAGTTTATTCCCTTAAAAGAAGCAGCATTTGGGCTCAGTTTTTCCTCAAGCACTCAGGACGTGATCAGGTCCATAGCTAGTAGCTACAGGAGTTTATCACATTGCTGGTATGTTTATAGTATAGCATGAAAGGTGCTATATAAATAGCAATTACTCTATTAATACTAGTAATTAGTTTTTATACCCTACATTCATTTTATGCTCTTCATAAGAAAATGTAATCAATGCAGACTACCTTAACCTTCAAGTGTCTAAATGTGGTTCATTCCAAGGGTTAACCATACTTGTAGTTTACTGTATTAGTCCCAGTTGTATTTGACATAAAAATGTTTTTATAGCACAACCAAATACCAGCATATTTGCGGTTGCAGTCAGATGTTTTTAACTATATTGGATATAACCCACAATGGTTTCAGAAGATATTTCCATTGTTTTAGCCAGATTTAGAGGGTCTGGATTAAGCTATGGCCGAGTGGTGTTTACATATGTGAGTATCAGTCTTAAAGGGCAAAGAATATGATGTTCCATAAACCTTTATACAGAAATAAATACCTTGCAGCAAAAATGTTTTTCTAAGATCAGTTACTATTTCAGCTATAATGACCTGCTTGGAAAAGGTCAGGGGCCAAATTCTTCTCTCATTTACACTGGCGTAAATCCACAGTATTGTAAATGCAGGATTTGGGCTTGGGAGTTTAATACTTTGGAATTAATTTCCCCTGACCTGCAGCATTTAATGCAATCTATTTCATGTTTGAGCTGTTAATTTAGCAAACTATTCCATGGATAAGATCCTGATAAACTACATAACATGAAAAATTAATTCAATTGGAGCTTCAGGGCAGCCCAAGTTTTAATTGCCTCTTTCTGAAAACAAAACCCTCCCAGAGCTGATCTGCCAAAAGGCTTGTTCAAGTTGGAGATGTTACGGTTTAGACTGAATATATATGTGTGTGTGTGTGTGTATATATATTTATGTCAGTAATGTACTGAAGTGCTGATCCAACTTTACAAGTGTAGCAGTCTCCAGAAATCCTCAATTCATAATAGGCAATGCAAACACCCCTCAGTCTTTATCTGCGTTTCAGTTGAACCAAAACTTCAGTTTCAATTTTAAACTTTATGAACTTTTCCCATATCATCTCTAAGTTCCAATTGCAATTAATATTTCTGTTCTTTGCTGCTTGTAGTGAACAGCTTGTTAATGTAAGGTGATTTAGTACCTTTAAATATACAAAACTGTTGGAATAGATATTATGCAACTATGAAGGATAATTTTTTAAAATTGCATACCTGACTTCTGCGAGTACAGTGCAAATCCAGCATGTATACACAAGGCACTCCATGTTGCTCTTGACAAAATGTAGCAAATATTTTGTAACTTAAAATGGTAAGTTGTTTAACATAGCTGAACTCAAAACCAGATTAACAGATGTTAGAAGCATCCCTTGCAGCAACCAGGTATCTGGGACTCTGGACCCTCCCTCCCACAAATTCTATAGGCCAATATTGTGGTTTATTCCAGCAGATATCTAAACACCATACAGTCACTTGCTCAGACCTCACCCTCTGCCCCCAGCGGGTTAGAGGAGAGCATTGGGTAAAAAAAGTAAAATTCATGAGCTGAGATAGAGGCGGTTGAAATGAAAGGAGAAATAATAATAATAATAATAATAATAGAATATACAGAAAAAGTGATGCACAATGCAATTGCTCACCACCTGCCGACTGCTGTCCAGCCAGTTCCCAAGCAGTGATTGGCTCCTCCCAGCCAACTTCTCCCAGTTTACATACTGGGCATGACGTTCTGTGGTATGGAATATCCCTTTAGCCAGTTGGGTTAGCTGTCCTGGCTGTGTCTTCTCTCAGCTTCTTGTGCCTCCCAGCCTACTGGCTGGTGGAGTGGTGTGGGAAGCTGAAAAGCGCTTGACTTAGTGTAAACACTGCTTAGCAACAACTAAAACATTAGTGTGTCAACATTATTCTGGTCCTAAATCCAAAACACAGCACTCTAACTGCTACTAGGAAGAAAATTAACTCTATCCCAACTGAAACCAAGACAGTATCCATCCCTAATATCAGTCCAAAGGGCAGCAGAGATGATCTATGGTGTTGGATTGTTGCACACCAAAGCCAGCTCTGATTCCATCACGATTGTGCTTGTCTGGTTCTGTCATTGCTGGACTTTGTCCTGTGTCACCAAGTTCTATTCTTCATTAATCAGGGCAATTATTACTGTAATGCTGTTGATATTGCATGTTAGCAAGCATAGCAGTGATGGTATATGGTATTATATAGAAGTGACATCATACAATTCAAATCACTGGCTGTTCTTACGCAGAATCAAACCCCCCTGAGGTACATATCAGACTTCCCCACCCTCACACATTACCCACAATGTGCATCCAGGTCCCTGAGCAAAAGCAATCCCATGGATGGGTTTGCCTTTGCCTGAAGCAGGAATAACTCCTCCTGTCCTCCCCTGCATGTTTTTTATGTGCAGTACAGGGCCTTTATCCCTTTCTGTAGTATGTAATAATTTTGATTGGGCAGGGCCATCCCAATTGGCAGTTCCCCTAGTGTTGACTAACCAGGTGGCATTTGCAAAATATGTATCCCAGTGTTTGAATCCCAGCATCCATTGTTCTCAGTGTAGCCTTTAACAGCCCATTATGTCATTTAATTTTCCCAGAGCTTGGTGTGTGGTAGAGAATGCAATATACCCACCCACCCAATGAGCGTTTTGGGTCCTGGAAATAACCCTCTCCTTAGGTAGTCTATGACAAGGATGCACAGAGCAAATTGGGCCAGTCACAATGGGGTGCTTTTGCCACTTACTCCTGGTCAGGTCCATTTCAGCCTCCAATACAGCTGGCTGTTGGGATCCCCCACCACTCCAGAAATACAGATAGGTTCTGCCCCTGCATAATTTGATGGCATTAGGGTACACTGTGCACAAGTGTCTACTTGAGCCTTGCGAGTCTGATATGCCAGGTTATTGAATCCACACAGTTCACTAATCCAGCTGTCCCTCTCCACTCCCTGGCTGGAGGCAGAGTCCCTCTACTTCCAGTCATAGTATTCACTGTCTCTTCTTGTAAATACAAATCAGAAGTCCCTTCATCAAGATCAGGAGTAAGATCAGCCGTTCTACTCCATCTGGGAAAACACCTACTGGTGATTGTAATTTTCCCTTTTGTGATTGTTTTTCCTTTCAATTCATGTATCCATGCCTCTAGGGTCAAGGTAGATTTTCCATTCCACTTCCTCATGAATGATGAAAGATGAAAGAGGATTTAGTACCAATTGAAACATCAAAAACTGTGGTAATAGATATTATGTAAATATGAAGGATAATTTTTAGCACCACATACCTGACTTCTGTGAATGCAGTGCAAATCCAGTGTGTGTACACAAGGCAATCCACTTTGCTCATGGAAAAAAAGTAGCAAATATTTTTTTATATCTTAAAATAGTTAGTTGATTAACAGATCATGTGTTAAAAGCATCCCTTGTAGCAACCAGCTACGTGGGACTCTGCACCCCAGCCAAGTTATATAAGCCAGGCTACACATATACAGAAAATGAAGGGCCAAAATACTTCAAGGAGCCTATGAACTCCTCTGCACATCTTGTAGCTGTGGCTCTTTCACAACTCAGGAACCTGAAATGGGATCCTCCTTCTTCTAGTAACACACATCTGTACCTCTTGCCTAGCCCAGCAACCTCCTAACACTTCATTCTCGGGTGCCAGAACTTCATCACGAATATGAAAGCAGCAAATGGGTCCTTTGAAGCACAAAATCATGTTAAGCTATCATCCTGCCAAGAAGATTTAACACTGTGCATTTTTATGAGTTTATGTTGTTGTCCTGGGTGGTGTGAGAGCTGGTAAGTCAGAAGGGCCAGTTCTGCCAGTCTTTGAGTAACACAGATGTGGTTGAATTTCCCCACTTGACCATGCAGTGTGTTAGTGGGTAGCTTCTCTATTAAAACCTGATGGGGTTTTGGATATGCATTGGATTAGTTTCTCTCAAGTAACTGCTCCCATCCAATTCAAGTATTACACAAATACAGTAACAAGTGAGAGGGCTTTTATTGTAGTTTTAATTCAACACAGAGCACCACATATATAACCACTGAAAACAGAATCACAACTTGACAGATTCAGATCTGTTAGTAACTGAAGCTCCATGTTGAAAAATCTTCCTTCTTTTCACAGCTCCCCACCTCCCATCCTGGAAGCAAAACTTACTTCAAGTGAGCCCTGGTCTTGTTTCATATTCATGTAACTGTGCAAAAGCAAGGGGACTCTGACAATTTATGGTGGTGTTTGCTATGCTAAGCACCAGATGGATTCCTATCCAGACGTCCTAACAGCTGTTGAAAAGGCATGCAGTAGAAAATTATTACTTCCCAGTTACACATGTAGTTCCTACATGTAGAAAAGACATAGAAAGGCACTGGTAGAGTTAGGGGTAGAAGGAAGCACTTATTTCACTTCTCTTCTTTCCCACTTACTGTGGGAAACTCAGGGCTTTCATTCTTATTCTTCTTTACATCACTATAGATTACATAGTTCCTTACTTCTTGTTTTCCAGCCCCATACTCTGAAGATCAGGTGTGATCAGGTGTGATCTGTGAGCTCAGACATGTCAGGGAATGCTGCTTGAGGAGCCACTTCTGCGTTTCAGTTAGAGTCATTTCCGTGTGCTGTTTTGCAAAATGTGCCAGTCACACTTCCACCCTTTGATTTCTGTTACTCCCATTTTGTGATTGGGAGATCCAAATGTAATTAAAGTAATTTATAGAAGAAAATTCCTTTAACTTCTGGTAGACCTGGATTTTACTCTTACCCTTTCTCAAAAGAAATTATGACAAGATTGTGCAAATGTAAGCACCTACCACCAACGGCCCAGTGCTGCAAAGCACTTGGGAGACAGTGGCATATTCCCGAAGAGTTACAGTGGGTCTGCTGGTCACCACCCAAGTGAGCACATGGAATCATAGGATGCTTTGGGTTGGAAGGGACCTTAAAGACCATCTACTTCCAGCCCCTCTGCCATGGGCAGGCACACCTTCCACTAGACCAGATTGCTAAAAGTCCCATCCAGCCTGGTCTTGAACACTTCAAGGGATGGGGCATCCACAACTTCTCTGGTCAACCTGTTCCAGGGCTTCACCACCTGTTCCAGTGTCTCACCATGTAACAACCCTCACTGTTGGAAAAAGTTCCATGGGAAAAGTTCTGATTTTATGCATGCACATCTGAGGAGAGAGTCTAATGATTCCCATCTCAAAAAACAGGGCTAGCTTGCCTGGTTCAAAGCTAGCTGTCTAAAACTGTACCCTTGCATGCATCCCAACATGCTGAGCAGTACTAGCAGCTTTCATCTGTAGTGGGCAAGATTGCTCACAGAATACAGTGCTTGAGGTAGAGTTAAAATCTCTGGGAAAGGCTACTTCACCATGGTATGGGCTAGGAAAAGTTGATGCTGGAAAGGAAAATATTTAAGGCATGTAGTGTTAGCTGCTAACTAGAGGCAAGTTTGTATGTGAAAGGGGCATGAGAACAGGATTTGGTTCCATTCTGCAGGGTGAGTGTGTTTTTGAAGTCGATCCTTGTAATCAAAGAGATTCTGGTATATGAGGGTTTTTGGTTCGTTGGCTGGCTTGTTTTTTCGGTTTCTTTTTTGCGGGGAAGGGCTGGAGGCTGTGTATTTTCTATTTTCAAGGATCCAGTCAGCATCAGGATCCTATTTTATTAGGAGTTACTTAAAGGCATAGAAAGCAGTTATCTTGCCTGAAGAAGCTCAAAGCTCATAGCACACAGAAAGTTGTTGTACTGGTAATGGTAAGAGAAAAAGTCTGCTTTCTTAACACAATGGCCTTTTTCTTTCTATTTCACTGATTTTTAGAAGTAGTTTGAACAAACAACTTTTTTTAACCAAATACTCAGCAACAATAATACAACTAGGTTAAAAACTCTGTTTATTCTGTATTTTTATTTTTGTCCCCTCAAAACAAGTAGTTTTGCCCCTCAAAATAAGTAAAAATTAGCAGCTGTACTTAGAATGTATTCTGTTCAATGTGTGCTGTAATTGTTTTTGTTCCTCATCTCATCAAGTTGGCTTTGGTTGTTTTTTTTTAAATAACAACCATTCTAGTGAAAGTTCAGTCTGTTTAACAGTTGATATATTTCTCTCTTGTTCCATTAGGAAGCTGATCCAGCTTCAATTTCTGAATATCCTAGTAGTGTCAGTGCACACGTCTTCTGTCAAGTTCAATTAAGAATAGCTCAGATGGAGGTTGAGTGTTTTTCCATTGCAAATCATAACTTCTTGACCTTTTCAAAACAACTTCTGCAGATGTTCCTATGACAGAGTGTCAGACTTCACTTGGGCATCATTCCCTCATTAATGTAAAAGAGTGTGACTGTGTCTTCTTTTACACAAGCAGCTTTGTTTTGTTTTCTCTGCTGTTATTTGAGTTTCATTTTGGAGTGTGCATGTGCTCAGATTTCCCATCTTGCAGCACAGCTGGCTATACCCAAGGGTGTGCAGTCTCAAGTTTGCAGCTAGCAGTGCTGAGGGGGGGAGTGCACCAATGAGGAAAAAGGAAGAGATGCAGTAGTACAATCTTAACAATGTGAAGATCATGGATTTGTTTTGTTTAGATGTATATATCTCAATAGCTTGGTCAGACTAATAAGGGAAGGGCATTGCTATGTTGCAGTTAAGGTATAACTATGCTGTTTCCAATGGATAATTACAGCTTATTTATGAACTGCCAAACCAGACCAATTTACTTACTAAGACCCCTTTGGCAGAAGTAGTCATGAGTGTGTTATAGGTCAGGTATATTAACTTCTGCTGTATAGTGTAATTATTCTGGGCCCCATGCTATTTTTTCTGATTATAGGTGTTAATAAGTTTTGATATTAAAACACAAAATTTCACGGGAGCTTAGCTGAGCCCAGGATCAACTCTGTGCAGGAGAACATTAACAGCTGGCAAATGACAATATGTCTCCTGGATTCTTACATCATAGAAATTACCCTGCATCTTGTTGGGCACAATATACTTCCTGGTGTGCACTGCTACCGCATGCCTTCTGCTTTTGGGAAGGGATGCCCAAGCCCTGCTCAGCTGGGAGGCTGCTAAGGATCTGTAGGTGCCAACTCCTGAGGGCTCCACTTGTGCCCAGACTAACGAGTCTGATCCATGTAGCCAGGATATAGAAGCAGACAAAGCCTGTTGCAGAAAGACTAATAGTAAAAAGGATGATTTGGCAGAGCAACTAAAATGCCACATGGGGACTGATCTTCAAATCTGTGGAAACCCATGAAAGTCCTTCACTTTCATGCAAAAAAAAAAAATTCCTGTGTGATGTATACTTACCTCAAATTTGAAAAACAAGATTGAAAAGACAACCCCCAAAAGCCTGTCTGCATGTTCTGGCAACAGCCCATTTACAAGGCATTTGAACATTAAGCCTCAGTTAGGACCTCTTTGAAATCACCATCTAACTTCACATTGCCTGGATTTTCTCTCAGTCCACAGTCTCAGCTGGTGATGGAAGATACAGTAAATAATGTTGGACACTTGAAAAACACAGAATAATCATATGAAAACGTCATACAGGTCAAGGGAGATTGTGTTTCATGTTATTTACTGATACAGGGCAGCATCAGCAATGGAATTTGTACATCCTATACTCTAATATGCTCATTCATTTGGCACTCCTTAGTGGAAAACATGGAGCAATTATATGCAGACAATGCTGTAATGGAAAATAATTAAAGACAGACACGGTTTGGGATTTTGTTTTGTGGTTTTTTTAAACAATGCATGCCAGATCCTGCATGCAACAATCCTTTTTTTCCCCCAGCATAAATGCAGCCAATGCTTGAACCACAAACGAAACCACAGTTCTGAGGCTCTAACTTCACAGCCAGCTAGAAATGACCAAAACAACATCTGCTACAGTTAGGATTTGAAAGTGCTTTTTAACTTTTAGAGTTCCTTTCTTTGCTCAAATCACCCTCACTAGAGTTAACATTTTGTAACTGTTTCATCTGAGTAAATAGAAAACTTGGTGTTTTTTCTGGATTTCAGCAAAGGATTTGTGTCAGAATCCATCACACAAAAATGGATATCTGAACCATTTCTTGTTATGACTTCCACAGTGTTGTAACAGTTAAAGTAAGCTTCTTTGAAGTCAGCATATGCTTGCTTTTTATGGTTTTAAACATCAGTGTTTACCTCTGCATAAGTGAAGCTGTAAACACAGTGCTTCTAATATTAATGTGACATTTATGCCTATTCTTGTTGCTCTTGATATTATTAGTAGTAATCATAATATTTGAGTTATGGTAGTACCTCAAGGCCCAGCCCCCTTCTCACTAAGTTTTTACAAAATAAAGAGAGGGTCCCTTCCCAGATAAAAGATCAGTTGGAAATCAGGAATGGAGAGGAGGAACAGTGAGCTGCAGTATGTCAGAAGAAGAGCTGAAGTGATGGTGATGTTGCCGAATGTCAGAGGAATCAGAACTTATCAAGTTTAATTGATTTGGATGGTCAAATACATTTCAATGCTCTTGCACATGCTAGAGCAATGTGGCTGAACCTCTGGTACTTGTACTGATCTCAGCTCAGTACCTCAGGCTGAGGTACTTTTCAGCCATGACTAAGAACCAACTCAGTAGGTCAGCAGCTTTTAGGAGATGTGCATCCTCTTCTTCACTGGCAGTGGGAGCAGAGAGAAAGTTTGTAGTGATGAGAAGCTGTCAAGAGTGCATGAAAAACAGAAGGACGGGTCTTAACCCTTCATATATTGACTTAATGAGGACTTTTATTGTGTAATGTTTTTACTCAATTTATGAAGACAACTCTCACTGTCATTTTGCGAACTACCCTGGGCTATCAGGTGTAGTGGTAGCCTTATTCTCAGAAAGGTAAGTGACTGCTTTCCTGTACATCAACCTCTCCTTCTATGCCTTAATCACCCATGATGCTGTCACCCTCGATCATCTTGCAGGGTCCTACATGGTGGCTTGATACTCATATTGTTATAAGAGGGTTAAAAACCTGTTCTTCTTCCAAGCACCAAAAATAAAGATTTGTGTCAGAACCAGAGCAAAGACCTCTTCTAGCACGGAGAAAGGCCTTAGGAGAAGTAGTTGGTGGTGTAGTTTTTCCATTTTCCATAGCTTAAAGTTGTGTGATCCCATCAACTATTCTAGGAAGCCACGTCAGAATTGTAAACTGTTGCATGAAGAGTAAAAGATCCATTAAATTATGTGAGTGGAATGACAGAGTGGAAAGCAAATAGCAAAAAACTGAGAGCTGAGGCATAATACGTTTTCTTTCTTGTACTAAGTCATTCATTGTCATATTGCAAAAGTTTTTACATTGATAAAAAATTCTGTGCCTTTTTCCTTATTGATAAAAAAGGAGAATTTCTGTGGTGAGGTCAGAAGTTGTGGAAAAGGTACAGTATGAAAGGCTTTGAGGCTAAGTGATGTTTTATCACTATGCCTTACTGCTGCTGAGCCGTTTCTTTAAGCACATAAAGAATACTTGTATGACCATTATTTGACCATTACTGTTAGTATTATGAAACAAATCTATCTGCTCTTCATTGTCACAAGATTATAGGAATTGTGAGTAAGCAGGCATTAAAAAAAGCTTCAAGTACTATACTTGCACTGCTGTGTATTGGTGGAAATGAAGGCAGGAAAGCCTACATCTCCTATAATGACCTATTAATAAATTACAGTATAATTGTGAGCTGGTGAACTTATGGATTGTTTTTTTTTCTTCAAAAGCTGAGTTGCACCCAGCTATTGAAGGGGAAAATGCAGTTTTGTCATGCCTAACTGGCACAGATCCAACATGTTAATAATACAGTTTTAAATTCTGTATGAGTCAAAGGTGCAAACATGTAAAGATGGTTTTTTGTTAGAAGTTTTTTTAAATAGTTGTGTGTGGAAATGGACAACAGTTTGCAGCTGACTCAGAAGTGTTATGTCCATCTGTCCTCCTTGCCGGAGTGATAATGGAAGCAATTAGTGAATTGCCAACATGGCAAGTAACAGCCTCCCTGGTGGCATTGGCTTTGATTGATTTTATGCAGCAGTGAGAGGCTCCGTGTTTCATGCCCAGAGACTCCACATCCAGGATCAGAGGTTATGGGGATGGGAGGGCAGAAGCAGTATGATGTCTTCATTACCTAAAGGAAAAAAGCCAATTGTGCTCAACACCAGTGTTGCTCCCCCAACTGCCATTGGCATCAGCTCCTGAAACACAGGGTTGCCAAGTCTCTTGGCCAATATCTGCTGTTCTGGCAACTGGATCCATCAAGAAAAATGAAAAGGAAAAAAAAAGATTAAAGGAATTATAGGAGAGACAAAGGAAGACAATTTTAGGGTCTGGTTCTCCAGCTAATATCAACTCCCCATGAACAGCAAAGACTTCAACACTTCAACAGGATTATTTATGGATTGGACTCTTACAAAACAGCTTGGGAATACATCGGTTTGCTATTAAACAAATATACATGTTGATATTTGTATGTACATGTAGCCAAATTACCTGAGGGTGCATGGGACTATCCAAATATATAGCGTAGGAAATCTCTGCAGTTATCATGAGATTATAGCTGTACACAGCAATGTCTCTGTAGTGTCTAGGAGTACTTCTGTGCTCATTAGGGAAAGATGGCATCTCTCTTCAGCTTTCTCTGCCGGTTCTTTCCACAGTTTAAAGCAATGGCTCTAGTCTGCAGCTGTTGGAAGCCTATTTTTCTCTCTGTCCTTATTCAACCTTCTCAAGGTTTTTGAGGACATATATGTGACGGTTGAAACCTGCAGGAAATAGGTGTTTTCAGAGCCTGCCTTACAGCTGCAATACCCATATCCCTTCCTTTGAGAAACAGGGTGATCCTGAACCTGCCTGGTTTTCACTGAAATATCTTCCCATAGCAACCACTCAAAAGAGATCTTGCTCTCAATCCCTGAAAATAAGACATTAACACTTATGAAGGTCTCTTTATCAGTGTAATAAGCTTGGTGCATTTCAGGCCTGGAAGTTATTTACAGAATTTTTATGGGAAGCCAAATATATCAATTAGCACATTGAAAATAATTCCTGGGACAGTGGATTATAGGGAAACTGAGAGCGCTGAGCTACAGAATTATGAGAATATTTTGAACTGAGCAAATGATCAATGCGATGCCCTATTATGCAGCTTAAGCTGACATATATTTATATGAGCTCATTTAATGTGGTGTCATTTAATAGAGTGTGCTGACAGTAAGCAAGTAAATGATTTTCCTTTTTATAGGTGAAAGTGTTCTTTTTTCTTTTCACAATCATGCTATCAGAGCACAGCTTATGTTGTAAGTTAAAATTTAAAAATATAATTTAAAAATTCAAGTGCTAAAGGTAGCTTCCCAAATTGTCTATGTTATTTTAACTTAAAAGGAAAAATTAGGTATCTCTCGCCCCTCTTCTTTCCTTTTTCCTTCACCTTCCTTCTGATGTAAGGGAAAATGGGAGTGGAGAATAAGCACCTCTGTCAGTTTTTAGGGCCTCACCTTCAAAAAGTCAGCCTTAGCTGGTTGCACTTTCTTTCGCTTCGTGACAAAAAGCAAGCGTGTGTTCTTTCAGCACCCAACCCTAACTGGGAAAAGGGCTGAATTCTCTGCAACAGTTTTCTTCTTGACTCGCCTGTAGTGTGATCCAGCTGCTGTCTCCAGGGAATCCTGTGCAGGAGGACTTGGGGGACAGACTGTGTCCCTCAGGACATGCGTCAGGCTGAGCTCACCGTGACCCACCTCAGCTCAGGACTGAAGGGCAGCCAAGAGCAGGATTAGAGCCAGGCAGCTCCTCAGGGCTATCTCTAACCACTGCAGGATGTTTCCCGTCTCCTCTGCAAGTGGGGCGATACTGTGTATTTAAAGATCTGAAGTGCCCGGCGTCATAACGAGAGCAGAAGCATCCAGACAAACTGGAGTTGGTTTTGTGGCTGGTGCTGTTTTCAAATTAGAAAAACAGTCAAGGGCTTTCGGATAAGATGTGCATGTCAAAAGGCAATAAAGAAAACAACTGGTCTTAAAAGCTAATCGCCATGCACCGTTGAGATTGGGACCAAAAAATGTTAGCTAATATTTTAAATGTGAGTGAAGGGTCAACAGATGAACCGTATTGTAAACATACATGTCAGCAGCAGGGCAGGGTTGAAGATAAAATTGGAACCATGTGCTTCTCCATTTCTCATAAGGCACAGAGGTCATGACCCCAGCGGCTTAAAAGTCCCTCAACAGGGAAAAATATAATAATGTCATATGTCACGCAGGGAGATGCTGTGCTTATTAATTTTGTAAGGTACATACAATTGCTAAGAATAATGTTTTGTGCTGTGAAGGAGAGAGTCTCTTTTAAGAACATCTGGTTTTTATCAAATAAAACTACTCTTGAATCAGGTCTTAACACAATACATGGAAATACAGTTAGAACTTACAATGAACTGTAACTAATCCCAAAAACTGAAGAATCAGCACAAATCACTAAATATGATATTTAGAGCAAATGAATACTGTCATCTGATAAACTTTGGAACTTCCTCGTTACTGCCATTTATTCAGTCATTAAAGAGCTGTACCTAAGTTAGCATCTGCACATTTCCACCCTAATACCTTAGGAAGGTGCAGGCTTTTTCTTTCTTTTTTTTCCCCCCCATTAATAAGTTGTACACATTTCTTTCCATGGTGCAGTTAGGCGGTCCTTGTGCTGGTTTTAAAGTTAGAAAGGTAAGCACGGAGAAAGGACTGACCGTTGCACCCAACAGAATCCATCCCCCTCAACCAAAGACCAGAAACGAGAAGGTGGTCCTGTCACAGGGAGAGAAACCCTTGTAGCGCCTACCCAGAGCTTCAGCAAGTTCTCATCCCCAGAAACATGTATGTGTGCTGCCGAAATTGTTCAGGAGTGATACTTCCCTGGAATACCAGATGTTCATGGGTGTTGTGTTGCCTCTAAAAAAAAAGAAAAAGAGAAAAGGTGGGGTTTAGCATTTAATGTACATCTACTCTTATTCAACAGGGTCCACTAGAGGAGTAAATAGGAGATGAAGAGAAAAAGGTCCCGAGTTCTGGTCTTTGCGTTGGGTGGTTTTTCATGTCTTGGTAGGAAAATCTCTCTGTTGCTCTCTCCTAACACTAAAATAAATGTACCTGTTTCAAAGCATATCTCTGAGTATAAACTAGCTGCAGTCTGGTTCTTTGAAGATTTGAATGGTGTATTTTTGGTGTAGAGACGTCACAAAATGCCAGGGCCCTCCTGGCCTTTCCATTGCTTGGGGCATCTGTTGTTCCAACCTCACTTTCTTCTCTTCCCAAACCAGACCTCTCTCCCCCTCTTCTACTTCCTATCAATGCTCCACTTGTGTTTCTTGCCTGCCAGATATCTGTCTGTTTTATCTCCCTTTATGTGCATCTCAAAGCTGAGGCTCTGAAATGTCTGGGATGAAGATTGTCCTCAAAGGGGCCAAAGTGAGGTAGGAGCTGGATGTTCTACTTAATTCAGATGAATCCATGCTAAACCTGTTTTCAAATGTTTTCTCAAATGCAATTCTCAAATGCTACCCAAGCCAAAAGGACTTGTCTGTTGACTTTCTTTTCAATCCCTGTGTTCATGGGTATACAGGTCTTTTATAATAGTTTGTATTCAGAAATATTGGGCTAGAAGGAACCACTTTCTGCTTTTGAGGCTGATCTCAGTTGCAGTTACAACCATGAGACAGATGCCCAGTTCAGGAGAGCACAGACCTTCTGTTCCCGTAATCACAGCGCCCAAAATTTATTAGCCTAGCTAACTATTTATTAGCCTTAAAAAATATAGAGTTATAGTGGAAGGTCAAAAGCCATGCTACAGTGTGCCATAGGAGCACAACAGAAGAGATCAAGAGCATTGCAAAATGAGATTGTGTGCAAAATACAACTCGCAGGTGAAAAAAAAAGCTGACTAATAACCTTTGCTTCTGAGGAAAGAAGGAAATCCAGTAAGGTATCTGCCAGTGTGACCTGAAGGAAAAGTCTGTGCTGTTTTGTAACTGCCAGTGGGATGTGCCAGCTAGATGCTGAAAGGAATGTAATGGCATGAAGTGTGAGTGTGTCTGCATCTTACTGCCAGTATCCAGTTGTTCAGCAGAGGGAGGAAAATACCAGAAACAAGGGCAGCAGAGTGATTAATTCTTCACAAGGCATGAAAGTTTGAAGTTAATTTGTTATAACTACACCACAAACAGATACGTTCCCCTTTCAAACTCCCTTGTATCTACTAATACACTGGATACCTACAGATGGGCATCAGAAACGTACTTTCTGGGAATTTCTCTTTAGAAATTAATAATTCCCTTCCCCTATCCCTTCAAAATCCATCTGAAAGTCATTTAGGCAACCTGTCACCATGAGCCTCATGTGTAAGCAGCTTACAGAATTTCACTCTTCAGACAGCTAAAAACCTTTTTCTAACTTTTAACTATATTTATTCATTACTAGTTTATTGCAATTTGCTCTTATTCTCTATGGTCACAGTCATGCAGAGCCATGGTATCTTTTCTTGGCCTTTGCTTTATGAGGCTGAACAAATCAACTTCTATTTTTCTATCACAGGATGCCTTCTCTCTTCCTTAATAATCTCTGTGATCCTTCTTTGAAACAGTTTCTTCTAAAATGTTATGATTGTCCTTAAGATATTTAGAAAAAGAGTATCTGGGAATCTTGAGACATGAGCATTCAGTAAGTTGTCTGTGTGCATGTGTTAAAACATATAAATGATGCAGTCTCACATGTATCTCTACACGGGTATTTTAAAACAAAACAGAAGTATCAAGGTTCAGGATCTTTCCAAGCTCCTACCCTTGTGCTTTGGCTGGACAGACATCTTGGAGCCCTTCTCAGTTTAAGTAGCAAGGTGGAAGGTGCTGCACAAAGACAATCAAAGCAGATCTAAATATAATAAACAATAGCTACCTCCTCTTCTCTTCTGAGAATTGTGTAACCTGACCTAGTTACATTTTTAGAAAGTTGGTATGTGCCTCTACAAGTATGGCTTCCAGCATAAAGAAACCCTAGAACCAGGCATGTTGTTATCATGTCACTTTTCATATTCCAGTCATCTTAAGGGATTTCATGAGTCAGAAGGATCTTTTTCATGTTTTAAACATTGTCAAAACCACTTAATTCTGTTACGCCATTCTAATTTTAATTTTCCTTATTTAAGCCTCTTATAAATGCGTACAGCTTAAATGCTCATATAGCTGTCAGTACTTTCCCCTGATTTCATTACCTTGCACACTCCTGATAGAAAGCCGTGCACTGAAACTACAGTGTTGTGGAAGACTTAAAGGATATTTTGAATGACTTCTCCTGGGTCACCTTGTTAAGGCAGTTGGCCCTTACTTAATACAGTCATGTATTTTAGTAAGTGTCTCTATGTTCTGTTCTGTATGTACTTAAAGGCTACACAGATTCTGGGCTTGACTCTGCAGTCACATGAGCACAACCCTCCATACATACATATGCAGAGCATCCTTGACTCTCGCAGTGCCTTGAGCAAACAGCACTTCTGTAATCTTGATTAAATTTAATAGCCAAAAGAAGAGGCTAACCACAAATCAGTGATGGTGAAATATAAACCTTGCCCACCTCACAGAAATAAGAGGATTCTGTGTTCTCATACTGTACCCCAATCATACTTAGATCTGTTTGAAAGCCAAACCAAATTGTAAATGAATCCAAAACCAAACCGCAAATTGGCTTCTGGCACTTTAGATGCTTTTATTTAGGTGCCACCCAGCTATGAAGGCTCCACAAAACCAAACTGGTGTTATTATCATCCTTTCTTCTACTTCTAAGACTGTTTCTGGCACCATCTTGGGCAATTTGAAGCATAATTAACAGTGAAAGGCAATGAAATTTTGACTGAAAATGTTGTGTTACTGTGATCCCATAGCTTTTCTTTTCCTGAATAGTATGTCAAACTTTTTCATTAGAAAGCCATTTTTTCTTCTTCTAACTCTCTTTAGGTTTTTTCTGTAGACACCAGTCTTCAGAAACATCTTAGTGTTCAACCCCATCCACATAAGCTTTGTTAATGAATTTTAGGGAATATAAGAATAGGTATTTTTTATTTGAGAAAAATGATATGTCTTCATAGTTTTTTGGAAGGCTGTCACAAAAATTACTCTCCTTTGAAAGTCCACATTTTTTTTTAACTGCTGCATTTAATCTGCTCCAGCTAAAAAATTACTGAAAGCCAGATTCTTGGAGATATTAAAAAGTTGTGTTGGTGAGTGTTCCTGTAATGGGGAAGAAAAAGGATGAGCACTTCAAGCTTCTTGGGTGTGCAGTTTCAGCTGAGATGTAAAGGTTTGGATTATTGTTTTTGAGAGCTGTGATGTTTTAACCTTGGCATTGACTCCCTATTCTCATCTCTCTTTGAGCTCCAGGTCTGTAGGAACCACTGCCTTAGCCGAGGCAAGTTACTGTTGCTAGCAGCGTATCCCTGTTCCCATCAGGATTTGGACAGCATGCTTAGCTTCTAAACTGGAAAAGCACAGCCTCAGAAGGTTGTGGACTCTTGTCCTGTTGACTGTGATATGGCATGGTGTAGCAGTGTGGCTGAAATGGAGACACAGCAATGATAAATACAATACCGGTTTCATCAGAGTCAATGGCAGAATCCTGTTCGCTTCAGCAGGACAAAGGATTCAACCCAGAGGGAAGGTAATCTGTCTTGGCTCTTTGCCAAATCCAAGGGTTGATCTCTGATCTATAAGTCTAGAGGTCAGGGGAGGGGAAAAGGCATATCTAGAGCATGATGCTGAGAGCATCATCCTGAAATAGGCATCTAAAATAAATTGTCTGCACTACAATCTAGCTGCCCATTTCTTTCTGCTGACTATAAAAAGCGTCAGTATGACTAGCTCCAAAACTCACATCTGTGTTGACACTTACAGAAAGATCATTTGCTGAAGAGGACTGAAATGACACCGACAAAAAATCCCACCATAGTATTTGGGTGGGAAGTCACCTTATCAGTATTACCTTATGGACAATAATACAGTACGTATAGTGATATTCTGCAGCATTCCTCTATGTGAGACTCAGGAGTGACTCAGAGATCAGGATTGTTTGTTTGTGGTTCCTAACCCCTCTATTTGCACATTCCCCTGTGCTGGGAAGCGGGAGGGGATGGGAAGGAAAAAGGCATGTTGAATTGGTCTTTACGCTTCTTCCTTTCTTTCTAAATCTTTGCCTTCATTTAATTCTTATCTTAATGTTGTGTTTCCCCATTTTCAAATGTTTAGAACTTAACACTGCAGCTTCCAATGAAGAGTGCCATTCCCTCCCTCAATTCTAAATAAACAAATGAAAAAAATTAATAATGTACATATAATGAGCAATATAGCTCTAAAGTTGTACTGGAATATCTATTTGGATACTCACTTCTAACAGTTTTTAAGCAACTGCTCTAGGGTGTCATGGCTTTACAGTGACAGGCTTTTGTACAAAAATGAAAATAGAGGGTTTTACATTTCTAATTCTTTTTTGCTCAAGCTTTAAGAAACTATTTCTTCTGTATGACATGAAAAGTTGATGCTAGTTTACTGTCCCCAAGGCTTTAGAAGAGATTGGGATATTTCAGTGATGTGATGCCTGTGGATGCAGAGACACTTTGTTATAATATACCTGTTGTTGTCTAGCTGTCAGCTTCTGAGACTTTCTGGTTTACAAGAAGTGCTTGCCACAGCACCATCAGGTGCCCTTCAAGTTTTACTTTCAATTTCTCTTTTATCTCTTTACATGAGGCATCTTCAATTAAAAAAAGAGAATCTTTATTTCTGAGATCTCTCGTGGCATAAGCGAGGAAGCTGCATGTTGTTCTGTCTGCTGTGCACGGCATCATTTGGGGGGATATTACCAGATTCAGCACACTTAAGCCCTTTGCACAGCATTTGTGCTGCTAAAATTTGCTCTGTTTTTAGAGGGAGAATATCTGCAAAAGCAGTCTGACATAAAAGAATTTTTTAGAGTAAATAAAGGAATGATCATGCATACAGAAGTATAGTTTGCAACAGAATATTTGCTTGCTCTGTGCATTTTGAAATGCTCAAGGCTGCTGTATTCCTACTGCTCAGCACCCAGGCTTCTTTGCTGGTAAGCACAGGGATTATTTTCTGGGTTTCATTTTTCAACCATAGTGAAACTGAACAAGCAACAAGGGCTGGATATGAGTGAAAATTATGGAGACCAGAAAACGCTCCTAGCAGACAGAGCCCTGTGTGGCAGAACTGATGGTTCACATAACTTGGTAAATACTTCTTACTACTACTACAAAACAAACACTGGGATTAATCAGTAGAAAAGTCTGCAGGTTGAAAAACCTTGAATGAGCAACTGTAGAAGGATTTTCAGGACCGCTTCAGTCTGTTGATGTATCTCACCATAAAGTCTTTCCATATTCATATTTGTTTTTGGCTGAAGAAGTTAAACAGTGGTCTGGCTGCTAGTACAAAGTGTTCTGTCTCCCTTCCCCTCCTGCCTTCCTGTATTGCCATGACTCCAAAGTGAGGGAGGAGTCCGTAGACTGAGCAGAATCAAATGCAGGTGGGGATTGAATGCTAACCAGCCAAGACAAACAGTGCTCATGCTGTCTTCTATCCTTTTTTTTCTTTTCTTTTTTTTTTAGGTTTTTTCCCTTCCCCTGAATTGTCCTACATTTGAAGCTCTCAGCCTGTTTGTAGCTGCTGGTGCGTGCAGTGATACCAGTTGCTGCAGCACTGCATCTCCCTGTTGCAGGCAAACACATGCTCTTGTTCCTTTTACATTTTCTCCTCCCCCTGCACAAACCTTTTTCCCCCATGGTTCAGTTTTAAAAGAAAAAAAAAATTAAGCAGTGAATAATAGATCTGTGCAAAAAGCCCGGTAACAAAGCCAGGAGAAACTTGGCCAGCTTTCAGCTTTGTTACAGACTCAAAGCTCAGTCCAGGTGTGTGGAAAATTTTGTGACTGTTCTCCAGACTGCTCAGCAAAACTGGGCCCTCTTGCACTCAGATTGGAGTCACATGGCAACATGAGGAAAATCCAGCTCCCACATGGTTTGTGGGTCAAAACCTCATACTGAAACCAAGGGACACGCAAACCTCAGCACACAAGCAGAAGATTTACGCAAAGGTTGTGTCCCACAGTGCCAAGTTTGACAGATCACATATTTTTCCCTGTAAACCTCAATTTTCAATTATAAAAATCTGATTATTAAATTTTTTTGTCAGAAAATTATGCTGCAGTTTTGCACCTGAAATACTGTTAATCTCTTAGATCATCCAAAGACATATCGAGAAAACATTAAACTGCAGTAGAAGAAACTAAAACTAACCTCATCTTCTGATGACTAATTTGTTCCTTTAGGCAGCATTTTGCCACATGATCTTTCTCTTGGGCCCAGCTCTGCCCCTCCAAGGTCTGTCTCTCCGGTCACTGAGTTTAGCCACATGCTGCAGAAAGTAGTTTCACTGGGTCCCAACAGCAGTGGACACAGAAGCACAGCTCCTGGAGTAGAATGTGTGCATGTAACAAATACAGCCCTGCAGTCACTTTTTATATGCTCTAATGTAAACATCAGTTTGTCTGTCAGATACTCCCTAAGACAGCAGTAGGTGGCTGTTGTTGGAGAGACTTGCCATGCTTTATCACAGATGGTTGTCCTTTATCTCTTTGTTGCGTCCTTAAATTTAAAATGTATGTCATAAATTCTGAAAATACAAAATCCATACTGGCACTTTCCTTGTTTCAGTGGCACAGGGTGGAAGTAGAGTCATTCGGACATGGCCTGTGAGTAGTGCCTCCCATCTGACATCCTGCCCACCCATCCTCTCCCTGCTCCCACTCAGAGTAGCTCTGCACAGCTCCCTGCCAGTTCACCATGGTATCTCAGCCACTCCCCAAACAAGATTAAATGAAGTTGAGGATCACCTTAGAGAAACAGAAGGCATTTTCAGGTTGTGTTTTTTTAACTCTGATCCTCAAAAAGCCTCACAGGCTTCCTTGTCATCAGCTAGGGGAAAAAAAAGAAGCCTTCTGCCATCGTAATGTACTTGTTGAGAGGTGATAGAGGATTTACCTTCTGTGGGTGCAGAGGAAAGCTTTTGCCAGTAGTGGATCAACACCCAGCTCCCTATGCCAGCAAGAAAATTCTCCCCATAGCCAGCACCCATGATCAGCTCAACATTTCTCGCTAGGACTGAGATCCCAGCTGCCTTTCAGGCTGCAGGCAATTATGGAATATGGTTGTTCCTTCCCTTTTTCTCCAGTTACGTGTTGAGTGCATCAGTTATATGTTTTAACACATACACACAGACAACTTACTGAATGTTCATGTCTCAAGACTCTCAGATATTCTTTTTCTAAATATTATAAGCTACATAGCCAGGTATAGATTAAAATCTGGATCTTTAATGCTTCACTCTGTGAAATGCTGCTCAATGGACAGCCACTCATTTTCTGCATTACTGGGGTATCCAGGTGCTTTAAAAGTACGTCTGAAGTGGAGCACAGGCTGAATGCCCAGTGTAAAAGTGCAACAATTGCACTGTATGTGTGGCAGTGTCCTCACACGAAGAGAAGGGTCTTACTGCCTTCTAGCAAGTGCCAAGTACAGCCCTTTTTAAAAGAATTCAGGAATGTCTAGTGATAGTCTAATACGCTGCAAGGATTGCAACACTAACTGGCAAAGACTAGAAAAAATAAAATACTGTTAATGGGGAGCCAGAGATCTTCTGTAAACTCCTGCTGTTGCTTTTGCCACTCTCAGTGGAACATTAGGGTGGGCAGTCCAGCATACAGTGACACAGAGACATAAACTTCCCAACAAGTCATGCTACCAAAACCCATAACTGGGATTTTTTTTTGCTTGTCATATCCTGGGTGAATACAGTTGTTCTAAATCTTGTTTAACTTTGTTCTGCTTGCTCAATTTGGGAGAATTTAACTTGTCAGACTTTATAATAGTGAAGATCCTCTCTCTTTCTTCACAACTTACTGCAGTGGAATTGCAAAAGCTCTAGGGAGAAAGTTAATGAAATGAGCGACGAAAACACTCCTAAGGATATTAAGAAAATGTATTTTGTTTGCTTTTTTGCTTTTAACAAAAACCTACTGTCAATTTGAGTACTAAATTACTTGATATTGTTTGGTTTTTAAAAAGAATGGTAGTACTGCAGTGTAGGTCTCGCTGATTGCCTTGGTGCTTTAGCTCAGAGCAGGAATGCACTTTAGAAAAAAATCATCTGACAATCCTCATTTATTACGGTTTTGTTTTTGCTGAGAGCAGTCTCAGAACATGAGAGAGTTATGAATGAAATCAAACTGTACATATATGCTACAGGAGTACACTCAGTAGACTCTGCCCCTAAGTGACATTCCCTCCCTCGGTCTGGAGTAGAGCTGGTCCAGAGCAAACTCATCTGCAGAGGCACGTGGTGGTGATGGTGGCTCTGCCACACGAGCTGCTCTGCTGCAGAGATCTCCTCCACCTGCACTGCCTCACTTGCTGATGCAGATACAGCCACTGGTTCCCAAACTCAGAAAACTCTCTCCTCCTACCTTTTATTCTGCACCAAACGGGAACACTCACTCTGAAGGGTGAGAGGGTGCGGTTATCTGTGTCTTGTTAGTCAGATCATTGACCACACTGGGAATTTAAACCAGTTCCACTTCTGACATAAAGCTCATCTGAGTAGGATGAGTCCAGGCCTTGGTGTCATTATGCCTCAGGTCCCTACTTATCCTGAGATATGAGAGAGGATGTATTGGTCAGAAAGGAAATCCATCCAGCTGACTGTCCTGCCCACAGCAGTGAGCAACATGGAACAGAGCAAGCCTAGAGTGAAACACTTGAACATTTGAACTCATTAGAATATATGTAATTTTTCTTGAGGTTCTGGAGGAGCAGTTGTTAATTGACCTCTACTAAAATTTTGATGTAGAACAGTAATTTTTGTGAGCCTCGGTAGAACACGTGTCATGGAATACAGTGAACATCCTTGCAGTTTGGTATTTGTGGCTTCCCATCAGATTACAGTTCAATTATTCCACATGAAAAATAATGCCTTAATTGTAAAACAGTTCTTTTACCCTTTAAAAGATGGAAACTTTATGCTCCTACATCTGCTGAGTATTTTTATGAATGCATGGTACAAAAGGGGTTAAGGTGCACTTGACCTCTTCAGTGAACCTGGTATAGGAGCAAAATACTGGAAGACAAAGTGCGTCTCAGCCTTTGGACAAGTGAGTTTATATGGTATTTGGGGTCTACTGAGAGCAGGCATTTTCT
Source organism: Pseudotriccus pelzelni (assembly GCA_035584735.1). NCBI lineage: Eukaryota > Metazoa > Chordata > Aves > Passeriformes > Tyrannidae > Pseudotriccus > Pseudotriccus pelzelni. The sequence goes on along the minus strand of JAWMRA010000161.1, from coordinate 15,044,708 downwards.
CTAGTCCTCAGTGTCAGTGTATTTTAAAGTAACTTTCTGTATAAAGCCGCTCTGAAAAAAACACTTTGCACAGCATTTTGCTGCTGCCCACCCACTGTTCTGGGATTCATTGTGCCCTTGGGAAGTACAGCAACGGTGACACCCATCTGTGCCATGCTGGTAAACTTGTGCTATCTTTGTAGGAGCAAATACACAGAGTGTATTGCACAGAGTAGTTGTGGAGTGGTGAGTTGTGTTAAAGTTCTTGGAGGCTGAGCAAGTGATTTAATAGTCACAGCTGTTTGTTTGCAGACAGGATTTGGACAAGTGGAAATATACTGACCTGTGATTTGAGACCTACTCCAAGCTCTGCAAACTCTTCCTATGTGACCCTGGGCAAAACACTTCTCTGCTTTTCCTCCCTCTATCTGTCTTGTCTATTTAGTCTCTCAGGAAGCTCCTAAGAGCAGAGACTGTATCTTACTCTCTGTTTGTACAGTCCTAACATAACAGGACCCCAGGCTTCCTGAAGTCCCAAAGATGCTGTTGCAACACAACTCATAAATGTTAAAGAGGTGTAAGAATCTGGCCCCGCTCACCATCATCACCATCTGTTTTCCTGTGACAAATTAGTAGTATGAAAGCACACAGCTGAGTGATTAGAGCTGTGACCATTCACTAGACTCCCTAAGTTCTGCTCCTGGGTTTGGCATTGCCGTGCTTTGTAACAAAAGACATTTAAAAATTTTCCAACAACATGCCGTTGGTTTTTCTTCCTTAGAGAGTGTTAAATCAGTGAAAACTGAAAATAAGGAGGAAAAAAAAAGTAATCAAGACTATGCCAATTTTAATAAACCTTTACTGGGAAGATGAATCAGGGGCCCTGGTTGGAATTCCTGGTAAAACAGAAAGTGAGTGACCTCCTCTTCTCACCTCTTGTAGAGGAGCCGATGGCGTTCCCATGCACTAGAGGAGGCTGTGGTTAAAGTCTCTGCTCCAGCAAAATTTTTGCATGAAGAGAAGGTTGATGTTGTGGTACTTGGTAATGTCACAGTGACTGGAGCCATCACCTGGGGTGCAAAAAGGTTGGTTCTTTGTTGGAACTGCACAGAGAGCAGATGAGGGCCTGGCTTCCCCACTTCTAAATAACTTCCTCACCACTAGACTGTGCTGTCCCAGAGAGAAAGGAACTGAGATTTTCCCTGTGGCTTTACGTTCATGGATTTGCAAGGTTTTGAGACTGCCCTCAATGGAAAGGAAAAAATAAAAAATATTTTATGTTCTGAACAGACAGGGAAGCCATTTGCTGCCTGGCCCCTTGTGAAAACAACTTAATTTCCTATTGCCTTTGTGTGTCCTCTAGTAACTGGTACAGTAGTGCTCTTAAATAAATTCTCTAACACACTTTGTGATGTCTAACCTGCACTATCACTTCTCCTTTGGGCCTGGTACTTCATCTGATCTGGCTGGAGGTGTGGAAAGGCAGCTGTATACAGGTGCTTTGTGCCCTAGAGATTGGGCATCATGTGGAGCAGATGCTGGGCAGCTAACCTCCTTTAACCTCAGCTGCGTCAGCAGCTAAGGAGATGTTCGCTCCACAAATAATTATTAGCTTTTGGTTGTGTTTCCTCCGCAAGCACTTCCCCATAGTGATATAATCAGCTATGCCGACTTTCTGCACCACCCAGCACTCTCCTGGAGAAAGGGATTCCTCCAGCTGGGCAGGGAATGCAAGCAGCAAGCAAGTATGCACTACTGCTCCAGGATTTAACTGTCAGGATGAAGTATTCTGAAATCCTATGAATTTGATTAATTCTTTACATCTGAAATTTTAAAATATACCCTGCTATATGTCAGATTGTTCTTGGCTTCTCTTTAGTATTTCTCCATTATTTGTTGGAAATTATGTCATCCAAAGGACTGAAACAAATTGATCATGGGGAGTCTACGTTTAGTCATAAAACTACCACGTTTGAGCTTTTATCTGGCCTATTGGATGAGGCAATGACTGGTGGTGATGCGTGGTGTGTTAATCAAGCCACTGAATTCCTAAATAATTTCTGTGGGTTTATTCCACTTTTCTTGGACAAGCAGGTGTTTCTTTCCAAGATCATAATCAGTGCAGAAGCATGGGGTAGCTTGGAGCTGTCACATTTCCACCAAAAGTATTTCATTACTACTATGTTTATGTCTACATCCACTTAATGAGATTTCTATAGATCATGAGACCCACTTAGTATGCCCTTAACCCCATAATGATAGGAAATGGTACTCCTGACTGCCAGACTGATTTCCCTCATGAGGGTCATAATGTTAAAATTTCCTTTCCAAAACTAAGAGCCATATGTTGCCACATGGAACTGCCATCGGTTGCTTGAATGAGTCAGTGCCCTGAATTTTATGACAACTGGAATGGCTGATGGTTGAAATTAAACTTTTTGACTTCACGGGTTGCACTCACAAAGGAGGCCAGTGTCTGAAGTGACATGGAGCATGCCAGTGCAGAACTGAGCTCATTTCCTAGCTTGGATCTGTCATTTTCTCAGGAAGAGGATTTCGCATCTGTTCCTTCTTGCCTAGAGGAAAGCATGCTTATTAACTGTATTTCTTCACAGAAAGGGTTGTCAAGCATTGGAACGGGCTGCCCAGAGAGGTGGTGGAGTCACCAATCCTGGAAGTGTTCAGGAAATGACTGGGTACGGCACTTAGTGCTATGGTTTAGTTGTTGCAGTGATGTTCAGTCAAAGGTTGGATTCTGTGATCTTGGAGACTTTTTCCAACCTTAATGATTCTATGAAAAAACATTAAACCTTGAGTTTTATCCAAGAGTTTGCTTTGGCTTTTGGTTTGTGGCATCTAATGTGATGCATTTGGTAGTAATTTGTTACATGGAGATGATGCAATACTGACACAGGCTATCTGACATCAGAAACTCAATTCACTTGTCTTGACTGATGGATTGCCAAATTCTGCAGATTCCAAAAGTAAAACAAAGCGTGAAAAGGGAACCCATTTTTTAAAAATCCCTGTAAATACATAACCTTTAGATTTTACACAATGACTAGACAGTAGCTTCCAGAGCCCACTCTTGAAACTTTCTTCATGTATTTCAGGCACTGAAGGTTTTTGTTTTCCTTCTCCTCCCCCACCCCCAGTCTCTCTCTCAGTCAGGTGCCTACAATACCAAAAGCAAATATACTGTTGGTTTGTGCATGTCATAGCTCTTAATCTGGGGGCCATGAACTCAGTGTTTCTCTTCTAACATGAAAGGATGGAAGGAGGTGAGAACTTGTCTCTGTGGTGAGCTCTGTGGAGCCATGCCAGTGTTCTGCTAAGCAGAGATCTGTAATGCAAAAATATATTCCTGCAGGTAATTTTGTCACTAGGGGGAAGACCAGAGATTGATGGATTGTGGGTCTGGCTCAACATCCATTGAAGTCAAAGGAGAGATCTTCAATGATGTCTTCAATTTAATAACTGCTTCTTTTAAAGTGTGAATTGGTAACAAGCCAAACTTAGATTTGAACTCTCTCAGCATTTGGGAAACAATTGAGATATGGTGTAGTTAAGACCTATGAGTAAAGTTTGACTCTAGAGTCCTAAATTCAAGAAATCTCTGTGTTGCTGAGCTCCAAAGTTTGCCTTGGTGTAAAGATCTGTGAGATTTTAAAGTGCCAGCTCCTAAGTTTAGAGTTGGGATTTGAATGATGCATCACAGTCAATTTCTTCCAGCTGAAAAAGGGATAGAAACAAACTGTCAGTAGGTTGGATTTCTTGGTTAATATGGTATATAAACTATGTGAATTGTTCATATGAATGGCCAACTATTGTTACTTATGGCACATAAAACAGTCTATTCAAACTATAGTGTGTTTCCCACTGCTGATCTTACCATGTAAGTAGTCATGAAGAGTTTCGAAGCTTCACTTACTGTTCTAGTCCTAATTTTCTATGTGAACAGTAGTAGCTGATGTGGCTGGAAATATGACCTTGTAAAAGGAACAGGTACTCTGTATTTTAGAACAAGTTCCACGCTGCAAGAATTTGCATAGCTAGTATTGTAAGTGATAATTTTAACTTTTTTCAGTTACATTTGAGTTTACTGATGGCACAGCTTTACACTCTTGAAAGGCAGATCATTCAGAAGTAGGTTATTCTGCAGTTTGGTCTTGACGAATCATTCACTCTTTTTCATACACCTTTGCCGGTAATCTAGGTAACTCGTATAGTACTGCTCCAGAGATACTCAACTGTGTTAGGTTCAGAACAAATTCATACTGTACCAAGTAGAATCCACCACATTTTTACTTGGTGGACGAATCTCTCAGTGTCCTCAGAAGTGTGAAGAAAAAATAATTTCTCAAAAACATGAGCTGTGCAATGTTTGGAAGTGTAGGTTTGTTAATATGTAATATTAATATCTATAAAATTAGGATACACAACATCTCTGGATGTTTTTGTTAAGCATTTGAGTATGTGGAACAAGAAGTGTTTCTTAGAATTATGGGATGTGTGAGTCTCCCTAACTTATTTGCTAGTTTGTAAAGTTGGATGGATGAAGTTTGTTCTGCATTTCAAAAGCATCATGTTGGGGTTTTTTTAATAGCTATTTCATTGTGGAGCTGTCTCAGTTAATTTGGTTTGATTATTTAGGTTTTCTAGGTATAAAAATTAAAATGTTGTCATCTTTAATGTAAAAAAGATATTTCTTAAAACATATACTTGCATGCGGACACAAATATTGTTAAAACATGCCTTTAAAGGCTAATACTATTTCACTGCCATGCATTAAATCCAGTCTTTCTTATGGAAGATATTGTCCTGAAACAGTACAGTACAGATGATTTTAAAGACTGTAGTTAACCTGAGGCAAAGCACAAGCCATGAAGAAGATGATGAAATCTTCTTCAGAGCTCTAAATCTTTTACAGCTGAGCTTCCAGATTACTAGAGAGTACCTGTGCCATTTTGCATTAAAATCCAACTCATAATGAACAATCCATGGATGATTCTTTCATGCTTTCATCTGCCTCAGTAATAGCCATCACAAACTGGATAAACAAAAGACTATGAAAATTTTATTTTTCTTTCTATTTCTTATAGCCAGTGCTAACATAAATCAGTTTCACTATATGAGGGAAAAAAAAAAAAAGAGGAAAAGTAAATACAGCTGTAATTGTAAACATTTGTAACATGAGTTATGAACATAGAATGCCAGAACTTTTAATCTTTAAAGAGTATGTTTTTATAGTATGGAACATAATACTGCAAAACTGAGTAACAGCATAGAAACTCATGACTTCTCTTCCGTGATGTTAAAAGCATACTCAGCCTGTTCACTTCCAAGCAAGATAGAGTAACTTCTTCAAAAACATTATACCCTATATATGTATATATGTGTGTGTGTGTGTGTATCTGCTCAGAGTAGGTCTCCATAAGTACCTTTAAGGTATTCCACTCTTTCAGATCCTTCTGTAAAACTCATTCCAGTATAATCATACTGCCTGTTGTGTCCTTCTTGTCCCCTATCTATTTGTTGTCACTCTATGATGCTTGGACTAGGAGACAGGTGAAGCAGGAACTGTCTTCTCCCTTGTTCTCTTTCTCTTTTTAATGTGGAGTCTAGCACACCTGGAGTTCTCATCAGATTAGTCTTTCCTGAAAGTATGATAATAAATACATTATACAAGTGGTCATAATGGTTGTTGTTGCTCATGCATGTGGTATAAGTGTGTAAAGGACTCCTCTAGAGTACATTGACTCTGCATTTCCACACAGCACTTTTGCTGTGGCTTCTTCAGCTTCTCCGGGTTTACTGTTGTTGGGAAGACAGCTGCCAACTTCTAAGGAAGATTAGGGGTCATTGCACTCATAAGAAACCAAGTTCAAAAGCGAGCTAGGTTAGACATTGACACATATTCATACTTGTGAAATTAACTTTTAAGAAAGTATTTGAAATTTAAATATTTGTCACTGACAGCATCTTGTAGTTATTCACTTTTGATTAAGAAGGGATTTTCCTCTGTGTTTTTCAACGAAGATGAAAGTAAATGCACCTCTGGTCTGAGCTATCATGTGGAACCAGAACAATTTCTGAACTTGCCTCTCTGTCCTTTAGAAATTATATATGCTGTTGTATAAGCCTGCTACTTTGCTTAATGTATGTACTGACTGCAATGTTTTCTGCCACATGGGGATTTCAGTTATTGATTTTAATTTTCTTTTCGAAGTATTTTGGAGCCACAATTCAATTTCCATTTACTTCACTGAAAGCTGGATCAGACCTATGAATTGGTCAGTTAAGATTTCTTGGATTAAAGGAAAAACAAATTTACTGTCAGGCAAGCTGAAGATGTACATGGAAGGGACAACAGGCTCAGGCTTGTACAAGGTTATTGCCTTCTCTGTGGTTTCAGGAACAGATTATCTGAAGGGTATTACTTATCTGAATAACTCCATAATGTCTAGCCATTAGCTGTGTGAGCAGGGAACTTACAGTATTGTTTCCTGCTGTTGTATTTAGTTAATGCAAAAATTTGCAAAGCTCATGACATGTAAGTATGTCAACGTCAGTATTTGTTGTGAAAGACATGAGTGTTGTTTGGGGTAGTATACAATATATAAGCCTCAGGACTCAGCCCCTGTATCACTCACTTCTCTGCTCCTGGAGTCATGGCATTTTCTGACTCTCTTGTCTAAGCTATGATTAAACTGGAATCTGTTTACTGAAGGATTTCTACAGCTGTAAAACTAAGCAGAACACATGTCTAGAGAAGTGAACAGCACATCATAAATAAAGAACCGTTTATTCACAATCTCTCCAGCAGCTGATGAACCTATCAGGCACCGGAGGGCTTTCAGAACAGGAAACTTCTGTGAAGGACAGAAGCTAGTTTGGGATCAGTGATTTATCATTGCATGTTGTGTAAAAACAGCAGCATGCTGATACATCTGCAGAGCCTGATATATGAAGCTGTTGAACAATTTGTCCCAGAAAACTTAAGAATAAAAAAATACTGATCTGTAGTTGAGTTCTGCTGGCCTCTGCATCACATCTAGGTAAGCGAGGAGTCTGCTGGCCCAAGAGATGTCACAAGAGGGAGGTCTGGTCAGAAGCCAGCACCCTGGACTGCGTGTGGAAACAAAAGCAGTCTTCCCTGCCCTCAAGAAATGTTTGTCAGCTGCAAACTATCTGACCTGCTCATTGAATCAGCATAAAGGGATAAGGACATTAATCCTTTCCCATGTTCTTTACAGCAGTTGTGAGGAGGAAGCTTCTACCAGCAGCAGTACAAACTGATGCATTCCTTTGGCTCCAGCTGGATGTGAGCCAGCAATGTGTGCTTGCTGCCCAGAAAGCCAACCATATCTTGGGCTGCATCAAAAGCAGCGTAACCAGCAGGCTGTGGGAGGTGATTCTGCCCCTCTCCTCCTTTGCCCCTCTGCTCAGCTCTCCTGACACCCCACCTGGAATGCTGTATCCAGCTCTGAGGTTCCCAGCACAGAAAGAACACCAACTTCTTAGACCAAGTCCAGAGGAGGGTCCCCAAGGTGATTAGAGGAATGGAACACCTCTACTATGAGGAAAGTATGAGAGAATTTGGATTGTTCATGTAGTGACCAGACAATGGGGAATGGCTTTAAACTGATTGTAGATTTAGATTAGATATTAGGAAGAAATTCTTTACTGTGAGGGTGGTGGGACACTGGCACAGGCTGCCCAGAGATGTTGTGGATGCCCCACCCCTGGCAGTGTTCAAGGCTGGATGGGGCATTGAGCAACCTGGTCTAGTGGAAGGTTTCCCTGCTCATGGCAGAGGTGTTGGAACTAGATGGTCTTTAAGGTCCCTTCCAACCCACTTCCAAAAGTTCTTGTTACCATCTCTGTCTCTCTGTGGAGAAAGGTCTGTGTGCATCCGACATCCAGAAGAAGCCCCTGAAGTTGTATGTCACTGTTCCTTAAAGCTATGAATTTTTTTCTGGGTTTTGGATGGGGGATTTTTTTAGTTGGAAGAAAAAGGCATGTGAGAATTGTTAGTAATTAAAAAAAAAAAAAGATAGCAAAAACTTTTCAAAAGCAATCTGTGAGTTTCCAGATGTTCCCAGACATACTTTGTAAAGGAAGAATGTGTGAAGTTTCTTCATTATGTGGTAGATACTTTTGTCTACAAGACCCCCTATCTCAGCCTGCCTATTTCTCCTTGAATTACTAATCCACAGAAGTAACTGATTAATTTGATTAGGATTGGTGAGAGATATATTCTCTAAGCATATTTTTCTCCCTACCACATGAACTCCTCTGTGTGTTAAGGCTTGTCAGGCAAGAATACTTTGGTCAGCGCTGCCTGGCACTGGGTTCAGATGAGCACTGCAAAGGTAAAGAGGTTTCCACAGCCTTTAGGAAACAAGCCATCCTGCCTTTCTGAAGGGCATCATTCACCTCACCAGAAACAGAGTAACACACATGCAGTGAATTTTAATTTTAGACAGTGAAACAGTGCAACCCGGCAGAGCCATGGTAAAATGATGAAGCTCTTTGCATAAACATCTTATGTTGGCTGCACATTCATTTAAACTGGAAAATTCCCTTTTTTTCCCAAGCTAACTGTAGTTTTTTCCCTGATTGGTTTTTTTGTTGTTCTGTTGTTTTGTTTGCTTTCGCTTTTTTTAATTCTGGCATGCTCTTAAAGAGAAAAGAAACATGGTCTAACAGATTAGCCTAGCATAGCAGGATCCAGATTAGCAGCATGGGTACCTTGGAGATTAAGCAGGTATTTTTTCCTCTGAAAAATGGCTAAAGTAGTGTATGAACAGATTCAGGACTTGTTATTGAAAGGATTAAGACCAGCTTTTTTCTAGAAGAAACTTGAACAAAGACCAATCTATTTTGTTCATCTTTCATAAAAAGATTAAGCATAGTGCTTTATTATGTGTTACTGTAGTCACACACTAGAGAATTCTTTCCAAAGCAAAGGAGCCTTTTTTATTCATTAAAAAAAAAAAAAAATTAAAAAATTTTAAACAGGAATGGACAGGAACTGCTACGTTCCTAGGCTGATCCAGTGTGAACATGTTACTAGTCTTCAATTTCAAGGTAGTTGGCAACTTTTTGGCAGGAATATTATTTATTTAATTAATTAGTGTGGAAAGAACTGTTTGGCTTGTTTTCCCACTCTACTTAGAATCAAGAGCTTTTCTCCATTGGATGCTCCATCACTTCTTACATACCACTTTTGCAATCTACTCCTTTTAAGCTAATGCATTATGCTTTTCCTTCAATTTTGTGAACTAAGTTGAATTATGAGCAAACTAACTCTCTCTGACTCTCAGATGCTCTAAGCAGGTCCCATGGTTTTATTGCTAAGCCATTAAGAGACTCTTTTTTTCACTTAAAACTGCTCTGGACTGGGTTCTGGCCAGCAGCAGTTTCCCCAGCTCGTAAGTTTCATACTCTGCGTGGAAGAAAGCCTCCAAATAAGCATTAGCCCTCCCCTCTGGGAGCCCCACAGTCCATCAGTTTTGAACACAACAGCCTGATCAGCAGAGATTGTCAGATACATTGGGACACTCCATCAATTTAATGTGGAGACAGAATCCCCTTTGGGAGGTACCTGGTGCTGGTGTGGGGGAGAATTATGGAGACCAGATTTTTGTTGGACTTGATGATCTTAGAGGTCATCTTCCAACCCACATGATTTTATGATTCTGTGAAAACCTAAAAAAACCCAACCATGTAGTGAATTTATTCCTCTCTGCTGAGGGTATGGGAGGGTCTTTTTTTGAAGAGTTATCTCATTCCTAATGGGCACCAGGAGCAGAGGGGAGTGCTCGGAGCGTAGGCACAGCAAGCAGAAGGAAATCATTATGTTGAGTTTTTTTCTTATCAGTTCTGCAACTTAAAACTACCCTGAAGAGACGTGTTTCGACAGAACTCTTCACACTTCCAAACAAAAGAGCTTTTCTCTCTTCCTCCCCCCTCATCCTCCCCCTAGTTTGGATCTACGGCTGGAGAAAAATGATTGCAGGCATTGTCTGGCAACAGCAACCGCAGAGTCTCTTCTGGAAACATGTTGGGTCAGGTTCATGAGCGCGCACAGAAAGAAAGAGAGAAAGGGGGGAAAAAAGCTCCCTGGCCAGATAAATAACTCACTTTTGGAAGATGCTGCACCAGTGTTCCTGCTGTTCTGTAACAGCCTCAGCCAAGATCCAGCTATGTCAGTTGTTTAGTCATTGGTACTGGGAGAGGTGATATGCTAACTAAAGTATGCAGTAATAAGCATTTAAAATGTGATTTATTAGTTTTTCAGTAAATACAGGGAAGATACTAGTGACTGATTTTCTGCTTTTAATGTAATTCATGTTGTGAACATGAAAATTAGCAGAGGAATAATTACTCAGCAGCTGGATCTTCTCACTGACCCTGTGCATGTTTGCATTTAAACAAAAGAAACTAAATTTCTGCCCATGCATTGCTGAAAAAAAAACTTCATAATTTTGTCTGTGTATCATGACAAAAGGGTTTAATGTAACCTAGGGAAATAATTTGAGTATAAAATGGGGAGCTGATTAGAACAGTAAAATAATCAGATGGTAAAAGGAGCAAATACAGTGTAACGGCTAAAAGCCCAGGAGTGGGAATCAGGCCAGCTGGGGTTCTGCTTCCATTCAAGCATGCTGTGCAACTCTGAGTAAGTCAATAAACCTTGCAGTGCTTCAGTTTGACCATCTGTAGAATGGAAATAATAAAAATATTATTCCCTGTCTCCCCAAACTGCAGTGAGGCATTGAGATGAGTATTGAGTCAGAGTGCTGTGAGTTGAGAAAAGACAGATTTAAACTTTCCCAAAGTTCAGAAGTTTGCATCCCGTTCATTTCTGTTTGGGAGGCTCAACTTCACCTTTGCAATTGTAAATCTGTTCTCCTCCCACCTCTGTAGCTGGTAGGCGTCTGTTGGCCTAATGTGACAAGATGCATTTATGTCCACAACATTATGAGTCAGAGATGTGTGTTACCCTTTGGGAACTGTGGCAAAAAGAAAAAGAGTGCACAATTGAGGATGAAAAATTGAAGCACATGGGAGTAGTAGTTAAATTCTTTACATATTTCAGAGATCTCTCTCTAAAACAATGCACTCAAGACCCAAATCTCATTAGCCCATGCTATATACTTTTAAGTACAACCGCATCTTTCTTCTTTGGATTGTTCTGCAGCTCTGAGACCGGGTGTGCTCTAGAGCCCAGGCATCGCCAAGATATATCTTTGTGCCTATCCCTCGGCACCCTGAGAAATACCATAGAAGTGGATGAGGAATATTCTCAGTGTACATAGTTGCTCGCAGCCATAAGTCTTGGTTAGGGCTGAAGTGTATGTAGCAAAGGGACAGTTGGGACACATGAAATACTACGCAAGTTAGCCTTGCTAAATTAGCTTTGAATTGTTTCTAGCTATAAATTGTTTTTCCTGCGAAATTTCATATCTGATTCTGGGTTGTAGCTAGAAACAGAAGTGCTGAAATACAAATCCAGGCTTCCTGGTGTATTCAGCTCAACGTTGGAGTCTCCAGAGGTTGAGATAAGTTCCAGAGATTATTCCAATGGTTTGTTTGCTTGTTGAAAGTAATTTCCAGATCTCTGAGTAGTTCAGAAGGTGAAACAATCAATTAAATACGCTCATGTTCACATACACATGCACAAAATATCCCCAAGGTGGTTAATGGGGCAAAATGTTTAAAAGACACCAGGAGCCCAGTTCAGTAAAGCTGCAGACTCCAGCCGTCTGGGCATCTAATCTCTTCAGAGGCTACAACTGGAACTTCCCACATCTTTTGTATCTTACATGCAAGCCAAATAACAAGCAAAAGAGCAGCACAGTTAATATGTCTGAGTAAAATGTACATTTTCTATAATATAAATTCTTTCATTTTGCACTCCAAAGTAATTGTACAAATAAATATACACATGCAAAGTATTTTCCTTTTTCCTGTGTTTGGTTGGCAGTGGTGTTTTGTTGTTTTTTTTTTAACATAGCCCTCACTAAAAGTCAGCCATATGGGAAGGGCTTACAGTGTGTTGTAAACAGCAGGTTCAAGTCAAGGCTAAACCAGTCCTCTCGCTCCAGCCAAAGCCACAGGGTGCTTGCAACTCCAATCTATTGCAATATTGGAAGCAAACTACTGTGCAGTAAATTGTAAAGATTGTTTTTTCATGTTGCTACTCTTACATGAATTCATTTTCTTTCAAATACAAAATGGGGTGAAAAATCTGAGACAAAACAAAAGAAGAAAGGAAAAATCTTTTCAGTTACAGAATGAACTTTCTCGTGGTCTTAAGCTGACAATGCTGCAGAATGGTGAATGTAAACAAATTTTAAACTACTAAACTGAGATGATTTTTTTGCATGCTCTAAAATTCTTTATTTCTTGATATGTATTTTATTTTACATTTGGCAAGATGGCAGCTGAGTTCTGAAAATCGTCTTGGTTTATATGCCTCAAAGCAATTTTAAAGTTCTGAAGTGCCTTTAAGGAAAAAAAAAAAAAAAGTATTTTTTTTCTAACACTATGAGCTTTAATCCTGGTCTGTACATGAAGATTCTGTAACACTCAGTAGAATCTTTGGGAATTCTCCATGTACTGAGTTTCCCATGAAGTTCTGAAAGCAGAGTTTTGCCTTTCTTATCTGTCAAATGATTGAATACCTTTTTTTCTTTTTTTTTAAAGTTTTTAAAGCAGTGGGAGTTTAACACCCAGTCATCTGAGTGCCACTGAAGTTGGGAAATATTAAGGCACGTGGTTTACTCAAAGACATTATCTTTTCTGCTTTAAATTGAGAAAACTATCATCCCATTGATTGTTTTTCAATGTATGTCATGGTCACTGACAGAGCTCCATGCATCCTGTGTATTACAGTGGCAGGACTCCAAGGCAGTATTTGGCTATCAGTTTATTCACTAGATTTTTCATTCAAAATCCCTCTTGAGCTTTTCAGTATGGCTCAAATAAATTATTAGTTGGCTTAGAGTGCTGGCTGTAAATGTTTGAGCCTTTATTTAAGCATTAAAAAAGGCCTGGGAACTATTTCAGGGAAAGTATTATTAACAAATTCTGTGTGATAAAAGTCTACTATTTGTTTTGGTTTTCAACCAGGATTTTTTATTTTGGGGGAAAGGCAGGGAGGAGGTTGGTGGCAAGGGGAACTCTTCATACAGGAACAGTATCATAATTACATAGAGAAGAGAGCATGCCTAGGAAACAGGATTTTAAAAATTATATGTAAATCTTAAAGGTTTCTATGGCCAAAGAGGGACATCCTTGTAGATGGCAAAGGAGGGTCTCCAGCAGCCAGGTCAGCAGCCTGGTACAGGAGTCCTGTTGGAAGCAGAGGCTAAGGTTTCACTAAGAAAGCGTCTCAGACAGCAGGCACACCCTTGATTTCCAGGAGATCAGGTGTTACCTTATTAACTCCTTGAATACAAATCAAGGTGCGAGCATTCCTGAGAAGCGGACAGAACATGCTGGACCCCGAGCAAGATGCCTTCAAAGGGCGCTGCCCCTCCATGTTTTCCAGAATTATCTTGTGCAGCTGGATTTTCCAAGCAGTAATCCTCGATATCTTTCTTTTCTGTGTTAAATTCCCTCTACAGAGTGTTTCTGGTCTTGTCAGGAGCAGCTGTGAGTCTCCATTGGTATCTGCGTCACAGAGCGTGGCGTTTTCCCATGCAGCTTACAGATCTCACTGCCTTTCTTCTGGAGTGGGGATGTTCTTCATGAACCCAAGTCTGTTACAGTCCTCAAGAGACATTCAGGGCTAAGATTTTTGATCCATGTCTCATAAAACCACATGACCAGCTCTTACTGTTTACTTTCCCCTCTGTATTTTCCCTGCTAATCCGATCAACATGTACAGGCTGGCTTAACAAATTGGGCTATAGGATCAAGATGGTTTCTCGTATCATGAAAACTGAGTAACACCAGAGATTAATGGAAAATTTTCACCTCTAATCATTAGATGGATTTATATTTTCCCTCCGTTTCTATAACTAAAAGTCTTGGAAACACTTTTTTAATCAAAATTTGAAAAAGTAGACTAGCATTGACACTAATTGACTGTTCAGATTGAAGCACCTCCAGGTGCCCTGACCTGAATGCTCCTGAGGCTAATCCCAAAGTAAGTATATTGTTGATAAAAAATAATTATTCTTGACTGCACTTCTGTTGCTTTGAAAGTCAATGGCAAAGGTCTCGCTGGATTTAGAGGAACTCCATCCTATCATATTTTCACACAGTGATCCCAACACGCAGTCTGCTTTGTAAGATTCCCAGGCAGAACATGCTACCTCTTCACCTTGAGCAAAGCTGGAGATGGAAAGGTGCACTTCAACCGTCCAAAAAACATACATAAGTTTTTGGCAAAAAACCAGACGAAAATGGTTTGTCTCTCCAGGGATTTCTATTGGAAAGCACTAGTTAGAGACATTTAGAGAAACAGGAAATTCTGCAGTTTTGTAAATTATTTTAAAATTGACAGCCCTCCTGGCAGGCTGTTCTTCTGAGGCCTCTCCAAAGTGCTTCCCCAGTGTGCAGGCACATGGGTCAACATCTCAGGAGGGCAAGCTGGTGGCAAGTAAGGACTGAGAAATGAATGGGTTTTGTCATGGAGAGGAGATTTTATTTAAAAAAAAAAAAGTGAAGTCCTAAATGCCTTATTTTAGATAGAGCTGGCAAAGATCAGCCTTTCTGGGAAAAAAGTAGAAGCTCCATTAGAAAACTCTGTGTTGTCTTATGTGAAGATCACTTGGATAACGTTTTCTGTCAAACATTCTTGGAATAATCCATTTATACTTTTTCATTGTGATCAGCACTTTAATCCAAGACCACTGAAATGCTGTACTTAGTCTGTTTTGTTGTCTTTTTATTACTCTTAGCCCCTGTGAAATAGTGATAGAGTTTTTACTTTTTAATTAAATGTTCCAGTGCCATCAGCATTTGTTATTAATCTAAAGCCATTTATGTATTTCCAATTTAAAATAGTTTGCAATTTCCACTCCTTGAAATATCTCAACATTTTGAGAGGTTAAAAAAATATGATATGCAATAATTTCCCATAAAACAGAAATTCTATTTTCTGACTAAGGCCTGTAATGACAGTCCTTTTTTCCTTTGAAGTAACCAAAACTGCGGTGTTGAAGCCAAGTAGTGGAGGAAAGTTTGTCTCCCACGTACATGTATTTTGGGACTTAATATCCATACACACCTGTAGTTCTTGGGCAATGGGAGTGCATCAGAGCCTCAACAAAACATTGACCATTGTAAGACTCTGTTTTAGCTGTGTGCATATTTAACCATCTGAACTGAAGTTTTCCATTTTGGGCATCTGAAACTAAAATTTTGGGGAATGCTTTAGCTGAAAAGCTTCAGCCGCTCCAAGAAGAAAGACAGAAAGAGACACATAATTTTGCACATATTATTGTGATTATTTTTAAACCTATTAAGTGTTTTGTAGTGCTCTCCTATATCTGTGCTTTGGAATGAACACTTGAAATTCATCTGGAAGTTGTCCTAATATCAGGTACATTTATTCTTTCTAATAAAAAATGCCCAAACAAACCAACCAACAACAAAACAAAGCCTTAACTTTTTATTTTGCTGAAGTAAGAGGCTCTAAAATCACAAAATCTAAAATTAGGTTTGGGGGACAGCGGATGGGTAGGTGCTGATTGGCTGTCTCTGGTAACCAGTGTCAGAACATGAGGAAATGGAATGCAGCTGCATCAGGGCAAGTTCAAGGGACATTAGGAAAAGGTTCTTCACCCAGAAGATGGTTGGGCACTGGAACAGGCTCCCCAGCTAAGTGGTCACAGCAGCAAGCCTGACAGAGTTGAAGGAGCATCTGGATGGCGCTCTTAGTCATATCATTTAGTTTTAAGCAGCCCTGCAACAAACAAGGAGTTGGACTCAAGGATTCTTATGGATCCCTTCCAACTTGAGAAATTCAATTATTCTGAGTACCAGTTTAAAAAATAAATAGAGCTAGTTGATTTTCAGGAGGAAGCTACTTCTGACGTAGAAAACTACTTGGTTTTTTTAGAAGACAAAAGTCTTCTTAAGGCAAAGTAGTGTAATAATTCTTTACTAAAACATTTATAACTACTCTTTTTTTCCTTTTCTTTTTTTTTTTTGGTAAGAATGTGTGAACTGCAGGTCAGATGTTTAGAGAAATCCCTTAAGTGATTATTTACTTTTTTCCTGAAGCATGGCACAGTTTGTTGTTTCTGTGGCTGCTTGCACAGAGGACTCTGCAAAGAAATAGCAGAACCCAGACTTCCTTCACAAAATAGGAAATCAAAATAGGAGACTTTATTTTATAAATTGGGTTTTTGTAAGGCTTTGAGTAACAAGTTCACAAGTAACTATTGCTACGTGAGCATATATATTCTTGCAAGAGGTTAGAGGTGTGTTGCTCCCCTCCTGTGCTTAGACCCTGTGTGGCCAAAAGCTGAACACAGCTCTGAGATCTCAGCTTCTAAATACAGACTTAAGTAGACTTGTAGTTAGTATATAAAGGGTTAAAGACGGAAGATGAAGTTGATTTGAACTGGAAAACATTGCTTCAATGCCTAGCTTTTGCCCCAGATATTTTATGTGTGAGCACAGGAAAGACATTTAATCCCTCCATATCTCGGATGAATATGTATAAAACAGGAATGAAAATACAATCTTTATCCCATCCCGTGTTTTTATCTCATCTCTTTAGATCATGCATTTTTCAAGTCAAGGGCTATTTCTCTCTCTCCGTGTGGATCTCAGACAAGGCCCTTAAGTGCTATTAGTGTGCAGTAGTGGTAGTAGTAATAATGCTAATAACAACAACAACAACTGCATATGGAGTTCAAATTCTGACAGACAGCTCTGAGCCATTACACATTCAGGAGAATGAAACACAGCCGAGCCCAGGACGACTATTTTCATCAGAGACAAAGGTTAACAGTTTGGCAGGCTGACCAAATTTGGTGTTATGTAAGCTAGGCTTCGCAGCTTCAAACCATGGGTTTATTTATGTTTTGGGGTGTTTTCCTTGCATTTCCATAGGGTTTGGTCTGTGACTGGCACTGTTTCAGAGCTGGCTCACTGTGGGTTCTACCCTGTTGCAAATGACATTTGGAAATCTGAAAAGAAGGTTTCTTTAATTAACTGAAAACCAGAGCCCATAGTCTACTTGATATGAAAAATAGACCAAATTATAGTGGTATTCATAGCCTGCTGGAATGGTTGGTTGTTTTGGAAAAAAACTGTTTTTAAAGGAGGCTTGCCAAGAAACTTCTCTCAGGAAATGATAAATGGCAGTTTGGAGATTTGAGTGGCCTGTGCTGTATGTATGTGCCTTGGTAACTGCTGACTCAATCCTGTGTGCTCCTGATGGCTCCCAGATTCACAGTAAGGGAATTTACAGTCCTGATTCACAAACTCATTACTGTCCTGCAGTTCAGGACTTTTACACATGGCCTCAGGATTGTTTTATCTGAAAACAATGCAAACACATTTCTTTAAATTACACTTCAGATAACCTTTTGAGTTTCATTACTTTTACATTATAAAAGCCTTGTGATTTCTTTTCCAAAACTATAGTTTCTCTGTATATACCCTGCCAGGTTTGATGTTTTCTGTTTTGGTTGAATTTTTTTTTCTTTTTAATCATATGTTTTCTGTGAAGCTGTGAAATTTTAAGAGATTTAAATAACAGAATAGTGAAGACTTGGCAAGAATTTGCACGATAGGGTTGGGTTTTAAAAAGTAAAAGAAAAGACTGTGCCCGTGCACTGATGAAAGGTCTGCTTTATACAATGCACCATTTAGTCATAGGAGTTCCTTGCAGCGATATGTGTCATTTATTATATTCTGTTACTATAGGGGATATGTTTTGTGCAAGTGGACAAGGCTCTGGAGTGTGCTCTTCTGAGTGCTAACAGCAATCCGTGTTTTCAGGCCATTTATATTACCTTAATCCCATTGACATCAATAAGTTCACTCCTCATTTACTCTGGGGTAAAAGAGAAGCAAACCGGGACTATTGTATATTTAGGCGACATTGTTGCAAAACATGTCCCATTCCTGAGTCACAGTGGAGGGAGAGAGAGGTTCATGCAGTACACAGAGCTCAAGGGATTAT
Organism: Pseudotriccus pelzelni; assembly: GCA_035584735.1. Taxonomy (NCBI): domain Eukaryota; kingdom Metazoa; phylum Chordata; class Aves; order Passeriformes; family Tyrannidae; genus Pseudotriccus; species Pseudotriccus pelzelni. The sequence continues at coordinate 15,026,566 of JAWMRA010000161.1, read as the reverse complement.
TGTTTTTCTAATGTTGCCTAATGAATCTGACTGAAAAGGGTCACACAAATGGTAGAAAAAATTTGCATCTAGATGTCCATGAAAATTTATACCGTCTGCTTGCAAATTACAAAATGAAGTACAGATTAAAGAGTTTGGAGATAATTTCACAGAAAATGTGTTGATTCATTGCCTTTATCAAGTTCCTAGGCACCTTAGGAAGAATTTGTGTATTTGGTCATTTGCATCCTTGAAAACCTTTTTAGCATTCACATAGAAGGCAGTTGTGAAAATGCCAAATACTTCAAGGATCTCTTCTCTACCCTGGCTCCATTGTTCTTCTGCCTGTGCTCCTGTTCTTTGCTGTTTCTGAACAAGTTTTGCTCCCCTTTTGCTTACCCCGTGTATGGCACTGTGGTGCAGAGCAGCTGTAAACACCTGGATGGAGAACCCTGCCCACACCATCACTGCCCCTCGCCTTTGGTAGATGGTGTTACTTTTATGCTGAGGACAGCATGACACCTTGGAGTGTGTTTAGTTGAAGGCAGCACCTACCTAAAGTAACCTTCTGCACTGTGATTTCCCACTGAGAAACCTGCTGACAGGTTTTACAAGCAGTGATTAGCAGAAGAGAAATGTGAAATGCAGTTATCTCTGCCCCCTCTGAGCACTTAGATGCTGATTTTCAGATCATATACCATGAATTCTTCAAGTTTGGCCTACTGAGATGAGGGAAGTACCAGCACTGATTAGCATCAGTGTGAGCAGGGACCATCTGGGAAGAACTGAAAAATTTAGGTGCATAAATAGCACATATGAAGCACAAAGGAAATAAAATTAAATTATTTCACATTTCTCACATTCTGTCAAGCTTTGCTGGGTCCGGTATTGGTATACAAGAGATGGGGAAAATTATCATTTACATGAAAGTCAGAAAAATCAGAGAATTGATAAAAATAGTGCTAAACTTCAGATTTCAACAACAGTTTCCGATTACTTTCTTCTTTTTCTCTATTCATTGAATATTCTGGTCTCTTTTCTTGTGGCCAAGCAATGGAGTATCATGGTCTTTCACCTTTAGAGACTTCAGAGTGTGAATCTTTTTCCAGGATTGCCTAGTTTTTCAGCACTGGGTGACTGCTCTAGAAATATAATGACATCTGTCTCCTGGGGTGGCTGATTTAAAACCTTTGCCATGAGCAATGACCCCTGAGTGAGTGAAGTGTGTAATTAGTACAGGTGTTCACTCTTCTAACAAAAGCATTTTAGGGCTCAGGGGACAGTCTGCAAAGATTGAATTGATGTCATTTTCTACACCGGGCAAGCTGCTTTGTCCAGCAGGGATATATGAGCTTTATTAATTAATATAATGAGCATTATTTATAATTATAAATAGATTATAATTACAATACATAAGGAGAGAAACCTCATTTTGACCTCTTGTATTGTGCTTTCACTGTTATGCAAGTTTATAGACTATGTGTTTCACATATCCTTCAATCCAAATGGATATCCATGGATCTTCCTCAGTGAATAACTCACCGGGGTCGAGGCCACTCAGACAGTAAGAGAAGCGTTGAGCATCTTGCAGCATGGTGTTGCAAAAAAGTTTGACAGCATTTGATTTGTGTGAAATATTTATATAGAAATGGTTCCCTGGAAAATGACATTTATTTCTATGTGTTAGTTGTATTGGAGAAACCCTGTGATTTAAACAAACTTATGCTTTAGCCAGAGGCTTGTTTTGCTATTGTACTAGATTCTCTGTTGTGCAGCAGCAGGGGAAAAAAGACAAAGAATCAAGATAAAGTTGTATTTGTGATGATGTGTCTGTATGTCTGCACATCATCTGCAGGCTGTGGATTTATTAGTTTTTAAGTCAGTAGAACTGTTATATAAATAATGCACATCAGAGCTGATCACACATCGTCTACTCACTTGCATGTGTACACTGTGAGTACTAACTGAGCCAGAGAGGAGTAAGTGCAACCATATCTCCTCTGTCCTCTCTGTAAATCAGCTTTTAAAAGCCAGTGTCAGACATTTATGTCATCATGACAGTCCATGTCCCATTTAAAAGATGCATTGCTGTGTTATTGTGGGGTTTCTAGCTGGTGTGGGTGCAGTTCCTGACCCAGACATCATTTTCTGCAGGACTTGAGGCATTCAAGTTCATTTCATTTTCTGTTGTTTCCATTTCCTCAGCAATGAGTAGTGGGTATGATAAAGCATTTTGAAGCTTGGAGGCCAAAAAAGAAAACAGAAGCACTTGGTATTTTTATAGGTTTTTTTATTCCCATTGCTGTTCTGTATTTATCTTCAGGTTTAGATTAGATATTAGGAAGAAATTCTTTACTCTGAGAGTGCTGAAACACTGAAACTGGTTGCCCAGAGAAGTTGTGGGTGCGCCATCACTGTCAGTGTTCAAGGCAAGGCTTGATGGGGCTCTGAGCAACCTGGTCTCATGAAAGGTGTTCCTGCCAGTGACAAGGGGCTTGGAACTTGATGATCCTGAGGGCCCCTTCCAACCTAAACCATTCTATGAGTCTATGAATATATAAATCAGCAATGGAGGTATTATAAGCAGGAGCAACCTGAAAGGAGCTGTGATGCTTGAGACTGAATTAAATTCCTTTCACATTTCAGAGCAGATGTGTCAAAGCTAAAGTTGTTAGTCAAATCATATAAAGCCATCCATGAAAATGGATGAAAAAAATCTTACGTTAATTCTGAATTATGTTAGTATTTTAATCTGTAAAGTCCTTAGTAGGTACTATCTGACAACCTTTTTCCAAAGGTTGCATGACTAGGGGTAAATTAATTTCTCCAAAGTAGCTGATTACTCTCTCTGTTGCACTGGGGGAGCAGTACTACCTAAAAACAGAGATTAGCAGCAGAAAGAAAATAAATAGCTCCATATTAACCTGTTTCACTCATTCAAGGATAATATGCAAAGGGAAAGTAAGAAGTGCCTGCAGCTAAACCAGTTTGTGTGGTGATACTGGCATGGTCTGGCCTCTGTGAACACAAGTGATCAATCCCCAGGAGGAGCAGACTGCAGCTTGCTTCAGACACAGAGTGCTGATTCTCTGGTGTTCCCTTCCTGGAGTGCCACTGTCAATGAAGTCCTTCCTGACTGATGCCCAAAGCAAACTTGGCCCCTCTGTGGAGGACCATCCTTTAGATGACAATCTGAGTGATGTCTCTCATTACTTGCAGCCACTGAAGATCCCATAGCAGTCTTAGGCTGTCTCAAACAGTGTTCAGTAGCTTCTTTCCGCCACCTTGATGTTCTCCTCTGCTTTCATTATGTCACTGCTCTTTGTTCCTGCCTGTAAATGCTGTGGAGTGTTACCCTGTGCTGTGAAACAGATGCTGCCTCCCATCAAAGAGAAGCTTTATTTTGTTATTTATTTAACAGGGGTTAGTGCAGCCCGTAGTGGCAGGGACTTAACGGGAGAGAGCCAGCTACATATTCGTGCTCCGCCTTTGTGCAATTGATAACAGTTCTAGTAGGAGGTGGGAATGGAGAAGGGAAATGTCACAAAGCTTTATGTGCAAGACTGTCACCACCTCTGCCTGAAGGATCTTGCAGCATTTCATCATGTCTAGACTGTATGTACCGTGTGATCTCGTGTAGTAGCCTCCTCTATCATAGTATAATATTACAAAGCCCGAAGCCTTTTTGTTTTGAGCAGTAACGATCATCATTATCTTCGGAATGAGCAATTCAGGCTACTGCCTATGAACCAGAGGAATAAGAGCTGGATGCACAGCTAACATCTGGAGCTGGGCAGATCATTTAGTCTTCAAGCCTGTCATGATGATTAATCAGCTAGGAAAGACTGTGAGCCTTTTGCTTCCACCACTGAACAGTTGCTTACGCTGCCAAGAGATCCTCTTTTGAGTCACAGTTTACCAGTCCAAACAAATGCCCAGCCTGGCTATATTCCTAGAAGACGTTACTGACAAAGAAAAGCAGTAAGAATTTTTTGTTATCTTCGTCATCCATTAAATTTTTCAAACATATTATTTTATTAGAAACATTTGCTTACATTTGAAGACATTATAGCTTAAAATGTTATGGAAAAGAGCCTTAAGAGTTTTAACTGACTCAAAACCAGAGGGAAACCTGCAATGGAAGCAATTCGGAAAGTTAACCCACGCAGAACTTGTTACCAGTAGCAGCCAAATGATCTGTCTCTTAGTTTTCAAAAATGAATGAAGCCTTCAAAGTGTTCGGAAATTGGCTTAAAGCCATAAGGTGGTATTTAAGCAGAAAAAGAAAAACAGATATCAGTCTTTAAAATCTAGTTTCTGAGACCTTGGTGTACACAGAAGACCTGTTTTCAAGGTTTCCTCTGCAATAATATTAGTTAAAAGTTAACTCTGGAAATTGAAGCTGATATTCAGCATAGCAGATTGGCTTCAGAAATTGAAATTTAAAGAAAAATGTCCAAAACTACAAAATGCATTACAAAATAATCACTTCATTTCACCCGAATTCAACTGGCAATGCTGCTGAACTCCTGCAGGCATGGTAATGACTTTGTATGACCCATGAAATTTGACTGAAAACCCTTCTTCATTAGCAGTTGGTTGCCTTTGTTGTAGCTTTGCTTCTGGTATCCATAAGATCTCCTCGTTTGCCTTTATGAATAACACCATGACAGCCAACAAGTGGTTTCTTTTCCTTTTAAACATGAGTTTCTGACGGTAAATATATTACATTCTGGTTCACTCATTGGTTATTTGCCGGCTTGTGATTGATTGTATGTGCCTGCACTTCTTGAAGTGGTCAGTAAATGAATGAAATGTGGTTTTGGGATGTCCAAGGCAAGTTGATTTTAGAGGGTGCAGAGCACCTGCATGTTCTCTGGATTTCAGTGGGTTTTGCTAGGTGCTTACATTTCTACAAAATGGAAGTGGTTTTATTTTTAGAGTATTCTGAAGGAGATATTTCCAAGGATATGATTTCAGCAGAATTGAATGGCGGTTGGAAAGGCTAGGGGAGCAGAGTAGGCTCACAGACTTTTTATCACCACTAAATTTCACCTCTGATCCCTGTGCAGCCCCTGGGAATGAAAAGTGCCTTTGGAATTGTGTGTGGTTTTCTTTCGTTCCACTGAGCTTTCCCACTGAAATTTTCTGTCTTGCATCTGTGTCTTTGTAAAGCTTAATGCAACGGCAAAACAAGAGGCCACCTCCTTTTTGAGGAGCAGAGTCAAGCGTACAAGAACACAGCCCTGGTTTTGTGCGTTCAAAATGGGTGCAAACTTGCCACCTTATTTATCACCAGGATTTCTAACCTTCCAATGCCATGGCCCATAAATGACTTCTCCATAATAATATTTATCAAAGTATTTCTGGTCTAATTATTCATGCTGAGCTTGTTATCAAAAAATTTCTCTTGAAAGAATCTTTTTAAACATTTTTCTTTTGAAAACAAATTCATGACCACATCAAACAGAGATTCATGTTGCCGTTAGTTTAATTACCAGCAGCCCTCAGGGAATCTCAAAACTCACTGTTGTTATAATTGCTTCTCTCCTTTTCTCTCCCCCACTCTTTTTACTCTTCCATTTTTGATTGCTGCAGAAGTCATCGTATGGTTATTAATTTTTTTAACTGATTTTAGGTACAAAAGAGTTTATGTCCATTTTTGCCCATATAGTAACTATCAAATCGTAAATAATTAGTAGATAATGGATGCTAAAAAAGAAACTGCACAAAGAACTTTTTTTTGAAAAATAATTGAAGTTATGCTAGTTTTTAACTTTTTAAGGAAACAGACAGGTAAGTGCCCTTCCCTGTGCCATGCCACAAGGTCAGATCCATAACCTGTGGATGTGCCTCACTTTTTATTCCAACCATAAAGCCTACTGCACGTTCTCTGGCTTTATTCCCTTTGAAAAGCAGTATGGATGCCTCATTTGGGCGAAGTGTGAAACATAAAATAAGCAATACTGACCTAACTCGACATGATACATGGCATATTTGCTTTAAAAAAGAGCAGCAGCCTCAAATCTGTTTTGAATTAGGAGAAGTGTTTGAGAGAAAGAAAGGAAAAAGGGAACCATTTCGTAGCAGGCATCTGAAAAATAACAGCTTGGAGGAAGGAGGAAAAATTGTCAGGCAAAACCTAACAGTTAAAGCTGAAAAATGTATTTCTAACACGGGGGATTAGGAGTGTATATCTTATACTTTGGGGTTTTTTTTTTAAATAAAATCTTGGCAACTTAAGTGCATACTATGATGATCCAGAATGAGAACAGCTACTCAATGGTGAAATTATCAGCAGTACTCCGGTAAGAAGTTATTAGTCATAGTCCCAGTATCATACAAGAGCCAGAGCCAAAGATTCAAGAAGCAAAACATTCCCCTTTGGAGAGAGGTCAAGATTAGTCACTTTTGTTTTCTTTAATGGGGAAGTGAGAGGAGGGGGTTGGGAGGATTTGGGCTTTGTTTTGCTGTGGAGAAGAGTTCTGGACGTATTTTTATGCCAGTTGGGTCTTCCATTCTTTTTTTTTAACCCTAAAGTGTTCCACACTGGGAACAGGAATCTACAGCTAGGAGAAATCTGCTATCTGATAGCCAGACTTCTGACAATGAAAATATGGAGTGATTTTCAGAGGCTGTACTGCTGCGATTAAGTCAGCAGAAAGAGTCCTCCAGAGGCAAGTACCACGGGTAGTTTTCTTCACATCTGTGGAGCTGAAGCATCTGAAATCTAAGGGCCTGTTAGTACACAGAAAGTCTGTCTTTCCTCTGCATGTGGGTGCTGGGATGTTCGACCATAAGGACCCAACACAGGAATGTTTTGCTAAACAAGAATGTGACTGAGAATGAGAAAGCAGTTTTCCAACCTTCTGTCTCAATAATAAAAACCAGGAGAGCACTGTGAAGTTGGTTTTTTTTTGAGATTGGAAGATGCTCCCAGGCCGGGTGAGGGAATATTTTTAAGGTTTTGTTAGAGCCCCTCATCCAAGCTGAAGTTAAGGATGTTCAGTGTGTTTGAAGGTGGGCTAACTTTACCGCCTCGGTTTCCCCCACGTTGTGCTGGCAGTAACGGTACTTATCTGCTCTGGTGTTCTGATGTACGGGTGCATCCGAGCTCACAGACTGCTTTGATACGATGCACTAATCACAGAATATCCTGAGTTGGAAGGGACCCACAGGGATCATCAGAGTCCAACTCCTGGCCCTGTACATGACTGCCATTTATTCTGGAACTCTGTACAAACTCTTGCACAAAGATAAGGGGCTTTTTTCCCCTGATTTCTTTGATCAATATTTCCCCTGTATTTCTTGTTCCCTCAAACCTGTTTCACATGCTCCATAAGACTGGATTTCAGTTTAAGCAGAATTTGGGAAGCTGTTTATGATGATGATGATAGATGGATATCCAGTGATTTTTGCAGATACATTAACTGCTAATACTTTTGGTATCACTGACTTACTTGTGAAGAAAGAATCCCTTTCTTCTTGCCAACTTGTTATTTTTAAATAGAGAGGGAAAACAGTTGTGTCTGGTCAAAGACATACTATTTCCTGAAGGTGGGGTTATAGTAAATGAAGATAAGCAAATTCTTGAAAAAAAATCAGAGTATTCAGTTAATAGGATAGGGGCATTTTATCATCTTTAGTAATTTCTGATTAAATGTTATATTTAGAGACAAAACCCTCAACTTCACCTTCCTGGCTTCATGCAAAGAGTGAAAAACCTTCCAAGCTCCCTTGTTGACCTACTGATACACTGCTAATTTGGAGGAAAGTGTTAAAAAAATAAATATCTGACCTTTGTAATATTTTAGAGAAAAAATGCTGTATCCTGAGGCAGTGCTGGGCCAAAGACTGTAGATTTTGGACACTGTCCTAACTTGAAAATTTCCATGTGTTTTAAGTCTCGTCTAATTTATCTAAAACAAGAGTCAACCACAAATTTTAATTGCTTGGCTATAGCCTTCTGGATGCCAGATAGATCTGTGAGCACTGCACACATCTGAGTACTGTGAGGCCAGCAGGACTGGCCTGGGAGCCTGGGGAGTGATAAACAAGCAGAGGGACTTCGTGGTCCAAAACTACACCTAGAGCTAAAGAAAGGCTCTCAGAAAGAGCTGATTTCCAACAGTTTGGATGCTTTAAATAAGCCAGATATTTTTGCAAGTTGTTAATAACAGCAACAAAAGTGCTGTACTAAGACCAGTTTTCTCCTCTCCCTTCTCAAGTGACATCTGATTCCAGTCCCTGCTTCTTACCATCTCCTCCAGCCACATCCATCATGGTCCTCATTTCTGATTTGACTAGTAGCATTTTAGGTTATCCCTTTCCAACTTTTTTTACCCTCAGGTCTTTCTGAATCCTCTCCACTTCTAAAAGAATCATAGAATCATTGAGTGGCTTGGATTGGATGGGATCTTAAAGATCTTCTAGTTCAAAACCCCCTGCCATGGGCAGGAAAACCTTTCACTAGACCGGATTGCTCAGTGCCCCATCCAGCCTGGTCTTGGATATTGCCAGGGTTGGAGCATCCACAACTTCCCTGGGAGACCTCAGAGTTTCAGTGTCTCACAGGAATTTCTTTCTTATACCCCGCTTAAACTTCCCCTCTTTCAGTTTGACCCAGAAAAGAAAAAGACAAAAAGCACTTAAGCACTGTCCTAAAAGCTTTCCACCTGTTGAGGTCTTGTACTCTGTAACAGTCCCTGAGCAAATGTATTTAAGTCTCTGTAATTTAATTCTCCCGTTTGCCAGCAACCTACCAACCTCCTTGTTAGAAGGAGCGGGTTGTATTCATCTTACCTTGCTCCCACTAGTCAAGCAGCAAGTTATAGACAAATAATTTTTATGAAGGTACCTGTAAAAACCAAATCAACTTGTTTGTAACTTTTGATTTCTACTTATTCCTCATAGTTTTTAAGATCTTAAAGGAATTGTTCTCTTACATGAGCACAGCATCTGTTGTTGCCACTTGTTTCTTTGTAGGAAAAAATAGTAGTATTATAGAAGTGGTTTTTTACATTTTTGAGAAGTGTAAGAGAAATATTTTACTATAAAAATACAGAGCAAGATAAGAGCAACAACAGTGTCAGTTTATTGGAAAAACAGGATATTTTTAGTATTTCAAAGCAGAAATTGTCACTGATAGCTTTATGCAGGAGAGCTGATTTTAGAACTCAGGGTGTAGCAAGTGCCTTTCTTTCCAAAAATGCTTTTTCTCAGAAAGTAGTCCATTTTATTTGTCAGTTAAGACAGTGGTTACAGTGTTCATATAATATTTTCATTGACTAGAAAGAGGTTTGTCCATGCAACCTTCCAAACCTGTTGATTTTGTTCCTCAGAAGCTCTGCCTTTATGTTTTCCTAGCAATGAACAATCTTGTAGTAGAGTGTTTTCTCACTGGCTCCATTTTTTCTATCCTTTCCCGGCACACTGCATGCATAGTTTCTTCTTTGGCCAACTCTCAAGAGAAAGTACAGACAGTCTGGAGAATAGATCTTCCTTCATGCAGATTACAGTCTCCTACAAACACCTCAGTGAGGGGTATATAACCTTCTGCAAAACTGCTGCCTACTCTCTGGCAACAAAATAAACACATTGAAACCAGAAGTTTTGATAAGGAGTTTCACAAGAATCTGGGATCTTGGATATGGAAGGAAGACAAATTCCATGATTTTTGAAGAATCACGCACCTGAAGAAAGAAACTTTAATAATACTGAAATTGTTGATCTCTCCTGCCACTATTATAGTTATAGAGAAATATTTAAAATAAATTCTCTGTGAAGATTCCATTACCTATTCCTGACCTTCTCTAGAAACCACTCCTAACATCATACCTGTTCCTGTCCAGAGACCCCTCAAAAATAAAGCATTAACTTTTAGAAATATTGAAATACCAACATATGTATGGACTTAGCAAGAAGAGGAGCCAAGGAAGCTGCTCTCTGAAGCTTCCTCAAATATTCTGGAGACCCTAAACAGAAAGGATCCCACCAAAGACAAATGTGATTTATAACCACACCTTTTCTTGCAGAACAGGCTCTCTGTTCTTGAGTACCACTTAAGATACAGATACAGGATACTGATACAGTCCTTCATTCCTAACATCGCCATTAACATGTATCATGAGTTCTGAAATGTTTTTTGCCTTTCACCTTTTCTTCAGCTGAATGATTAGTGTGCCTCCAGATGATTTTGTTAACAGAAAGGACTTTTTTGTGTGTTCTTCTGAAATGTAAAGCTAGCTTATTACTGACTGTAGTAATGAATAGTGAACACATTCGAGATTCTATACAACATAGAGAGATGCACAAAGAAAACATCACTTTTTTCACTAGAAGTTCACTACACTGCAGAGCAATAGGGTCCTTTTTAACAGGTCACAGGTCACCAGGAGTGGTAAATACCCTAGTCATCTTCAGTTGCTTTGAAAAAGTGCCTTAAAAAGTCAGTTCACTTTGAGCTAAAAAGCAGCACCCTCAGGAATGAATGCTACTTGAGATAAGTCAGGGTAGCAGACCTGGGAGTCTAATGTTGGAAAAGCAGATGAAATTTGCCTTTATCACATTTTCATTCAGCCAAGTGTTGCTTGCATTCTGATTTCCCTCTTCTCCTTTAGCAGCTTCGTGCTTGGCTTTCTTTACTGAGAACAAGGACAGTCCCCTGAATCCCCTGAGTGGGCAACATGCTGATAAAAATTCTCTTGATTAAGGACAAATAATATTTTTAATCAGTCAACCATGTTAAGAACATAGAAACCACCATTCTGTCTAGAGGCATGATGATTTTTACCCTTTATATTTACTTTTAAAATCTCTGAGGATGAGAATGAAGGGCAGATGAGACAGCTTTAATCAACAGCATTAATCAACCTTGATCCCTCCAGATCATGGAGTAATACTTGGAATAACTTATTAATAATTTGTGGTCTTTGTGGCCTAAATTATGCCAAACTCCTAATTTTATCCTTCAGCTTTCCCACTGTCCTAAATAATCATGGCTGAAAATACTGTTTCTACTCAGTTCCATAATTGTCTTTGCCCTTTCCTGGTAAATTCCTAGAATAAGTTTTGGGAAAAGGTCTCCAAAGTGCTGGTCTTTAGTTCTTATTACAGAGGTGCTTAAAAGGGACCCTTCTCCAGGTGTCACTGGAACCACTCAGGCTTCTATGTTTTAGGTTGGTTTGGGGTTTTTTGTTTTGTTTTGTTTTGTTTTTAAAAACAAGGAAATGAATTCATTGTTACATATTATGTTAAGAATCATGTGATAAACTTGTTGTAAGTGCTTAAAATTACAGGGTATTTCAAATTAATATAATGTGAAAATCTGAGGAGTTTTGACAGATAAATATAATAGATAGATAATAATAATTGATAAATTATTTTGTTTTCTCAACAAGAACAGTCTATCTTGTTCAGTAGTACCTTCTGGAATGCCTTTGATACCTTTATAAAAGTTGATACCTTTACAAAAGCATGTCACTAAGGCTAAGGGAATTGTGATTGTTCAGCCTGGAAAAGAGAAGTCTTTGGGGTGACCTAATTACAGCCTTGCAGTACCTGAAGGGGCCTACAAGAAAGATGGAGAGAGACTATTATAACAACATGTAGTAATAGGACAAGGTGGAATGGCTTCAAAATGGAAGTAGATTTAGTTTAGATATTAGGGAAGAAATTCTGTACTGTGCTGGTGGTAAGACACTGGCACAGGTTGCCCAGAGAAACTGTGGATGCTCCATCCCTGGCAGTGTTAGAGTGTTGGGTGGGGCTCTGAACAACCTGGTCTAGTGAAAGGTGTCTCTGCCCATGGCAAGGGGTTGGAACTAGATGACCTTTAAGGTCTCTTCCAATCCAGGACATTCTGTGGTTCTGTGGTTTATATCCAGTTGTAGAGGACTGCTGCTCCTGAAAACATGACCTAAGAGAACTTTGTGGTTCACAGCAACTCCATCGTCACTGCTGGTCTATTGCCTGTGGTGTCAGAGTAGTCATGTGCCTCTGTGGCATTTCAGGGAGAGGAAAAATCTGTTCTGTGACAAAGCTACATTTCTTCATTATGTGCCGTTTAAGATTTGTTTGCTAACTTTTCAGTCTTTGTGAAGAGCTATTTGATTCGGATTTGGTTGGTGGTTGTTGTTGTTTTTTGTCTCAGTGCACTGCATGGATGGCATTTTATTTGTTTCCAAGAGCTATATTCAAAACTTGTTTAAATCTGCTTCTACCCATCTGTGCTCAATCTATGATCCTTGGATCTTTTTTAAAAAAAAAAACAAAACTACTTATCTCAGAGGATGGAAAAATCTTGTATTCCTGCAATATTTCAGTAAGAATTAGGTTTTAACTGTGGTGTGTAATTTCTGAAGTTTCAAACACTGCTTCCTCTCCCCAACAACTGTGAAATACAAAGGAAATTATTTGCATATAAAGAATCCGATCATCCAAACATCATGCTTCTAATGAAACATAAATCATCTACAAAGAGCTTACTTAGTTTTTCCTAAAGGAAACAAATCAGTCTAAGTCATTCTTCTGTGTAATTAACAATGTTTGTTGATTTAAGTACAGAGATCAGAGTTGTTCAAAGTAGTTAAGATTAGAGCAACATCAGCAGTTTTTCTGTTTTCTTTACTTTTATTCGTTCTGGCATTATGGCTAATTTCTAATCAAGTAAATATGTTTGAAAGCCTGATTCAGGGGAGAGGGTACACTTCTCTGTACTAAGTACATCAAGCTAGTTTAATAAAAAGGGTATTGCACACACTGACATTTTTCTAGTGGGTATAATTCTCTCTGCAGCAAACAGGCAAATGATGTATTTCAGGATGTGTGTTTGGATGACTACAGGCAGATTGGGCATGCTAATAAGCAAGGCTGTTCACCATCAGGCCTCTTATTCTTGTACATCAGAGGCCTGTGATGACAGTAGCAGATGCCTTCTGGTGGCTTTTACTTCTCTTTTTAAAATATCTCATACTCTAAGCAGATGCTCCTTTGGCAGAACTGAGGATGGGGGCCTGTCATCCCACTGCTGCCTCATTTGCAAATGTCATCTTTTCTGATGCTTATTAAGAAGCATACAAGGAGATCAATGTGCAGAAATCCAGACTGATCCTTCTCTTGCAATATCCAAAGAATATGTTACTATTTGGTGATTTGGTCCAAGACTGATACAGAGCCCAGTGATTGCCAAAAACTACCACTGACTTCAGCGTGTCCTGGGACAAGCCCTTCACAGCACAGAACCCCCAGGGAAATCACTTGCTTTATTGGAAAGCAAAAACTGATTAAACAACAATTAAACACAACCAGCTTTCTGGACCTCCCTCCACAAAAGCTGTGTGGCTTTAGAGCCCTACCCCAACAAGCAGGAAAATGGAAGACGAAGGTCTTTACTTTTAATCTCATATGGCTCAGCTCAAGAGCGATTAGCTTCTGCCTCTGCTTCTGTGGGCCTCCTGCACTCCACAGCTGCAGCAGCCAGACCTTGTTCCCTAGAAAAAAATTAGACAATAATCGCTGGGAATTTATTTCCCAGCAAGAATTTTCACTTCTCACTTCTCTCCAGTACTTCATCACCAAGATGCACAGCTGTTGAAGGACTATCCAGATCTCAGTCCAACCTACTGTCATGTTCAATAGCCCATCACTGTAAGAGTTTCATAAATGCACATTTTCCAGACATATCTCCAGTGTTTCCTCTGGTACTCCCAGCCGGGAATCACAAATTAAGGAATATATACATATAAAAAATCCCCTAGTTTGTTTAGAATAATTGGCAAAAAGATATTCCTTGTAGAAGAAAAACTTGTCCTTCAGACTCTGAAGATAGTTGTTTGTCTGCAGGCTTTCACTGCAGTCCTTCTAGCACAGCTGTCTCAGATCACAAATGATACCTGGGCAGTGGGGGATGCAGGAATGAGATATTTTTGCAGACTTCGCTACCACTGATTTGTACCGTCACACTTGGACCATCACAAGTTTGCCATCTGTGATGGGCACCATTTGGGCAAAATGTGCCTTTTTTTAAAGGAGTGAACAAATAGTGTTGAAATTAAAACCTGATGATCTGCTCAGTTTTCCATCTGTATTTCCTTCTAGAAATCTTGAACTTATGAGTTCTTCAGCTTCCTCTTTTCGTAGAATCTCATCTTTCAACAGCCATTTCCATCCAAAATTACTAGTGTTTCATGTACCATCTAGGGTGCTTTGCCTAATGTTTTCAAAACCAGCTGCAAAGTATAAATCTCTGGCACCTCATATTTTTAAATCACCGTATCTGCTTCTCTACCAGTTGTACAAAGTGTTCAAAAAAACCCACCATTTTCTCTGTGGTAGAAAAACATTTTAGTCTCTGCTGAAATCCTACAGGTTTGTTGATGTTCTGCTCAGCCTTACTGTCTTTTGTTATCCTGTGTGATACTTGGATGACAGCCAGGCACATATAAATTGCTCCCACTCGTGCTCTCTTTGGTGGTTTTATGTGCCTTTCACTGCTTTCTAGCAGATATTTTAGGCAACAATTTATTCCTATCACTTTTTTTTTCTGCTTGCGTTCTTTTCCCTTTTTAAAACGTACTAAATCTTTTTGCCTAGAATTTACTCTAAGTTTCAGAATCCCCGTGGATCAACGGGTCAGAGACTGCAATGGCAATATCGAGGCTTTCTTGTTAGGCTTGCAGAAGGGAGTGGGAGGCCATAAAGCAGAATCTTCCCAGTTTCAATGTTTTTGCCATGCCCAGGATCAGAGAGTGAGCAGGACTTTGAAGCTGGAAGTGCCTTTCTTCCCCTTAGGATATCTTGCTCAGTACATCGGAGTCAGCACAGAGAGGAGGGTTCCCATGCCAGAGAGAAGGTGATACAGGTTACTTCTTGACTGGAAGATGCAAGGAACCAGAGATCGAATCTGTGGTGTTCCTAGAAACGTTTAATTCTCAATTTTCCTCTGAATAACACGCCCAATAGCATCCATAACCTAACTTCTCTTAGGTATCTGATTTTTCATTACATTGTCTTCTAAAGATTAGAAGAAAGAGGGGAGAAAAACAAACAAACAAACAAAGAGTAATTAAATAATTTAAGGAAAATCTGTCTAAGGCAGAGGAAAATGAGCATTCTGGATTGAGGCCAAACACCTGAAGTCCCCTAGTTAAGAAATTAGTTTTCAGCCATCTTAGAATTCTTAGTTTCTGTCTTGATGGGGATCATGTCATTGATCATGACACAGTGAAAGCATAAAACTGAATCATGCCCCACTCCCAGCCCTTGCCACAGACCCCAGCTGCCATATGCTCTCAGCAGCAAAAATACCTATGGGCATTTAGTGGCCTGAGCTGGTAATTGGACCCAAATGTATCAAAGAACATCAGTCAGTCCCAAATGAGAGTTGATTAGATCACTGCAAGTCAAGCTGTTATTTACTAGAGCATATTGATATAACTAAGGCATATAAGCACAATAGAAGTTTGTCATGTTTTCAAAAAAAATGGACACTAATAACAAAAAACAAACAAACAAAACCCCAAGCAAAAAAACAACAACAAAAACACAGGAACTCAGTTCTGGGACTTAGTACTCTATTGCAGCACATCTCTTTAGAAGCTCATTTGTCATGTGTTCATCCAGGTATAAAATGAGTGTCAAAGCGCATACCAGAGGTTAGTATTAACAAGACTGTCCTCGTCCAACTCTGACCTGTTGCATTAAATTTCTAATTATCTGTTTGATGAACTGTGAATCTGTGGTATCTTCACAGAGGTTATTGTGATGCTAATTAAGAAAACTGTCATTTTCTTATTGCATGTGTATCACCTGGTTTGTTGCAATTTTCTCGCATGCTGCTACTGAACAAAGCTCCCCTCTGCCTTTGTAGGTTACACAAATGGACCAGAAACTGAACCTCATTACGGATATGTTGCATCATCTGGTTTCCCGTCAGCAGGGGGATCAGGGGAACAACAGATCATCTCAGAGAGGCAACAATGTCAGCTCGGATCTCTTCCTCCCTAACAACACTCTGCCGACTTATGAGCAACTGACAGTACCAAGAAGAAACGAAGATGACATATCCTGATGTGGTATAAGTCTGGGCTGGGTTCTCCCTGCCCTTCTCCTTTAAATGGGACTGAATGGTGAGAACCTGGAAGAAATTAAGCCCATCAGCCAACCAAGAAAGCACGTGACTACTGCATCTCTACCAATAGTCCCAAATATGCGTCTCTAAAGTTGCTCATAGTAGCCAAAGGATTGTCAGGCTGTCTTCCACCAGAGAAAACTTCTGGAAGCTCTACCTTCATTTTGTTCATGTATAAATGATCACAGCTTGTTCTTTCTCAGAAAGACCAGAATGATGTCAAGACAGGCAAAATGGCAAGGATTTAGAGCTCCTTCAATAATAATAATAATGATAGTAATAATAATATTCTAATAATACTTGAACTTAGATGGAAAAAGTGCATTCTGTTTATGAATCTGCAGATAGCAATATATTTCTACTACTAAGGTTTTTAATACAAACTAGGATAACTTATGTTGTTTTTATTGTATAAACATACACTAACATTCTAGACAATAACAAACCACATACTGAATGATTTTCTTTTTCTGTTTTATTTTAATGTTACTACATAAACAGTTATGAGATAATGACCAGATTTTTAAAATCTGTTTTTCTTCAGGGAGGAACTAATCCTTAATCTGGAACAGTACTATTTATAGTGGAAAGTGACATAGATTTTCTAAGATATCAGTTTTTCATGGGGAGACAATAAACTATTACATAGCAAAAAATTATTCTGCCTTCTAGAAAATTGTTGCCAAAGAATTTATATATAAATAAAAAACATAGTGGTCTGAATGTACTTGTCCTGACATAGCATTTTAAAAAGAAGGCCTGCTACTTCTTAAATCTACTGGTTTTTAACTTAGAGAGGCCAAGAATAACACAAGAGGCTGAAGTGACTGGACTTTGCTGGTCAAATGCTTGAGCTGGCCACTTACAGAACATCCATAATCCTCTCAGGAATCGAGGCCCCAGTTCAGGGAAACATCTCTCCTCCACGCAACATATATGACAATTTGAATGACTTCCTGAATAATGTTTTGAGAAATCCAGCTCCCTGCAAGAGTCATTTGGTACTGAAAAGTGCCAACTCTTTATTTAGAGAAGCAAGGGCCTCAGCTACAACCCGTGGGGCTGAACCACATTACCCCACATGCAACGAAACCAACATTTCATTTAACTGCCAGTGGAACCAGCAGTGTTGGCTCAGGGTGATTTTTCACACACACAACGTGATCAGGAGTTGGGCTGTGATTACTAAGGCTGAAATTCAGCCCTTGCAGAGAGTCAGCACCTGAATCATAGCAGCCCTTCTTTGAATATGAAACGTTTAAAGTGACTGAGTGTCAGGAAAAGCTGTTTAGTCCAATGTGGTGGGGGGGTGGTGCTAGCTCATACTGCTGGCAAAAAGGGAGAAATGTAGACAGATTTATCAGCTCTCACACTCTGAGCATCATTCACAGCCAGTACACCCTGTTCCTCTCACCGCAGAGCCTGTACCCCACAGTGGTGTCTCTCCCCCTCTCCCTTTACCCTAAAGCCTCATAACTTGGAACAGCAGTTAACATTACCAGTCTGTAATATCTTTGAGCATCTGAAATACTGACACGTAAGAATGAGATCACAGGGAACTTTCTCATAGGGCTGCTCACATTCTGGGCTTTCTTTTCTACATTTCATCTCTTTCACTTGGACTGCATAAAAAGTATCCTGTGTTTAACTTTACATATGCTGTTACAATTATCCAGCCTCACAGTTGTTCAGTAGATAAATGTTAAGGGTGTAGAAATTTACAGGCATAAAGAGGAATTGTATCTGGGCATTATCTTTTCATAGAAATCAAAATTATTCTTGTGATTTTGAACACTTTTTTAAATGAGATTCACTATGTAATTTCAGGTTATCAATCAGCCTGTTAATTTCCTAATAAAATACAGGACAAGAGTACCATGTCTTCTGGTTATTCTAAAACCCAGACACTTGAGACACACAAAAAAGCTGCTGACTTTTCTTTTTTTTCTCTCAGCCCACTCTACAGGGTACAGATGCTTTATTTGCAATGCAGGACTGTAAACCTTCTGCTGATTCTTTACTGGAGAAATAAAAAATCAGGACTTTATCAGCTGGGATGACTTTGGATAGTAAAGTTGCCATATAGCCTGGCTAAAATCAGCCAGGTCTGTGCATTTCTGGGGGCATTGTGTTAACCAAAAAAAAAATGTGTCCATTCCTACCTGTTTGTTCCCAAAACCATACCGCCATTCTCTGCTTGGCAGCTAGTCTTGGTGAAAACAGTCTGGCATGGCAAACACTTAATGTGAAACATAATTTCCCTTTCTTGTCAGCTGATCTCTAACCAATTGAAAGTCACTGTTACTAGACTCCTGGGAATAAGCAGAGTTTGCAGGTTTCCAAGGCTAGTAGCAAGTTGTGAGGTCAGTGATTCCTCACCTGGGTCCTGCTGATCCCTTCAGTACACACAGCTGAGACCTGCTACTTCAAATCTGATAATCTGCCCCACCCTGAGAAAAAGAAGATCTATTTTCCCAGTTGAAAAGGATGTTAAAATAAGCCACCCAAATTTGCCATGTAGCTGCCTGGAGCCGGCCACCCTCGAGCGCTCACCAGAGACGGGTTGGACCTCTCTGCTTGGAGGACTGGATTGGAATTGTCTTCCCTGCTGGGGCTTCATACCTCAATGATTTCTCCTGGAAGAAGGTGCCTCAGCATCTTTCTTCCACAGAGCATTGTGGAACAGCAGCAGCAGAAAGATGAGCTGAACAGTTCAACGCTGGACCAGCCCGCTGTGAGTGTTTGTTTCTGCTGAAACCTTTTCTACTGGCATCTGCTGTTCATCCAAACTGTCCAGAACAAGTTTTTTGAAGTGGGTAGGAGGTGTTTGTAAATAGCTTGAAGAGGAGCAAAGGGAGCTGTAAGGCAGGCCAAGCCTTGACGTAATAATTTTCTACCCCATTTTTGAGAACCGTGTTAAAACAAAGGCATCTGAGGCTGCAAAAGAAGTCTCTTTCTTAGAGCAGCTCAGTAGCAGTTTGTATTTCAAGACTGGTGTAAGTTAGACCTGGACTCTCGTCCCTGTCTAAAAAAAATAAAAGTCAGGTGGCTGGCTCAGCTTTCCCAGCCTACCAGGGGAATGCCAAATGATATGCCAGATATGGAAGGAAGCCAGTGAATAGGAGTCGAGGCAAAACATGGGACTGCCCAGCTGAAGGTGATAATGAAAACTCACCCTGGCTCAGCCCACAGCAGAGACAGAGGACTGTGCAAGTTTGCAAAAAGAAAGATTCGTGGGGAAGGGGAGGATATATGCAAGGGAGGAAGTTTAGTTGGTGAGGAAGAGCATGGGCTCCTAGTCAGGGGACTGTGCTGGGATTCAAGAGACAGAAGCACTGTGCCTGACATCTGCATTAACCTACAGTGTGACCCCAGGGCGAGTCATTTCACCTGTTTGGCCGCATCTGTTGCCCCCTCTTGTGCACTCAGCCCACTTGTCTATTTAGACCACAAATTCCTCAGGACAGGGTTGGCCCCTCTCTACGTGTTTGCTCAGTGCCTAGCACAAAGGGACCTGCCCTCTGGGGACTTGAGGTACCACTCTCATATAGATAATTACCCACCCTAGAGCTCTGCTATAGGCAAAGCCTTTATTATTCCAAGCCCAAGGAGTTTCAGATTAGAAGTGCCTCTGCCAAACTGACAGTTAGAGGAGGCTGGGTTTTAGATTCCTTTTTACATGCTATCTTACAAAAGGTCAGAAGCTCAGCCATCACTCATTTTCACTCTTCTATTTTAAAGCAGGTTCATTTCAAATAACACAGTGGGCCATGCTAGTGCTATGCTAGAATGCTAGCTGAGGCAGAAATTTTTAGATGTCAGTGGTTTAAACAGACATTTTAGTACAGCAAGTTAAGGGGGCAGACACCTCTGGGCTGATTTAGCACCCATCAGTTCTGAGGAAGGTGGAAATATTCCAGGGCGCAGAGCTGATAAGGTCTGGGAAAGAAACAAATTGCTTTTCGAAAAATGAAAAAGTAAAATACAGGAAGATTTTCTTCTCTGGGATTTTAAAGGAGAAAAAGTAAAAACAGTTTTAAGATAATCCTCATTTACCCTGCTGACATGTGTTTTACTGTTCTCATTTTACGGTTAGGCTGGTGATTTGGTAGGAGGAGAGGCACTGAGGAAAAAAAGGAAAAAGAATGCAGGTTTCATAAAGCTTCCATAAAAATGTACTTGTGCACTTGATTTATGCACAGGAGTTGGGCTGTTGCCTGCGATGGAACTGCTCAGTCCACGCAGGTCAATGGTAGTTGAAAATGTATAATAAAGATGCCTTTCCATGGTCTTTCAGTGGAAACTGGACTCAATTGTCCAGCATTGGTTTCCTCATGATCTCAGAGCCATTTGAATTCACAAGTTTCTGCTTTCCATTTCTTTTTTCAAATCACTGGCTTATAATACTCTCGCGTGCCACTTGTGTTTTCTAGCCACAACAACTAGAGGTGTTTCTTTCCACTTCAGTGATATGAATCTCTTTACCTGCTGTGCACACACAACACAGTGTTCCTGAACACAGAGCAAAGGCTTTTAAAATGCCCTCCAATTTAATTTGAAATAGCTTGTGTAATGTTTTGCATCCTGGGTTCCCCGAGCAGAGGCAGATGTAATGAAGGCAGCAAGTTGTTACACCAGTGCAATGTGGAGATGACACTTAGCTATGTCCCAAGAAGTTTTCAGTCTCATGGAATAGCCAAAAGGTGTTGAGTTCAGTTTGAAACTAGCAAGGACTTCTGTGAACTATGGCTTTTTTGGTCTTGTCTGACTTGGAAGTCTAAGAAGTATAAATTTCAGCTGAAGCTTTTCTTTTGTGGTTGCCGGCTTGTTTTCCCTGCCATTGTGCTCTTGCCCAGTGAGATGTGCATTCATGTTCAGCCTTTCTTTGGTGAGGATGTCGATACCAGGCCCCTCTCTCTTCTATATCAACGCCTATTTTCACAAAACTTTTAAGATTTTAATTATTTTCTAGACCTCTATCCTTCTGTCAAGCTGAGTTGAACAAGGCCAATGTGTTCAAAAGTTATTAGGGGGATGCAAAACCAACACAGCATGAGAGCATTAACCTTGTTTCCACAGGAACTAGGCTGAAAGTCCTCTCTTTTCTTGCCCAAAAGAGGTCTAGAAGAAAAATAACTCCACTTTGGAGCAGAAGACCACCTCTAACTCCTTGGGGGAGGAGGAGACTTGTAGGAGACATGTTCTTGGGAGTTGTTGGCTCTTGCAAGGCTTAATGCACCTTGCCTTTGGATCAGCTACTGAAAGATATTGGAAAATAGCTTTCTTCTTATGTTGCTCCAAATGACAGTGACCTAAAAACTAATACATCAAAATGCTTGGCACCACAACAAGGAACACGCAGATGCTGCGTGGGCAGCATGTTATGAAACATGTCCATGCGTGTTGCTGAAATGCAGCAGTGTCCAGTGAAAGGATATCTGCATCATTGGCCAGGGAGCACTGCTGGGGAAGGGCTGGCCCTAAAGAAATGGCACTGTCAATGCTTGCATTGCTCCTGCATGAGCTGGCAACTGCTGCCTGTGGGGAAAGGCTCCCCAGGGGCCTGACATGAGGCATTATGCTCAGTGCCCATGGATTTGCACCTAAGAAGAACTGATCTATAAAGCCAGTCTTGAAACCATCTTGGAGCTACGTTTGCTTCAGAGCTAGCATTGCTCTGGCAAGCTGCCCAGGGATTTAGGCTCTGTTAATCCAAGCTTGGCTCTCCATGGCAGACACCCATGGAACAAAGGGAATAAAGCTTCCACGACCCCGTTGAGCTTCTGGTCAATCACTCAGCCAGGTGCAGAAAGTGGGCTAGGCAGCCTTCAGTGAACTGCCTTGGATCAGAGAGGGGCAAATTCCCAGTGGGGGTGTGCAGACAAATCTATAGAGATTTGCCTGCCATAATTTCCCAAGTCTGGGAGCATCGTGCTCCGAGCCCCCGGTGCCTGTACGTTTCACACAAACTTTAAAGCCAGCTGTGCTGAAATGGATCACTGCTGCTTTCTCTGCTGGCAGTCTTACAGGGAAGTAAAAAATAAGAAGACAAAAGGAGTAAAATAAATTCAATTTTCAGCTCTGCTGTATATTATGTCCTTAGGACTGTACTGATCATTAATTTGTAAAGACAAGCAGTACCGGTGCTGTAAGAACAATAAGCACTGTACGAAGTATTCGGATTACAAACAGCTTGTGAGATGCTATCGCCTGTTGTTTAAACATTGCTGAATTATTTGTTAGTCCTAATGATTGCCTAATTGTGTTTTTAACTGACCTGTCTGCACTTGGAGCCTAAATGTAAATGTGATTCAGATTTGACCCTTTTATGTCCTTGGCCCTTATTCTGCATGTAAACTTGCTTTGATTATGTCCATTTTCCTAGGTCCTTCTATTATCTGAAGTGCAGAGGGATACTTGCCCTTCTGATCACTTTTGGAAATGATCAGGTAAGAGTTACCTACCTGATTGCACAAGGGAGTCTTCTGCAAGCCACAACACCTTTTTAATCATAATTTGTTGTTTAAAGCTTGAATGACAAGATGTGTTTCCCCCACTGAAAATCTCCTCTGCCCATGCCACAGGAGCTGCAGACTTGCAGCCACCATGACGTGCTCACTTGCAGCCATTCTAGCAGGGATTTAAAATAATGCCTTTGCTTAAATGGTTGCAAATGTTTCTCTGTTAATTCAGTTGGCAATCAAGCCAGTATTTTATTTTCCATTTATTTTCTCTCCTGTGCTGAGAAGTGGAGGAATCCTCAGCAGCCACAGGACAGAACACAAAAGCAGAGGAGCAGAAAGGTTCACCAAAAGACAGGTCTTGTCATTCAGCAAAACGCACTGCTTCAAGCACACATGTTTCTGTCCCTTTTTCTTGCAGCCTGAGCATTGCTTTTACTACCCTGACTTGATGTTCTTGCACCTGAATGTATTAAGTGCCTTAATACACCTTTATTAAAGTACCCTGAAGTGTCCTGAACCTTAATTTGCATCTGGTTCTCCCACTCCCACAAGCTGATTCAGGTCTCAGCCCAAAGCCAGCAGAAGTCAGGGAGGCTTTCGGCTGGCGCTGGTGGCACTTGAGCTGGGCCCCCGGGATGTTTCCTGGTGCGACACCTCACAGGCACGTTAGTCACTGCTCCTTGGCATCGCACAGCCCGTGATTAGCATTTCCTTCCTACGCCAGTCCTTCACACTGGCGCTTCGACTCTGACTTTTTGTTTTCCTCCTTCCCCCATTCCCAGCCAAAGGGGAGAACAATTCCTGGAAAAGAAAAACGCTCTTTCCCCTGCGCTGCTGAAAACTTCGCAGGGAGCTTTGAGGAGGAGAGAGGAGACTTTGGAGAACATATGGCTAAAAGCATTTGGGGGTTTTCAGATGGTAAATGACCGATGAGGTCTCAAAGGGGTTTTATTTATAAATGATAGACTCCTGAGAGAGAAATAATTGCTGCTCTCCCAGGCGTAAAAAAGCAATTCACCTGACATAAAACCCAGGGATAAAATTAGCTAAATGAAAGCAAGATATGGCAACTGTATTAAGCTGCTGCTTTTTTTTTTTTTTTCCCTGCTGAATGGTGAATCATTTTAATTTTGTTTTCTCCTCCTTTCTTGGAAGGAGGAAAAAAAAAGCCAGCGCCAAAGCAGTGCCTTGGGCCTGAAAGAACAGATGGTGCCCTGGGCGGCCCTCCGGAGCGCTCCACGGCGTGCATTCCTCCACTCCACCGCTCAGATAACTGAGTTATACAGCACACGACCATCTGGTGTATGACACATCTTGTGTCCCCCGGACAATGCCCCAGCAAACCTCTTCAGGGGAGAGGTTAGTTTCTAGGGTAACAGCAGCATGTGCAACTGCAGGCCTTATTGAGATTCAGGGCTCCTCACTTGTCCCTATTCTTCTCCTCCCTATTGTTGTCACTTGAGCTTTTGCTGCTTGGTTACACCGAGACTGACAATATCCATCAGTATTTTGTCCCCAGCCCAGAAACCATTGTCTCCAAATTTTGTTTCATTATTTATGTTTTCAATATCCAATGGTTGACTGAAGCATCTGCTGTAGAGTGATAAGGCAAGTGCCTATTGAGGAGGGTTGCGCTGCTGCCTGACAACGATGGTTTGAATTATTTAGGTTGTGGTTGAACAAGCATTTGCGAAAGCCAGGGTATCCGTGAAGCACTGAGGTGACTTTGTTTATTTGTCTGTTTCAGTTTTTTTAGGTGCTCACATCTTTTAATCCAGATCCAAAAAAAGTTTAAAGCCTCCATAGAGAAGCCAGCTCTGAAGAAGTAGCTCTGTTCATTGACTGCAAGTCTCTGGATGTTTCCCTGTGGGGAACTATTTGAGATTAAAAAAAGAAGAGGGTTCACCTTCCTTTTAATTTTCTGTGGGGTTTCTTCTGAAGTGACTTTGTTTTTTCTCCTCTTCTTTAAAAAGACAAGGTCTAACCTATAACCATGATCAAGGACAGGCACTATGTGTAATACTCTGACATTCAATTTCAGCAACCTAAGTCAGAAAGCTTAATTAGCAAAAAGAAGCAGTAGATAAATGTTTTCTCCACCAATGAAAGTCATATTCCCCTCTGAATCATTTATTCTGTTGCAGACCAATTATACTAGCAGTGTTACCTTCCTCACATATCTGTAATTGTCCCAGCCGGCCAAAATCTCACCAAATTCTTCTCCTATCTGCACAGAGTAGAATTTTCATTCAATGGAATTGAAAATAGCTATTTAAAAATTTAAAACTTCAAGCATGAAGTTCACACATTAAAAACACACAACTAGGAAAGTAGCAGAGATGTCTAAGCAAACTTGTGCTGAACTGAAGACCTCGGTCAATGTATGAGTACCTTTAAAATACTGCACTGTGTCTCAGGTTAAGGTCAAGTATTAGGGAACCAACAGTAACAGTTAAGAGAGGATCTGTATCTATGTATCAAATAATAATAGCTATACATGTATATTGATATTGTGCTAAGTTTGCTGTAACATCAAGTCTGATACATTATTTTCACTAACTTATAACTGGAGATTTTACTTTCAAAGTAACACTTGTAAAATACAGTTACATAACCTAAAGGCAATTTTTAAAAATATTTGCCTAAAATGTTTCAGATCTATTATGAGGAAGAGAGGAAAAAAAAATTAGGGTTTTCCCTGCATGAAAAAACATCTTTTTTGTAGACCTCAGAGCTGGTGGCAGAAAATAACAATCAAACACAACCTTGAGCCTGAGACTGGTTTTAAATATTCTAATGAAATTCAGTTTTGTTGCAGCATGCTCTGCCCCTGACCTGCTCATTAGGTGTGCCATGGCAGTGAGTGCATTTACTTCATCACATGCTTGAGATGGCACGTGACCAAAAAGTAGAGACCACGCTATGGTGCATATGCAAGAGAAGAAAGAGCTAATCATGGATAAGGCTTGCTTGGCTGTGTTTTACTTGGCAGCTTTCAGTAGGGAGGACCAGGGGCTGGAGTTCCCATTTTTCTGTCTAACTATGGAAAGCTATCAGCAATTTGCTCCATCAGAGCCTCCACGTTATCTCTGCAGATGTGAAACCCTCCATCTCAGCCAACTGAGCAGGGCCAGCTGGAAAGGTACAGGAAAAGCACCTGGGCTTGAGGAGTTTGTGAGTGCTCAAGAAAAGTCCATATGACAAAGTCTATCAGATGTACTGGAAAATAGGTCTCAGTCACGCAACCCTTCTCCATTTCCCACAGCCCTTGTATCTCCACTCTCCCAGCATCAGAGATGGAGAGCTGTAGCCCTGAGATCCGTCGTCATTTCTCCAACTTCAGAGCATGAGAACAACTGAAAGTGAACCAGAGAGGGCAGTCCCCTTCTGCAAGAGGCACTCTTGTTCTCAGTATGGTAGCAGGTGAGGTATTTTGTTAGAAATTGTGGAAGCTCCACATAGGACCGAGCCTTCAGCTGGAGCGCTGTGTAGTAGTCTGGTTACTTGAGCTGGATGAGTCTTTCCTGAAACTGGTATAGAGCAGAAGGAGGGTAACAAGGGTGGTCAGAGGAATTAGGAGCCTGTATTAGGAGTTTCTCTGTCTAACACACCAAAAGCAAAAGGCTAAGGTTAGTTTCCATAAATATATACAGGAAGGAGAATTGCTGTTTCACCCAAAAGACAACGTTACCACAAGAACAAATAATGGATTGTCCACAAAGAGATTCCTGAGGGTTTCTGAACATCAGAGAAGGGGCTTTTGGCAACAACATTCCAGTGTAAATATGGAGAGCCAAAAGTCCCAGCTTTAAGATGTCACTTGAACATCGAGGTAACTGGTCCTCGTGGTTCAGAACATCCCTGCTGCTCCAGCATTTTATTGGTTTTAAGGACAGAAGAGCCCATTAGATCATCTGGTCTGAACTTCTGTATGACACAGGCAATAGATCTCACCCGGTGACTCCTTGCTGAGCCCAGCAATTTTTCTGACTTAGGCATTATCTTACAGAAACTCATTCAGTCTTGGCATGAAGAGACCAAGATCCATTTGTTTCCCAGACGTTTGTCCCCACCTTAATCCCGTTGCTATTGAAATGGACAACTTTTCTTGGTTTGGTCTGAATTTGTTCACAACTATCTGCATATTAGCCTTTCCACTGACAAATTAAAAAGCCTTCTAGCACCGGAAATCATGACGATAAGACCCAGAGTTATACTCCTGGTTGAAAATGGGTCTCCTGTATGTTTTTAAAGAAAAATAAAATGTGATTTGTGCTCTTTTTTTTTTTCCCACCAGCCAGAGCATAGTGCTGCCTAATGGGCAAGACTGGTCCTGCTTTCTTTCCTGGATAATACTGTTGGCAGTACCCTGTCCTGTGCTGATCCAAGCTGTTCCTGAGAAGGTGAGGAGAGTGTGTGTGTATGTGTGCACAGGTAGCATCCGTCACCAGAGAAGGAAACATTGTTTTATATATATATATATACACACACATATATATATATATATATAAAATTTTTGATCACTATTTAAAGAAATGTGAAGGCACACAGAGGCAAAAGTGATACATGCAGTATCTCTGCACTGTTTGAGACCCACACTTGACCATGCTGCTCTGCCTTTGTTCAGAGCTCCAAAACCCAGGTGAAGCCAACCAGTTTTTCACATAATCTGTTTCATGGACAGCACAGCAAATGGCTTCTTAGCAAAGGTTTCTGTGTGGAAAGGAGAACTGAAGAGTCAAAAAAAATTAAATTAGGAACCATAAAGCAGACTGCCATGAGCAAAGGGCAGAAGAATATCCTGTGGTTTGCATGTGATTTAAGAAGTCAAAGATACTCAGTTTTTTCAGGGACATCTGAATACTTTCATTCTTTAAAAAAAAAAATCATGGCACAGTCTGTTTAGAGGAAAAAGCAAAACAAAACAAGAGGGGCCATGAGACATGATGTAATTTGCATCTAAATACATTTTAGAGATAAGAACGTGTTCAGAGGAAAACAGGGTATTGCCAGTTCACGAGACTTACTTTCTGGTATCTTTGTGGGAACCAAACGAATTGCAAAACATCTGCAAGGTCCAAAGTGTCAATTATGCCTTTATGTACGTAGAGGAAATGTCACATGATGGAGGCAGTCATTGGACATGGTCAATTGTAGGGTTTTATCCTTTGCTTAGCCTTAAAGCCTCGCTCAACAGTCAGGTTAGACAATGGCACTGTCAGAGCGGGAGATGGATCAGTTTGGCCACTCAGAGGAGTTGCTTATCAGCACAGAAAGTGTCCCTGGCCTCGGACAGCGCTGACATTTTGTTTGCAAAGCCCGGCTCAGGGCTGCTTTGAACAAGTAGGCTTCCAGATTTGCACATCTAGAAGCAGCCAAACGAAAAACCGAACACAAAGCACAGATATCAGCTAGGATTTGCAAAAGTAATCATGCAAATGAAGTAGTTTTCCAAAGTTTCCCTTAGGCCAGATCTGTGTTTTTTAGTCAGATTTCTTCTCCACAATTTATTTTAAAAAATGCCAACTTTGCAGAAGCATCTTACAAGAACATATAAAGGGAGGTTGTGCATCATTCAAGGACCGTAGGAGCTGCCAAACGAGAAGAATGGTTTTGAAAGGCCCATATGTGTGACTCTGAATGCCAAATATCCTCATTTTAATGGCTTATGTGTTACAGTTTATATTAAGCCCTTCAACAAGTCCCAGTAATATTCCTTCTGGATTTGCAAACTTGCATTCCTTCTCCAGGAAACTTTTAAATCCAGCAGTGTTTGTAATACACCATTTGTGTGTGTTTTACTACAGACAATGTCTGCAGCAAAACAGCATCTACAGTCTGTAAAATTGCACAGAAATGCCACTTGGCACCATTATCAGCTGCACTTCAGGCTGGGCTTTGATCTCTAGTTTACACCATCTTTGATTCCTCTCTAACCAATGCCAGCCCCGTGCCAGGTGATATGCTTAGGTCCTTCAAAGCCCACACAGGTGCTGTCAGAAAGTGTGTGCAACAGTGATTTATAGGGGGAAGTCTGTATGGGATATTTTTGCAGCAGTTAATGGAGAATATTTCTGCAGACCCATCAGAGAATCCTTCAAAACTTGATAGTTTCACTAAAGTCTGGTTCCCAGGTCTTCCTTGGAAAGAAAACCAAGAGCCTGAACTGCATCAGCCTTGTCAAGTCCACAGCTGCAACCATCATCCTCTTATTCCTTAATTAAGCATTGTCACATGCAGATTATTGGCATCACTAAGTGCCGTTGAACTTCATACAGCTCCCCTCACCTCATGGAAGCTTGGATTGAGCTTGTAAGTGTTGTTATTTTTAATTACTGTATCATGACATCACTACGGATGCTTCTGTAAAGTCTGTGTGACTGGGCAAGTGTGTCTGGATTCACTCTGAGTGTGTGCCCCACCAAATGAGATGCCATTTGCAAGATAGGAGCAAGGCTGGATATCCAGATGAGCAGCAGATGGGGGGAAGAAGAAGGCAGGGAGAGGAAATGTTTGATAACTAGTAACTGACTATTTTTGACCTGTGTTTCTGCTGTCAGACTATGGGATTGTTGGTGTTGACACTGTGTAACACCACCTTTTGAGTTAGAGGGAAAAACCAGGAGCTCAAATTATATAACTTGTAAAATGTCTGGTGCATCCCTTCAGTTTGGTTTATTCGTCATTAGGCACTGAGTGGTCTCCACATCATACCAGTCCAAGTGCTCATATGTGGCATCTTCCAGCAGTACGGGGAGTCCATGGTAATACCGACATTAATGACTCTGAGATCAATAATAATACCAGGATTACCCAACTCACATGCTTGTGACACAAGCTCCGGCCTTCACTGCATGTTGCATGTCCCAACAGTCCCTGATCAGTCACCTGGACTGCGCAGTTGCCTCCTGCTGCACATCCATGTGCCAATGCTGCAAAACCCTTCACTTCTCTGGGAAACTGAAGGATTGTATGCAGAGTAAGTCACTGTATGAGAACCAGGGGTATAGATTGTAAATTATTTTACTCTTTCTTTTCATCTTGAGCTCACAGAAATCCTCTTGCAGAATTTTGCTGCTGCAACACCAAAAGAAATCTCAAAGTCTGGTACAGACTTTGAGAACAACTTGTTACCATATTAGCGGGGCCACAATTACAGCACATCCAAAACCCGCTTCTGGCTGGTGTGGAAATGGAGCAAAGGCAAGGCATTCACCTAAAAATAACTATTTAGGCTCAGGGTAGAAATATGGACCACAGGATTCTGGATCTGTATGATCCAGGTAAAGAGATAATTGAGTAGAAAATCAGATGTGCAGAACCAGTGTTTTCTATTGATTTAGGAAGCATGCGGCCAAACCTGGAAATTAAACATTAAGAATAAAATCTGTTCTGAATTGCAGAAGCCTTCACACTGTTTTAACTTGGATTTTTTATTTAATGTAGCTATGTTTACTGGTGCAGTATGAGATTGAGTTTGGGATTTTACCTGCAGGAGGATTTCAGGCCCCTGCTGCAGCCCTCCCACTGCCCCTTCTCTGCATCCTCCTGCCCTGGGCCTGCAGAAGCTGCTAAGTGTTTGTTCTGTCTAAAATACTGGTCAAAAGCCTGGCTTAAATTCATATACCCAAGAAGAGAATGACAACTTTGCTCTGGTTACTTGCCAGTAACTAAACAAGTTATGACAAAGTACACCTAAAGAAAAAAAACACCTGAAAAAGGGATGGAATTTGCTCTGTTGGGGAGAAGTAAGTTGCCTAGTAACAAAAATGACAGCATTTATTTAAAGTTTGTTGGATAAGCCTACCAATACAGGTATTCCAGGAAAGGGTGGAGTTTGTTTCACCATTCCAGGAAAGGAAAGGAGTTTTATGAAGGGAGCAAATAATGTGCACTGTGAGATAAACCCACCGGACAGGTCTGAAGTGCATCATGGTTTGGGATGGCTTACATCAACATGAGTTTGGCTCTCCGTTTTGTAAGGGGGCATGCAGGAAGACAGCTATACAAGACTGTTTTAGCAGTAGAATTACTTGAAGAGATGATTCCTGGAACTTGTTTTTAGTTTGAAATTTATGGCTACAGTTTCCCTTTACCAATGAAGCTTGTGTAAGTAACAGCTCTGCAAAAGAGAACATTTAATACAGTGTAAAATCCGGCAGCTGATGATGAATGGATCAACCTCCAGCCTGCAAAACCTCTATAAAGGAAAACAGTAATTGCCAGGAAAGGTCAGACTGTTGTCCATCATCTCTGTGGTAGAAAATGGCTTATATTTAGGGGGAAGAAATCATAAAAACACATACAGTTTATAACTGGAGAATAAGCTATCCACTAGAATTTCTTATTTCTGTGTTGGTTAATGTTCTTTCGCATGTTTAGAAGAATTATCTTCCTACTGAACTGAACTTAGAATAGAAGTGTCCAGTCCTTTCTTTTCTAAGCTCATCAGAAACAGAACAAGAAAGCGTTTTATGAACTAATACTGAAAACAGGTTCTTGAGATGTTTCTGAGTAACCAACAGACAGGAGAAGGATTCCCTCAAAGCCAATTGTGCATGGAAGAATGCAGGTTTATCAGGAGAAAAATGTGTATGTCTTCGAAATATTATGTGGCAGGGTTAGCAACTGCATCATTCCTGTCCTCCACATAGGGTGAGGTTGATGCCAATGACTCTTCTCAGCAGCCCTTTTTTTCCTGAAAAGACTTTGCTTCACATATTTAACAAATCCAAATATGAAAGATAGACTTTTTGTCATACTCTTTGCCACTATTTGACCAATGGTGATCTGTTTTCTGAGTCATAGTTTCTCCCATAGGAGGACACAAAAGTTTTTTGGGTTTCTTTGTTACAAAAGCAAACCTTTTAACTCTCTATTTGAGAGGGGAGGCGGGGTAGGGTTAGGAAGTGTGATCAGATTGCAAAGCATCCTGAAAAATCAGCAAAACCTGGTTTGTATGCACCTGGCACATAATTGACTTCAGCTTGCAGCCTCTGAGCACTGCTGTGCCTTTTGCTAGATCCATTATGGTCACAGGTGTGGAACTGCCAGCAATCTGACAAGCAGGAATAACCCCATGAATAAAGCTCCTCTCCTCCGTGTTTGATGTTTGCTGACCCTCCTTACCTAATTCCCTCTGCAGAGAACCTTGGAAAAGACCACGTCCTGGGTAAGTAGCGCTACTGATCTGTTCCCAAGGAGGATGGAGGTACACCTATCTAGGAGTGATGTTTTAATCTTTCTGTATTTACCTGTATAGGAGTCTACAAAACCTCATCAGCTTCTTTTTTTGTTAAACACAAGTAAGAAAGTTTAGGATAGTATTTTTCTTGTGGTGTATTTTGGAGTTTTTGAGCTAAGTAGGTTTGCCTCTAGTCAAGAAACCTACTCCATGCTGTTTATCAGGCAAAGATCAAGAGTGGAAAACGTGCACTGAGCTGTCAAAAAAAGCCCTATCATCAGCCTATCTCTGATGCTATTCTCAGGTACACAGCTAGGGTTTAACCAGGTATACTGTACAGGGAAACTGCGCAATATGACATTTGGTAGGTATATAAATGTTACTGATGGAGAATAATTTCAGGTGTTGGGGTTTCAGCTCAGCTGAGGGTCCTCTAGGAAGAAGACAAGGCAGAACAGATCTGGCCAGGTTTTTAGAGCATCCTTCTTCACAGTGTCTTGATCCCCAATCTGTCCACCTGTGTGCTCCTTCACAAGCTCAGGGCTGCCTTCTTACCCTGGGACTGCTCCTCCTCCTCTCACAGATTCATTCAGTGCAATTCCATTTGCTTATTTTTCTTCCCTTTCCATTTTCAACTGCACAAAACCGAGTTAAGGCAAGTTTTCCATACCTAGTCAGCAATGTAAGCTCCCTGTGTTTCATGAACCTAGCCTGAACCCTCCTGAAGATGGATTCTGGCAAGAACAAAGCACTAGCCAGCCTAAACCATGGACCAGTTGAGATCCCCACCATGAGGCAACAGAATTTTCAAAATACAGTCACAATCCTGCTTTCTAGTTCTTCACTACTTTGCTTAAACCTTTTTTTTTTCTGTACACTCTTCGTGTTGGCCTCACTGGTTGTCGTATGTTTTTTTAGATCTCTAATGTGTTTATTCAAACAGCGTTTGCGAAGATTTGAGCTTTATGTCTTCTGTTTGAATGCTAATCCTGTCCCTTTTTTCTCCACTTGCCACTCTGGGATTCTGTCTGTTTTGCTACCTCTTCTTTTTACTAAATACTCCTCATAAATATATTGCATTTGATTTTGTATAATGGTAGACTTTGCTCCTGGAACAACTCTGCCACCTTTCTTTGGCCAAATTGCATCTACATCAATCATATAATGAGATGTTACCTAACATGACACATAGAGCTTTTAAAATCTATCAAAAAATCAACACTTAAATACTTTAATTTTACTATCGCTCACCTGGCTATTGTGAAAAAGCATTATCCTCAATTTAAAATGACTTTAGGTGTTTTTGTGCAATAAAATTAAAACTCTACAAACTAATTTTAAAAATCATCAAGGTTACTCATTATGTTCTCTGTGTTATCAGTAGAGATTTAAATATGCTGTGTGCTCTGTGGCCAATTAAAACACTTGCTTCTCTGTGATTTCTATTCTAATTGCAGCATTCAGATTGGAGTCTGGGTTTGGAGGGGTTCTGGGAAGGATGGACCAAGTAGGAAGCAGGATGGCAATGAGGGCCAAACTTCCTCTGTTTAGGCACATATGAAATATAGGAAGATGCTTCACTGAAATAGAAACAAAGCTTTAAGAAACCAACCCTTCTAGTCCAACCACATGGATAAACATCTTAAATATTAAATGAGCTAGAACCTTTTAATGGTTGCCTTCATTGTTCTGAGGAGACAGACAAAACTGTCAAGATTTTGGAAGTGCACTTGATGATCTCAACAGGTAATCAACTGGTTGACGCAATTTGCTGCCTTTATCTCAGAATCAGGATCATTCTGAAGTGCTGCACTGAAAAGGTATTTTTACTGCTCCAGTGACAACCATCTTGTTTGAAAAGTCTAACGGCTGTGAGAAAAGGATCAGTACAAACTTTTTATTTTCTCAGTCCAGTATCATTAGCTGCACCCACCCACCCTGCCCTTAGTATCTTGTACCTGTTAGTAAAACCTGCTGCATTCAACTCAGCCCCGACGTGAGTTGTATCTCACTGGGGTTGAACAAGTGACTTTGGACAAGTGTCTCTGTCCCGAAGTATATGTTTATTTGTTGCCCTTTTCTGCTTGTAACTCTTCCCCTCCCTTTGTAACCAGAGGCAGCATGGGTTATCCCCACAGCCCAGTTTAGCTAGTCTGGAGCTGCAGCTTTGTTTCTTGCTCAAGGTTAAGGTCTTCATGACAGGAATAGAAGTGAGACTCCCCACACAGCTCTTCACCCAGAAACACGGCAGCACATGTGTTTCTGCTTGTCCTCTCCCTCATTGCCTTTGGGCTTATCCCCCCAAACTAAGAGGTGAGATTGCAGTCACACATGGTGTGAGCTTACACCACTCTGCTGTCTTTTTCTAAGTGGATGCTCAGCAGTTCCTGGGAAGAACGCGTCTGTGTGAGTCAATTGCAAAGTAGATTTTGGAAAATGGCTCGAACAACTTTTTGTCTAGAATGCCGAGATGCGGGGGAGCGCATACCAAGGCTCCCACTCTCCTCCACCTTTGTCTGCCACGCTCCCCCCTCCAGCACCACCCCAGCGGGGGCTGCACTGGTGGTGTTCATACTTTCCCGAGAGGAATTGGCTGGGCGCGTTCTGTTTTATCGTGGCGTTTGCCGGCCGGCAGAGCGGCGGGGACTCTCGGGGAGGGTCAGTGCCCTCTCGGGGTGCGGGGGGCGCGGCGGGGCCGCGCTGGCGCGGCGGGGCCAGCAGAGGGAGCGCACACGACGCGGTGCTGTTGCGGCCCCGCTCCCGGCGGGGGTTGGGTGTGTTTGGGGAAAATGAACGTATTTCCGAAACAGACACGTTTTGCCCTTTCCCCACCTCTGCTGCAGTCCGCGCGAATATGATTCTTCCATCATTTTGCGTTGCAATGTGATTTGGGCAGTTCCTGCTGCGGGGTTGAACCCTTGCCATAAGAACTGTACGGGGGGTTTTGTCCTGCAGAGCATCCCTTCCGTAAACACAGTACAAAAGCCAAGAATACCCACTGTCTTTTTTACACAGACACCATATCTAGGGGTGTCATCCCCAGTATGCCATTGATGCTTTAAATGTGACCATCACTTCTGTGATCCTCGGGAGCATCTCGGATACAAGTGCTGGAGCTCTCACACTCCAACAGGGTACGAGGCCCAGAGAGTGACAGCAACTGATCTGAGTCCCAAACTCTAGTGGCACTTGATGCAAAACCAGCTGGGATAAGCCTTTTGCATAAAAATTATCAAAATTTTAAAAGAAAACCAGTTCATATGAAGAAAAAAAAAAAACACTGGAAAGACTTATTCATTATATATATATATTTCTGCATCTGCCACTCAGAAAGGACCAGCTGCTTTATAGACAAAATCCACCCCAAAGAGACTGTGATGTGAGACCCCAGATTCACAAATGAATGCTTGGTGGGGAAGTCCTCGACCTGCACAGAAATCCACAGACTTCAGGGGAGTCTGCACAGATCATTTTGCAGTAGACCTGAAGCCAGTAACATAGATGGGCAATGTAACATCAGTTTGTCCATTGCCCTTCATTATAATCTAAGCCCTCCCCATGCCTTGGCTAATCTTTATTTTCTATGTACAATGAGGAAAAATGGCTACTCCAGATGTCTCTAAGCTCCTCTCAAAAGCAGGTCTCTCTAGAGGACTGTGCTAACTGTGGGAGCGTTATTTAGTGGATAATACTACCTATCCTCTATTTTCATGCTTTTAACAGTGAAAGATCTGGAGTTGTCTAACACATTTTCAAGCAAATCACCAAGACAAGCAATAACAAGGATGATGGGGGAGGAAAAAGGCAAATGTTGGAAGGATCTGGGCATTTTTGAGGCGGATTAAGAGTAATCAAGCTTGGATCTGCAGAGCTTTTTTTTTCTTCTTTCCTTTCCTTTCCTGACAAGCCCAAAACATTTGCTGCCATTTAAGGGCTTCCTCCTCACTACTTTTATGTTCTTACTGCCTTTCTCCAATCTCTCTAAGACTTGGCTTGCAGCTGCTGAGGTGCCCTTCTATCCAGTCTATAAGTCTGTGGGTTGTGCCACTTCCAAACTGTCTCCAGCTGCACCTTCTGAATTTGGAGAGAGGAGGCAATCAAAAGAGGGTTAAAAGGATGGTTTCTGGGCTGCAGAAGTCCAAGGTGTTTGGTGAGGTGGAAATAGCTTCTAATATAGTGATTTCTTCTGCCAATTCTCATTTCTGAGGGTGGTCCCATCAGAAGAAGGTAGAGGAAATCCACATGAAAGGAAGAGGAAGGAGCTTGTGTTGTTCCCTTCCTGTGCATTCAAAGAAACCTGGGGGTCTTTGGAGGCTGACACAAGGCAAACCTGAAATAGGCTCATCTTGGAGCAGTCTGCAATTGCCAGTACAAGTCCTGCTGCTGTGCCATCCTGAGTTATATTCTGGTGGGGCTGAAGCATTTCAATCACCCAGCCAGGAGTCACTGGTGGTCCCAGCTGTCGTGGCTGGGGCCAGCAACACAAGAGGAATTGCAACAGTGATGTTAAATTGTTCCACTGATAGACTAACTTCCTGTCCAAAATCACCAGGAAAGGCATAAAGATGTTTGCTGGGATTTTTTGACTGTGCTAAGGCCAGAGGGTGGGGAAACAAAAAACCCAACCCTTTGAGGCTAAGTCCAATTCATATTCTTATTCAGAGTTAGCCAGTAAACAGGGCTGTCTCAGGACACAAGGTGGGCAATATTACTTAAAGCAACAGACTGCTCAAGACATCAAATTCGTCTTTGCCAGAGCACCATGGCTGCTGTGGTCAAGGCTGGGATACAGGATCAGGCATCAAGGAAGAGCATTGCCTTGTGGAGGTAGCATTGTGTGGTTCTGAACTTGTCTTGCTTTCCATCAGGAAGCAGACTGTGTTGGCATGTTTGTGCAAGTATGCATGGAGCAGCAAAGATCAGTCTTGCCTGCAATGACCAAGATCTTCCAGCTGGCTCTACCTGTAGACTGTTGCTTAACTCAGGTAGAATAGTGAGCCACGCAAAATCAGATACTGAAACAGCCACATACATACACACCTGCAGATATAAATATATACCATCTATGCAGCAAACATATACAAAATAGCTTCCTCTTATATCTGAGTGCTTCTGCTTTGGTTATTATCCAAACAAATATCTTTGTTGGAAAATCCCTCAGCCTTTTTTTTCTTTTTACTGCTGAGGACATAGATTTACCTCTGCCTAAGCCTTAAAAAACCACATATGTCAGATTTATCTTACCTCCTTCTAAAGATCACATGACTTAATAAGATTGGTCATTCTGTTTGTAATGTCTTCAAAACACCCAGCTTATTGTGGGCCATAGTACTGGCGCCTTACCTAAGAGATGGGTCTGTGGCAGCTCAGGCAGTCTTTTTTTTTCTTGTTACTGGTACAGGTTTTTTTAATCCTATTCATATGTGACATAATGAATGCTAATGAATGCAGCACTCTGATCTATGTTTGATACCAGGTTTTGAAGTGGTTGTTGTGAGTACATCAATCGCCAGGGTAGCCAGAGAAGCCAAGCCGTTGCCTTCAGTTAGGTGGCCCACTTGGCTAGGGGTGCTGCTGTTTCATTCAATAACTCATACGATATTTTTTCTAAACACTGCATGCTTTTCCTACCTTTTTATGAAGCCAAGCCTTTATTTTCTCTCTCACTCAAGAATGAAGCACAACGTTAACAGCTAATAAATTCATTTGGGGGACTACAGAACATTAAGGCAAGGTAAATATGAGGCAAAGATGCAAAATTAGTCTTCATGCCACCCACGTGACCAGGATCTATCCAGTTGCAGAGTGCTCTTATTTTACAGACAGTAGCATCCACTATGCTTAAAATACACCTTGAGGGTACAGCAGGGACTGTAACATGTTAGTACCCCAGGCCAGCCTCAGACTTTGCAAAGAGGGGTGGCTGCTGCTTCAAGTGCAGTGCAGAAAGAGCCTAAGAAAGAGGGGGAAAAAAGCAGGAAAGAGCTTATGCTTGGATGTCTAGGGCCATCTGCCACCGCAGAAGTACAATACTGGATTCTTGAAATGTAAAAATAGATCTCAAAAGAGACATGTTTTAATGAACTGAACACAAAGAAACATGGTCGAAATAAACAGAAAACAGAAGCAAGGTTCAAGGATCTGTTTGTTAAATGAACACCCAAAGCCAGAATATGTTTTTAGTGCTGGAGAATGCTTGCTGTCTGGTTTCTGCTAAAGCCTCCGGTCTCTCTTTGGGATGCATGTGGGAGAAGGAGGGGGTGAATGGCAGCCCTTGTTTGTCCTCTCTTGAGGAATCTAATTATGTATCAATTGATTTCAAAGACTGGAATAGTAACTCTCTAGAAAACACTCGCTCAGAGACATTGTTCCAATTTTCGCCTGTTCATAATTTATTCACCTCCGCTTTCAATGAGAGAGGCACTCCCTCATACTGATTCGCCCCCTGTGAGTTGCACAGAAAATCGTAAGTTTGTGGACTTCAAAAAAAAAACAAAAAACACCAAACCCAAAACCAAACAAAACATCCATGCACAGAGCAGTGCTGAGAGGCGAGGGGAAGGCGTCTGGGCAAGTGGGAAGGAACAAAACGCAGCTCCCCCAATGCAGGGCTCATACACACCGCTGTGGTGGGCAACCCCTGCCATGCCCAGCTGGGAGCAGAGGTTCCTCCCTTGCCCCCTCGCTGCCAGCACAGCCTGGAAACACCCTGGGGGGCGAGAAGAGCTGTGCACCTCAAAGGAGCATTGCTCTCATGGCACTGCAGTGCCCTGAGCATCAGGCATGTGAGGTGCAAGCTCCTGCCGGTCTCCTGATACTCAGTGTGCAGAAAAACCAAAAATGTTCTGGTAGCCCACCCTCCAGGTCTGGTGTCACCCTACCTGCTCAGGCCAGTTGGCTTGTGGCTATCTTGGGGGTCTCCTGTGTACTGTGGTTCTAAGCGACCCCACTAGCCTCCAGCCACAGTGGAGGATCCCGTCCCTGGGTATCCATGGATCACCCATGCTACACAGTGTGGGGGGGTGAGTAACCAGCCTATTGCCCTTGCCACAGGCCATAAATGTGGGGGGGGGGGCAGTACTTGGGGTGGAGGTTCCCCAAAGCCACAGCTGTTTGCTTGCAGCAGGAGGCACATGGTGCCCGGTGCCCAGCACTGCTGCCTTGTGCCCACCCAGGGCAAGGAAACGGCCCCCAGCAGGACAACCCCTCCCGCAGGGGCTGAGCCCCCCAAAAAAACAGAAAGGCAGAGGGTTAGACGGCTGGAATCCATCCCTACTCCTTCCCCTAAGCAGCCGAGCCACGAGTCTCCTGTCATTCAGCCTTCTGCCCGGCTGATCACTGTGAAAAGAGCCGTCCCGGTGACAGAAACACATGAATATTGACTGCAAACAAACCCCGGGTGAGCGGCACCTGGGGGGCTGCGAGCGCCGGCCCCCTCTCGGCCCGCGGGCAGCGCGCTCACCTGCTGCGGGCACGGGCACGGACAGACACGCACCCAGCCACGCACGGACGTGTGCTCACGCGTGTACCGCCGTGCACAGCCCTGCACGCACCCGTGTGCAACCACGCACACCCCCGTGCACAGCCCTGCGCACACACGCACATCCAGCCACCCCGGGGCACTCCCAGCCCGGCCCGGCCGGAGGGTCCGACCGGCTGCAGCCCCCCCACCACCCCGGGTACCTGCCGCAGGCCGGGGAGGCGGCAGCTGAGTCTATATAGCTGGTGGGTTATAATGGGGCTGTCCCCCGGGGGGGAGGACCATAAAAGAAACACGTTTCATTTACAAGTTTCCCCCAGCTGGCCCCCGACTTTAGTCCTTATTCCCTTTCTGGAAAGGGGATGGGGGGAGATGGCTTCCCCCCCCCCGCCCTTCCTTTTCATGTATCTACCCCAGGCCAAAATCTGTGCTTTCACTTCCAAATCCTCAAACTTTCCCAGTTTAAAGGCAAGAGTCATGGGAAAGGGGGGCAGGAGATAAAAGCTCTAACCCTCACGGTTTTCCATTTCTTTTTGGGCTGTGGCACCCCTGATTATCCCTTTCCTCTCCACCATCTCCATGAAGAAAAAAATTAGTAATCACTGCTTAAGGAATATGCTTTTATATAAGCCTACAGCCCCCTCCCCCCGAATTAAATAAAGAGCATCTGCAAGCTGATATATCACCAAATCCACACCCGCCTCCCTTTTTTTTTCTTCCCTGTTGTTTAGGATTAGGGCTATAAATAACGTTTTGGGTGGGTTTTGTGAACCAGACACGTTTCTAAGGTGTCTCCCCCATTATACTGTCAGAGCGGGGTATAGAGCCAGGGGTGCAGGGGGACCGACCCCTCCCGCCAAGCCCCTATTAACCGCCTATTACTGGGGGTGGGGGCAGGGAAGGTGCAGATTTAAATGGCCTCTCCCCCCCTCCCTTCAAACGCAGACAATTTTGATGAGTGGGTTTTTGTCCGGATGGTTTGTAATGGTGCCTGTTTTGGGGTGTCCCGGGGGGTCCGGGAAGCTTTAATTCGCTCACAAAGGCTCATTTGCAGGTCAATGCCATGGCACACTCGCCTCTCCCCTTTGCCTAAATCTCCTTTTGTTCCCCATCGCCTGCTCCTCATGCCAGATGGCCGCGGAAAATGCTCATTGTCTCTCGTGGGGGGGGGGGGGGGGGGGGGGGGGGGGGGGGGGGGGGGGGGGGGGGGGGGGGGGGGGGGGGGG
>JAWMRA010000161.1:14973662-14986004 GCA_035584735.1 Pseudotriccus pelzelni | reverse complement strand
TCTTTTTTTTTTTCCTTTTTTTTCCTTCTTTTTTTTTTTTTTTTTTGGCATTTAATTGCAGCCCTTTGCAGATGGGGGCTGCGGAGTGTGTGCTTCATTCAAATGAGGTTTGCTTTTTGGTTTCCAGGCACGTTTCTAAAAATCCGATCTGAGTCAGGCAGGGATTAGTTTGACAGGGAAGTGATCAGATTAAAATCCGTGCATGAGCTTGGCCTCCTCCCTCCCTCCCTCCCTTTAAAGCTCTCCCGCTTCCCTGCTTTGCCCGCCTCTTTCCTCCCAGGAAAAAGGCAAATTCTTCTCTTTCCTGAGCTGGGGCGAGAGATTTGGGGTGAGAGACAGGATGGATTTTGCTTAAATCTAGGTAGAATTCCAGGGAAAATTTATCTTCTTGGGGCAATTTGAAAATAGGATTCCCATGGATAGTATCTTGCCATCAGTAGGGTCATAAAGCTGGATTTGCCATGGGAAAAAAAGTGTTTTCTCTTATTTTTTAAAATTCTTTTCGAAAAGGCAAGTGCTGGTTTTGATGAGAGGTGGGGAGTGGGTGCCACCGCAGGTCTGAGTATCTGAGGGTGGGGATGGGGACTGCAATGTGCAAAAGGGCAGCTGTGGGCAGCTGCTGGCACCACAGCGTGTAAATCCCCCTGGGGGAACCCAGCCACTTCCAAACGTGTGGGAGATATGGGACAGTCAACAAAACTGGTCAGGAAGAGATGCTGAGGGAGGTGTGCCCTCTTCTTTGGGGGTCTCCAGGGTGTTGCTCAGTTTTAGTAGGATGAACTTGTCCTCAGATGGGGTTTGTGACCTTTGAAATGCCTTAAAAAATGGTCGCACTCACATGCTTGCTCTCAAAAAGGAAAAGAGTGCCGAAACAGCAAAAGTGGTTTTTCCCCCTCTTTAAAGACAGCTAGGCAGTTCTTGCAGCAACTGGATAGGGTGAAACACAGACTCCTTCACGCCTCCTTTTTGTCAGAATGTAAGTTAACATGTACTACTGCCTATTGGCAGCTCAGCAGCACAGAGGTAACTCGGGCAGAGCCCTGGTCTTGGGCTACTCCTTCTCGTGAGTATTTAAGCACCCCACTCACAGCTTTGTAACTGGAAGGAGAGGAGGGTGCGGTCCTCTTCTTCACCCCACTGCAAAGTGATTTTGCCCCAAGGTAGGAGGTTTGCCTCCTGAATTTTCAGCTAGAAGGAGTCTTATTCAAGGCAGGTCAGCCAGGCAACCATCCTGACTGATGTGCTGCTAGTGCAACAGGCAAAACCCTCTATTGCTTTCCCTTCAGTCACAATTTTAAGGCACTTCTGAATTTTGGGTGTTACTGGGTTTGGAAGTGTGCTGTACAGGAAATCCGTCAGCAGCAAGAAAGGCCCAAGGATCTGCCCCAGTTGCCGATGGGGTTGGATATGGATTAAGGCATCATCAAGGTTTTCATATGGACCAAGGCTGGGGGCATGCAGAGGCAGAGCTGTAGGATGGCTCATAGTGAAATCAGAGGTGGTACTTGCACACAGCAGTAGGAGCTTGGCAGGTGATAGTTGCAGTCTGGGCTCACAGAGGTAGAGGGAGGGAAAAGTATATTAATGTTTGAAAAGGTTTTTAAACCATTTAATGGAGCAGAGAGGCAAACTTAGCAGGCAGCTTATCATCTCCTGTGCAGTCACAAACCTACTCTTGATATTTCCTATATGATTTGTTTTGTTATAGCAAGATGCTGATGTTTACTTTGGATCATATTAGCCAACCGCTTTGCCTGAGTTCTCCTTAGTTTTCTGGCTTAATTAAAGCCAGCCTGGAAACACTGACCCAGGTGTTTTGAATGCTGGCAAAAGACTGGCACAGACACCTGGATCTGTGTCTGTAGGCTGGGGGAGCAGCTCTGCAGCAGCAGTTACCTGCTTGTACAAATTTATATATATATAAAAATGTGTGTGTGTGTATATACACCTTAAATGCTTGGATTTTTGAATGACCTGTCTACTGTAATTTTTGGAGCTTAAGAAAAGCACACATTAAAAAAACAAATCGTCATCCACTGTGATTTGACTGTGTCCTAAGAGAAAAACCACAGCTTCAGCTTTGGGACTTTTAAGTGCAAAGGAATTAAGCAGTGCCTTCACCTACCAGGTAGGACTCTGAACAGAGGTGTGGGGTGTGCATGCAGTCTTCTTTTTGCCTTTCTTCATTCTGGGAAATCACAGCTCTGGATTGAACTGATTTGTTAAAAATGAACCACTGAATTACATTGGTATTAGGATATTTC
Source organism: Pseudotriccus pelzelni (assembly GCA_035584735.1). Lineage (NCBI taxonomy): Eukaryota > Metazoa > Chordata > Aves > Passeriformes > Tyrannidae > Pseudotriccus > Pseudotriccus pelzelni. The sequence continues at coordinate 14,983,740 of JAWMRA010000161.1, read as the reverse complement.
ACTATTCTAATATGTATTTATTGTATTGCATTATCCTAATGATTCTGTTACCTCTGATATTGCATTACACTAGCTACTATTAATAGCTCATTGTGAATATGTGGAAGCAGCCATTCTCTTTGGGTTAACTGCAAAAATAAAAGCAAAATTACAGTTGGCAAAGATTTAGCCCTAGTATCCCTTAAATATTTAGTAATTATTTCTGTCTCTCTCCCTCCTCTCTCCCTCTCCCTCTTTTAAATTTGTGTTGGGGAGGGGCAAATCGCATATATTCTGGATTTTGTTTAAGTTAGGTTTGTTTCTCTAAGAATTCAAGAACATTTATTTGCTTAAAGGCTTGCCAGTAAAAAGGCCCCAGGTCTAATCCCCTTTCTGCTACACACCAATGAAACTTAGGAAACTCTTTGACTATTGACTTTTTCACGTGGAAACCGATCTGCTGAAAGTGAAAAGAAACCATTTCTTGGAGGGGGGGAGAAAAACCTCTGTGAAACTCTGTTTTGAAGAAGTCGTCGTCCTTGGCCTGTGGAGTAGCAGCAGAAGCAAAGGCTTTTTGATCCTCAGATTTGTAAACTTGTAGACATAATAATGCCATTTCTCTAGTGTTAGCAGGTGTCCTGTCTGGAAGTTGCTGCCTCAGCCTCCAGCAGAGCTGGGAATTAGAAAATTGTCTGTCTTTCCTGAACCGTGAAGTGCTGCTCTTAAATAAAGGCCAGGTCAGATGTTAAAGGGACATTCTTGTCTCCTGAAGCCGAAATAATCTACAGTCACGTCAAGAAATGAAGGCATCCTCCTCCCAAAATGGTCAATCTCTTTATCTCCCATTATAGTCCACAGGGTCAAGAAAAAGCGCCTTCCGTGCCGAAGTTTTGCAATATTTCTCCTCAGCCTGTAATTATTATGGTTCTGCATAGTTGAATTTCAGGGAAATATGATAATTGGGAAAGTTTCATTCTCTTCCATTTTCTTTTCCTCCCCCCGTTTTTCCTCCTCTGACAGAATAGTTCAGTGAGCATAGATCAAGCTTCATATATAAATTCTGTATTTTCTCTCTGATTGTTAACAGCTCTCAAATGAAATTGGTATTATTTTCTTTAATATTGTTTAAGAGAATTTTTGCAACAAGTCCTCGAAATTCTGCAGACAGGCACAAAGCCGAAACGAACAAGTACGTCTTTCAATTTGCAGCTAACTCCTTCTGATAAGGTGTCTTTGCCCGTTGTGTTTTATGGGTGTTTGCTAACAGCGATTGTTATGGAAATTATCCCTAAATCTCCTGCTGTATCCCCCTGCAGAGGTAACTGCTGCTGCTTGGAGCTGTGCTCTCCTGTGCTGCGCACCCGAAAGCAAACACGATCTGCTGCTTTTATTGTATTTACGCTGCAGAAAGGCTGTTCTGGCCATTCTTCAGCCGAGCACCCAGTCCAGGATTTGTGCTGATGGGGAGAAAGCTGCGGGGTGTCCGTGCTCTCTCCCGAGCCATGCCCTGCCCCCCGACTCATGTACTTGGCGCTGGAGGGGGAAGGTGCAATTTGGTAGGTGAATAGACTTTGCATCAGGCAGGTGCCTTTTGTCATATCAGCACAAATTAAACGTGTGTGTTCCCCTGCAACATCCCGTAACCTGCTGTATTCCCTGGACTCCTCATCTGTGCGGCATTGGGTGCCATGGCAGTCCTACCTGGTGGCCAGTGGAGAGGAGGGGCGAGAGTCTAGGAAGGCAGAGGTGGGTACCAGCACACCCTCTCCAGCAGCTCTCCAGGTAGAAAAGTCTGTCCCTAACAGCTCCCAAAAGTTTCGTCTTGGCACAAAAGATAGGCTTCCTCCTCTGGAGGGATATGTATCTGGACCCCCTGAGCTAGTACAACAAAGAAACAGGTTTTGCCTAATAATGTGCAGAAGAAAATAGAGAACCAGGTGCCAGTATTCCCAGTCCTGCTCAGTCATCTGGGTGAAAGAAAAAAAAATTAAAAAAAAAAAAAAATCTAAAGCTTTTTGGACCACCAGCCAGTGGATGGGATGCTGTATCACATCGGCAAAACTGAAGTGATGTTAACTAGATTCATGTCTGAAAACATCTTAACTGAAGGTCCTAAGAAAAGCTGGCTTTGCTAAACCAATTACCAAATGTATGAAAACAACTTAATTCATGCTCATTGTTTTCCACAGTAAATTACTGTAGATCTCAGTATGTCTCAGGCTGCTTTATACGACCCAAACAGGGACTTTTCCTCAGTACTTCCATGTAAAAACAGAGGAAACGGTGGTAGTGTATTCTTGAGGAAAGGTGGTTTTGGTTTCATTTGTTGTATTTTCAGGTGGCTGGTTTGCACATTTACTGCAACCAGTCCCCACAGAGAGTGGTGTGCTAGAGGAGCTGCATGCTCATGTTTCTTTAATTCAGTATCACTCAAAAATGACCCTGATCAAAGAACCTTCCAGCTCTGAAAAGCTCTTATCCTTCCTCCCACCTCATAGCCAGGCACAGAGGTGATTTCCTAGGCTTGCCATAATGACAAAGGTGGTGGAGACCCTAGCCTGGGGCCGAGTTGTTGCACCTGCAGGAGTCTGGGAAGTGGTGAGACTTGAGGAGTCTCTCCAGTCCTGAAGGGGTTGGCAGGGTGAGGGTGGGACTAAGGGTGACGGGCAGGGAAAAAAGATCTGGCAAGGTGAAAAGAACTGTCAGAGCTCAGGTAGTGATTTCTGTTTGTGCAGGGGCCTGGAGAAAAATCAAATGTTTTTAAGGTTCCCTTTGTAGAAATACTCTTGTGCGTTTGATGTGGAGCAGGCAAGGATGAGGGAAGACGGGGCCTTGGCTCTGCCCCCTTGTGTCTCTGCATGATGATAAAATCTTTTAATTAAATGATCGCATTGAATGCACAGAGTGAACGGTTCTCGCTTTAATGAGCAGTTGCTCAATTTTGTTTTTCTTGACGTTCAATGGACGGTGCTATGTCTTATTAACTCAGCACTATTCAAACTCTGCTCAAAGTCATTATTAATTTCCCCATCGGATTTATAGAGCGCTGTTCGTGGTAGTACTTTCCAAACATTAACATTTTAAAATATAAATGATGATTGATATTTTCCTTGTTTAGTGATGGGAAGACAAATAAAAAGAGATGGGGGCTAATATTTAATTTAGAGTGTTGGTCCAAGGTACCCCATGGCTGTTCCCCTTCCAAAACCTGGGCTTCTTCTGGCCAAAACCATGTGCAGAGCCAGGCAGAGCAGCAACTGTGGGTGCTTAGCACCTTCACAAGTCAGACCAGAGCATTTCATATCAGTTGCCCAACAAAGGTGGGCACAACTAATGTCTGCTCGTGAAAACTTGAAGCACCTTGCCCTGGACTGCACAAAGCCTCTGCTGCAGGTCTGGAGGAGCCAACTGTTCTTTGAAGCATAAAAGCCTGCATTCAACTGTTGGTATTGGATTAAGCATGAAAGCATCCTGCAGGCCTTTGCTTTACTTTCTCAGCTTCTCTGGCAGGAGTTTATCCAGCAGTTTCCCCTTTGTTGCACAGCCCAGATTCATTCTGCAAGGGAAAGCACTGGGTGAATTGGGTAGTGTGTGTCCTGGAGAAAAAAATCATGTGTGTGGCTGCAAAAATGTACTAGGAGTGAAAGATTTGGACTGAAATCATACAGACAGCTTGTGCACCTCCAAAACTTGAGTATTTCCTTCCCAATTCTCATTCTCCGTGTAATACAAGTGCAGTGTGTGTAAGAGGGGGCATCAAGTAGGCTAAAGCAAATCTGGTAGTGGAGAGGGAGTAATCTTGTGATGATGTGAAGCCACTGACTCCTCAGCAGGTCTGGGGAATTTTTTAGATCCCACACTGGCCTGAGAAACAGGAACAAAAAAGAGAAGATTATTGCTAGCACACATCTGTAAATGAGTTCAGGGAAGGAATGGGATGTTACTGGATGAGTTTCATGGGTGTTTGCTGACAGCAGAAGTATGTTGGGACCAGGCAGCCTCTTAAGGAATGTACAGAATATAAATAGAAATTAATATATAATGCGGAGTATAAACGTTGCAATCTGTTTCCATCTCTCCCTCCTTTGATCACACCAGCAGAGTTTGGTGTCCCCTTCCCAGCCTCTTCCAGTGTGCCCCCACTGTGCTTCTGGTCCACCCATGCCCTGTTATCCCCATCCTAGGTGTTTTCTGGTGCCGCCTCCCAATTCTCCTGTTCCCTCTCCCTGCATCCTCATCCTATAGACCGGGGCCCATGTGGCACCACAGACACAGACACAAAGTTGTGCAACCACCACCGACCAACAGTTTTCCTACAGCAGAGGCTTGGCCATGCAGATTGCGGAAAGTGGCTCCAAAATTTAGTTTGTTCTGTGTTTAAAAGAGTTTGAGTTATTTTTTTATCTCACAGCAAGGCCTGCCTTCAGGGCTTTTACATTCTGTATATCATCTAACCTCTTTAGCATCTTTCGTTTCTCTTTTTCCCCAAAAAAAATCTGTCCTGACAAAGGTTTATTGGAAATACATGTCTAAAAATCCCCTTTGGTTTAAAAAACAACTGAATATATAAAAAAATGCAGCACTTTCCATTGGGAATTTCATCACTGACACCAAAAGAGATCACGTGGTCTTTAGGAGTAGATACTGTGCAATGGGAGAGAGGCATTTGATTCTTCTCCATCCTCTGTGTCAGATATAATCCCATCCTTTCACCTTAGGTAAAGACTTTTGGTTTGTGTTTTGGCTTGCTCTATTTCAAAAATCCTTGTCAAGAAGAAAAATTTTGGGGACTACAGGCTAGTGGAGGGGAAGACACTGGAAAACCACTGTGAGTTTATCCTGTAGCAGTAGGTGACAATGTGGCTTAAAAAAATCCAGTTCCCTGATAAATTATTTTATACTCCCTGATTAGTTATTTCTTGGATATATATGTATGTGTTTGTATATATGCAAGTACTCTTCATAACTATTTCAGTGCTTAAAAATGGTCAATTCAATTTACATGTCTGTGTGGATGCTTCACACAAATCTCCCTGTGTAGCCATCCAACCAAGCAATTGCAGCTCATTGCAAGTGAATTGGGCATTTAGTGATTTAATTTTGTTTCCATATCCAAACTTAGGGAATTATTCCTTAAAAACTACAGTTTTTTTCCCCATCCTGTTACCTACACCTCCTGCTCATTAGCAACAAATATTTGCTGAAGAAGTGGAAAGCAGCTTTTTGTTTATTTTAAGTGATAATAGAGCAAGTTTTGGCACAGAAAGAAAAGTTGTGGCTAGGAAGGAGAATGATTCCCAGTGTCAACCATATGTTGCATTCATCTAACTGAAGTGGCTTAATTACTGGTAGATGTTGCTGCGCTCATAAAGGTAGCGCTAACCTTTTTGCCAAGAATGTTTGCTGATAATTGCATTCCCTAGAAAAAAAAAAAATCAATCTGAAAGACTTCCTCCCACCAAGCTTCCCTTCCAGTCTTCCTTCAGAGCCCTTTCCCTTTAGGTGCCCACCACAGATTCACATAGAGAGATGCTTGTATGAAAAAATTTCTGGAGGTCTGGCAGTGTTAACACTCCCATCTCGGTCTCTCTTGAGACTGCAAGGGGAGGAACTGCAGTAGCCATCCTCCAAAAATGCATGGCTCTGCTCCTTGTGAGAGGCAACGGTGGTGGAGTAGATTATTCCTCTAATTGCGTAGCTGGTTTCAGTCTGGGATTAAGGCGGCTCAAATAATGACCTGACTTTTTGTAGCTGTAATGAGCAGCAAGCTCAGTCCTTCAGGACCCCTGATATTTTGAATCTTTTCCAAAAATATTCCTGTTGTCAAATCCAAAGTGGAATTTGGGATTTAGCGCTAAGGGGTAAGTGGGTTGGCAGTAACAACCGGCAGCCTCCCTCCGCTTCTGCCTATGCATTCTCATGATAAAGGGCACTTTAAAGCCCCTCTGACAATGAATGAGTCCTAGTTAAATATTTCAAGAACTTCTTTACATGGTTTCCTCTGATGCATGTACTGTTGAGACATCTGTCTTCCGTACTAATAAAGTAGTCTAGATTTAAAATGAACTTCATTGGATTGCTTTGAAACTATAGGCACATATGGTTCATAATTAGCTGGATATCTCTTATAGTTAAATGATTTTTTTTTCTCTCTCTCTCTCTCTCTGTCGCCCATTCGCATCAATAATAGAAGCAAACAAAGTTCCAATTGTTCCCTGTTGCGGGACATTATGTGCCTGAATAAATGGATGTTGGCTGTGTCTACATGGATTTGCCATATGGCTACAAAGGCCGAAAGAATAGGGGCAGTGTGCTTTGTGCCGGGGCGAGGAGGGCCGGCCGGGCTGGGTGGGGCAGGGCGCGGGGGCGGCCGCACACCTTCCCGCACCCCCGGGCCCTCAAGAAAAGCACAGCCCAGGGGGCTGCGGGATGTGGCCCTCCCTACTGCGGGTTGGAAACCCTCCGGCTCCTCTCGGGCTATGCCCATGAGCTGGAACTGTTTGCTTTAATAAAGAGCCCCGTGCCTAAACTCTCCCCGCGGTGAGAGCTTTCCTCCTGAACCAGGCTGGGCACACCTCGGGGCAGGCGGTGGCTCCTCTGAGCGAGGTATTTGGGAGCTCGGAGCAGGGATCTTTCATTGCAAAAAGTCCTATTATTAGTTGGGGGCTGGGACAATGGAGGTCCCAAAGGCACCTGCTTTCATGAAAGCGAGAGAAAAGCCCATAAATCCTGGAGGATCCAGCTGCCTCACTCCGGGTATTGTTGGCTTTCATAAGGAAAGGGAAAAGCTATTTTTCTTTTCAAAGGGGGGGAAAATCGTATTGAGTCAGCGGCCACTGATGCGGGCGTGTAAAATAATCCCGTTCTGATTAAGCGATCATGGAGCTGGAGGTAATCAATGTTACTTTTACAGCCAGGAGTGTTTGGCGGCCGTGACGGGGGGGCAGAGAGGAGCGCTGCGGGGACCGGGGGATGACGACGTGGATAAACCCTGAGCCTCATTCACCCTGAACCTCATTCTTTCAGTTCCCTCCCCCCTCCGTGAAAGAGTATCATACAGAGCTCATAAAGCCAGGGAGTGATGCCCTCTTGGTCGCCCCCACCTGCTGGGTCCAGCATGGGGGTGCAGCGCTTCACGGAGGTGCAAGAGTGAGGAGTGGGGTCTGAAAGGGATAAATCTGGCCAGTCAGTCCCTATGCCTCTAGAATCCTGGTCCACCTCTCGCATCCCTGCTACCCATCTGTACTCTCCAGCACCCCAGTCCTTGCATCACCTGTAGCCAAGACCAGTCCTGGTCTGTCCCTCCTCCCTGAGCAGCACAGGGTTTGGGACCCAGAGCAGGGCATTTGCCCTGACCCCACGGGGCTGTGCGTATATCTTGTGGCTTTAACCCCCTCCCAGGCTATGGGGACAAGGTGTCACCGCAGAGTGCTGTGGACGCATAGTTGTGACAACGCTGTTATCAAAGCATTAACGTCAAAACGCAGGCTGTTTTGCCTGTTAGAATCATTTATTTTGTGTTTGTTGTTTTGCTTTTCACCTCTTTTAGGGCGAGCTGGAACTGCTGCCTTTCCCAGAACTGTGGTGTGTTTGCCGTGTAAATCATTGCTGGGCAAGAGGTACCAGGAAGTGTTTTCCTGCAGTAGCCGCGGCTCCGAGCTACGGGCTGGGGGTTGTGGGCCCGCGGCTGGGGCCCGGGCGGGGCAGGTTTGCACACCCAAGGCAGGGGCGTCCCTCTGGTGCTGAGCCGCTGGGGGTCACAGCCCGCAGGCACCAATCCCCCCCAGGCTATCCCGAGGCGAGGGAGGTACCGGCACAGCCCCGATTCTGTGCGAAGGGGCTGCCCCAACGCAGCCGGGGTCCTCGAAAGGGGGCACATACAGCTTTGGGACGAAAGGGGAAACGGCTAAAAGTAACCATAAAATGTGGCGAAAGGCCGAATTCAGGGTGTCAACGAAGGGCGGGGCGTGTACTCCCCTCATACTTGGTTCCAGCAGTACTCAGGAACACTTGTTTTTAAGGGAAAAAGCCCTGCTTTCCCCTCCGAACTGCACGCCCGCGTTTCCCCGGGGGGCGTAGCTGGAAGGGCTCTCCCCGCGGCGGGGTCGTGCTCCGGGGGCTCCTGGGGCCCCGGGGCGAGGGAGGACTCCCCCCGCAAAGAGCTGGACTTGGCTCCACCGCCCAAGCCTCGGGGGCTGTCCCTTCCCCCCCCACCTCCGGACTTCCCCCAAACACAGACCAAGCAGCCTTGCAGGCGTTTCCTGATTTTTATTTTATTATTGAAGTTGTAGCATTATTTGCAATAGCAGTGGTACAGACCGGCTCAGGATCCATTGAAACAGATTTGTCTTCAAGTAAAGTCTAGAAAATATTCTGATTCATAGCTACATCTTATGAATGCAAAAAAAAAAAATTCACTATAAAAATAAATTTACATTTTGTAAATAACAAAAGCAAATATAGTGCCCTTTGGCTTAACCAAAAGAAAAAAAAAGACTATTGGATGTCAAAGTTATCCACATTTCTGACATAAATAGAAAATATAAGTTAGTATAACTCTTAAAAAAAGTTTTGTACAAATATACACTTGTTTTTTTCAATTTTTTTTTTTTTTTTGCACTGAGAGCTCAGCAGAGATTAAACATTTCTTATAAATGACTTTTTAAAGCTTTACACTTCTGGCCAGTGTACTCAACATTAGGCATAATACATTTCTATACAGAACGTCATACATTGCACAGCTGTACTTTTAACACTGCTCCGTGCGCGGCCGGTGGGCAGACGCTCCGGCTCCAGCTCCCGCTCCCGGTCCGGGCAGGCACGGGGGGGGTCCCAGCTCGCCGCACCGCCCGCCCTGGCCCCCGTGCCTCCGGGGCGCCGCGCCTCCGGGGGCGACGCGCCTCTCCCGTGGGTGCAGTAGTGCAAAAGTCTGGGGAAGAACAGAAAGGGGGAGGGAAAAAAAAAATCAGAAAAACAATCGGTGGTGACAGAGGGAAAAAAAAAATAAAAAAGAATGCAGCAGGAGGCGTCCGGACACCACCGCCTGCCCCCGGGTCGCGCCTCACCTGGCTCACCGGAGCCGCTTGCGGGGGGTCTGCTCAGCCGGCACAGCGGCGGGGGGCGGCAGGCAGCCGGCTGAGCGCTCCGCCGCCACCTTTGGCTCCGCCGGCCTTTTTCTCCTCGCGAAGAAATCTGAATGGGGGACGCAGAGGAAGGAGGGGTCCATCAGCCACTGCGGCGGGACGCCCCCCGCCCCCTCGCCCCCCCAGGAGCCCCACGCACCTGTGATGCGGGCTGTCGGGACCCTCCGGCGGGGCCGCATGGTGCGGCGGCGGGGCGCGACGCGGTTCTCCCGGCTCAGGCGCCCCCCGGGCCCCTTCCCGGCGGCGGGGGGTGGCGGCGGGGAAGGGGGCGCCTGGAGGAGGGGGACGCGGCACCGTCCCACCTGCAGAGTCTCCCGGTAGAAAGCGGGTACGGCGCCGGCCTCCACCTCCTCCCAGCGCAGGCGGCCGGGCCCCGGCAGCGGCGTGTCGGTCTGGAAGTTGTAGTCCCAGCGGCGCTGGTCGTCCTCCCCCATCTCCCGCAGGCGCTCCCGCAGCTCCCGGCCCAGCTCCTCGTGGTCCACCGGTCCGAAGAGGCTCCTGCAGACGGGGCTGCGGCCGTTCCCGGCCAGGGCTCTCCGGGCGGAGAGGCGCTCCAGGGCGGCGGCCCCGGAGAGGTGCACGTTGGACATCGCCGCCAGGCAGGACGCGGTGGGCCGGGAAGGCGCGGATGACCCCCCCGCCGCTCCTCTCCTCGCCTCACCACCCGTCCGCTCGCTCTCGCACCGGCCCTGCCTCCCGCCTTTGAGCCCCTGCCCCCGGCCGCTGCCTTTTAAACCCCGCTCGCCGCGAGTGCGAGCAAAACACCATTAGCATAATAGTGTTTCCCTGCCGCCGGCCCGCTGCGATTGGCGGGGCCCCCCCCGCAGCCCCCCGTCCCCCGGCGGCAGCGATGCTGCCCGCGCCCTCCATTGGCTGCGGCGGCAGCGCCGCTCCGCCGGCGGCCGCATTGGCCCGGCCCGGCCCCGCCGCGGACCGGGGGGGCGGCCCCGGCGCTG
>JAWMRA010000161.1:14590525-14973654 GCA_035584735.1 Pseudotriccus pelzelni | reverse complement strand
CCCGGGGGGCGGCCGCCGTGCTCCCCGCCCGCGGCCGGCCCCGCTCCCTTTGTCTGCCGGCGGTCGCGGCTCCGCCGCCGCTTCCAACCCGGCGACTCTCGGTCTTGGTTCTTTTCCCCCCTCGGTGTTGCCTTTTCCGCGCGTAGGGTGCGTGTGGGAGCGCTTTTATTATTATTTTTATTATGATGTTGTTGTTGTTTGTTTGCCTTCTGCATCCTCCCCTTCCCCGAGGAGTTTTTTCAGCATCCGTGGGGCGCGGGGGTTTGGGGCGGGGGAGGTGATGCGTGTGGTAGAAAACGGGATCGTTTCTGGCTCGGTTTTTTTTATTACACTGCTGCAAAACAAAGCGAGATGCTTGCAGATTTCAAAACAAGCTGAAGGCTATTTTTAAAAATAGGGCTTCTCAGCTGCATGGAAGTAATAACTTGCAGCCTTAGTGAATAGAAATACATGAAAACCACAGCATTTTCCTCTCCTAACTTTAAAACCCACATAATACGTGTTTGTTCACTGCAGATGAACTAATCTTGCTATTGTGTTGCCAGAGATCAGCTGGCTTGTGCTTTACGTTTTCTGCAGGTCACTGCAATCATTGCCTTTTGTTGTTTTGAGATGGAAGAATATAAAAGGAAAAGGAGGGGGAGCATAATTGACACCGTGCTAAAATTGGGCCCAGAACATCATCATAATGTTGATGCACATCTCAGAGAGTCTTTACCACAGTGAGTTTTTCATCTGCAAACAACAAGGAGAAAGATGGATCTTTATCATGCTGTGTGTACTGGGACACCCTAGCTCCTCGTATTTCTATGGCTCTTGCCTTTGGGATATTCAAACCTTTGAGCAAAGACAACTTGGATGGTTTTAATCCCTAGAGGCAATAAAACTAGTATGAATTCCTAGGATGTGCTGGCTCCGCAGAGAGTGCACAAGGAGCACTTACTGCAGGGCTGGAGGGGTTGCAGCTTTGGGCCCCTTAGGACAATGATGACCGCAGGCGCCTGTCAGCTTCAAGAAGGAGGGGTATTAGTCTTTGCACCCATGGAAAGCACTTCCCAGCTGCCCCAGAATAAGTCATTTTCCTCTGTGGTGTTTCCACATTGAGCCCGCGTCTTTGACAGAGTCTGTGACAGTTCTTCAGCACTGCTGAGAACACTTGCTCCTGACCTTGCCATGCTGGTAGGGAGCTTGGGACAGGCCGGGACAGCTTCCACCATGTCCCAGGCACTGCACCTTCAGTGGTGTTCCTGAAGTTTGGCCATGCCAAGAGATACCAGCAGGGCCCATTGTATTGAACCCATGGACCCGGGGTTGGCTGCTGCTGGCAGAGAGAATGGAGAGAATGTCAGAGCCTGGCTTGTTGCGCAGGAAGGGTCTGTCCATGCTCAGGCTGATGAACAATGAGATGCCACAGCAGGTTTGATCTCCTGAAATAATTTTCTGATGTTTATGGGGACAGGTGTGCTGCTCAGCAGAAGAGGTCTGTACCGTCGTGGCCGAGAGAAGAAGATGCGGCAAATGTCTTCAGTATGCAGGTCCCTACTTGTTTCCTGGGCAGGCATAGAGTCACGCCTGGCAGAACACTTTGCCAACCAGTGGTACAGACAGACCACTTTCATTGCACTAGTAGTGGTAGCAGGAGTACTCCAGGAAATGTGAAGGCTTTTTTTGCCTTTTTTTTTTTTTTTTTTTTAAGGGTACCTGTTCAGATATGAACAGACATTCTTGGTTTCCCATGTTACCACACTGTCCTTTCCTTCACCAAATGGCCCTTGAAGATGGCGATGTGGATCTCTTCTGGCCCAAAGGATATAATTTAGGGAGCAAGCCATGAAAAAGGCTCTCCTAGTTCCTCATCACTAAGAGCACATCATCTTAGAAAGCAGAAGGTGAGCATCAGTTTGGCAAGGGTTCAGCTAGGAGAGAAGGGGTGGGTCTCACACCAAGCTGGGGTAGTTGGGGAACATGGTGAACATGGCACACTGTTCAACTGGGACTTGTCCCAGCAGCCATCAGACACGTCTCTTGGGATGTAAGGTAGGGTGGTTTTAGAAATAAATGTGCTATGCAGAGAAAATACTTTGAGTTCCCCAAGAAACCTGCTGAAAAAGTGCCCTCTATTCAAGATGCGAGCCAAAAGGGAACGGCCAGGTTGCTGCAGACAGGGGCCCTTTGTGAGGAGTCCTCACGAACCTGCTGCCGTTCTCCCCCGCCCCGTGCTGCGAGAGGCCAGCGTCCGCCTTCCCTGTGTTCTGCCTCCTCGGTTTTATACATTCTTGCAATGAAAGCTGAGCGAGCAAGATCCCCTGCTATTTGCAAGATGTGGGCGTGCCCTCTGCAGAATCCGCATCGTTGTCCTTCCAAACCCTTTTCGGAGGTTAGCCAATGTTTACGCGGTGCTTGAGGGACGTTAGGAACGACGGTTTGAACATTTGGAGGTTGCCTCATGTTTGAGGCCACTTCACCTTCCAGCTCACCTGGGAGGTAAAGCAGCTTGGGTCTGTTGGTCTTGGTCTGTCAGCGCTGTTTTTTAGTTCGGCTTCCTCACTATCAGCACACCGCAGTACTTTGACTGTTTTGTTGGGTTTTTTCTCACTAAACATTTACGTTTTAAGCTGGTGGTGATAGTTCTGAGCACTTTCAGCTCCCAATTGCCACTTCTAGCAGTCTGTGTTTCTTTTCTGTGCGGAGATAGAGAGCATCTAGCCCATTTAAGGAGGAAATACTGTATGCACAGAGAGATGTTTTTAATTTAGTGAATCTGTGAATTCTAAGGCCAGAGGGGTAGGTTATGATTCTCTAAACCAGCAGTTTGCCTAACATGAGCCACAAAATCTTACCCAAGAGCTCCTACCACCAAGCCTATTAACTTCTTTAGAAATTCCTGCTCCAGAACGCTGAGCAGAGTAATTACCGCTATGGTTAGAACAATGCCCCAGAAGAATGAAACATTTTTGCTCAAAAAATCCAAGTCATATCTGCTTATGTCAGAAAAAATAATGACTTTAGCTAGTGCGTATTCCTCCTGGCTGCTCTGTTTCAAAGGGGTGAGGGAAGGGAAAGCAAACTCCTTTAAGGCTTGTGCATCATTGCAAAGGGAATGTAATTACAGGAGGTTTATTGCATTTGACTATTCCTGTTTGGAAAGAGTCCAGGTTGACTGTCAGAGTCAGGGCTGAGTCTGATGGCTTGGCAGATAGGGGAAGAGAGGTCCTTGCACTGTAAACTGAGCAAGGAGTAACCAAGGAAATTTGATAAGAAGTTATGGAGGTAACAAAAGAGAGAGTCTTGGCACTGTCATTCTGATGGGGCTGGCTGTTTGCACAGCTCCAGGTTAACTTCTTCAGAAGAGAAAGCTTAGGTGAGATACTTGTATACAGAGGCAAATACTCCCCATGACATGGTGCCATGGAGGAGCACTCCTCTGTCCTTTGGCAAGTCTGGAGTGAACTTTTCCTGCAGGAATTGTTCTCAGCATGCTTCCAGAAAAGCAGACCTGTTGTTGGGCCCCCGAGGCTTGAAGGTTTGTGTTTGGCTCTCTTCTCATTTCCTTTAGTACTCTGTTACCATCTACACTCCAGAATGTTTGCAATTCTTCAAATGTTGTGTGATCCACATGTGATTGCTTCATTTCATAACATGTTATATCCCATAATTGCTTTAGCAGAGGAACAGGCCAATAAACATCAATACTTTATCACCCTTGCACTTCTCTTTTACTGTATATGTGATCATAAGTAATTTGCAATTTTGCATTTACACCAGTGGCAATTTTACTTGGTACTTTGGAATCCTGTTTAAATAAACTGATTGCAATTAAAGTCCAGGTTAGGACAGACTACTTAAACTCCTCATCAAGACTTTTCTACCTTCAGAGCGACACTTAAATTATTCAAGTTGGTGTACACTCAGAATTTTCCATTTCTTGTCAAGGTCCTAAATTGTCAAATTATTAGATAGCTGAGCAAACCCCCACTAGTTTAGGGATTAAAATGGGAAAAGGTAATTTGAACAGAATCCTGAAAAGATTCTGACAGCTTTAATTCAATTTGAATTGCTTTCTGCTGTGCTCTCAAAAATATGCAAAGGCTAACATCTCAGGAAAATGCTTCATTTAATTTAATTTCCTTTAATTATTTTTTTCGTATTCTTTCTGTTCTTGGTCGTTAAAAGAATAGCCAGCTTTGCTGTCCAGCTGCTGCGCATCATTAGGGTAGCACAAAGGTAGCAGTGAATTTAGCCTAATCTATTGATGGACTTGCCAGTGCACCAGGGGCCATCGCATTCTCTCTTCACACTCTTTTTTTTGCTCTTTCCATCATGTTGTTTCACTAGATGAAGTCCACTCACCATCTGGCCCTTCATACAGATTGGAAGCCTGACTTGTTTGCAGGATGCTCTCTGTGAAGTGTGGTGTGGGGAGCCTTACCAATGCAGTGCTGTTAACTTGAAAAGCAGGCGGGGAATGGCAGGTACCAAACAGCATTTTGAGCTCAGAGTACGTACCCGTGGAGGGTGGCTCTTTTTTTGCTGAGTGTGTAGTCATATTTGAGCAGCAGTTAAATACTCCATTTATTTATATTCCCTGCTTTCTGTTGGTATAATTTCTGTCGAAGTTATGCTCTATGCTCACAGGTCGTGTTCATTGCCACTCTTTGCATTAAACAAGAGGTTTGCATTTTGCTTGTTTTGACATTCCCCCTGTCCTTCATTTTGATCCATGGTAATATTATTTTTGGAGTAGCTTTTCATAGGTTATTTCTACTTTTGGTAGGGGGGTTGGTTGTGAAGGGGCCATTACATAGGTTTTATGTTTGGTTTCATGTTTCTTAAGTAAACAGGGTTTTTAACAGTGGTAGTCTAGCACAAGTCCTGAAGGAGATCGTTCATGGCCCGGACTGTTGCAGAGGGGAGATGAGTGGTCTAAACGCAAGCCGAAGAGCAGCGGTAAGTGAATCGGGGCATCTTCAGAAGGATCCCAGCACACACCCACAGGGAACAAAATCTAGAGAGTATTAAGTAACTCCCCAACACATTAGAAGATTCTTGATATCTGACTGTGAAAGCGACAAACACTCAAGAAGTGGAGGGTGTCTAAAGAATCCTGACGATAAAGATCTTGAAAAAACAGTTCGAAGGGAGAGTAAATGAATCTAAATTTTAGTCGCCCCAGTGCGTTCAGCGCTGGCGCAGGCACCGAGCTGGCAGAAAACTAATCCCGGCGAGAAGTGTTTGCGCTTCTGCCGTGCCCCCCACCTTCCCTCTCCCCGTTCTGCAGGTCCCTGCCCCTCGTCTCCCCGCCGGGAGGTCAGGCCGGGATTGCTGGGGCCCGCCGTATATCCCCGCGCTCCGGCAGCTCTGCCCGCCCCGCCCGGCTGCCCCGCACCGGCGAGCGCGGCGTGCCCGCCCCGTGTCCCGGAGCTGCCCGCGGGATGTCCCGATGCGCGGGGCAATGGTGCCCTCTAATGTCCACCACCCCGAGAGCCGGGCGCTCGCCCCGCTCCCCCCTCTCGCTCCCGGGCAGCGGGGCTTGTTCCACCGCGATTCCCCTTTCCCCACGCGTTTGCAGTCCTGTGTATGCTTCCTGAGTAATGAAATACATGGTAGCTATGATCACCATCTTAAGGGATTTTTCAAGTTGTTCCAAGTCCATATGATTCTTTGACAAGATTCGTGAATAGAATAATACATTCACTTTATTCTGTGAAAAATTAGGGTTAAGGTGTAATTTAGCTGTCACAGAATCATAGAATGGCTTGCATTGGAAGGGACCTTGAAGATCATCTCGTTCCAACACCCCTACCGTAGACAGGGACACCCCCCATTAGACCAGGTTACTCAGAGCCCCATCCAACCTGGCCTTGAACACTTACAGGCATTTGGCATCCACACCTTCTCTGGGCCACCTGTGCCAGTGTATCAACACCCTCACCGTAAAGACTTTCTTCCTAATATCTATTCTGAATCTTTTGGTTTAAAACTGTTATCCCTCATTCTGTCACTACATTCCCTGATAAAAAGTCCTACCCCATCTTTCCTTTAGGTGCATTTTAGGTGCTGAAAGGTTGCTCTACAGTCACCCTGGAGCCTTCTCTTCTTTAGACTGAACAGCCCCAACTGTCTCAGCTTGTTTTCGTAGGAGAAGTGCTCTAACCTTCTGATCGTCTCCCTGGCCCATTTCAAGAGGTCCACATCCTTCCTGTGGTGGCAGGTGCAGAGCTGTATGCAGCACTCCAGGTAAGATCTCAGAAAAGCAGAGTAGGGGAGTGGAATCACCTCTCTTGACCTGCTGGCCACACTGCTTTGTGATGCAGCCCAGGAAGCTGTTGGCTTTTTGGGCTGCGAACACACATTGTCGGGTCATGTTGAGCTTCTCATCTACCAACACACCCAACTCCTTCTCCTCAGGCCTGCTCTCAATCCATTCTCTGCCCAATCTGAATTTGTGCCTGGAATTGCCCTGACATATGTGCAGGACCTTCCAGTTGGCTTTGTTGAACTTTATGAGGTTCACACAGGCCCACCTCTCAAGCCTGTCAAGGTCCCTCTAGAGGACATCACTTCCCTCCAGCACACTGATTACACTGCACAGCTTGGTTTTCATTGGCAGACTCACTGACCCTGACCCTAACCCTAACCCTAACTCAATCCCATTGTCTGTGTCACAGACAAAGATGTTAAATAATACAGCCATCTGAGGGACACCTCTTATCACTGATCTCCACCTGGACATTGAGATGTTGATCACAATTCTTTGACTGCAAAGATGCAGCCAATTCCTTATCCAGCAGGTGGTCCACCCATCAAATCTATGTCTTTCCAGTTTAGAGACAAGAATATCAAGCAGGACAGTGTCAAATCCTTTGCACAAGTCCAGGTAGAGTCAGTCGCTCTTCCCTTATCCAACAACACTGGAACCCTGTTGTAGTGGCCACGAAATTTGTCAGGCCATTTGCCCTGGTGAAGCCATGCTGGCTGTCACTAATCATCTCCTTATCTTCCATGTGCCTTATTGTATTTTCTAGGAGGATCTGCTCCATAATCTTTCTGGGCACAGAGGCAAGATTGACCAGTGTGTGGTTCCATGGGTCTTCCTTTTTCTATTTTTTAAAAGCAGGCATTTTGTTTCCCCTTTTCCAGTCACTGAGAACTGGACTGCCACAACTTCTCAAATACGACAGATAGTGGCTCAGCTCAGTGGCAGCTCAAACCCTTGCAGACCAGGAGCAGCAGATGCAGTTGTAGAGGATGTGGACCACCAGACACACATCTGGCTCTGTGCAGGGCTGGCATGTCTCAGGGAACCCCAGGAGTTTTGTATCCCTCACATTTTTTCTGTGGCTCTTTTCCTCCCTATGAGGGGGTGTCAAACAAATATAATCTGTGGGATCTGGCTGTTCCTTCTCTTTCTCCCTGAGCTGGATTCCCTCTTCTTATTTGCCTCTCCCTCAGGCTTGCTCCCTGCCTTCCCTGCGATGGGGTGTTGAGATATCATGAGATATGACGCAGCATGATGAGATAATTTTTCCTCCCTCCCCACCCCCTGGCTTCTTGTTTGTATTCTTTAATTAATTTATCTTCTTGCCTAAAGCTTTAAATTTGCTTTTAGTGTAGTAACTTTCTGAAGTCACAGCACTAAAATTTTATTTGCTCTTAATCTTGAAAAGCAATTACTTTATAATATTCCTGTTAGAATCATAGCAATTATTTTGCTGCAGGCTTTGAATGTGGACCAAGCATCACCCAGTGGTGAACCTGCAAAGGGAGTGGTTCAATGAGCTCTGTTGGGGGAGTCCATCACAGTCATTTTACAGCAGTTTAACTATAATAAGGCTGCCCTGCCCGCAATATGGTATGTATTCCTACGGAGTGAGAAGTTAATTGTA
This sequence comes from Pseudotriccus pelzelni, assembly GCA_035584735.1. Taxonomy (NCBI): domain Eukaryota; kingdom Metazoa; phylum Chordata; class Aves; order Passeriformes; family Tyrannidae; genus Pseudotriccus; species Pseudotriccus pelzelni. Next base: position 14,965,768 of record JAWMRA010000161.1, on the reverse strand, counting down.
TCTGGATGCAGCAGCATGCTGTGAACACATTTATATAATGCAGAACAATTAGTGCTATGACTCATTGCTGGGAGCTCAGCCTATGTTATATACAGCGTAGCATTTTAGGATTTGTACGTGCCATACGCAACAGCAGTCAGCCCAAATCCCACTAGCCTTCAGTATCCCATAGATGCAAAGAGAAACCAAGTGCCGTGTAACCTAACAGAGCAGAGAAGGTGGAAGACCACAGGTAACACTGACTTAAAGGCTTTCCAATGATTTACATACACTGATATACCTTTTTCTTAATGAGCCAGTTCTCAAGTTTTGGACAGAGGCTGGAGGGACCTGTTACTTTGGGCTGTGATCAGAAATGTTGCTGATTACATGTGATTGTAATGTCCTTTGGTAGATGGTGGAGAGCAGGAGAAGGTGATGTTTTTCCTGTGCTGTGACCAGGTTGAAAAAATCATCAGATTACTCGGTAGCCTTAAAATTTACCCTTACCAGCTGCTCTGAAACTTCTTGCAGGAGCTATTGCTAAAACAAGTTTGCAGGGCAAGGAGCTCCAGGTGCCTGACCCTCAGTTTCACACAGGATGAATTTTGGACTGAGAACACGAGGATCAGGCATAAAAAGATGAATTTGTACCTCTCGATTACACTTTAATTCCATACAGGTGCAATTAAAGACACACCCTGACGCTGTGCACGATAACAGATATCTCACTGGCCCCCAGTGAGCAGTCACACATGAAGGCATTTCAAAATGACATGGTACAAATTCTTATAGTGTAAGCCATGAGACACATTCTCAAACAGTCATGAGTGAATGAGTCTGAAACTCATGTTTTCCTAACAGAAAAAGCAGAAGAGGAGCTAGATGAAAGACCTGAAGATTAAATCCTGGTAGCATGGAAATCAGAGACAAAATTCCTGGCAATCCTAAGCCAAGTAATCCGGGTCTTGCACTTCTCAAAGTAAAAATGAGTCAGCTGGTCATAATTGATATTCAGAGAGAAAATATAAACCAGGTGAAATCATTTAAGCTGACAGTGGTCAAGTGGCTGTGAGTTTGCTCTGAAAGGAAAGAAATACATCTGGAGGTGCTATGTTTATGGAGACTTATTGCTTTCTAGATCAAATGTACTTACTTTGAAGATGGGAGAATGGTTTGGTTTTGGGTTTTTTTTTTTTTTAACCACCAGGCTGCAAATTTAATCTTGAGTCTTTTAATCCACCAGAACCATTAAGCAAGATTTTCCTCTGACCTGTCCTGGCATTCCCAACAAGGTCCTGGGCCCCACTGCAGTCCTGTGGCTTCTGAGGGCACCTGTGGTGGGATTTGTGGTGGTTGTTGCTTCACCTGCACACAGATGACTGAATTTGGTAAATTATTTGATTGATGAGGCTCAGGAGGAATATAACCCATAGATGCCCTGGCTGTACTGGGCAATAAATACAGGGAATAAATCCTTATTATTGTGGTGGTGTTTTGGAGTTTTTTTTAAGGTAGTGAGGAGAGAGTCTGGGCAGAGCTGCTGAGTAGATTGGTGTCAGTTTTAACAGGAGCCTCCAGAACCCAGCCAGTGTAGAAAACTGGGGAATTTCTTCCTAGCACCCTCCCTGGGGCAGGTTTACAGAACTAATCTAAAAATTTGTAGGACTTGCTTGGCTTCTGGGTTGTGGGCCTGTGGTCATTTTAGAGACAAGCTTTAAAAATTATTTTGAAATATTTCTTAAAAATAAATAGCTCTTAGAGATTTTCTCTTGGGAAAACCTCTGTGCCACTTATGTCCTGATGCCAGGATTGGATTGTAACAGTGTGCCAAGTTTGCTCTGATTCTTTACAAAGAGAGACAAATTTAATTCATAGCTCTGGTGTTGTTCCAAAATAATTCTGAAGAATTATTTTGAACAATGAGCTTTCAGAAGAATACTTTAAAGTCACAACTCAACAGGTTTGGTGTTTCCTTGTGTGTTTCAGACACATCTGCAGCATGTTAGAAATGCATCCTCATGCTTTGCTCTGAAGAAAGGCCATGCCTATAGAGGTTGAACTGGAAAGAAGAGAAGCAAATAGTTCCATGCAGGTTCTGGCTTCTTAACAGCAACATTTCAGATATATTTCAAGTGGGACTTACATATATGATAGAGTAGGTTTCTAAGCTTTTCCACTTCTATCCATGTATCCATGATACAGTTGTATTCAGTGTTCAACATTGGTTTTGCTGAAATACTTTGAAAATTTTCCCCAAACCACTGTGAAGATTTCTCATATCCTACTCAAGAGCCATTAGTGGGTTTCCCCTACAGCCTCAGTGCTAAGGAGTCCATGTGGAACTTCCAGCTCTAGCAAAGGAGGTTCATTTCTTTTTGTCTCAGGTGAATCCAAAGGTTGGATTGGAAGGGCAGGAAGAAACAGTGAAGAGTCTCCAAAGCCTTCTGATGGTTTGAACAAAAAAACAGCAGTTGTAAGACTGTCACTGGTCTTCTATTTCTGACCAAAATCCAGACCGTAATAATCTAAAAGTAGACTTTGCTAAAACCTTTACTGCTAGTACAGGGCATGGAGGCCTAACTGTTAGAGCAGATATCTCCAAGGGCTGGTGTCTTCTAGATCTTTAAAAGCTTTGTTTCTCCTGGGTGAGTTTGATGACAGGCAGGAGTGCATGCTCTGCTCCAACTTGCAATAGTGTGAACTCCCGGGTTTGCTCTGACTTTACATGGCCCATTCAAGGCTTCATCTGAAATGAGGTGTTTGCTTAGAGGGAGAAAAATAACAAACTTGGAAGAGGCTTTGTAAGCCATTTAGAGCTGAAATAGATCAAGGGTTGTCTAGCCATGTTTGCATATTCCACCACTTTTGAGCTGCTGATAAATCCAGCCTTGCATGACTCTGGATACCGTTGTCCCAGCTCTTCTACCCACAGGCAGCAAATACCTGCAACACAGGTTCATCCCCAGCCCATGCAGTGGATGAAGCCAGCTGGGCATGGGGTCAGCTCTTCCCTTTCCCCCACTTGCAGTGTTGGTTCCTTGCAGGTCCCAAGTCCACGTGGTGAAACCAGCCAGCCAAATGGAGCAAGTCTGGGAGGGGACATGTCTCCTCTGGCCCTGAGCCGGTAAGGATTTGTGTGAGCCTGTAGCACAGACCCTTCTCTGTATGGGAAAGCCAGATTTGGGATGTGCAAGGTTTTACAGACACATGCTTTGCTCTTTTCTAATTGCTCTATACAGGAACATGCATTAGCAGAAATGCTGGATACACATCCATGTTTTGTTTGTGCCGTGTATAGCTTTGTTGGAAGGTTGAATGACAGAGAGATTCTTGTTACATTGTGTGGTCTCCTGAATGCTTGAGATTTATAATCAGACAATTGTTTGATTCTGACACAGGAAAATGTTTTGGTAAAAGCAGAAGGTTTGAGACTAGTTGAAAATGTCTGGGACTCCCATTGTGTGCAGAATGTAATGTGTGCAGAGGAAATCTGCAGCATTCCTACAGCAAACCACAACAAGAAGCTCCATACAGCCCCAATCAGTTACAATTCTCATATAAATTATAATGGCCTAAATGTTATTTAAATGATAAACAGCTTTTGCATTCCAGACATTGCTGCAATTCCAGAAGGTGGCTGTATAATACCAGCTGAATGAAATATTGCATATTGCAGGCTAAGTATGAGGCTCTATTTCTGTATGTATCCAGATTTGTCACTTCTAGCATATTCTTTGGCTGTAAACCTTGGATTTCCAATGCACTGTGTGTATCTTGGAGCCCAGGGCTTCATCCGTTATCCAGCAGTGAGTTGTCTGAAGGTCAGTCATGCCAACATGCCAGGAAGCTTAAGACACAACCACAGAGGCAGCAGAAGCATCCGTTGCTTCTGGGCTGTCACCATCATTTATTAGTGTGTGGAGTTTTGCCTGGACCCTGCTCAGCAGCTGATGGTATAACCAGTCCTTTCTTCACAGTTTGCTATAGAGATGGATGGGTCACATTTGCTTAAAACAAGTGTGGCTTGAGCACTAGGAAGAAGAATGTCAAGTCTGGGGGATATCATCCCTTGCCCAGGAGACAGGTCACACAGCAGACCTGGGCTTTCACTAAGGAAAGAGTCCGGTTTTGCTTGCTGATTCTTCAGTGTCATAGTATCGCAGACTAGAGGCTGGTGGCATTTGTGTCTTTTGATGTCTTTGCTTGAAGGAGGTCAGTGGCTGCTCTCTGGGCAGCCCAGCAGCCCTTCTCCACTGTGTGGCAGCAGCTCATTGAAACTTGAGGGGTTTCTGTTTGCTCAGGAGAGATTCTTGATAGAGGTGAGCCACAGCTAGGGCAGTACCAGGGCGATAATTTCAGAAGCGAGTTCTCTGGCTGAGCTGAAATAATCCTAAGCAAGGTGCCACTTGGTGTGAGCAAGCACGTGAGGCTCCTGCCCTGGTGAGGTCCTGCTGGAGCCGGTAAGACTGGATGGGTACAAAGAACTGAGATTTTTCTTCCTATTTGGTCATGTTATTCTTGGTGTAACTCTCATGAATTCAGTCCACGTGATTTTTCCAAAGCTCTTTTACAATTGACACAGTCTCTGCCCCATTTGCATGTTTTGTTGTCAAATTCCAGCATTCAGAAATGTTCTCTTTTATTTTAATTTTTCCAAAATATTAGAGAGAATAAACTGCCCTGTGGTTAAGCAACGGAACTGGTGTCCAAAGGATGATTGAATCTGACTCCAGCTTCTTCCACAGACTTCCTTTGTGTTTTCAGGGAAGCCATTAAACCCCTCTGTCTGTTAGGGTCCCATCTGCAAGACAAGGAGGATTTAATATTTTCCCCTCATCTGAGTCTCAACCTCTTTTTGTGTTTACAGGGCACCAAATGGGGCCTTCATATTAGTTGGAGCTTTGGGGTTTTACCAGTAACAAGTTAATAATAACCAGCCATATTTCATAGAATCATAGAGTGGTTTGGGTTGGAAGGGACCCTTCAGATAAAATGTGATTTGCAGTTTAATATGGTAAGTAACAAAGACTTTACCAAGAGAATGAACAATAGCCTTTTCCATTTCACAAAATAATTTGCCAAACAGCATAAGCACACCAGCATTTTTATAAAAACAAATTATAAATAATTGCTTTTTTGCAATTTAATACACCCATAGAAAAAGCCAAAAGAGTTTAGCAGCCATCAGGAATCTGATTTCATTGTCAATTTGGACTGTCTCTGCAGTTTTTATGAAAATCCCTGAAGACTGTGCTATTTTGTAAACTAAACATGGCTTTTTTTTTTTTTTTTTTTTTGCTGGCCATGTGGAGTCTTTTTCCATTCATTAGTGAGCTGCTTCTTTCATGAACACAATTAGACAAAGGAATAAATCAGTCAACAAACATGGGATGTAATTTTGGCAATACTGGGCCATTTATGCTCTTATTTGCTTAACTGTATAAATCTTTCACCAGAATACAAATGAGGCCTGTTCCCTTAGTCTTAGGATTGGGGGAAGAGAGGGTTCAGGCCAGATCCTGCAGTTTGATGGCTCCCAATGACCGTGGCTGGTGTTGAGCAGTTTCCCTCATTACAGCAATTCAGCATTCCCACTATTGAGGAATCACTTCAAGATATTTCTTCCATTTCCTTTCTCATATTACAGAGTTTAAGAAACATCCCTAGGACAATAGCTCCCTGAGGACTGTGTCTCCGTAAAGGGTTTTTATGTCACTCCTTGTCTCAATATCTGCATGCCTCGCTGTTTTTCATATGGTGGCCTCATGATGTTTTTTTTAAGGGAGGAAGCATTATCTTTGCTGCTTCTTGGGCAGAGAGAGATGTATGCTCATAACTATTCATCTGACATCTCATGTCCCTCCTGGCACCCCCAGCACACAGCCCATGGAAATGCAGTTTCTCTCTGCAAGTAGGAATGAAAGTTTTGCTGAATGCAACAGGCAGCAACTCCCTCCCTGGCATTCCCAGCCAGATCTTGTGCTTGCCATGGGTATAGGTGCATATCCACAAGTTCAGAGGTCTGGGACTGATCTATGTTGGAGCAGGATTTGGGTCATCCCACTGATTTTCTGTTTAGCTGAAGAGACCTGTAAGCTCACATTCAGAGAGGATTTGAGGCCTGAGAGGTGCCTTTCATCGCTGGGCAGTACATCTGAGCTTCTATCCCTCTGCAAGGCTCTTTTGAGGCTGTAAAGTTTGTTTTGACTCTCTGTAGACAGCAGAATCCTACCCAGGGTACCTCATGTTCCTCCAATTCATGTTAAGCTTCCTCTGTCTAAAAGGATAACTTCAGAGAAGGATTCAAGATTTATTTCACCTCAGTTTGTCCTTTTTCAACCAACATTTTCAGCTTCTGGTATTGATGTGGGTGGATTTCCCTCTCCCCATGCATGTGCTGGCCTTGCTTCCCATTTCCAGTAATTTAAGAAAAGGTTTCTGCCCAAGTAACATAAACAGTAAACCTTTCTGAAATTTTTTAAAGATGTTCTCAGGTTTCCCACTCTATTGGGTTTTTTTTCAGAGATCACCAGATAAATAGGCCTCAAAAAAGATATGCCAGGGAAGGCAACTATGAGTGCTCCAAAAAGGTTGGGAATAAGTGTCAAGGCTTAATGCATAGCTAATGGCCTAATCTGCAATTTTATCACAAGACATTTATCTCCTTGCTTGGTTTCACCACAGACTCCCTGAAATATCTGTTCATTTAAAGTTTATTTATCCTACCCAAGTAAATTAATTTCCTCTTCATAACCTGTTCCTCCCCAGTTTTAAAATTATTTTTTCTTCTCAAAAATGACTTGTCAGTGACCAAGTGCTACCTGTGGTGTAGTCTATAATTGAGCCAGAAGGAGCCTTTAGATAAAAATGCAGTGCCAGCTTATGCCATCTGTCATGAATGGTGCGTTATCACTGCAGGTATAAATGAAGTGGCCCTGAGCTGGGTGACTGCAAACGTGATGTTCAGCAGAGCGTAGCTGGAAACAGAGTTAATCTCCATCATACTTAGACTCCTGCAGACATTTTCAGTCAGACTTCTCAGTCAGGGGAGGAGGAGGATCTGCCTTGCATCAATCACACTGGCTGTATTTCCATCAGTGCTCCTGCTGCCACATTTAGCCTTTAGGTTGACTGATTCAAAAATCGGGTGCTGAAAGTCAGAAAAGTCCAAGTTCACGTGCAAAAGACCTTGTGAGAGGATACTAAGATGATTTGAGGTTGCAAACATCTTGGCCAAGTTTGGAGAATACATCTGCATCCCTGAATCCTTGGGGAAAGGGCAGCATAGGCATGACTTGGCTCATGGCTTGTTAAGGTGGTTTAACACTCCCACCCTCTTGCCTTTGTCCTGTCTGTGCCAAAATGCAGGGATGGGGAGGTAAATGATCCTGCCCAAACAGGCTATTGCAAGAAGAGGATTCCTGAGCTGGACCCAGGGCAATTTCTTACTTGCAGCCTGATTTGGGATGCTAAGGAGCAGGCTTGTGTACTGAGCCACCAAGAGGCATCCAGAGATGTACAGGAACCAAGCCTGATGATCACAGCTTATTCTCCCTGGACACCTCCACACCAGGCATCAAGTTTAGTTTCCTGCTTTTTAGAACTGTGTCTTTTGCTTTGAAGACTGGGAATGAAACTCTGGGGTTTTTTACTCCACTTCCCTTGCTAATGCCAGTAAAAAGAAGCTAAATCCAAGTGAGAGCGTGTGGCTGGTTAGCTGTCTGCACTGCATGCCCTGGCAGGACGAGGCTCATATCTGGTAAAGAGTGGCTGCATCTGCAAGTCATTCCTTCCCTTGGTCGCCTTGCTGGGATCTGGTTTCAGCTGCTGCTGAGACAAATTCACCAGTCAAAATATTGATGCTTTTCAAGTCCAAGTCAGCAAGGTTTCCTGTAAGCAGTGTCTTACATTGCATTTGCATGACTTTCCTTTTTGGTTGTCTCAAAATCTCCATAAACAGAGTTCTGTCATTAATTTTACTCTTCTATTCAATGCTGGTAATTTGTACATTGTGCCTATCCAGTGCAAATGAGTGAGTGATGATGTTGGTACTGTGCTGAAGGACATTAAAAGTGCAGGCAAACCCATTGTTTTGCTCTGAGATGAACCAAATGTTGAGCACTGATCCTTTGCTAAACTGGGATACATGCTGGGTAATCATCTTTCTTTGCTAACAACTACACATCCTGGGGTCCAGGATCTGAGTTGGATCTGTTTGAGTGCTAGTATTGCTGTAGGTAAGTTGTTCTTTAAAGGTGCATTTTCACTCATGCTCTCTCTGAGTTTGTGAAAGGTTGTTTCTGTGCAGTCTCCAGTGATATGGTATCTACCCGTTGAAAGATTTAACCTTTGGTCTTCCCCCTCCTTCCTCAGGAAGTAGAGCCTGGCAACCTTCAGCAAATCCCAGGGTTCGATGATGATGTGTTGAATAAAAAGGTGTGGCCAGAGATCTTACAGTTCACTCTCCCTAGACTTGGTTGGAAAACTAAAGCCCTGTCAACCATTCCAGATCCGAGCCAGCAAAAGCCTCTGCATGTCTCTGTATTGATGTGTGGGGCAGAATAGCCACTTGCATCAAAGGTGGCTGGGGCCCAACTGGATGTGTAGCACCCACAGTGTGAGGACCATGGGTGACAGCAATGCTGTGTGAGCCAAGGGTGCATTCTCTCAGGGATAAGGCAAACCATGTAGTGGGGCATTTGAGGAGAAGCATAACCAGGACATTGAGGGAAGATGTCATTCCCCTTTGCTTGGTGCTGGTGAGGCTGACCCAGTGTTGGGACTCCCAGTTCAAGAGATGTGTAGACAGAGTGGGTTGGACCCAAGGGAGAGCTACCAAGAAGTTCAGGGTTCTAGAGTATCTAATATTGAAAGAGGTGGAAGGAATTTGGCTTGTTCAGCCTGGCAAAGAGGATGCTGGGATGATCTAACAGTCATCTTTGACTGGTTGAAGGGCAGCTCCGGAGATGATGCGTCCGGACTCCTGCTGGTACTGGCAGTTGATACTATGAGGGACAACAGGCGCAAGCCATAGCTTGGGAAATTCACACTGGACATTAGGTAACATGTCTCTCCCAGATACCCAGGGAGTGTGCAAATCTCTTTCCTTTGAGTTTTTCAAAGGTTGCCTAGAAAAAGCCACAGTTGAACTGATGTGTTGAAGCCACAGGGTGGATGAGATCTCCAGTTCCTTCCAAAAGTCCTGTAATTCTACAAAGTCAGAGCACTGGGATCTCTGCTTTCTTTTTCTCTTTAAAATAAAGATAATGCTTAACCAGACTTCCAGGCTTCAACAAGTAAGAAAAAAAATGAATAAACCTCCAAGCAAACAAGCAAGCAGACAAAACAAATAAAACCCCAAGTAAACGAGCAAGCAAGCAAGCAACAAAATCTCCAAAGGACAAAGGAGTCTTATTTATTTGATTCTCCAGTTTGCAGTCACCCTCATGATTTCTGTAGATTTAATGCTTTATTTTTTTAATGTTTTTGGCATTGGTTGGTAATCTACAATCTGAGTGGAGTCACATGTGAACATTTGCTAGCTCAGGCTTTCTATAAATTTGCAGCACCTGACAGAGGAGGGAAAATGGCTCAGCTAGAGATGTTGATGAGAGTGGCTCTAACTGCATGCAAAACCTATTCATGTTCCAGGATCTGTAAAGTTGACTGCAAGAAGCAGGAAGACTTGGAAACAGCTGTTCTGCTGCAAGCTTCACTTGCAGCCTCCAAAAATAGTATCAAAATGCCTTTCATGAAGAATTGAAAGAGTCGTCTCTTCTGAGCCACCAGAGGCAACAAAAGTGAAGAACATGAAACAGTTAAAGAGTTGAAGAGTTTGTCACGTGGCCTTGTTTAGGGCAATGTCCACTTTCACTTTGCTGAAAGAGTCAAGCTGGTCTTCATTGTGATGGCACTTGAAGCAATGAGCCCACCCAGAACAAGGCTAAAGAACCAAATCTGTGGTTTGGTGTGTGGTTACCTTTGACTCTGCCTGGCAAGTAAGCAGAGAGAAGAGAGAAGAAAAAAAAAAAAAAAGGAAACTATAAATCCGTGGCATTCTGGTTTAGGACCTTTCACACTGTAAGCTTTGAACTGTACACACAGCTTTGCACCTTATCTAGGCTTCACATTCTTGCCTAGAAAGTGCCTTCGTGTCATTTTTCAGCCTGTCCTGCAACAAGTCATTCCAGGAGCACGATGAATGCAAAAGCCATCTCTGAAGGTGAGGAAGAAGCCTCAGGAATGAGGAACAAGACCCTGGGGGAGAGTGACCACTTGGGAGAGGTTAAGAGGGGACAAGTGATCCTTGTTGCCTACCTGATTGCAGCCCTAGACCTGACCTTTCTCTTCATGCAGATGGGAATCATGCCTGTGAGTATGGGTTCTCTTGATTCACAGCACATTTCTATCAATGCCAGGCTATGTAGTTTTCCAGCAAAGTCAGAAGAGAGTTTCTAGCAGGAAAGGGGAAAAGCTATGCTTGATACTGAAAGCAATACTTGGCATTCCTACCTAGCAGGCAAGCTGTGATTGTGTTCAGGGTGTGCCCAGGCAATAAAAGCTGGTTTATTTGTTGTATTGCAGTAGCACTTAGAGCCTGGTTTGATGACTCTGGGTAAAGCTGATGTAGTTTGTGTCTGCTTGCCTGACATGTGAGAGTGATCCAAACAGCAGGTAGCAGAAATCAGAGGTTTTAGATTAGAGGTTTTTCTGACTGTGTAATAAACCAACTCTGAGTTGAATTCATTGCTTCTCACTCACTGGACTCTTCTGTCTGGTTTTATAGAATCAGGGACTACTTTAGGTTGAAAAAGACCCTTAAGATCATTGAGTTCAATCATAAACCTAACACTGCCAGGTCCATCACCAAACCATGTCCCTAGGGGCCACATCTACATATCTTTTAGATACCTCCAGGGGTAGTGGTTCCACCAATTCCCAGGGCAGTCTTGTGCTTGACAACCAATACAGAAACCTTTTTCCAGTACCCCATCTAAGCCTTCCCTGGCACAACTCGAGGCCATTTACTCTTGTCCTATTGTTTGTTATTTATGAGACCAGACCAGCTAGACTGACCTTAGCTGACTACAACCTTCTTTCAGGTAGTTATAGAGAGTGATAAGGTCTCTCCTGAGCCTCCTTTTCTTCAGGCTAAACAACCCTAGCTCCTTCAGCTTCTCCTTGTAAGACTAGTGCTCCAGAGCCTTCACCAGCTTTGTTGCCCATCTCTGGACCTGCTCCAGCACCTCAGTGTCTTTCTTGTCATGAAGGGCCCAAAATGGGACACAGGATTTGATGTGTAGCCTCAGCAGTGTTGAGTACAGTGGGATGATCACTGCCCTGGTCCTGCTGGCCACACTATTTCTGATACAGGCCAGGATGTCATTGGCCTTCTTGACCATCTGGGAACACTGCTGGCTTATATTCAGCCAGCTGTCAAACAGCACCCCCAGGTCTGTTTCTGCTGGGCAGCTTTCCTGCTCTTGTGAGCTCCTGGATCTATGATATGCCTGTCCACTTTTGTCTCTGGAGAGCCTGTGCCTTCTCAGAGACCTCTCTGATAGTTTTGTGGCAAGTTTGCCTCCAGAGGCAAACTGCTCCCTTCTTCTGGAATTAAACCAGTCCATGGTGCTCTGAATCACTAGACCTGAGAGGCAGGAGATTAGTGTAGTCAATCTCTGATCAGTTATAGGGAATCTGGGGACCTGGATGAAGATCCTGTGTTTGAGAAAGTGGGCAGAACTGAGGCACCTCCACACCTTCTGAGAGCTGAACTTGGCTCAGAGTTTTAAACAAATCTTTTGAACAACCCTTAAACAAATCTTAGCAGATGGCACAGACCAAAAACATGAGTCAGAAATAGCTGTTCCTTGAATATACGGTATTTAAATAAAAAATAAAAACCAATTAACAAAAAAAAACCCAAACAAAAAAACAACAAAAAAATCCCCACCTGAAGTATTGTGAATTTTCAAGGTATGCCTCTGTAGCTTCTTGCATGTTCAGGTTGTGGGTGCATCATCCAGATTATGAATAAAGGCAACATTTTGCCAATGTGGTACTTCCATTGATTCCAGCTTGCTTGATTACACAACAGCTCCAAGACCTCACTGCAGTCACCTCCAGGAGGGTGCTTGGACTGCCCCAGGCGCAGGGTCTGGAGGCAGGAAGGCAATTAACATTTTCCTCATCCCCCTTAGCAGTTGCTGGATGTGTTCCATTCTGTTGGATTGTAAAGGTAAATGGTGATGCAGATTTGTCACCTAGTGCAAAACTGATGGTTTTGATCACATCCCTCTGATCTTCAGAGTGTGAGACAGAGACCTTTAGTATTTATTAAGCAGCCTGTGTCTGCCCCAATGAAGATTTCATCTGTAGATAGGTATGGGGAACTGAAAAATGTTCTTTTTTGGAGCTATGGTACTCTCCATGCATACATTAAGCTCTTTATTCATAACTATAGTATGCTTCTTTTCCCCTGACCTGTTGTGGGTTTTTTTTCTTTTTTAGTACCTGGCAAAGAGCCTAGGTTTGGATTCAGTGGGGTTTGGCTACCTCCAGACAACCTTTGGTGTCCTCCAGCTTGTGGGAGGTTACGTTTTCGGAAGGTAAGTGAAAATGATTCTCATGACCCTTTGTGTAGCTGAAAAAGGCCAGACGTTTTTATATTTTCGTAAAAATAATTTAGTTCTGGTTTGTGGTCCTATTGAAATGTTTGAAGATTTCATACCAAGCAAGGGAGAAATAAATGCTATAATTAGAAATAGCGCAACATAGAAGCAGGCTTTATATTAACTTAGGTACAGTTTAATGATGCACATTTAAGTGTAACAATATACTGGGAACAGCTTAAACCATCAGAGTCCTCAGAGTCCAGGTCCTAACAGCTTAATCCTGCAAATGTTTTATAGCCCTGTGTAACCTTAGAAGTGTCTTGTGACTAGAAACCAAAAAACGAGTAGTTAAGTAGAGCTGTCAGTGAAAATAATTGAGGGTCATGTCATTTCTGCAACTGAATCTCACCATATCTGCATTCATGTTGAATATAAAGTTGGAGTTGCATGGATCTTTTAAAAACATCTATAAAGTCATCTGTCAAAATAAGAGTGGAAAAGACTCAGGGTTTCTGTCCCTTCACCCCGTGGGATACACTTTCCTGATCCTAACAAAATGCAAATAGCCCCCAAAATTGGAGTGGTGGGAAAATACATTCCCGAAGAGCAGGGAAAAAATGAAAGAGGTGCGTAATCCAGAAATAAAAAAGCTAAAATGAGGCTGAGAAAATCTTTTCTTCTTGGTCCTGCTACTGATCAACAAAGTAATAAATAGATAGGGAGCTGGTGTGGGCCTCAGTTTTCCTGGATGGGATTTACTTTTCTGGTTAGTGTAGTTGTGAGCACTACAGGATCCTCTACTACATGGTGTGTGGCACTTTGAGGATTTGATCTCTAAAAGCCCTTGGACACATTTTAAAATAAATAGCAATAATATTTGATCCTACAGTACTGCTTGGAAGAAAACATATTCCTGAGAATGGAGATGGTGCAAAGGGCCGATTTGTAAAATGCTTTTTCTATTAATATACATATCTGGAGGGATATTTCCTTCTGGATCTGGTACTATATGAAATCTGTTTTTCCCCTGTGCACGTCATTCAGTAATATCCAGAAGAGCTGCTGAAGGGAAAGAAAATGGCAAAGCAGAATCTATCTGGGACTGAAGGTGTCCAGTGCCAGATTGAAGCCAAAATAAAAGATAGGAAGAAGGGGGATAAGAGAGAGAAAAATGTTGTTTATGTCAATTTTCTATGTTCTTCTTGCTTGGTGCTCCTAACCAGCCATGAGAAGATAAAGCATCAAATTTAACAAATTGTTAACAAAACAAAAAACCCCACACCAACCCTGGATGATGTAGCAAATTGTGGTCTTTAGGTTACAAACAGCAAATGTAAACTTTCCTGGCTTTCATGTAAACAATGAAGTTTTGACCTGTAGCTCTTCCTCAACAGAAAGCCTTTTAATTAGTTATGCTTAACATTGTTTGTAGACCAATCTTGGCATTTTTTGGGAAGTTGTTCCTCTTGGTGTAAGCACAACTAATTGCCATGCAAGGTAGTGTTCCTTTGCTAGCTGTAAATATGCAACTTCAATAAAATGAAGGAAGGAGAAATTGCAGCAAAAACCACTATCAAAGGCCTATTTTATGGTCATCATAGTCCCCAGTCACTCAGAACCCTTTCTGTGGTACTCTCAGACCTTGCCCAGCTCAGCTTAAAGTATATTGGAGCTGAATTACTGCAAAGAGTTGGAGTCAGATGAAAAACCTGATCTGGCTGGAGTTGTTTGTTTGTTTGTGTGTTTTGTATTTTCCCTCAAATAGAAGGCAAACTGATTTACTATTGTGAAGTTTCTTGTGGTTTTCTTTTGAACTCTAAATAGAAAACTGACAACCTTTTACCATTTCTGTACCAGGTTTGCAGACCAATTTGGTGCCCGAGCAGCCTTAATTCTCTCCTGTGCATCTGGAAGTGTCTTCTTCCTGCTTATGTCCATCTCCACCAGCATCCCCCTCCTCTTCCTCTCCAGGCTTCCAGCAGTGTTCATGCATGGGATACCAGGTAAGGGCAGTGAGGGCTAAGTGGTTTTCCACATTGCTTTTATTGCCTGTTTCCCCTCTTGCTCGTTTCACTGGAAGTCAACACGTTCAACAGCATGAAGGAGGGCAGGAGGAACATTTAATGGTCCTCAGGGATGAAATGCTGAGAACATGAGGCAGCAGGTGTATAGTTATGGAAAGCAGCACTTAGTAGCCTGTAGTTTCATCCTCCTGTGTAATCTTGAGCAAATTGTTTGGGTTTGACCACCCAGACACAGGAGAAAGTCACTTGCTGACAGCAGCGCTATCCCAGACTTCTTAGCTGCCTTATTGCAGCCAGGATATTTTATAGTAGACCTTTCCCTTTCTCCTGGAAAAATGCGCATGTTGGTAAAAAATAATGTTATTACAGAAACACCTTCCATTACCCACCAAGAAGTTCTGCTTCAGTTCACATTTCCTCTATTTTTCTAGTAAAAAACAAACTTTAGCTACAGTGCAAGAGGACTCAAGTTGATATGGGGTTAAGCTGCTTCTTGCCACTTGTGAAGTGATTTATCTGAGTGGTTTGAATGTTTTTGTTTTCCCACGACTGATGGGCCGGACCCATTAAACTCAAACTCAGCGTGTGCATGAGCATTTGCCCTGAGGTTGAAAGGACCATTTTGTGGCAGGCATTGTTTTTGTGGCCTGAAGATTTGTATGGAATCACTTGAGTTGGAAAAGAACTTTAAGATCATGTAGTCCTGCAGAAATCTGGCCTCTATAATTGTCTCCCACACTAGCACTAGGTACTTCCCAAAGGGGCTTTCGTCTCCACATTAAATTGATGGAGTGTCCCAATGTATCTGACAATCTCTGCTGATCAGGCTGTTGTGTTCAAAACTGACAGACTGTGGGGCTCCCAGAGGGAAGAGCCCATGCTTATTTGGAGGCTCTCTTCCATCCAGAGCCCAAAACTTGTGAGCTGGGGAAACTGCCTCTGGACAGAAAACAGGCCAGCAAAGTTTTAATTGGAAAAAAAAAAAAAAAAAGGCTCTTAATGGCTTAGCAATAAAACCATGGGAACTGCTGGAGCACCTACTCAGACTCTATGGCAAGCTTCTTTCAAGAGACTGGATTTTTTTTTTTCTCCCCTGCAGGTGCTCAAAAGGTTATTACAGACATGACTTCAGCTTCCCAACGTGCTGATGCCTTGGGGAAGCTAGGTCTTTGCTTTGGAATAGGCATCATCGCTGGCTCTGCCCTGGGAGGTGTTCTCTCCACCAAATTTGGGTGAGTGGCCCACTTGTTTGTTATTGATTTTGTTGCAACCACTGAGAGGGAGCTCCTAAGGCATATTTAGCTTGCCCCCAGCTTTTGTGATATCTTACTCCTGGTGGCAGTAGAGGATCATATCAGAACTCTAAATTTTGCTTTCCATACTGCTACAAAGCATTATTCCCAGTGTTTTTAAGGAGATCTTGTTGAAAATATCACTTCCTCTCTATTCTGTGTACTTAAATTGATTTAAAAACAAGCTGAATTGAGAAGTAGATTCTGTCTTTCTCCTGATTGTCTTCCCTTTGGAGCTGAGAGTGCTGAAAAACAGCACACATGGCATAGTCTGCTTTTAAGAAATGATGTTGTGCAACTGAGAAATGGAAAATGGGAGCAGTGTGAAACTCGTGGAGAAATTGGTGTTCTTGGGGGCTGCTCCATATAGAGCAAGACCTTGGGCTAGGGAAAGGCAAGCTTGGGACAGTGGGGGAAAAGACAGCAAGATGAAGCACACACCTGCCACTTCCTTGTTTGCTTTCCATAGCCTGGCACATCATAGCAGGCTGCCACCTCTCTTGTATTCTGCCGTTGGAAACAAATGTCTGATTTTACTGAATTTAGCACTCTCCTTTCATAGTAAAGGAAGCTCAAAAGATGTAGTGCGTTGGAGAACTTTGCAGGCAGGGAAGTGCATGTGGCTGTAGCCTCCCTGGAGATTCCCCAGCAAAAAAAAAAAAAAAAAAAAAACACAAAACTTTTGTGAACTTTCAAGGATTTGTTTTTCTCTGCTTCCTTTTATTACAGACACTTGCTTTTGCAGATTCAGGCTGGCATGGAAATAACTCTACCCCACAAGATGGAGGGTAAAAAATACCCTGAAAACTCTTTGCTGGTGTACCTTGGCAATCTTGGGCCAAATTAATTGTTGCAGAATCTCAGTGGTTTTCTTCCTCTTCCTTGAATACCTGAAAAGGTTTTCCTTAATTCTCTTGTGGTTGGTGCCTGTTCTGTATTGGCCAAGTGACACAAGGCTGGCTAGGAGGATTTGTTTTGTAGTTGCTACGTGGCTGAATAAAATGAAAATTGGAGACATAAATAATACTAACTAATCAGCATTTAAAATTTTTTATAGATGTTTCTGATTGATTGCTGGGTTTAGTAACTATTATTTTTAATCAAATACAGTGATTGTATCCCTTCTGTGTGTTAACTGTGTGAAAGTAAAGGTTACCTCAGTGCTCGGCTTTGGTTGTATGCATTATTTAAACATCAACATTGAAGCATTGTTATCTAGCAAAAATTTATAGGGTTTCACTTTCCCGTATGTGCATCAGTCACTGGTTTATACAAAAACCAGCAGTAGGAGAAAATTTCTTGTTTCATTTAATTGAACAGACACATTTGCTTGAATGCAGTCTGGCTTTTTGGGCTTGGTGTGTCAGACAACAGGAGGCTTCCAAACTCCCCACTTACTTTGAAAGCTTCTGGACCTTAAACTTTGTACCTGCACCATAACAGTGAGAAAAGTGAACGTTGCCCGTAATTATGGGAAAGTCAGGAATCCGCACCTGGAAAACGATTTAGCGTATGGCTTTCCCATGGAGTGGTTGTTTCCCTCGCATCCAGAGGAGGGCAGCTTCGGCTTGGTGATCCTGCCCGGCAGCAGGAACAGCCCGCCGCAGTGGATCTGGGGCTGCTTTTCAGTCCCGTGGCAGGGCTGGGGAAAACAGCCTGTCTAGTGGCAGCATTTGGTTTTCTCCATGAGGATCTGTCCATCCCTCTGGAAGGATGACAGGAATTTCTCTTGACAAAAGACAAACTCTACTGTGCTGGCAGGGCCCTCCTGAGCACCCTGGTATGTAGAGTGTTGATATGATTTAAGAAACAGCAGCTTCAGGCTCAGAAAACTGCTCTGGGTGTTTGGTAGCAACCTTTGCTGAAGCCAGATCCCACCTTTGCTTTGACACTGTGCTTAGCTCCTCTGCCAGATTTCAGTGCAAAGATTAGAGGAACTAATTCCGGGCTTTAGTGTTTTGGCTGATATTTGTGGTGAGCAGGAATTCAACTGTGCAGGCAGCTGAAGGCAGCTCTGTGCCATGAAACATGCCCAGAGACTCTCCAGCACCTCTGGCTGTGTTTGAGGCACAGACCTGGAGGGAAAAGAGTGGATGCTGGATGTGGATGGACATACTCAAGGCTCTTTGGCCTTGTTGCTGTATCCCCCAGACTGGCTGTTAATCATCCCTGCCTGTTTCCCACATTTGTACAGGAAGGCTCCAGCTATACTTGGAGCTGCATAATCACTTCCATTTTTTTCACAGAAGAATGACTCAATCACCTTCCAATTAAAAACTAAGCATTTCTGCTGTGTCACGGAAGAGCAAAGCTGGAGATTTCTGTTCACTCTCTGTTCTTTGCTCTCTCTCCCCACAAAGCTGGCCAGCATTCCCTGTCTGTTGTAGACAGCATTATTCATATGTTAGCAGTGCTTTGTACACAAGAGAGGGAGTAGAAATCGGTCTCAGTTCCTCAGCTGATGTAATTTTGATATTATTCTTCTGTACTGTATTTACTGTTCATGTCTTTGACCTAAAGAGCTGGTCTGTTACTGTTTTCATTGTTGGAATAATATTTATCAACCCTTATTTATTAAGGGAGCCCTGGGGGAGTTGAATGTAGTGTTCCGATTTGCATAGGATTTTTTGAATGTTAGACCCTGACGACTGTTCTTAAGCTGTAACCACCAGCTCCAGGCTTTTCTCTTCTCTCTTAAGTGCTACACTTTCCCCCTAAGTTTTCCAAAACTTTGAATGAAGCTATAGTAAAGGAATTATGACTTTTAGTCAGACGTGGACATGTTTCATTGGTGAAATGTGGTTTTTCCTTTTCCACTGCTTAGGAACTGGCTTTGGCTTACTGAATTTAATTGCTGGAGATCTTGCTCTTAATACACCCTCAGATTAGCTCAGTTGGTCATAGCATGATACTAATAACACCGTGGTCGTGGGTTTGATCCCTGCGTGGGCCATCCACTTAAGAGTTGGACTCGGTGATCCTTGTGAGTCCCTTCCAACTCAGAATATTCTGTGATTCTGTGAATATGTACACTCACCTGTGTGTACAGCTGGGAAGAACAGGATTTCTATGGGCAGGGTGATGGCCAGGCAAATTTACACCACCTGAGGCTGATGTACGAGATAATTTATTAACACAAGCAGTTGTAATCTTAAACATTTGGAAAAGTGTTTTCATATTTGTATGCTTTTTTTAATGTATTTTGTGTTTTTCTGGTAACTGATCAGTTGGATCAGGATTGCGGATATAAAATACCTAGCTTGAAAATAACTCTACTTCAGCTGAGGTCTGCAGGTTCTTCGAGAGTGAAAACTCTATAACAGCTCATCTACAAAAGGTGAATAAGAAAAGAAGCTCTGTTTGCACTCTGCAAATATTTCCCCTCTCTGTATACTTACTGCAAAGCTGTTATTGGACCACCTGCTGTGAGTGGGTGTCCCCCTGGAGAGAAGTGGCTTGGTATTTATAGTAGACTTCTGTGGCAGCGCTGTAGGTTAAAGGTAAAAAGCAGCTGAATTAGTTTTCAAAAGTGAAAAGATGATCCTATGTAGCTAATTATAGAGATTTCATCCTTTCTTCTGGGACTATGATTAATTGCATTTGGCTTCTTTTTTCTTTCCTTCTAACAAGGATGTAGAGAAGCTCTGTTGCATGACCCAAGATTTGTTTGCTTTCTATGTACACAGAGAGGTTTCTTCATTTTAGTGACTCAGCTGTAGGCTTAAATCTTTTTGGAGCAATTATTCTTTTGAACTTGGGATTTTCTTGGCTAAACCCCTTTGGTTTCTTATTTAATATTATTACAGCAGGCTTTGGGGATAGTTTGTTGTTTTGTTTTTTTTCTTGGCTGTGCTATTATCCTTCTTCCTCAAGGGGGAAAGAAGGAGCTTGTTTGCCTGGAGTAGGGAATTGCATTTCTTTTCAATAACCCATTTGAACAATGTCCTCTGGCAGGGAATTTCTCATGGCTTCATGGCAGAGTGGAAAAACTGTGGGTGTAGAGAGGGCTAAAGGTTGGGAGCTGGGAAGGCGGGTGGGCACATGGCAAAGGGTGAGAGGGTTGTGCTCCATTTCAGGACAAAGCAGGGCATTCTGCTTCTGGGAGCTGCTCCTGCTCCCTTCCAGCAGAAACTATGGTATTTCTCTGCCTGGGATGATGCTGGTCAGCCAAGCATCAAGGATTGGTGATGCTTGTACAGGCATTGCTTTGTCCTCACTATCAAGGGACTTTGGAGAAAGGGATATGGAGACTACTTGTCAGCAAGCAACTCATCCATGATCTGCAACGTGGTCTGTCACTGTTGGTTGAGCTCTGTGGTGCCTTGGGAGAGATGGGGACAGAATAGCAAATGGGCTGTTTGTCAAGGAGCTGATAGTTTGATGGCTGTGGCTTTCTGTAAAAAATAAAACAAAATCTAGAGATTCTTCTTATCATTTACTATGCATAACAATTGTCTTAATTTTGGAAGCCATGGTCCCAAAGATTTTCTGTGAGGTCTGTGATAGAGGATCATGCATATCATCCCTCAACAACTTGTTGGTTCAGAGGTCAGGTCTAGGGCACTTCTGTCCTCTATTCCCAGCACCAGAGTTTTCTAGTTCTGATGACATGTTTAACCTATGCTTGAACCTGAGAAATGCCTCTGTGTGCTTTGGGTGGAGTTCACCTAGTCCTAGGTATTAACAGCGGAAACAGCTACAACTAATTTTGCTTTTCAGACTGTTTGATGGAGAGGCACAGGTGCTTCTACACCATCACTTAATTCTTCATGAAGCAGCCCAGGGAACAGTCTGCTTCCTAAGCTTTTTGCTTGCTTAACACCTAAGTCCCAGAACTGTCTCTGGCCATCAGCACATTGTACCTGTGGTCAATGGTCCTGGAGTTTGATGCTAGATTATGAACAGAATTCACCAGGATGCAGGTCCTGAGCAGTTTTCCATCTGTGCTGCTTTCATGCAACAGACAGGTCTGCACCAAGCTCATCCCCGGCCCTGCCTTCCTGCAAACCTCTAACCTGCCTTTCACTTCTAGGCCACTTTTAAGTTTGGGTCCCCTGGCTTTTTCCCATTTACCTATTGGAAGATGACACTTGCCCTGCATAGCTACCCTTGTTCCTCCCTTGCTGATCTTCAGTGAACCTGGCCCTTCTATGGTCTCTCTACAACCCCCAGTCTGAACTACAGTGGTGAAGGGGTGGTGATGGGACCAAGAGCTCCTTCCTGGTCCTTCACCCGTAGGTGGGGCCCTTTCCCAAGGGAGAAAGAGGGCAGGAGCCAGCAGCTTGAGGCAGAGCCCATGCCTTGTGGCTGCTCTCAAGGTTATGGGGTATGGCTCAGGAGAGCTAGCCTTGGGTTGAGCTAATCGGGGGCTTGCTGGCAGTCCCTTCCTCGGCCTTATCAGGCACTCTCCGTTTTCTTTCAAAACCCTTATTCCTATTTAACCTTCTGCAGGAATGTGATGGGAGGACTGTGGGTGTGGCTGTGCCAGCTCACAAGAGATGGCCACCTGCCCCTCTCCACACAGTACCCTCCTTCCTCCCGGACATCTCTGCCTTTTGGGGTTAGCTGCTTCAGTTTCTCAAGGAAACCAATGTGAAAAGGCATTAAAATATTTTTTTTGAGAAAATATCAGAACTTCCTCCTGTGGCAGGTTTGTTCTTCTTAGACAGAGCTGAGGTTTGGGGGCTGCTGGGAATTGACTTGCACCAGAGCCAAGAGAAGACGGACTCTTGGCATGATGTGCCTGGTGTCTCTCCATGGGCTGACAGCAGTTTCCCAAGCAAACAGGCAGTTAGAAAATAAAAGGAGGGGAAAAGATATCTCCAGGGGAGCTAAGGAAATTTCCCTGCTGTCTTCTGCAGCTTTCATCATGCCTGTGTGCTGGGGGAGGTTGCCCTGCCTTGCCTCCCCACGCCTGGAGTCAGAAAGTGCGGGGGCGGCGGGTGAGCAAAACCCTGGTTT
Organism: Pseudotriccus pelzelni; assembly: GCA_035584735.1. NCBI lineage: Eukaryota > Metazoa > Chordata > Aves > Passeriformes > Tyrannidae > Pseudotriccus > Pseudotriccus pelzelni. The sequence goes on along the minus strand of JAWMRA010000161.1, from coordinate 14,943,895 downwards.
GTGTGCGTGGCCACCAGATTGCAGTCAAAAGCGTGTGTTTGTGAAGGCAACTCTGCTAAACAATTATGGATGTTTGAACACTGCTCCCCTCTCCTGATGCTTTGAAAGTGCTAGGCTTCTGTGCAGCATGATGCCCTACCTGGTTGCTTGTTAGCTGTGTTCCTGCAAGGCAGCATTGCAGTGGTGCCTGCTTTTTGTTGTTAAGCCTGGCTTGACAGCCCTGAAGAACAAGTGTAAAAAAAGGGGGGGGGGGTAGGGGTGGGGAGAGGAACCAAGAGCAAACCCAAAACTGGAATTTTATAAAAAGGCACAAGGTATTTTGGGTCAGGCCTCATTAGCAGAGGTCACGTTGGAGGGCTGAACATGACCCTCACAATGCATGTTGTACAATCAGGCAGTATCTGCTCATGGCTCACTGGAGCTTCCTCTGCTCTTCCCACTCCTGGAATATTTCATGACTGGCCAGCAAATCCAGCAGTATCACTGGGGATTGAAATCCAGAGATATACTGTTTTCTTTGTGAACAGAAAATAGAAAGTACAGGATAGACTATGGTTAAGTCCCTGAGTTGGGATTTGGGACTTGGCTCTGCTGTGATTTTCCTGCTATGCGAGTAAGTCATCCATCCCTCTGCACTGCTGTTCCTCATGCATTATATAGGGCACTGAGATGGTTTTTCCTTCCCTCATCCAATACATTTACAATATTGCTATTTAGATTATACAGCCTTTGGGGTGCAGAGTCTGTGTCACGAGGTGTGCTCACGCAAATATCTACTACCTTGAGGGAATACCTCCTGTTTTTCCTGGATGTATTCTCTTTTTCATCCCCTGGTGTCCTGGACAGGCAGAGTCTTTGTAAGCCCAATTACCATCTTTTTTTTTTTTTTTTAAAGTTGAGCCAGTGCCAGCTTTTTGCTATTTTAGCAAAGCAAAGAAAAATCCTCCCAGAATGTGGTGGTCGTGGGAGAATCCCACAGGCAGGGGACTGAAGTGCAGAGCTGAGCCCAGCAAGAGCTAGCAGAGAGACCTTGAGGGCAACATGAGGTGGCACTACCTTCCTCCCTTCATGTCTGTACATATTCATATGGGCAGCTCTCTCCTTTACATCTCCTAATCCTTTTGATTCAAAGGGTCATGCTTATGTTTAATTCTGATCCGCTTCAGTGAACAAACCCAGCCTTGTGGTGAGGCTGGGGCAGGAAGGATGTGTGGTGCCTGTGTGGGAAGGACTATCAGACAAGGGAGGAAGGGAAGGTCAGGATGAACGGAAATGTGTGGATTTGGCATGTGAAGGGTGGACTGGGAGGAGATAAGACTCCTGGAGTTAAGGAGATTAGGAATGAAGCTCTGCAAAAGGCAGACTTACTGCTTTAGATGTATTGTGTCACCTGGGGCAGTAAGATTAGGGCACACAAGGGCTTGGACTGGAAGGAAACAGTATTTCCAAAATGGACCTTCATTTGCCACAGGGGAAGAAAGAGGACAGAGCATCCTCTGCTGCTGCTCTCCTGGTTTCCTCCTGCCTGGATTATGACTGCTGTAAAGGATGGGTGGAAAAGCAGCCCTTTTGGAAAACTTTGGGGTTGGGTTTTAAACCATTCCCAGTGCTTCTCTTGGCCATTGCTGCCAGATTGGTGGGATGAGCAGGAGGCTGCTGGGTGGATGGGGAGATGCAACTCCCCATTGTCACGGGGTTCCAGTTCACCATGGCCCAGGGTGAAGGCCAGGCTGCTTGAATGGGTTGTTTAGAATGAAATGAAAAGGGTGTGACCTTCTCATGAACTACACCAGCTTCCGTGGCTCCACCCAGGGTTTTCATTTCATTGCAGTCTCCTTATGAAATCCTGCTAACAGCCACACCACCAGAGCCAAAGGTATGTGAAGCATTCCTGCAGTGAAAGCAGCCAGAGGGCAAAGGATTTTCTGAATGGCCATCTCCAGGCTAACCCCAGCACTTGTTAGGGCTTGTCGCTTCAACCTGAGAAACCATGGGTTATTGCAGCCAAGCAAGAAGGTATTTCCAGCATCAGAAACTTCTTGATGCTTCTCAGATGTCTCACTATGTCAGTGACCAGCTGGAGTGCATGAACCTCCACCTGGGGATGGATGAGGAGACAGCAGAGAATTAAACGGAGAGCAGGGACAAGTGACATTATAGTGGAGGTCTGCTGTAGGCCATCTGACCAGGAAGACCAAGCAAATGAAACCCTCTATAGACTGACAGGAGTGGCCTCATGTTCACCAGCTCTGGTCCTCGAAGGGACAACATAGCTGGGCATAAGCAATGCAGGAGCTTTCTGGAATTCATTGATGATACCTTCCTTTGCCAAGTAATACAGGAGCCAATGAGGAGATAGACAATGGAACAATGGACTTTGTTCTCAGCAATAAGGAGGGCTGGTGAGGAATGTGAAGCTTAGGGACAGCCTTGGCTGCAGTGACCGTGGAGTGGTAGAGTCTGAGGTGCTTAATGCATCAAGCAGGGTGCACAGCAAGCTTCCTGCCCTGGACTTCAGGAGAGCAGACTTTGGCCCCTTTGGGAGTCTGCTTGGTTGAGTACCGTAGGATAAAGCCCTGGAGGGAAGAGGGGCCCAATCATCCCCTGGTTAATATTCAAGGATTGCCTCCTCCAAGCTTAGGAGAGATGTGTCCCAACAAAGTCATCACGCAAAAATGCCAGGAGACCTGCATGGATGAACAAGGAACTCCTGGACAAACTCAGACACTGAGAGTGTCTGAGGGAAGCCTTCAGAGGGTTGAAGCAAGGACAGGTAGCTTGGGAGAAATATAGAGAGTCCTAAGTAGCCAGGATCCTTTTAGGAAAGCAAAAGCCCTGATAGAATTACATCTGACCAAGGACATCAAGAGCAACAGGAACAGCTTCTATAGGTATGTGGGTGCTAAAAGTAAGATGGTGGAAAATGTGGACCCTCTCCAGAAGGAACAGAAGACCCAGTTAGCTGGGATATGGAGAAGGCTGAGGTACTCAATGACTTTTCTGCCTTGGTCTTCACTGCCAAGTGCCCCAGTCACACTGCCCACGTCACAGAAGGCAAAAGCAGGAATCAGGAGAATGAACCTTCTACTATAGGAAAAGATCAGGTTCGAGAATACCTAAGGAACCTGAAGATGTACAAGTCTCTGGGACCTGATGAGAAGTATTCATGGGTCCTGAGGAAACTGGTGGATGAAGTGGCTGAGCCACTATCCATGATATTTAAAAAGCTGTGGCAGTCTGATAGAGTTCCCAGTGTCTGAAAAAAAGGAAAGAAAATGCCCTTTTTTTAAAGGTGGGAGGGGAAAGGAGAGGCCTGGGGAACTACACACCAGTCAGTCTCACCTCTGTGCCTGGCAAGATCCTCCTGAAAAGTGTTCTAAGGCACATGTAACATAAGGAGATTATAGTAGTAGCTAACCAACAGAATTTACTAGAGCAAATCATGCCTGACAAATCTGATGACCTTCTACAACAGGGATACAGCAGTGGTGGCTGAGGAAGGAATGAGTAATATCATCTCTCTGGACTTGTGCAAAGCATTTGACACTGTCCTGCATGACATCCTTGTCACTAAAACGAAGAGGCAGGAACTTGATGGGTGGACCCCTTGATGGAAAAAGAACTGGCTGGATCACTGCAGTCAAAGAATTGTGGTCAACAGCTGGATGTCCAGGTGGAGACCAGTGATAAGTGGTGGCCCTTAGGCAGCTGTACGGGCACCAGTATTATTTAATATCTTTGTTGAAGACATGGATAGTGGGTCTTAAATGCAAGTTTGCTGATAACACCAAGCTGACTGGTGTGGTTGATACTCCAGGGTGAAGGGATGCCATCCAGAAGGACAGGCTGGAGAGGTGAGCCAATGTGAACCTCATAAAGTTCAACAAGGCCAAGTGTGAGGTCCTGCATGTGGGTTGAGGCAGTTCCGAGCACAAATAGAGGCTGGGTGGAGAATACATTGAGAGCAGGACTTGAGGAAGTTGGCAGCTAAGAAGCTCAACGTGACCCATAGCAACATGTGCTTGCAGCCCAGAAAGCCAACAGCATCCTGGGCTGCATCAAGAGAAGGGTGGGCAGCAGCTTGAGGGAGGGGATTCTGCCTCTCTGCTCTGTTCTCATGACTCCCCACCCGCAGTGCTGCATCCAGCTTTGAGGCCCCCACATAAGAAGGTTGTGGACCTCTTGGCGTGACTCCAGAGGAAGGCCATGAAGATGATTAGAGCACCTCTCCTAAGAAGACCGATGGAAATAGTTGAGGTTTTTCAGCCTAGAGAGAAGGTGGCTCCAGGGAGACCATTAGAGCACCTTCCAGTAAAGCAACTTGGTCTAGTGAAAGGTGTCCCTGTGCATGGCAGAGGGATTAGAACTAGGTGATCTTTAAGGTCCCTTCCAGCCCAAGCTATTCCATGATTCTATCAGATGTTCTCTGTAGCATTGAAATTACAAGCTCCTGACCACTCAGGCTGAGCCCTGTGTTGTGCCAAGTGGTGTAGGAAATTACCTTAAGTACTGCAAAGTGAGATGCTGATCCAAGAGGAGGGCAGTGCTAATGGTGGGGTCTGAGAGGCCAGACACTGTGGTGAGAGTCTGTTATTGTACAGGGCTTAGCACTGGGTGTTAAGCCAGCAGTGTGTCTGTGCCATAGCACATGTAGAAACTCTCGTGGTTTGCCCTGTAAGCACTGGCAGGAGGCAGGACAACAGGTCCTGTAGGGTTGCACCCTATATTGGGGATGTGAAGTAGCATCTTTGGAGGAGTAGCATGTCTTGTTCTAATTAACTATTGCTTGAGAAATGACTTAGGTGGCCTGAGAGAGACAAAGACCTTATATGTTCATTAGAATAATTTGCTTTGCTTTACCATCAGTAAGGGGCTCAGTTCTGCTCTCCAGCTGCCCTTTAATGCAGAAGCCCAGTCATCAGCCTTTCCAGAAATCACTGTGATTTTATGTCAGCCTCCCACGTTAGGATGCCTAACGTGGATTTTCAGCAGATAGGAAGTTAGTACTTTTGGAAACCTGATCCATTGAAGGTACAGAATTTGAAAACTTTGAGAGTTTTTGGCAATCAGAGATTTCCTCCTTTAGTTGTTGTTATAGCAACCGTTGCTTTGATTTTAATTTATTTTTCTTGGTGGAGAGGAGATTATGCATCAAATCCGTTGTGGTCAGTATGCAGTACTAACATCTTACTAAATATTCCTTTATTTCATTATATTCTAGGCTAAGACTTTTGGACTAATTACTTCTTTACAAAACTTCACTGTGAAACCCTTTGAAATCTGCACCATCTTTTTTTTTATGGGGTTTGGTTCATTTCTCTTTTACCCCAGGGTATGTGATCTGGGACATATTGAAGTCATTGGAAGTGTTTCCTTTGAGTTTAGTTTTAAATCAAGCTCTGGGTAAAGAAATTTGTAGAGGAAGGAAGGCAAGCCCCAGAAACCTAAAAGATTCCTGCAGGATATTTCTTTTAAAAACCCTGAATAATTATAAATCCCCTTGGAAAAGCCATCTGGAGAGCATTTGAGCAATGCTTACAGGAGGCCAGAGTCTTAAATGCTGTTCTCAGACTTTAAAAAATTGAGGGGGATGAAAGACAGTAATGGTTATTAAATCTGAGGATGCTTATGTGTCAGATGTTTAAACTTACTTCCTACAGAAGGCTAGAGAGGCTCTTTCCTGATATAAAGCTGTATAACAGATTTTATATTGTCCGTGATGGGTTTCTTTCCCTCCCCTTTCCAACTGTCCAGACACAGCTGGATATGAGACAGATGATGAATCAATTCTTATGGCTAATGTTTTTCAGTGTAGTTCTGAACATTTCCCAGTCTTCCAGGAACTACTGTTCATGAAAGAGAGAGACCTTCTTCTAGATGGACCTATTGATGTTTAGAAAAGAAACTTTTAAAGCATTTGTTGAATAACTCCTTTAGGGTAGCCAGAGGAGCCTGTGGTTGGTGACACCAGGCTCACACCTCACACTACACCCACGTGTGTTCTCGTTGCATATGATTACACAGTCTGGGATGTTTAATTGCCTGATTGTAATCTGTACGCCCTACCAAAAGTTGCATCATTTTGATTTTGCCTGGGTGCTGTGGGGCAAGCACTTTCAGACAGAGTTTCTTGGCCCTTGAAAGACTCATAAAACTTTGCCTGTGCTTTTGTGTAAAGTCCGATCATTATTTTTGTAAACTGTTTCATTTCTTTGGGATGGAGGTTCAGCTACTGCAGGGAAGAATTTGCAATAGCTCTAGAAGCGCATCCATGGTGCAAAACTGCTCTGAATAGCAATGGAGCTAAACTGTTACAAAGATTTTCAAAACACAAACACTGCCTTGACTATTGCAGCATCCAGTGTGAGCAAATCCCATTTGTTCTTCTCCAGCAGTGCCAATTCATTCCATTCTGTGCTGGTGAGAGGTCGGATGCCCACCAGGAAAGCAATCAAGAGCCACGTGCATTAATCACCTACCTCAGCCTAACAGGGCCCAAGGTCAGATGGTACAAAAATGAGTGACTAATACCAACCAAGAATAATCCAGCGAGGAGTTAAGGCCTCACCTATCTGCAGGTCCACCCTGAGAGGGACATGTGACAGCGAGCTCAGTGGTGGCACCCAGTGAGGGAGAAGGCACAGGAATGCAGATGGCACCCTGTAACAGGGCAATGAAGCCATCTGATGGCACATCCAGGCACACTCTTGTTGTGGACTAGGATCTCTCTCTCGACTTTGGACATGAGCCATCCAAAAGTAAATGTTTAGTCAGCCTTGCAAGCTGTCTCAAATGCATGATGTGCCTGTGACAGCAGTTTTACAGGGATGGGTCTGACCTTTATTTTGTCAAATGTGACTCTGCTATAAAGAAAATCTGCAGTCAAAAGAGGTAGTAAGCTGTAGCAAAAATTTAGTTTTCAGTTCCTGAGAACTGAGCTGTGGGGGAGAAAAGGGAGTCTGTCACTTCTGCCAGCACTCATAAAGGTCAGGGAGGGCTTTCCCTACTACAGAGGTAGTGCCATTCAAACAAGCTGTAAATCTGAGGATTTGGCACAAATATAAGGGTCACTGTCGATATTTGTCTTACAGACGAGTGGAGCCACTTAGCTTTGTGTTAGGGCAGTCTTGCTTTGACTAGGAGGTGCAGCTGTCACCTGTGAGGGCAGGAAGAAGGCAGTGCAGTGAAAAGTTGGGCTTGGTCACAGTGCTGAGGATGCTGGAGCAAATGGATGAGCCATCAGACACTGAACAGGCATCTTCACCATGACTCAGTCATCCAGGGGCATGCTCCTGAGTGGGCAGAGTGGGCCCTCAACAGGACACCGGGTGGAGTGGAGTAAGAGGAATAGAGGACACCAGCAGCTGAGCACAATGACTTGGCCAAAACCAGGCTGGAAGTAGAAAACTAGACCTCCAAGTTTTGGCTGTTGGAGACCTGTAGCTCAGATTGTGTGATGGTTGGGTCTGGGGCTGGGTTTTACTTCATTTGGGAGAGGAGAGAGTTACAAAACATGGATCTGGGTTCAGGTTACCATTCTTCTCCCCTGGGCTATTCCAGGTGTTCAAATATGAACTTTTGGCCCAGGCCCATCTCTAATTAAGCATATACTTTAGAAGTATTTTCCTTCACCGGCTCCTGTGCTCTTGGCTTGTCTCCACTAGCCCTCTTTGCTGTACTACAGCACAGTTTGCTGGGTATATTAATTGAACTGTTTACACACCTGGTTTCCTGCAAGAATAGACACCTAGCTCCTTCTTTTGAAAAGACTAGCCCAGAGGCTGTAAACAGGAATTGTGCTATGTCTGGAAAAGCTGAACTGCTGCTTATCGGCACTCCCTCGGGCTGTGGGAGTAGCGGCAGCAGCTGCTGCAGACGTGGGTCAGTTGAGCACAGAAACCAGCTTGCACACTCTTCCCACCAGTCCTGTCCTGCTACCCAGCTCAGGTCCTCTAACAGCTGAGGAGTCACCTTCTTTGCAGGGTTATTCCCTTTCATTGTGACTGTGACAGGGGGGCTTCACCTGGCATTTGGGTCAGCTCAGATTCATATTTTGTCTTGTATGTAAAAGCTGGGGTGTCATCCTGCAGTTATGTCCTGTGCAGGACAGCTGATGGGACTTTTCCTCTCTTTTTATGGCTTTCCCTTCTAAGGTTAGTTTCTACCAAAGGTCCCCAAAAGCAATGGTGGGTTCATCACCCCTTATGTTCTTCTAGTCGTAGCCAAGGGACATCTTTCATAACCCACTGTGTGGCTCAAAGAATGACTGGGGAAAAACAAAGGTTGGTAAGGCTCATGTGCTGTAGATCAGATTAGATGATCCCTCATGGTCTCTTTGGGCTTAAAATGCAGAAGCATAAACATGTGCCATTGCACAACCTTTATTTCAAAGTATAAGAGAATTGCCTTAAAAGACGCTGACTTTGTGGTCATGCTCTCACCTTCTGAATCCTGCTTTGTAGATGCTGTTTTAATTGGTGACACTGAGTTTTACTTTGCTGCTTCATTTCTTTGCTGAACATTACTTGAACTTCATCTGGAAGATACCAGCTGACTGTTGTGTAAGGCCATGAGTTGGGAAGGCTGCTGTGCTGTGCTGTTGGGTGGTGCACAGGCCATGGAGTGTGATGCTGGGCCTTGGAATCTTTAACTCTCTGTACTACTTGAGCTTTCCAAAGCACTGTTGATGAAGGGCCCTGGAGAAATTCCCCCAAGACAAGCCCTTGGGAAGGGGCATGCAGATGCCTGGGCTGGGAATAGGGAGCAGGAAATCAGATGCACCTTAAGGCAAAATTTGATATCCAAATTCCAGTCCAGCCAGGAAAGGAAAGTGCTGCTATTCCCAAAGCACTGGGCTGGACTGGTATTACTCCAGCAACCCCCAAAGGGAACACAAAGTCGTCCAGTGAAAATGCAAGAAGGCGTGATAGTAGCTTTTGGGCACTTGTGCCATGGGGGAATTCTAGCAACTCTGTCCCGGACCAGCACATCTCCTACTTTTCCAGCAGACAGTGACTTTGTCATTGAACTTTATATTGGCATTGATTCCTGCTTGGTTGCTGAGTGTTGGTTATATGCCATGAGTGTTAGGAGCTGTAAGGGCTTGGAAACGTCAGCTCTGGAAAGGAACCTGGAAGGACAAAGGTGACAGGTACTTTTGTCCAGGTTTGTGTCAAACCTCTCAGAGAGGAAGAGAAGGCTTATGCTGTCACCCCACTCACCTTCCCTCCTGCGCAATCGGACCCCTCAGCCAAAAAAAGAAATTTGGGCTTTCTCTAGAACTCAGTGGTTAGCTGGATCCAGTGTGAAGTGGCATAATTGTTCATGCTGCACTCTGTGCTCCTGCTAATGGTATCAAAACCAAGCAGGAAATTATTTTTGGAGCAGTGAAGCATGTTGAAACCCAGCAGAAAGCAGCTGTTTGCGTAACCGGAGTTGTGGGAGAGCTGCCTTCCTTGTTGCCAAGCACTCAACTTCCTATACTGGTGAGAAACAGTTTCCCTGCTCCCGGCAGCATGAGCGAATCCCCTTAGGCTTGGGAGGCTGGGTTTGGTCCAGCATCCATCACTCCTGCAGCACCTGCTTCACTGCTCTGAAAGTCCCCAGACACTTTTCTATGGGGGTCTCAACTATCTAATTCTTACACCTTAGATCACTGCTCTCCTTAAAAACAAGTTACCTGCAAAATAAAGGGTTTTGTGCAGAGTTTCAAATGCATTTCAGTTAACTCTCAGCAGAGGTCCACATCTGGCAAACAGCCCATGCTGGAAGTGAAACATTAGTTCTGCTTCAGTCTGATCATCTGCACCATGAGTTTACACCCTGGCTGGGTTTCCAGCATTAGTTTGGTGCCCTGGCGGTACACACAGTTCTTGGGCTGCACAAGGCTGTGTCCTGGCATGCAGCTCCTCTGGCTGCACTTCAGCACCTCCTTTTTTATTTAGCTCTTTCAGCAGCTCCTAAGTGTCTAACAAGGACTTAAATTTTTTTTTTTCCTTTTTTTCTTTTTTTTTTTTTTTTGGTGGAGAGTGGCATGGTCTTAGTATGTTGCTCCTCTTTCAATCTCTGGCAATACAGTTTCTGCCTTTTCTTTCTGCTCCAGCACTGCAAGCTGATGTCCAGGCACTGGCCCTGCCTCTTGAGGTGGCTCCAGCTGTATGTAGATGGTTCTCCTATCCAAATAGGTCTGTTACCCTGGGCCTGCTCTTATGCCCTTATACCAGAGCAGAAATAAATCCCTTCAGTCCTACAGGGAAACACTGTGCCCCATAAAACGGCATCGTTAGTGTGGGTTGTAGGATTGCGTTAGTCAGAAAGAATGAGATGCAGGCATGGCTGCAGAGAAGGCAATTGACCTGGTGCAGATGGAGCTTAAATTCCTGCCCCCTAAATGTGATGCTTCTGTACAGAAGGGAAGGACTAAGTCAGTGCAGAGAAGTTTCAACAGCCACCGTGAGGATATAAAGCCTTTTTTGTTTGTGGACTTATTACGTCATCCCTTGGTCACGTAAATGTCGCCCCAGAAGAAAGACTTTTTCACATGCTGCCTTGTTCTAGAGAAGTCCCTCCCTGATTATTCATGACTGCTGACTCCTTCAGCCGTGTGCCCCTTTCCTAAGGGCTGGAAAAGGCTGGAAAGAAATTCCCTGACCCAGTGAAAGGCAGGAAAAAAATCCAGTGCACCCAAACTGAGTCAGTCTGGAATAGTTGTGGCTTTTTAGTTGAGTAATTAAGTTCTCATGCAGCCCCATCATGGTTAGAAAAGATGTCTGTCCTGTGCCAGGTTGAAGTTTGTAACACTTACATGAATGTGCATCGGAAATGAGCTGGGATGATGGGCAGAGTGGTTTCTATACTCTCTCAAAGTCTTGGTGAAGGAGATTCCAAAACATTTTTTAAGAACGCTTGTTTCACTTTATCATAACTTTTCAACATAAGTGCTTGATGGTTTTGGTGTGGTTTGGTAACAGATGATGGAGCCTTTTGTTTCTGCTTGTCCCATCGATGTCTAGGTTTGCAGCTGCCAAATGCTTTTCTGTTAGGACTGTTTAGGGACTCATGGTTTTAGCTGAAAATCCAGTTATTTTCCCCTTGCCACTTAATTGCTCCCTGTGACATCATTATGCCTCGTGCCTTTGGTTTTGCTTTATTGGGTTTGGGAGGGAGACAGGATGGGATGGGTGCACCCTTGGAGACCTCCCAGGTCCATCTTGAGCATGCTTCCTGCCCTGTCTTTCAGGGCTTTTTCTTTTCTTTGTCCCCTCTATTGGCCTGAGGGGATGAAAGAAAATCTTTAGAAATCTCCAGTTTGGTGGCTGTTTTAATTGGTCCCTCAGGCTTTGACTGCTCCAAAACTTTCCTATGGTCTATACTGCTTTAGCCCAAATTTCTTGGGACCTAAACTGAAGAATTTACAAAATTGTACTCCAAAAGGGAATCACATTTCCTGACAATAAAATATTATCCAACCCATAAAATGAAATTAGTATGAGCCTTAGAGGCAATACAAAGAAAGGAACAGTGCAGAGTTTGAGGAGCAGTATACTAAATTGATCAGCTTGAAACATCTAAGGAAAGTCTTATTTCCTCAGATGAATGCTACAGTTATGTCTGAACGGTGCCTCTATTTCTCTGCTGATATTTTACCAAAGTGTAGCTGTAGGGAAGGGTTTAATTTTATTTTGTTGCCTTATCTCTGGGAACCACTTCAGTTCCGTTTCAGTGACGTTCCTGAGAAGTGTAAGACTAGAAAGGGGTTTATTGTGTCTTTGAACTGCCTTTTGCTCTGAGGAATGAGGATATAATTGTAACGTAGGAAGGACAAACTGAACATGTTCAGGCTTGTTCTGCCTGATCTTTCCCTGTTACTTTTTTTTTTCTTTCTTTCCCCTTGCAGCTAGCACTCATGATTGGGACTTTCCAACCGATAAAGTCTTGGCTAGCCTAGGGGCTAATATGCTCTTAGCTAAACTAGCTCTCTGGACAGCTGGATGCGCACTTTCTTTTGATGCCAGCAAGACCAGGGTTCGCCACTTTGTGTTCCCCACCAGAGCATCAATCTCTTGCTGTTCGTGTCTGCAGGATGAGTGCAGAGGGAGTCTTGGGCAGATGGCTTTCATATTCCCTCTGGGATAAATTTTTTCCACATGTTAATGATCTTTTAAGACTCTCTTTCAGTGATGTTTGGATTTTACAAGAAGTAGATCTGTGGAAGAAATTAAAGGCAAACATTAACCAGACTTAAAGCAACCCAAAAAGAACATCCCAAATGCCTTCAAATTCTATGGTGCTTTAGGATATCACAGTATTAGTGTAATCGAAATACAGGACTTGTTTGCTATATCTGCAAATACAGTAACTTGTGATTAGTTTGTGTAATTTAGTAAAAAAAAAAAAACAACTGAGGCCATTATTAACCTTGACCTGAAGCAAGAATTAAAGGTAAAGTTGTTGGTACTAAACTCATCTTCTTTACTCAGCTGCTGCTATCTGATAACTTACTGAAGAGCAATGAATTTCAAGTCCTTTCCTGCTGCTAGTCCATATCTCTGACTCTGGCTGCGGTCTCTGTATTGGGTGCTGCCATTTTGATGGGGGTTGGCAGCCACCGCATCTATACTGCTGATGTTGGGCCTGGTCCTGTAAACCATCTGCAGCTTTTACTGGCTTGCATCTTTTCCATGCTGATATTTTCCAGCTATCAGTTGATAGTCCCCAGCTGATATTTTCCAACCCCTTTTCCATGATGCCCCTGTTGCAGCCAGGATTGCCAGCATTTCTTACTAATTCCCCAGGATCTGCGTGGCTTGTTTTACTCTTACCCTGAAGTTTTTCCTCAGACAAGTTTCTACTGACTCAAATATACGCTTAAATCGAGTCAGGGCTCCAGGATGGGTCCCTAGGGCGAAACCTGTTTCTAAGGCAGCTGGTTCCTGTTGAACTGGGCTGGCAGACACCAGTGTGTAATATCAAGGCTCCTGGGGAAGAATTCTTCAAACAGTAATAGAGATGTCACACAATTCAAAAATCGACATGTGTGTGCTTCTCTCATCAGTGGTGCTGTAATATGTAGGTGCTGGTGTTGTGTTGCAAGACACAGCAAGCTGTGGATTCTAGTGCATCAGAGTTATGGCTGGGGCAGAAAATGGCTTTTGGGAGATCCAGGGAAAAGGAAGAGGAGGGGAAAATTGTGGTCCATTGGTCTGAGTACTAAACTTGCATGTGTGATACCTGATCTTTAGGGCTTTTTTTCCCACCGTGATCTTTATGGGACCTTACTAAGGCACTTAGGATTTCTGTGCTTCGTTTTGCTGTGGGTACATCTGGGATGTTTACACCACTGTTACCCACAGGGATATTACGAAGATCAAGTTTTACATTTAAACTGTGAGGTTTTTCAGCTGCCACTGTATTAAATCTCTTTCTCTTTCTGTATGTAAGGAAAACTTTAAAACAGGACTTTTACAAACACTGATGTGGACCCAGGTCTTGGGATCTGTGTACTTTGGATACCCCAGTATTTCCCTGGTGCTGTAAAAACATATGTCCAACAGACTTGGCAGCACTTTGGAGTCTCCATTTTCATGCTTTTACCCTGCTGAAAATGAAACCAATGCTGAAAATAAAATCAAAATTAAAAAGCCAACAACCTCAAAACGTAAATAATTTCCTCATCAGTAAGTTTATCTGTTTAAGTGGACCTCCTTTGGTGTACTGAAAGCAGCCAGCTTCTGCAAAGCTCCAGGATATCACAAATGCCAGTCTAAAATCATTGTCACTGCTAGCCACTAAATAACATGGTCCCTTGCTGCCTTCAATCACCTGGCTGTAGCACCTAAAATACAGCTGTCCCCTAAGATGTCCTGACAAAGAAGTGTGTGGGCTCTGCCTCTTGCAACAGCAGGTGGCTTGAAATGTAAACCTTCCAGTACAGCAGATCCCAAGTGTGCAGTGGGCCAGCGCTTCGCCCACCACAGCTAAGGAAATGGTTCAGCTGGTCAGAGCACAGTGCTGATAACACCAAAGCTGTGGGTTTGACCCCAATATGGGCCATTCAGTTAGGAGCTGGACTCAATGATCCTTGTGGGTCCCTTCTAGCTCAGAATATTCTGTGATTCTGGATAATCAGATGTTTCCAAACTTCTCTGCAGACAGCTGGCTGCTCACATGTTGCTCACCCCTCCTTGTTTCCAGATGCTAATTTGCAATTAAATGCAACTAGAAATACAGTAAACACACTGCCTCGATTTTTCTGTACTAGTCCATCAGGTAGCTTGCAGTTGCTGACATTTGGTGGTGAACAGAGTAGGCTTCTGCCATAAGCGAGTGGCTGGGTGGGGAGCTGCCCATGAGGCTGCCTAAGATGTGGTTCCCACCGAGCGCTCCCATAAATACCAGTTCAGCATAATGCAGTTGATACTAACTGGCATCCCTGTAGGTGGTCTCTGTAGTGGGGCCAAGATGAAATGTGGTGAGAAGAATGAACAAAGTGCTTTTTCTCCCTAAGGGGGAGTGCCTCGAACCGAGAGCAAAGGTGTGTGAGGCAGAGGCTTGAGATGCAATTGCTGCATCAGGTCTGCAGCTAAAGAGTGTTCTTGTTCAGGGTTTTGGCAATACTGGAATCCACTGAAATATGCAAGATGCATAGAAGACTCTGCAGTTATTTTTGACTGGTATGAAAAGCATTAAATTTGTTTTCGATTCATTGCTCCAAAAAGTGCAAGCAACTTTAGTTAGTATTGGATGTGCTTTTTAACCCCCCAAAATTATTTCCTTCTATGCTAAACAAAGCAATTGAAGGCACATTACTTAGTGAGAAGTTTCTAGGCTGTTCCTTGACTAGTCTTTCTTCTAAAAAATGCATAGAGGAGAAAGCAACTACAATTTGCAACCATGAAACACAGAGTAGCCTCCTTTCTGAATATATTTAACATGCAGAAACCATTGTCACTATGGATGAGGGAAACAAAGTACTTAATTGGAGGAGTTCAGTAAAAACAGTAGCAGGGAGACCACTCCTGCTTTGAGCATATGAAGCCTGCCCAAACAAGCAAACTGTGCATCTTCAATTAATGGTTTCGCCCATTATTGAAATGGAGTGACTCACTCATCTCATGCAGATGTCTCCTTCTGGGGTCAAACTCTTCATGAAATCAAATCAGCTGCACCACAGCCCTCAGGCTCTGTCTTTGCTGGAGAAAGGATTGATTTCAAGGGGCCTGTTGTGCAACCAAAGAGGTTGGAGTGGGATACTGGAAAGTCTTCCACCTGGCCCGTGAAAAGCTTTATTTGTGACTTTTGGGTATTAGCATTCCAACACTGCTTCCCATACAAAATTAGTCCTTATGTGTACTATTTCATTAAAAGGTCTTATTAGACAAAAGATGCTGGAGTCCTTGATGAAGCATGGCAAGACTTTTCACACCTCGAAGTAAGAGGTGTTGGCTGCCACTACTTGTTCCAAGGCAAGATCAGTCTATGCCATACGTCTGGTAGGATGCTGCATTTACAGTTACTTACCTCAAGGTAAAGAATTAACTTGTTTTGCCAGGGATTACATAGCTTAAAAATGTCAATCACGTGAACCCAGTCCTGGTAAGAGATGAAATTTAAGTGTCAGACTTGGCTAGTCAGTGTCTTCACTCTTTATTTACCTCATAGCCTGTGGGCGTGGGATGTAGAGGGAGTCCTTGCTTTTGTGTGACACCAGGATTGCTCTCTGGGATCATTGCAGTAGCCTTGCCAGATCCCTGCTTGCAAAAGCGACTGACAGAGGAAGAAGCTAGAGTTCTTTGGTGGGCTGATGCTGGGACACCTCCAAGCACTAGCAAAATATCTTGTTTCCAATGGCATCAGACTATTTGCCAGCAGTCCTGCTGTCTATTTGCCTGTGCCAGGGTACTGAGAAGGCATGCTTTTTGCGGAAAGCCAGAGTATCTAGTGTCTGTGTCTGTTTCTGGAAGGTGGGAGAAGTCCTCTTGGAAATAGCAGTCATTGCCTTCTTAGTGCCAGCAGCAAAGGCAGGGGTCCTGGCTAGCCAGAGCTCTCTTCGTGCATTCTTTCCCAGTCAAATCCTATCCCTTCTACTCGTAGGAACTACCTGGACCCCACCCCTCATCTTTGGGCAGCAAAATTCAGCTCTGCCCACACACTGCTTTGAGCCAGCTTTGAGTAAGTGAGTGCCTCAGGATAGTGAGAGGTAACAACTCCAATCGATGCCAAACTTGCAGATTCTCCAAAGCCACTGGTGTGAGTTGAGACTTGATGTGCTGTGAGTGCAGCTCAGGTTACTATAGCAAATCCTCAACAGCTTCCTGCCCAGCCGAGTCTTTTGGAGTCTGAAGTGTTGTAACCTCATAAAAGCTGGAAAAAGCTGAACTCATTCAAAGATTATTTCACACCACCTACAGTACTCTGTGAAGTCAGACATGCTGTAACATATAATTAATGATGTGTTCAGTGGTGAGTCACAGAGTAGTCTAGCAAGCACTGCTCACCTTCTAACCAGTCTGTGCGTGGGAGTCCTTACCCAGCGACACACCCAAACTGAGTGTTTTAATAATTTACCACGTTCTGAGCTTGGAAGGGTAGTTTTAGTTGCTTAATTTAATAGTTTTTTTTTTAAAAAAGCCAACAAAATCCTAAAAGATTTGCTACCTGTTAGGGAACAAAGCTCCTCCATGAGGAAGAAGAAGGTGGGGGAGAACCCGCAAAAACTATTACTTTGTAATACTACTTTGTTTAGAGTATCCAAGAAAAAGACTAAGAGATGGGAGATTACATCTTTGTGTTATATTAAACAGTTGCTTGATAAGATACATGAACGTTTCTTGGACTGAAATGTAGCATTACCCTTTCCCAACTGAGTGTCCCAAGCACAAAGTGAGAGTTGTGGTTATTCTTATTTATTCTCTGGAATGTTTAAGAACTGCAGGGAAAAAAGCAGCATTTTCCAATGAATAAGCAAAAATTGTGAGGTGGTGATGGGAGGCATGGTTTTGGTTCTGAATGTAGAGGAGGAAATTGAACTTTCATCTCAATGTGATTTGGTATCCTTATCCTTTCTATGATAAAAATCATAGTAAGAATCCTAGGGAAGAGAAAGAGTGGGACCAACTTGCATAATACTTCTCTGAATACTTTTCCAGCCTCCAACTATTTTCAGCTTAGGGGATTTCCTGACATGAATGAATGACTGTGATTTGTGACTCTTTAGTAACCTTCAATGTATCATTCTTCCAAGTGTTTATCTAATCTCTCCTTGTATTTGTCTAAACCTTTTGCTTCCCCAACAATGGTAGCAACAAACTCCACTGACCTTCTATATGTTGCAAGAAGAATTAGGCTTTGCTCTTTCTTTTGAGCCAGTCTCTGACAGTTTTGTTTGGTGCTTCCCAGTTTTTGTGGTGGAAATGATCATGTCAGTCAATTCCTAACTCCCTGCTCCAGGTCTCTCAAAAATTTATGAACTTTTATTAGATGTCCCTTGGACATCTCCTTCCCGGGGTGTGAAGGCTCTCAGCCTCCTCAAGCATAAAGCCAGTTACCATGAATTGTCCTTGTTGTCATCCACTGAACCTGTCCCACTTCTTAGATGCCTTTTTTAGAGGAGGGGACCAGGATTCCACGCACTTTTCAAAGTATTGGTGAACCAACAGGTTATACAGTGGTTTAATGAAGTTCTCTGTTCAACTTGCTGTTTCTTTCATGACAATCCCTAATCTTTGATTAGCTGAGCAATGAGACCATGGTTTTGTGGAATAGTCTGTGATAGTCCAAAGGTCTCACTCCTGGGTAATAATAAGCAGTTCAGAAACCATAATTTCACATATGAATTTAAGACTTGATTTCCCTGAATGCATCACTTTAATCTGCACTGACTTTCAGCAGCCATGTTATTGCTCAGTCCCTTAGCCCTCTAAGGGCCACAGGCAATTCCTCACTGGCTGTTCTTTTGCCCAGCACTCTTTTAGCTGTGTGTCCTCAAAAAAACTTTCTTACTTCACTGCTGGGCCAGACCATTCTCAGACAGATTGAAGAGCACATGTTCCAGCCTCAGCAGTGGGATGCCTCTGATGTGAGCACTGACCACTTACACCTACTTTCTGATGGCTATCTTGACCTGCCCCAGCTCGTCCAATATTAGCACTGCTGGCATCAAAGCCAGATGTTGCAAGCCCCCATGCAGGAAGTGCAGGTCACATCCCACCTTTGTCTACTCTTCCCCATTTCTAGACATACAGGGTGATACTATATATGAGTGTGAGTCAAGCAATGCCTTAGCCAGCCAGCTGGCTAAGATCTTTTGGGGAATGCAGCTTATTCCTCCAGTTGTTATAAATTCATGTAAATGTGCAGGTGTTCAGTGCACCAAGACACCAGTGGGACTGCCTATGCCATGCAACAGGGAAAAGCAATAATCATACATACAAGTGAGGCTTTGAATTAGAAAAGTGCAGTATTTGAAAATAGGGTGTTTTATCAGAAAAGAGCATGCAAGAATAAATGATACTTGAAATTAGTGGCGGATTATGGGCAAAGCATGCAAATCCGCCCACATCTTTTTGAAGCGTAACTGATACGCCTCTTCCGGCAATTAGGCAAGTTCCTCGGAAGAGTGCTTTGTTAGATCAAGCAGCAGAACAGTCTGGCGCAGCCAGGCTGCTCCAGCTGCCTGGGAATTACCATCCTGCCACAACCATCTCCTTCACAGCCCAGCAGCGGGATCTGCTGTGGCAGAGGCTGGTTAGTTTGAGCTGGGATTTCCTCTGCAGCAGGCGCTCGTGGGGGACAGATCACTTTTTTTTGCTGCAGAGCCCCTGATGGACAGCCAGCCTTATCCACTCATACAGAGCACTGTTTACCCAGGTTGCTCTTCCAAAGGAGGATTTTCCCTATGGTGTTTTTATTCAGGGCCCTCCACTGACCTAATGTTTTTTCTTCAAGATGGAGCGTCAAGTCCCACCAGTAACCTTCCTTTTGCTGGTTCAGTGACAACACACAGGAGGCAAGTTTAGACACAGGTGGCTCCACTGACTTTGGGGATCACTGTGAGGTCCTGGCCCTGTCCCATCCTGTATCTAATGTCTCCAGCACAAGGCAGCTCTGACGCACCTCCGCTGTAGCACTCTTGGCTCCTTGCCTTGCTAATGCACCAGTGCCAGTCTTCAGCATCCCTCCCTCACCCAGTTCTGACGGAAACAGGTCACGCAGGCTGCCCGTAACCCTCTTTGTATTTTTTTCCTTTCCCACCACTCAAATTTTCCAGATGTGGCTGCCATTAGAAATAAGCAGTCAAATGAGCACTTGTCTGCAGATGACTCATTCTCACCCTGTGAGGGGGCTCTGCAGAGGGTGTAGATGCAAAGTCTCACCACCTCCTTGGACAGCCTGCATCGGTGTCAAGTTCACCAAGCGAAAAAAAAGCTTCCTGCTCTCCCCAAATGAGCAGCAGCCAACTTCTGCTGCTCCTCATTTAAAGCATATGAGGCAAAAAGGACAGCCCTGGTCATGGTTTCCAGTTTCATCAAGGCAGTAAACTCCCTCCTTTTCCTGCTGATGCATGGGTGGAGATGGCTATCCACTCAGGTTTTATGTTCTGTCTCTAGAGAAATCCCAGGCTCCCAGTGAAAAAATGTGCAAATTGCAATCAAAGAAGTCTAACTGAGGGGTTATGGTGAAATACAGGTGATTTATCCCAGGCGATTTGTCCTACCTCTTGTGAAGGACCTTCTATCTGACCACAAGGAAGCAAGTGAGAAAGGGCATCTTTCTGTGGCACATCTCCCTTAAAGGCTGCATTTGTTCCCCTTTGGGATTTAACACCCCTTCAGCTGACATTAACTGTGTGCTGTGCTTAATGTACCATTGTCTCATGAGCTTGGACACGTGCTTGGACAGGAGAGCTGGGGGAGAGACTCAAAGCACACTTATTCATGTCTTTGTCTGATGAGGGAGGGAATAGGAACTGCAGAAAGGAAGATTTGGGTTTGGTTTTTTGTTTTGTTTTCCTCTCAAAGGCACCATTAATGTCCCTGGGGGTACTGGCCACCCTTCACCGGCAGCTCTGCCTTGAAGTCTGCTGAGCATTGGGTTGTCTGGGTTTATGTGTGTCACTGTGCTGTTTCTTGCCCTGGGCTGTGTAAGCCGGACTAGCTCTGTACATTGGCGTGAGCATACCAGGAAATGGGTAAAAACTTTGTAGGTTCAGTGGATCTTTTTTTGGTTGAGACTTTTGTTGGTTTGTTTATTTAAGAAACTTTGGTGAAATTTTGTGCCCTTTTTTTTTTTTTTTTTGGTCTTCAGGAGGAATCTCAATAATGTAGACTAGACCACAATGGGTCAAAGATGAAATGCATTCAGCAAGCATTGTCAAAGCAGTAAAACAAGGTTCTTTGAATACAACCATTACTAATTTTCAATAAGTTAAATTACATACTAAGCTTATGTATCACGAAGTTATCAGGAACACAATGGTCACTGCTCATTTTCTTATGGACTCAAAGCTGTTTACTGGGGCATGTGGTTTGGTGACGTGATTTCACCTGAACTTTCTTTTTTTCACCTTAGTTTTTTGCTTTGCTTTTCTTTTTAACTCACCAGCTCTTTTTTCAGCCATAGCTGCCCCTCTAAGGGTATGAGGGGATAGTGTGGCCGAACTGCAATCAAAGAAATATTTTGAGAGTCCTTTCAGAGCTCTTTAAGGAATCTGGGCTGGCTATGAATGCCGGCTTTATGCAGTGCTGTTTTGAAGTAGGAGTGAGTCACTAAAAAACAATCTGTGCTGTCTCCGTGTTCAACTTTGACTTTATTAAGAAAAAGAGAAAGAAAACAAACGCAATCCCATTCACTGCCGAAATGCATATTGATCCTTTAATCCTCAGGGATCTTTAATCATTGGGAACTGCTTCCTCCTCGAAAGAATCACTATATTGACGCAACATTTAATTATGCAATTACACCAGTGCGTTTTTCTCCTGGGTTTTGTAGAGCAGGGTCTGTGGCTGGAATGCTAATCGGAAAGCGACCGATACCATCTCGTGGCATACGCAGCCTGAATGCAGCCTCCTGGCTGGCAGCAGCCCCTAGTACCTCCATGAGTCTGTCCCAGCCTTTTTGGACAGGAAACTAAAGACGGGAATTGCCATACAACAAGGCCAGAGCCAGGAATGGAATTTGGGCTGGACCCCAAAACTGTATTCCATGTTGCTATTTTGTAGCCTTCCTTGCAGGAGGCTCTGGTGCCCATCCCGGCTGGGCGCTGTCCAAGATGTGTGGCTGGCAGGTACCAGCAGGGACTCCATTCAGTCACCCTGTCTGCAAATTGAAAATATTATCTGCCTGCAAATACCTGGTCGATGGCCTCTCTCCTGCTCCTGTGCCACTGCCTGATGCCCGCATGGTGCACATGCCTTTGTGGGATTGTGTTTTTCATGGAAGTTTTGCAGAAAGCATTGCTTCAAAACTGCTGGGAAGTGCTCTGCATATGTGTTTGTACACCCACACATACTTGTTTGGCCAGGCCTTGCTTTCCAAGAGCTGCATTTGCTGTAAACCTTGCCGTATATTTTTGGTGCTTCACACGTGCCACCTCTGACTTCAGGGACATGTGACAGGATTTGGGGAACTTCTGTGAGCCCTTGCTGTCACCTGTTACTGTCATGTCTCAATTCAGAAACTGAACCCTGATTGCATTCATTTGCCTCATACTAACTGATCCTGATGGGGGCAGGCCATGAAGTAACATAGAGCAGGTCCTCACTCTGCTGCACCTGGCAGGTGTGGTGCACACTGGGATTTACCTGCCAGTAAATACAGAGTGTTAGCTGAGCAAGTGTTAGATGGGTAGAAATGCAACACTCCTCCAGCTGGCTTTGGATGCTAGGATTTTTTTGGGTTTAATCTGTTTACCATGACCACCAGCGTTAAGGATGGAGTTTCCAAATGTGCAATCCCAGATCAGCCACTTGTCCCTTTTCCATGGCCACAGGCTACCAAGTGAATCTTGTACCAGGCCACACTGTGGGTCCTGTGGCAAATGTGCCCTGGGCTGGCCATCCCACTTTGTTAAACTCTTTAAAACCCTTTGAAAGGATGCATTTAATGAATCCACCACATTTGCCTAATGGCCTCAGGAAAGTGAAAAGGAGAGCCTTTTTTTAGGTTGTTAAGCAGGGCTTGGTGGATGCTATGGGCTCCTGGGCTCCAGGTCTCTCTGCTCACGTTTTCGTCTTATTTCTCTGAAAGCTTTAAGTCAGGGCAAGCTGCAAGCTGCTCCTGTTTGCAAAAACTAGTCCTCCTCCAGGTCCAAGTGTTTGCTCCCTGCAGCCAAAATCCTTGTATACTTCTGACAGCAGGACCCTGGGACACATCAGTCCCATGCAGGACAGGGCAATGGGCTTTATTCTCCATTTCATGGCAAGGCTGAAAACAAAGAATAGTGGGCAGCTGTGGCCTTAGCTGACAGCCTGAGAGGGGCTTTGCTAGCAGAAATCCCCAGGGGAAAAGTAAGGCTGCTGACTAAAGTCAGATGAAAAAGCAAAGGAATTATAAGTAACATGCTGAAATACACAGATAAAGTTACCCAAGTTATTTTGGCCATAAAGCCCAGGACAGTAAAGGCTCTTAATCTCCTATTAATCAACACAAAGCTGGAAGAGACAATAAAATGAACTCAGCTGTCAAAGCTGCTGCGCCCTTTTGCTCCCTTTAATTTAATTGTAGTAGTCCTGCCCACAGCCTTTGTTCTTCCACCCTGCTCAGGAAATTTGCTTCTGGTTTTGGCAGGGCTCTCTCTGGTTCCACATGGCTTGTTTGTGGACAGCTAGGAGGGCTGAGAGGGAGGGCAGGAAGGGGAAGAGGATGGGAAAAGGTCCTGTGGGAGCAACCTGCTTGATGTGCTTCTTAATGGTGCCACTGCATCCCTTCCTGCTGAAGCTTCCTCCTGATAAGCCAAACAGGCACAACTGAGTGAAGAAGGACTTTGGCTGATATCATCAGAGATAAGAGTTCATGCTTAAATCTTAAAATAAAAAAAAACAGACAAGTGACCACAAGCCAAGTCTTGTTCAGCGGGAGTTACCAACCCAGAAAGCATTCCTATTCCTGCCCCCCTACCCTTTGACTCTGCTGAGGGGTCATGTTGTCTCACCTTTAGCTTAGTTGCTCTGATTTGTGCCACTTGTTCCTCATTTGACCAGGAAGAAATAACAGCAACAGCTTGACTCTGGGTCCTTTGCTCACTTAACGTGCAGAAAAGGATCCAGTGAGCACAGCAGAGTGCTGACTGCCAGCTGTTTTCTCTGCTGCTGTCAATAGCATTGCCATACCCCTTGCCAAAGCGCTGTTCCTCAGGGCTGCTGTGGGGTGCAAACCCTCCCTTACCGTCCTGCTGCTTGCTGGACTTCTCCAAGCCACCACTGCCTCCTTCCCACCCACATCTGCAAGGCTGCAGCTCCTCTCCTAACAACGCCCAAGGGTGGAGGTAGAGTTTCCCTCATCGGCGGTGACATGAAACAGCTCTAACTGAGCATCCAGCAGCATCATTGCAAGAACACTGTCTTCTCGATCAGCTGGCATTTGTCTTTCCTGCTGCCAGAAATAATGTTTCAGCACATGTGCCCTGGTTTTAGCACCCGTGTCCCTTTACACTGCAGTGTAAATATTTGCGTGTCTTCCTATCAGTAGAAAAAAAAAGTGTGTGCAGCCCCTCACCTACCCAAACCCCAAAGTTATCCTCAGAGGGCTTCAGAGGTGACCATGCGTCAGGAAAGCAGCCCAGCACTGCTCTGCAGAACACTTGCCTTTCACTGGGGAGGATATGCGCTACTGATGCCATACTGGAGGGGTGGGGTGACACAAGAGGTGACATCATGTATAATTCATGGGTTGTAATGAAAACATTAGGAAAAAAAGAAATTAAGATACATCAGCAAAAAAATACTTAATAGCCTGCTGTGTCAATATGGCATTTTTATGACCCTTGGTTTCACTTCATCTTTCTTAAATGAGCAAACAAACAAATATAAAAGGTGGTTTCCTGGACACAGGTGAGTTACGTCAAATTTTAGAATTTAACCCTGCTGAAGGATGAGATAATGGAGCAGTTAACTTGATGGTGTACCTTTACCACCTTTGCTCTTCCATCAAGAAATGACAGTGCTTAATACGTGGAAAAAGGTAAAGCAGTTATGGAAAATTGTGCTTAAGAAGAGGGATTTTCAGAGGATGTTGAATGCATCAGGCTTGTCTAGAAAACACAGTTTTGAGCTCCACATTTTACTGGATTTCTGACTTCAATGACCAGATGTAAAAAATGTCACAAATCCATTACATCAAGCCCAAGTTCTCACAAATACATAAACTGTCAAGGTTCTCCTTTCCCTTTCACAGCAACAAATCATCATATGCCTGCAGTGAAATACTGCATCGCTTGCTTATTAGTTTTACAGGAGGATCCTTCCCTCATTGCTGGCTGTAATAGTTCTTGGATGAGAAGAGTAAAACATATTTACAATGGTATATGGGATTCTGGACAACCCCAGGAAAAAAAAATAGGACTAGAAAGGAAGTTTTCTGTCCAGTGAAAGGTTTTGTGATGTGTTTTCTCAATATCAAAATGAAAGCTTGAAATACAGAACCTCAAAAATGAAAACCCCCAAAAAACCCCACAAACCAGAAAACCACCAAACCTTTAGCCAGCTGCAGCTACTTATTTTAGTTATTTTGTCCTTTTTATTTTGTTAGTAAATTTACTTTTTGTTCCAATAGAAAGTAGAAATTCTGGATTTCTGGGATAAAAATCTGTGTCAAAAAATATGGTTTCAGTCACTTGGGAACTGTTTGGCAGATAATTTTAAATTAGAAAGTGGCAATCTGCTGCACTAAAAATAAAAAGTAATGATCCAGTAAATGACTAATTTTGTGGTCTGAGTTAATTAGTGGAACAGCTTAGAGGATGGAAGGCAGCAGGTCTAAATTACTGCACTAAGTCCATTTGCAGAAAGATACTATCTGACTTTGTTGTTATTAGTAATAATTAATGAGAATCAAAATATTCAGCTGGGATTTTTGTCGTTGCTATTAGTAGGAATGCATGTCTTTGTGTGTATATGTGTGTATATATATATATGTATTTTCTCTTTGATGCTTTTCTTGCTTGTTTGCATTTCTATCCTTGACTGTCTTGCTCTGTGACTTAAATAATACTCCAGAAACTATTCAGACCGCACCTTTTTCTAGCACAGAGAAAACCTGAGGCATTTACAATTAGTGCTGTTGGTTATTCCATGAAAACCACACACCATGGATTGACAAGGAAATCAGCAGTAAAAACTCAGGCAATCAGCAGGTTCACAGGGAGCATCGGTTTGTGGCTCATAGCTCGCTTTTACATCTTATTTGTGCACCTGGGAATTGTGCAGCTGGGTTGCTGGGAATACAGGGATGGCACAGTCCCTTTTGAGTCTGCATGGACCCACACAAGCCAAAGCCTTCTCTGGTGATATCTAGGCATTACTTTGCTGAAGTCTGAGCTGCTTAAATTTTGATGTCTCCAAGGCACTACGATGGTATCCTAGTCTTGTGCCCTCTGTGACGCCAGCCTTTGCTGCTGGACTTTCCCACCTCAAACCTGCTTTCTTTGGTAGGTTTTAAGCACAGGTTTTAGAAAACCCTTCAAATAACTCAGTTCCTATGACAGGGAAGACTTTAATGAACTAGTTTAGTGGATAATTGCTCTCAGTGTTAAAACACACTTCTTCCTTTGTTTTCAGCTCGACTCCTCTTTGAGTTTCAGTCTTCCAGCCCCGGACTTTGCTCTACCTGTGTTTGTGACAGTTAAGGCCCTGTAGAGTGTGAAATCTTCTCATATACCCTTAAAGACTAGGAGGAGTCATTTCCTAATCTTCTCTTTTAAGAGGACAGCAATAATTGAGGACTAATTATTGGCTCTATTGATTTTTTTCATCTCTGTGGGGTTTTTTAGATAAGTTGTAATTGTTTCTTTTTATTATTGTGCAGTTGTAGTTAATAATTGCTGTTCACTTTGCCTACATTCTAAGGATATGGCCCCACTTCTGTTAAAGATTCAATGTTTGAGGGTCAGATGGGCAGTAGGAGGGGTGTTGATTTGATTTTGGGCACCTTTGGACAAAAGTAAGTGCTTCAGTCGAAGTGCTGATTACCTTCTCAGAAGGTTTTGTAAATCATGTTTGTTATTTTTAATGGCTCCTTTTCAATTGGTAGTGTGTCTCTGATGGGTTTAGTTCTGGCTGTAGGCTGTATTCTACCATCCTTAATCATCTTAAGTACTTTCTTTGCTTTTCTTAACTTCATTTGATTTCACTGAGAAATTTCAAGGAGTGAGATGATACTTAGATGAATGAAATTGGTGATTAGATGGGGATTAGATGGATTCTAATAAGCAGATGCTGTGCTGTCTATAGGAAGATTCTAAACTTCATTAAACCAAGATGAGCTCTTTCCCCCTGACAATTACAGATTTTAAAGCATTGTATTATACTCTATTAATAATGAAAATTATAAACTATCTTGATAGCAATAGCCACCTTCTGATGAAATTTCACATTGTGGTCATAACCAAGGCCTCCATGAAGGGATATGAGCTCTTTAATAGCCTTATGTACTGCAACTGCAAGAGGATTGTTCCCCATCCAAGTGCCCAAGACTTTGCAAGATAGAGTTATAAATGTCTTGTTCACGATATTTATCCGGTTCCCTGTATTTTTTCTGTTTGCAGCATTTTTTTTCCTGCATATGTTGCGCTGGTAGGAAGTCTCATCAATACCCTGATAGCAGTGGTTTGGATCCCTTTGCAGACTAAACCGAAGTTAAACCAGCATGTGACAGAGAACAGTAAGTGTTTAGTGTTTCTGATAAAAAGTACATGAATAAGGACAGGAGACTGACATGCTGCAAGAACTGCTGAAGTGCCTTAGAGTTGCATTTAAGGGCAAAAAGGTCCTGACCTTGAAATGCTGACACTTTATTGCTTAAGCTGTGCTTATGGTAGAGTATTACTCCCTATGTGTCGATCACTGCCACGTAGAATTGCAGTCTTCCAGCCCAGCGCTTGATATGCATCTCAGAAAAGGTAAATGTGGACCCCCTTCTGGGGATTAGTTTGGTCTGGCATGGGAGGCAATCCCACTGTCTCACTGGATTCCTCTGCATGCAGACCTGGCACCAGCTCCCAACCTCCTGCCACCAGCAGAAAGCTGGTGCAGCAGAGAAAAAGGTGCCTTTTGGGAAAGGGGGTGGTGAACCTGAGCAGAGAGTCTCAGTGTTTCTGACTTTCTACCCTCAACCTGTATAAATAGAGTATTAATCAATATGTCGTCTTCTGTAGGTACATCACAGTCTGGCAGCTTGTTCAGCATCAGGGAAATCCTACGTCTGATGAAGTTTCCAGGAGTAATGGAAGTTTTTATAGTCAAGGTCTTTGCTGGACTTCCCATAGGTAAATCTCACCCATTACCCATGATTGCTGATGTATTTAAAATAAGATGACATACACTGTAGACCAGGCTTGTCTCAAGTTACTGAGAGCACATTGCATTTGATCGTGGAGCAGTGAGGATTCAGCTCCTAGCTTGATGTTGGATGCTTTCAAATGGTCTCAGCTACAAAGGGTCAAAATTCTGGGAGTTAGTGTAAAACAGACTACTTGTCATAGGCATCTGTGACATTTGGCAAATCACTTAACCTCTCTACTCCATTCCCCTGGCTGTAACTGGTTTTTTTTCTCTCGTCTGTCATTTCTATTTAGGCCGTAACCTCTTTGGAGCAGGGGGAAATAATTTGTCCTCTGCTGGAAACACTGAGGCCCTTCCTGATTTTACTTAGGGATTTTAAGGTGCATATGTATCCTAACCTTTCTCCCAGCAGCTGTTGGTGGATGAGAGGGTCAGGCTGGATACAGGGGAGCCACAGTGTATTTCTTCCCTTGCATATGATGATGGTGCTTGCTCTACACTTCCTTACACGTTCTGCTCAGTTTTTTGTGTCACGGTAGGAACCCGCTGATACCTCAAACCCTTCCCAAACCTACACGTTTCCCTGCTTCTTTTGAGTCAGTTGGTATACTGCCATGGTCCATATCTCCCAATTTGCCTGACTACACATCCCTGGCCACAATTTAATCATCTTCATTTTTGCCTACCCTCTAACTTCTTTCTCCCCATACTTGACCAGAGACAAGTTAGCATGTCAGCTTTGTCAGTGGTGTGTAAGGACAAGGTGATGTTCTCTGCCATTCCACACAGAAAGCCTTCATGGCTCCTTTCCCAGTCAAACACAAAAGTGCAGTTTCTCTTGATGGTGATTGCAAGAACTGAATTTTATGCACATCAAAACACATATACATCATGCATCTGAACAAACTAAGGCACTTCCCTTCAAAACAGGGATCTTAAGATAGCTTTTAGACTTTGCATTTTTTTCCAATTAATTTTTTTTTGAGAAGCCCATGAAGTTTAAATAATAAGAAACGTGATTTACAAATAAAGTTCTAATTTGTAAACTGTAAATTCAGTTTACAAATGAAAATAGATTTGGCTGTGGAGTGTGGCTGAATCAGAAGGGGGTGGCATTTCTGGGTTTGGTCAGGCTCATCTGTTACTCCTTGCTATGTCACTGGGGGAACAAGTCCAACTGGAGTTGTAGAATAATACATAGGGAAGTAAAGGATTTCTGATTTTGTTTTCCTTGTTTGTGTGTAGTTGGCACTGGATGAGATCAGTTATGCCTGTTGGTCCTACCCCTGCCACTGGAGACAAGATACAATCTGAATGTACTGCTGGCTTGCCCTAACAGTGTAATTTGTTTGGTTCTTACAAAGCTAAACTTTTAAAACTGTATTTAAAAGGTGTATAAAATGACAGCATTTCATAGAATGAGACAGATGTTTTAAGAGGGGTTTTTTTGCTGATTCTGGCTCATTTTTCATCTTAAAGTAGCATTCATTTCTCTGTTTAAAAATGCCTGAGACCACATCCATATGAGATCTGCGCAGTAATTTCCTGTGTGCTCTCCTTTTTCCAAAGGCCAGGCAAGACACACTTTGCTTTAGTCATTCCTGCTGAAATGCAAATTCCTGCATGTTGGAGAATCCATTCTTCTTTCCCTGTGCAAAGCAAAATTGCTCATCCAACCAAAATAAACATCTCCTGCTGAAAACTGCAAGGCAATTTCTAGGCAAAGAGGATGGAGACAGGGAAACAGATTTAAGGCAGGCTAATAGTCTGTCACTGAATAGCTTGGAGTATTTCCTTAAGGATGGGAATGGGTTAACTTCAGGCACTCCTGCTACAAGGGTAGTGCTTGCACTACAGTGAGAAGTGATTAAAGTCCTAGTGACTTCTCTTTACAGGTCTCTCTTCACTTCAGGTGACTGACCAATTGATGGCAGCTGAAAGGGGATTGTTCATCACTTAATTCTCTGAATCTCACAGCTAGGGGCTGAGCTCCTCATGAGCTCATTTACCTTTCATCTCCAGGCTGCAACTGTATAATTAATTAATCGCCCAAATTACAGACTGTTCTCTATTTACTTTGTAAACAAGTTTGTGATATACACTGAAGCAAATCTTTTGTTCCTTATAGATCTCATTGTTGTCTAAAATTAGCTTGTTTGAGACTGAAAGACCCTCCCCAGGAGGGCTGCAGGGCTGGGAACCTCCTCCCTGTGTTGCATAAAAGCAGAGACCTGGGCTCTGTGCCTTTTGCAGGAGGGTAGCTGCCAGGGATTTGACAGGCAGCAGATGGCTCCAACACAGCCGAATTACCTTCTCAACTGACCTGGGAAAAGAGAGCCTCATTTCATTGTGGTAGATAAGAGACAGAAAGAAAAACAAGAGGATAAAAATCTTGAACATACCTCTTACTGACCAGAAATCTCCAGGGCCTTGAAAATACTGATAAAATACCTGCTTGTATGAATCTTTGGCTGTCTGATGCCTTTGGAAAATATGTTTTCAACACAACTGCTTTAGCACCTGCATCGCATTTTTAAAAGGATTTTCTTTCACGTGTGGAACAGGATTTTGCAGTGAGCCCTAGGGCTCTGCATCTCATCATGTTTTCAGTCCAGTGTAGGAGTGCTGACAGTCTCACAGAGGCTGTGCTTGCCTACTTACACCATCTTGCAGTGAGGATTGCTAAGCTGGCCCTCCAAAGCCACAGGCTGCTTTTAGATGCCACCTTTTTTTTCTTTTTTCTTTTAATTGAAAATACAGTTTGCACTCCTGTTTTTCCTTTGTGCTTTTCCTCTTGTTACTGCATTTCATAATTTCCCTGCCTTCTGCTGCATAAACTTTGTTATTCATCCCACTGGTGCCAGGTTTTTTTCTAAGGAGTTCACCCCATGTTTAGACCCCCTTAAAAAATGTGAGGTTTCTGAGGGTATTTTTTGCCATTTTCCTTTTTTTTTTTCATGTCAAGTCTTGCAGTGTGAATTGAAGTTTCTCATTACTCATATGGCTGCACTTAGCACTGTAGCCTACCCACATGGGAACCTGCTGAGATCTTTGCAAGAAATGCTTGTTTTGATGAGCATAAAATCTTTTTTAGTTCAGTCTGGGACTCCCCTTGTGGGTTTCACCAAGATATGTGTTGCAAGTTAAAAAGACAGCCTTAGTTGCTGAAAGAAGGGGGGCAAGTGAGTCTCCCTTCTCCAGGTAGCTTTAGGAGACTATGCAGAAACAGATGGAAAAAAAGACCTTTGCATCTCCGTGCAATGTATAGTGCTAATTAAAGAGCACAGTCTATTCCCCTGCTCCAAAAGAAAGCAGCTTGTTTGGAGGAGAAAGATCCAAATCTGCCTTAACTTGATGAGGGACTTCAAAGGGTAGAGGAGCTGTAGAAGCTGGCATGTGATACCAGGAAGAAGTGCCAGGTATGTAGGAAGGACGAGCCCCTCCTAGGTAGTACTTGCAGTGGGGTAGCAGGATGAAGGGCCCGCTTCAATCTGATCTTCCTACAAGTGAAACCAAGTATGGTTTTTCTTTCATTTCTTCACGTGTGCCTTTTATAAACTTGTGCAACCCTGTTGCCTGATTTGGGTGTTGTGAGTAAATACTGCTATTTGCATGATACCTTAAGCTGGCTTGAGCTGAGAGTGATTTCAAAGTAACTGGATAAGGATGGGGTGCTCTCCATGAAGGGGTGTGGCAAAGCCATACATCTTTATGAGCCTCAGCTCCCTGGCACTTTCTCCAAATATCTGTAGAGTAGCAGAGCAAGGCGCCCTTCGTGCCCCCCATCCCTCTCCCCCAATGCCATGGGGACAGCTGGAGTGCAGATACTCCCATTAAGGGGGGAAGACGTGTCTCTGGTGGGGTTCAGGAAGGCTTTGTGGCAAGTCCTGGACTGGGAGGGTGGTGCTGCCTTGAGGCAAAGGCTTGGGGTACTTGAAGGGAGGTCCTTGTTGCTACAGGTGCTCCACTGGTAGTGATGCAGTTTGGCTGCCGCATGCTTATTTGTTAAAGGAGTGAATCCTCCACAGCATTTTAACCAGCAATTTGGGATCACTCTCTTCATCCATCTGGGAAAAGCCCGCAAATCCTTCCCATGTTAGTGACTCACTTTGCCAGGCCACCAGCTGTCTTCCCAGTCCTCACACATTGCCTCCCGGAGTCCCGTTTTCTCAGGAAGAAGAGGACCACAGCTTCCTTTTTACCCAGTCTTTGTAACTCAGAGGATCCTACAAGAAAAGGCAGAACCTCGAAGGGTCGTGTACTCTCTTCTTCTGTCCCCAAAAGGATCAGTGGTCTCTGACAGGCATGGTGTGGGGTTGTTGACACACAGCCCCAATTTCCTATTGTCTTGTCTGTCTGAGGTGTGCAAGACACTAGGGGAAGCAGCAGACTCCTACCCCACACCACGCTTGGAGGGCAATGTTTTGCCATAATGTATTTAATTTGATGGCTCTTTGTGTAGGATGGGAGCATGTGTAAGCACGTCTGTATTTGTGTGTGTTTGGCGGTGCGGGAAACGCACTGTTGGATTTTCATTTGAGATTGAGTGGGCATTTTCCGTTACACTTGCAGAAACTGCCTCAACTGAAAAGCAGACTCAGCCTGAGCTGTTTCTGTCTGTGCTTTCCTGACTGCTTGTGTGGACACCACTGTTGGTCCCCGTAAGAAATTTTTCGCGTGCCACCAACATCATTGCTGAGGTGTGCAGTGAAATCACTGCATCTTGGCTGATGTCACTGGGTTGTTCCCCATGGTGAAAATCTGAAGTCAGGCAAAAGGGGAGAGGATTCCAATCAGATTATTTTTATGGTTACAGTCTTGTCTGAACAAGAAAACAAATGTTTTCTTGCTGTCTTAATGGTTAGTCTGGCTTCGGTGATACAAATATTTACGAGTTTATAATAAACAGCTGAAACTGCAGCCTACATAGTCACATTATTTAAAGATGAAAGTAAGTGGGATGAAAAAGTTAATACTTAAAGATTAAATTACTACAATGACTTTGAATAGGATTCTGCTCATGTTTATATCCAGTGCTGGCAACCACAGGGAGAGCTCCTGGCTTGTATTGGGGTTGATTGAGAGCAGGATCTGGGCCACTATATGCAATACAAGTACATTGATATATTCTTTGCATTAACCCTCCTTCTAGGTTTGTTCATGATTATGTTTTCCATCATCTCTATGGATTTCTTTGGCTTGGAAGCAGTGGAGTCTGGATACCTGATGTCATATTTTGGTGTCCTTCAAATGGTAAGTGAAGTGCAAGTGCCCTCTTACACAGATTAGCCACACTGCTGTTTGATTTTCTACCTTTTTGACACATTCTCTTCTAAATCCAGGTGCAATATTGACAGGGAAATCCTAGGTCTGCCATACCGTATTTGGCTTCAAAAATAGAAGTCACTCCAAATTTATTCTGTTCCTTGAGAGGGGAAGAAATTTCCCTCGTCTCTATTTGTGAATCTTTACGCTGTGGAGCTAAAATTTCCTCAGATTGATATGTTCTGGTTTTTTTGTAAAAAAACCTATAATGAACCTAAAGTGCTTTGTCTGGGGTTTTCCCTGGTGCAGGTCAGAAGATTTACATTTACGTAGTAGCACCCTGTACATTTATGCAAGTAGATGATCTTGCTGGTGTTTTCACAGATCCCTTCAGTGTAGAGGAAGAACTTGTTTCTGCTGCGTGGAAACAAGCACAGTAAGCTTGTACTTTCCAAAAAAGAAAGAAAAAAAAAAAAGAGGTGGGCAATGGAACATCGTTAAGAGACTACCAAAATAGGTATAAGGGAAAAGTCCACTGAATTAGGCAGTAGCAGGGCTGAAAAAATACAGTGTTTGTTATAGCAGAGTGTTCCTTTTGGAGGAAGAGGCTAATAATTTTGCAGAAAGAGCAGCAGATGATTATAAGCAAGCCTCAAGGTAGGAATGCAAGTTAAGCAATACCCTGAAGGAGGGTGGTCTTGTTATTAAATCCGCCTTCATTTCCTGGGCATTGCCACAGAGTTCCTGTGGGATCTGGAGGAGCTTCTCATCTGGGAAATGACAGCTTTAGTTCCTTCCCTTGTGATTTGGATTTGGCACAGTGTTGCCAGTCACTTGGGCTCTGCTCTGATCTCATCAAATCTGGGCATCTTGGTAGAGCAGCTGATGAACATGGCTGTACATCAGCAGGTGGATTCTGCAGAGTAAACTGGCTGGAGCTGAGGAGGTGGTGCCTTGGCTATGTCAGTTCTGTGGGGGTGAGTTTGGACTAGCTGTCTCCTGGTCCTGTGAGCTCAACATCTCCCACCAGCTGGATGCACTCTCCCTTTTGGTCTTATTGTAAAGAAGACCAGTTTGCTGGTCTGCAGCACGAAAAGTGGGGTGATCAGCAGCTGCTTTCCAAAGCAAGCTTCTGACCCAAACTCCACTGCTTACACTGCTTACAGGGGCTTTCCCTACATTAGCTTTTGTATGCTGCCTCCCAGACCAGGATCTGTAGGAATCACTCAAGTTTTAGAGGGGCCAATCTTCTTCCCCATTTGAATGTAAAGGGACTCCCCCCAATTGTGCTTTTAACTAAGTCATATGAGTTAAATCCCTGTTACATGTGTCTACACTGAAATAAAATTTTGGGTTGCAGCATGGCTGTGCTGTGCTTGTTTCGAGTTGAGTAATGTGGGCGGCAATAGTACTTTTACAGGAGTGGCTTAGTGTTGCTAGATGGAGCTTGGATGCTGCTGTTAGGTCTGGGATATCTGTCTTCAGGACACTGCTGTTATGTCTGGAATATCTATCTGTCTTCACTACTATTGTTTCCCAGGTTAGTTTGGTTGAAACTACTGTAGATAAACTTACCTCCACTGCCATGCTGGTGCACCCCACATAGAGGCACAGCCCTGCAAGATACAGGAATTACAGCATCCACTCTACTTCCTAATGGATAATCAGATGGCAGTGTTAACCAGGGGCCTGACCCTTCCCATAGTCATAGAGTTTCATCCCACAGAGGCCAGTCATGCCTATTGCCACAATTTAAATCTAACCCGGCAGTGGCCTGCAGGCTCAGATGCAGTATCTACTTTGCTGGAGAGTCTTTGCCTTGGGACATTTGACACAGAAACTGGCTTTTATCAGGCAGTTTGCTTTCATCTATGCATGCAGTTTCTATCCATGTTGCTACTCATATAAGGCATGACACTGGACATCAGAAGTATGGGAGTGAAGTGATCATAGGGTATAAACTTCTCTTCTTCATGTTCATGCACTGAGGTTCACTGTCAGAACATCAAAAATGAAAGGGAATAATGTGATACCTTTTTTTAAAAGGCTAGGACACCTGATTCTTGGTGGCAGCAAAGCCATCTCCTCTGGCAGGTTGCAAAGCACTGCTTTATGCTTTGTCATTTCTTCTTTCCACTTTATTGCTGGCAGTTTCAAACTCTGATCTGGTTTAAGCACAACAAGATCCTTGACTGAACCAAATTAGACTCTCACTATCTGGCTTTTAAATTAGTGTAAAACATTAGATTTTGTGTCTTTACTTCCAGGTCTCTGGCTAGAACCACACAAAGATATCTCTCGTCAATAGTGACTTGGTTAATGCTTTATGGCTGCTTTCTATTGGGGTTCCTCCAGTGGAAGATTTATGCTGGGTGTAGAACGTGTGCCAGCTCTGTCCTGCTGAGCCCCAGAGCTGCTTGTGTGCCTTCCTGTTGCCTAAGCTGGCATTTCAGATGCATTTGTTTCTGCTGTAACAGTGAATTGATACTGCTGAGATATAAATGCAGATTAAGGTGCAAGTAAATTCCACCAGTCTGCATAGGTGAACGATGATTAGTATCTGCTGACTGGCTTCCCCACTTCATTGAGTAAATTATAGCTTTATTCATAAGGAATATAATGTAATTTTCAATTAATTTCATCAACCAAATCCTCAGTTTTGGTTTCTCATTCCTTAGTTTGCCTTTCTGTAAAACATACTGAGGATTTTTCCATCCTCCTGGACTTGCTCTGAGCCCTCCTGTTAGAGGAAACATGTCCTCCACATTTGCATCACTCCCTGGACTTGAAAATGGATAGGACTTTCATAGATAGAAGGGGATGTCACAGAAGTGAAGGGGAAAATAAGTATCCATCCATGTCCTGTTTATTTTAAATCTCCCTGCAGCCACTGAACACAGTGTCTGGGCAGCTGCACAGCACAGCCAGCTGATACAACCAGCATCGTGTCCCAGGGTCTCGCCTGCTCCCAGCACATATTGCATGCACCAAGTGGCTTCAGAGATGCAGGGAACAGCACAGCAAGCAAGTCTTCTCTGAGCCCTTTATTCAGCTCTTCTCTGAAAGTCATACACTGACAAAAGCATTGGCTCCTCTGCCAAATCCGGGCACTTTTTATAGTATTATTTCTTTGGTTATTGTAGTTTCTGATTTTTAAATTAAATATTCTCAAAACTAACATGTTCCTCTTGCACAGAAGGTGATCTTGCAGCTCCCTTTCCCAGCCTGATCAGCAATACCAGGATGACTCAAATAGCGATGGTGTCTGCCTGCTTTCCTCTCCCACCCCAAGGATATTATGCTCCAATTGCTTAATCTAGTTTTTCAGTTTCTCAGCCTCATTTAACCTGCTGTGGTAAGAAGTGGCCAGTGCACTGTAAGCATCTGTCTCTCCTCATTCCTCCCATGGAAGCCAGCAGCAGAGTACCTAGAGAGGAGATTTGGAGTGACTTTGGGTCAGTCCACATAATTTTAAGTAGGCAACTCAAACTCTTTGCCATCACTATCTCAA
This sequence comes from Pseudotriccus pelzelni, assembly GCA_035584735.1. Taxonomy (NCBI): domain Eukaryota; kingdom Metazoa; phylum Chordata; class Aves; order Passeriformes; family Tyrannidae; genus Pseudotriccus; species Pseudotriccus pelzelni. The sequence continues at coordinate 14,907,625 of JAWMRA010000161.1, read as the reverse complement.
ACAGCTCTTTGCATGGGGAGATCAGCACAGAAACATGAACCCTGCAGGAGGTGAGGTGTTTGCCCCTTTGCAGGCAGAGGATGTTAGTTAACCCCACTGCTCGTTCAGGCATCACCTGAAGAATCCCATCCAGAGCTCCTCAGCCTCACCTCAACATGCTTGGTCCCATCTTGTTGCTTTATGTCCATGCAGGACCCCAGAATCTGGGGGAAGGGGGGTGTCCCGTGCCCACCCTGAGAGGATCCCTGCAGGTTTAGAGGGCGGATTTGGGGCTGGTTTGAAGCCTAGGAGCTTTGTGTGTTTTGGCTGGCCACTCCCCGGAGCAACTCTCTTGGTGCCTCCCTCTCTGAGCATCAGCTCATGGGAACGGATCATGGCATTTGCTAGCAGCTCAAGCTGGCACTGGTGATGGGTTTTGTCCTCACCACACCATTCATGTAACACCAATGACCGCTGCTCACGGCATGGGCTGTTCTTAGCACCCTTCTTCCTTCACCAGTTCAGCTGCCCACAGCATGACCACCCTTCACCCTGGCACTGGGGTACCTCCTTGCTGCAAACTTGTCCCTCTGCATGGAGGCACATGGGTTGCCTTGCTGCTGCTCCCAGCCTGTCTTGCGGGGACTTGAGTTGCCCAAAATAATTACGTCTGCTGATACATGTTACAAACATTCCCATCAAATTCCATAGGGAATGGGGGCTTCCTGGCTCTCTGGATGAAACCAGTGGCAATTTATTTTTTGTGGTTAGGCAAAGAGCATCATCTAATAGACGGGGATATGGGAAAGTATGGGGCTTAGAAAGAAAGGCTTAGGCACAGTGAAGGTAGGAAGGTGGAAAGGGGGCTAACTTCTCAGTCAGGACAGAGTCAGACAAGGTCAGAGAAGGATGTGTGGGAAGGCGGTGTCACAGCATTGAGACAAAGAACTGTCTGATGAGGAAACAGAGTTATTGCTCAGAAAATGGAATATGACTGAGTCTGGAGTGGGGGTAATAATTCAAGCCATCCAGGTCTCTGCAGTGATGCTTGAAGCACCCTGATAGCGTGGGGCGCTCTGATGAACTGGGACTGTGCCAGCATAAGTTGCAGAGGAGAAGTCATGTGGGAGGTAACGAAATGAGGAGGGGAAGGCTGATAGCAGGAGAGGTACCTCTGTGCCAGGCAGCTTGCATTGCAGAGATTCCCTTGCTCATGATATATTTGAAGCATCTTTATTTGATCACTTGTAGGTCTCCAGGCAAGCCATATGAGAGCCTGTCGGGGACAAAATCCCTCTGTCCTCCAGGCTGGGCTTACAGAGTCCTCTCATCTCAGAAGCCATGTGAGTGAAATTTCCCTCATAGTGAATGCCTGGGAGCGTGAAATGCTGTTCAATCTCCCTCCAGATAATAATTAATTTCATAATGGTTTAAAATATTTTAATTTTGCTTAATGGGCAGAAATGGGCCTAGGCTTCAGGTTTTTTGGGTTTTTTTGGAGTTGCAAGCACAATAGCATGGAGAACTTCTAGGTGTAGTATGTGACTTGGAAAGTACTGCTGGAAGATTAGGCAAGTGAAATACCTCGAGTCCCTGGCTGATATCTGAAGTCACATCTGATGCTTAGATTTCAAACCACGGGAGAGGGTGGGGGAAGATTTCCTTTAAGAACTTTTTCTCAAAAAAAACCCAAAGCAAAATGCACCAAACAAAACTCTGGGTGGGACAAAGGGGTAGATATTTATAACCCTGAGGATCAAGAAATCATAAGACATCTGTTCTATTTACTGCATTTAAATTTTTATTGTTAGACAAACCCCACCTCTAGCTGTGCAGCTTCTGGAGGGACAAGTTGGTACGGAATGATCCTGAAAAGATGAGAGAGATTCCTGGAGGAGAGATTTACATTGCGTATCATCTTATCACCAGTCTGTCCCTCTCACTTTTTTTTTTCCCTGCACAGCAAAAGAGATGATTAAAGAGCTGAGGATTTAATTACAGCCAGGTATGCCTAGGGGGAAAACCCACTTGGTGAAAGGACCTTGCAACAACAAACAGAAAGTTCTCCAGTTTCCTTGCTTTGAAGGATTTATATCTGTGGAGGGGGGCGGGCTGGAGGGGGAAAGAGAGTAATTAGGCTGGAGTTAGCAAAACACACCATCCTCTTCCCCCTGTTTGGCAAAGTGCTGCCTTCAGCAGTTTGGTCCTCACCGTCAGTCCTCCTTTCAGTCCCACCGCCCTCCTGCTCCTCTACAAGACCTGAACTACTTCTCAAATGATTTCTGGCATCACGGTGTCAGTAAAACAACTCCGTTTTGCCCCGCCCAGGGCTTTGTACCGCCTTTACCCTGTGCAGAAAAGCCTTGTGATTTGTTTGACCCCTGTGGTCTGTCCCAGCCGGTGCCCACCTGCACGTCCCACCCCAGCCAGCGCTGCGCTCGCCCTGGGAACTGCCAGCCGGGCACAAATTCAAAGGGGAAAGATACAGGCCCAGGGCGTGGGAGGCTGCTTCTGATGTGAATCATGCTATCTGCACTAGGGATGGGGCCCTGTATCTTCTCTGCTAAGCTATACCAGCTTATCTGGCCTGCTGCACCTGCCTTTCCAACCTTCTCATATCTTTTCATTTCCAGGCTGTTGGGTGAAAGGGAACTTATTTTGTTGCTGGGCTTTGTCAAGCTTTCAGTTGATGCTGATGGAAGAACCTTTAGAAATAGTCCCATGTCCTCTGAGCATGGAGGACCAGCTGAGCATCTGCATAACTCCTCTAACCTCCACTGGTGAGGTTAGCAGGTGCCAGTCTGTTCAGCAGCGGCTCCATGCAGCAAGGCTAGTGCTTCAGAAGCCTTCCAAAAACTAGCACCTTAAACCTTCAAACAGAAACAGTCTTTTCCATCCTGAAAGGGATTGCTGAAATTTGTTAGAGGTTAACAATAAAATGGGTAATTGGCTCTTCTGAGCAAATGGGAGCTGCTGCCTTCCCAGAATCCAAATACAGCAATAGAAGTAGGGAGTATTTTTCTATGTGATTTGCTGAATTAGTATAACAGATCCCCAGTTTGGTGAATCCAGCTTAATGCCAAGGAGAGATTTGGCTGTTCTTATGCATTTATTGGGAGACTTTTATTTGCCTTTAAAGAAGGAGAGGGGGGAGGAAAAAAAAGATGAGTTGGTTTTTCCTGTGACATGTGTACACAGCCACAGGCAGTGCCTGTTATTTCACTTGCAAACAATTTCCTCTCTCTTTTGTTTATTGATGACAGAAGGCATTCCAGCCAGGTACACTGGCTCTTCCCCAACTTCAAAGGAGGTCAGGTTACAAAGGCAAGCACCATCCAGGCAAAATGAAATACGGGAGGGGAAGGCCCATCTCAGTTGATCTCAGGGGAGTTTATGTGCAAGGGAAAAGCCCAGAACACACCAGCAGCAATAAAAATAATGATAAATCCCATTGCTGCTTTGTCAGCCACCAGAGCTTATCCATGGGAGCAGTTATGCATAAGCCATCTGGGATGTCCCTGCTACCTCGTGGTAATGGCAACACATGTCCAAAGTCTTACATGGGAGAGTGCATATGAACCACCTTGCACTTTCACCTTCCTAGATGTGCCTGCACAGGCAGCTGCTGCTCATGCCAATCCAAGGGCTTTGTGGACAGGGAAAATTGCAAGCTGGAAGTAATGGGTTTTCAGGTCCAAATTCAGACTGGAAAGTGAGGTCAGAGCTCCTGGTGACTGGAAATATTATCCACCACTTAAATCAAGGCTCTGTGTCCAAAATCAAGATGATGGGCCTTTCCTGCTTGGTCTAATGGATGGATCAGCAGCAACCATGCTGGGGAGGGAGGCAGGGAGTTCAGATAAGCCCTGGGGGAGGCTGCAGTCTTTGTAACCCAGGGATTGCTGCCCAGCCCCAAAGGGAAAGCAGGTGACTTGGGCTCATGCTTGCTTCTGGAAATAGTCCCATTGCCAAGTTGGTTGCTTCAGCAGTGATGTTTTACCTTGTGCTTATATTGCCACAGCCCAAGTGATGGGAAAGCCCATGTGGAATGCCAGAATTGGCACAAGGACCACCCCTCTGCTCTGCTTACTCTGAGGACAGCACGGGGTCTGCACAGCCCCAGGTCTTCCCACTCAGTGCCTGGCTTTGCTGCAGTGATGCTTGTTGCCTGTGCTTAGGTGCTCATATGTAATGATGGAGACGTTTTCGGGTACACCACTCCCAAGGCCATCAGGCAGGGCTGCTCTGGGAAGTTGCTGATGATGTACCCCAATGACTCAGGGAAGGGCAGGGACAAGGCTATGCCTGTGTGGTGTATTCCAGTTAAATATGCCATTCAGGCCTGGGCAAATTAAGAAACATTTCCTTTCCTCCAGTGGTTCAGTCGAGCCAAACTGGGGTTCGGGTGATGCCACTGCTGAGTCAATCCATGCCCTACTGACGAGGCTCAGCCCCCATCCCATGTGACTCAGCACAGCCCCAGCTGGGGTGAGCCTGTAGGAGGGACTGGGAAGTTGCAAAAAGTTAATGATGATTTTTAGAGCACTCAGCTTAATGAAGCGTTACTCAGGTGGCTTCTCCACCCACCCCTCCGAGCAGGAGCTGCTGGGGCCGGTATCAGCCTCCTCTCATGTCCACAGCAGGGCTTTCAGTCAGGATGACTCAGGTCACCCCATGCCTTATCCAAGCATTGCACCACAGCAGCTCAGCCACTGTCCCAGAAGCTGCTGGGCAGGTGACACAACCCGGGAAACTCACAGGGGACCTGTGCCACTGTCACGCGGCATCTGGGCACACGTGAGCCAAGCTCTCAAGCCCTGGCCAAGGGCGGGACAAAAAGGAGGCAGGAAAAACCTTTCCTGGGAGCCAAAATGTCAGCTTGTCATGATGTGCCCTTGTGTCAAAACTCCTTTATGCTCTGAAGCAAAGTGAAGGGTTAAATTTTGATGATTTTCCATGAAGTTGTAGCTTGTTGGAAATATATTCATTTTGTAGCTATTGTTCTTTATGTCAGCTTTATTTTCACTCTACTACTGTTTGCTTTTTAGTTTGGGGTTTTTTTGTTTGTATTAGTAATTAAATTGATTTTTTCTGGACTGCTTGTTATAGCTTGACATTTCCTTTCTTTATATTAACTTATTTTCTCATTTAACTTGCACTCATATCCTTCCAGCTGAATTTGGGTTTCAGCCTTGGGGCTAATACAGCAAGGTTGAGCGTGGCGTAGAGTCATTCCTGGTCCATGCAGACCACTGAAGTGTTCTGCAGGATGGACTGCCATAGAAACAAATCCATCCCATCAAACAGAGCATTTTGAACTAGAGCTCTTCTTTCAAGTCGGTGGGGTTTTCATTTGGATCATACAAACCCTTTCAAGGCAGGGAAATCTCAGTAGATTCCTGTGTGTCCCTCCCCTGACTCGCAGTCAGTCAAGGCTTATTTTAACTGTGATCTCTTCCAGCCTCTGTCCTCTCTTGTCCACTTGGGCCAGCATCACTTGAAGTATGGGAGATGTTGGAATAAAAGAGGGAATTTGCTCTGCAAGGTGCTGGAAAAGTCAAACAATTCCTGGGATTTAAATTTTTTGCTCCTCCTTCCCTCCTCCTCTCCCCCAGTTTTTATTTAAAATCTGTAAAACCAGTTCCCCACCCCTTACATCTGCATGTACTGCTGGGACTGGGTATTAGCATCTCTACCGTACTTGTTTCATGCCTAAAAATTATGAATCATGCAATTTGTATATTTATAGTTTAAAATAATGGCAAGAGAAAGTACAGGCATTTTCCTCCTCTGCATACAAAGGTACAGTTTTTCTTTGGAAGGACTTGCCAAGAACGAAGACCTTAGTATTAACTGTATTTCACCACATCATAAGTTATAAAAAATAATTTGTATCTGCAAGAGTTTTTAGGAAGTTTTGGCCACTCCTGGTGACGAGGCAGTGATGGTAAACTAAGGCACGCACCCTGAGTAAAGACTTCCAGCTGACAGGATGGTTCTCTTCCTAGGATGCAAAATGCTTGAAATAATGGATCATGTCTTCCAACCGTTTACTGTGGCAATGAGGTCCTTTTCTGTCAAAAAAAAAAAAAAAGGTGGAATAACCCATTTGCTGCCTTTCATTTGCTTGCAGTACCGTAGCAGTTCTCGTTTGTTTAAATGATTATATATCAGGCTTAATGGTGCTCATGTGTTTCTTTCCCAGGTTGTCCAGGGTTTGGTTGTTGGAAAACTCGCTAACCACTGCACAGAGATGACGCTGCTCAGACTCAGCGTCTTCGTCTTTGCTGGCGTGGGCCTAGGCATGGTAAGGCGGGTGTGGGATCATCCACAATGCCTTTTGTAACGCCGTGACACAAGGTCTGTGAGACCTGTCTGTGAGCTCTGCCTCTTGAAATGCCACCCCTGGCTTTGCTGGGTGGTCCTCAGGGCAGGGGGAAACCATCTCTCCTGGGCCTCTGTGCAAGCAGAGCAGCGCTCAACGTAAGCATTGCGCCAAACCGTGATAAAGAGCCGCGTGAGTAATAGTTACGGGGATTAAAAAATCTATTAATCTTGCACAGAAACTCACTAAGTCCCTCCTGAGTCACTGGATTTGCACAGAAATCCTGCCCCGGTCTTGTCAGCAATGGCTTTTCCTGAACTACCCAGAAAGTAAATGATGATTATGGGGCGGGGAGGGGGGGGGGAAATCACTGCAGTTGTACGGTGCTGTGAGACAGTGGAGGTTGTGCACTCTTCTTCTGGGCCTTTATTTTTACCTGATCTCCCAAGGTGAGATGATTTGGGAAAGGAGGTAGCAAGGCAATAATGTTGTTCCTCCGTTTTTGGATTAGTGGCATTACCTGTTGCTGGTTGTGTCTGTTTGGGTGACGGTTGATGCCAATCTCAAAAGGTAATTGGAAAACTGATTTCATGTAGGCAGCTTTGCTGGCAGCTGTGTTTGCTCAGATAAGCCACGTTCAGGGAATTGATAGCTCTGCCCAGGCCACAGGGATGGAGGAAGGGTGTGCACGGTCCCCTCTGTGGCCCGTCCAAGGACAGCTGAGCTGCGTCAGCCTTTCAACATTCCCTGCAGGATTTGGCCTTGAGCCTTGCTGCTGGGGCCCTGGGGCTCCCACTGGTGCAGGTAGGATGAGTGCCATTCCCACAGCCATACCACAGCCACGGGGAGGTCAGGGCCAAGTCCTGGAGGGGATTGAGGTTTGTGGTTCCCAGCTACATGGATGAGACGAAGCAACTACACAGTTTAGCTAATCTGAGGCTAAATCATGTGTCTGAGATGAGGCTGGAAAGGGAGGATGAATGCAGATGAAGGGTTGGCTCTGCAGATGGATTGTGGTCCCCCTCTCTGGGATTTTGGGGCTCACAGAGATTCTGTTAGGTGTAGAATGCTTGGAAAGGGTCCCTTCTGATTGGTGTCACACTGTTTTAACTGGCATTGATGTGCCCCCTTAATATGGGACATCTGCACAGTGCTTGGTCCTCCGAAGCCTGGCCTGGGCAGGACTTTGAAAGTCTTACTATTGTTTTTTGGTCGTAGCTGGGAGCAATTAGGTGGGGCCAAGGTGGACCTGACCCTGGAGACCTTAGCACACCCAGCCGGGCGCAGGGCAGAGTGCTGCTGGGATTAGATCCATGAGTTGAAACTCCTCCCATGGGAATCAGACAGAGGAGCAATATGGAGTAAATACCTTTTGTGCACTGAGGTCTCACTGACCTCCGGGGAAGACTGGCACCAGGTGGAGGTTGGAGAGAAAGGCTCAATGGCAGTGGAGGGGCACGCAGAGGGACAGGGATGTCCCAGTGTGGGGAGGCTCACATTGACTGCATGGGGAGGGGAACTGGGAGCCAGGAAGGGAAATCATCTTAGAGCTGGCAATTATGCCAAGCCTGGAGGGCTGTGGACATCCTGACAGCACAGTCCTGGGGACAAGGGTCAGCAACGACTTCCCACAAGAACTATTCATAGGCAAATGCAGCTGTGATCCTCTTTGCCCAGGACGCCTTATTAAAAGCTCTCTGTCCGAGCGGCTGCAAAGAAAACATCCGTTTCTGGAGTGGCTTTCTGTCTGGCCGGCACAGCAGCAAGCACAAATGCGGAAGTTAATGGGTGTAGCTTTTAATCCTGCACAGCTGCTGGTGGAGGAGCATCCCACCTGCTGTGCCCCTGCTGCATGTGGCCTCCAAACTCAGCAGTTCCCCCTCCCCAGAGGATGGAAGTGAGGAAAAAGACTAGCTGTTAATAAAAGACATTCCAGAAACCATCTTTATATCACTGGGAGGTGAGCTGAAGGGTCTTTGGGAGGCTAGCACAAGCAGCAGCAGACAGTCAGCACTGCAGCTGGGAAGAGGCTGCAGGATGTTCCCAGCACTAGGCAGCTGGAGAAGGAAAAGGGTGGGCTGGGAGCTCGGCAATAACACCTGGAGAAGGAAAGGAGGGGAGAACTAGTGTCTGATCTGCAGATGTGAGCCAGGAGAGCGTGGGCAGGGGTGTAGGAGGGCTTGGCAGTTGCGACGGGGAAGTTTTTCTCTTTGTCTGAAGGCACGGCTGTGCCTCATCCTGCCTCGCTGCCTGCGCTTCCCAGGCATTTGCTTTCTGAATCTGTCTGCTGAAACTCCTGGTTCTGCCTCCCTCACCAGAAAAATGCCCTCAGATCTGCTCAGGTCAAAAAACCTACCCAGTAGTTGAGGAGTAGCAAAGACAGCGCTCTGCCAGGCTCAGTTCTTCCTGAGCCCCAGTGAAGTAAGGAGCCATTTCCCCTGGTTTTACAGGAGACACAGATGTGACTCTGCTCTTTTCTGCACACCTACTCCAGCTCATGAGGGAATTTGTACAAAGAAAGAGGGATTAAACCTGATTTTTCCTATGAGCTCCACAATGTTGTCCTGCAATGACACTTACCCTAGCAAGGAATTACTCTCCTTCCTTCTGTTTATGTACCAAATACTTGTTCCTCTGTCTTTGTTCTCTTGTTCCTTAATCAGAAGTGCCTAGACCTTAACCAAAATGTAGGCAGAAAGCTCCTTCGAGGAGAAAAACCTGGCTATGTGTGACTTCAGAGAGGAACTAAGAATAAACCTCAGTGTTTCCAAGTCATTAGTGAGCAATGTCTCTGGGCTTCTCCATCTTCTGTAGCCAAAAGGCAAGGGCAAGATCTTGGGGCAGAGAACTCCAGAGAATGAAACTTCTGGCTAAACCAGTGACAGAAATGTTTTCCAACCACAATAACACACCTTGAGACATGGGTGAGGGCAGGAGACTTGCAATAAAGGGGGAATTTCCTTTCCATGCCCCAGAGAAATCCATTCATTTGACCAGCAGGGCATGTGAATGAGCCGAGAGCTGCTCTAGCCCCACGGCTTAGGGAGCCTCACCGCTTTTGTTTCAGTATTAAACAGCTGGAAGGATGTCTCTGTTAAGAATATGTGCAATAACAAAATCATTACTCTCCTTAATTATGCCCGCTAATGTGCATTTATGGCCAGAAGACCTATTCCAGATTACTGAATTCGGTGAATTTATTAGCGAGGAGGCAGCAGAACAGGATTAGAAATCCCAAAGGTACGGTGTTACATAATGCACCATGCTCATTTATTTTGACAAGCTCAGTTTAGTTTTAATTATTTATGATAATGAACCAAAAAGCCTTCTCTAGGCTGTTTTGTATAAGTAATGGAAGCTTCCTGAAGTACGCCACATACATCTGCTGTTCAAGATTTCCTCGGGAGTTGGACAGAAGACAGAAGACAGGGGGAAGGGTGCAGGGACGTCACGAATTCCCAGATGCTAAAAATACCCACAGCAGTGCCAGAGAAACGTGCTGCCAGATTGTAGGGTATCACTTGCTACTTGCTCCACATGCTTGGAATAATTCACTGAATACAAATGGCAGGCTGTGAAAGACCCTGCAACAGCCAAAGCTGCACCATCCTGTATCATTTGTGGCTCCCACAGTTCACCTAAGTCATGAGTTTGACTCGTGATTTTTTTTTCTAGGTTGTTTCTTGCCTCAAAGTCACCGTCTGTACTCTCTAATGATCTGTGGTCTCTTCTGTTCTGTCCTTTAGGCCCTGATGAAGACTGTGTGGCACTACTGCATCATTGCAGTGCCACTGGTGTTTGCCTTCAGCATGCTGGCCACCATCACCGACAGCATCCTCACCAAGGCTGTCCCCTCCTCTGACACTGGTAAGACTCATCAAAAAAGATCAGACTGGTATTTTCTCAGTTTTGAGTCCATCAGGTACTTCCCAGCTCACACCACTGCTATCAAGTACTGTAATACACTCATGGTGAATGCCCAATTCCCCAGCAGATCTGGCTGGGCAGTTGCATATAATGCGTGTCAGCAGAGCAGATGAGCAGGGACCAGTTGGGCTATATGGGATGAACCTGAACAACACTGAGTAAGCATCCCATGACCCAGTGCTCCTGGTCCTGTGCCACCTGCTGATATCCATAGTGGTGGGTGCAGAAAGCTAAGGCTTTTCTGAACTTTCCTTTCCATGGAAAGCCAAGGTATGGTTAAAAACCAAACCAAACAAAACCAACAAAAGCTTCTCTTCCACCGTGACAGTGACTGAGAGGGCTGTTTGTTCACACCTTTTAACTGAGAACATCTCAGCAGGGTATTCTGGATCATCCTTTGCAAACATGCTTTGCCTGATGCAGTAATTTTCCCCTTTCTCTCTGTTTCAGCCTTGTTTAAGTCAAAGAGTTACTGTATTTCTCTGTGCAAGGCAGCTGAAATGCAGCGGTAGACACATAAGTCTTTATACCTGGGCCTCTAGTTCTGTCAATGAAGGAAATGTGCCTACATTACTGTCGTGGGAGCCTTGCTGGGTTTGTGCTGGGATGGAGTTGGCTTAACCCGGTTTGACGCCTTTTGCTAAAGCTCTTCCAGGATTTGATCCCAGAGCAGGTATCCAAGAGTCTCTTTGCTTTAGCTCAGCCTTCCTGGGCCAGTCTGCACCCTTCATCTTCCCTAGCAGCCATCTGAGCAGACACCTCTGCACAGAGTCTACTGAGAATGAGAGTTATAGTTTGCATAGCCCATTAGTGAAGTTTATAAAGCACTTTTGGGATGCTTCTGGGTAAGGAGCTTTCCTGAAAATCACTTCAGTAGTTTATTTGTAGAGCTGACCCACCACATCTCCCACAAATGTTGGGAGCCTGTGATTTCCAAGTGTGATATTTCTACCTGGGAGGACCACTTATCTTCAGTCCTCACCTGTCTGGGAACTGTCTCAGCCCCTCCACTCAGACCAGAAGAAAATTTGCTGTTTCATGAGTTGGCGCAACATTCCTGTGAGGGAGAGCCGAGGGGAAGGGCATCAAGCGGCTTTGGGACATAAAACCAAGCTGGAATTCATCCAGGATCTTCTCAAAGGGGTTTTGTGAGGAAAACCGGAGCATTGCTTGGGTTTTAAAGCCCTGAGGCAAGCTTTGGTCAGAGAGGAAAATGGGTTTAGCTGCCTCACCCTGCTCCCTGCCTGCGTATGTTGTTAGGCCAGCTTGTGCCTCGGTGGGATGGATGGTCTCCATTCGGCAGGACTGGATTGCAGGGCAGGATTGCAGGCTAGGATGAAGGCAGCCCGTGGAGCTGTGCACGTGGTCAGGAGAGGGTTGCAATCATCAGGGCAGCCGTGGGCTATTGGGGGCTTTCTCCTGCCTATCTCTCCTGGGCTGATGTCATGCCAAGTGCTACTACAAACTGCAGCGTTACAGCTGGCTCAGAACTGGGCATGGCGAGGGGGGACATTCTGGCACGGAGGATTGTGGTGCTGGGCCAAAACTCTGTCTCTGACACTCCTCCCTCACCTTTCAAACCATGCCGTTTCCTTGCAACATTTCCAAGGGAAGAGGCATCTAATGGTTTTGTGCTTGTTTTGGATGTACCCATGCAGGGGCTGGGGCAAAGGCAGGAATGCCTGACACAGCAGAGCCGGCAAGCTGCCTCTCCACAGCAGCTGCAGCAGTGACGGCGTGGGTGTCTCGTAGAGAAATGCGGCTATTAAAATGCCTGCCATCCATCCCTGGCCGTGGGTGGCACCCCGCAACTGCTGCTCCACCCATACGGCCTCCCAGAGGCTGCTCCTTCCTATGCCAGCCCCAGACCAGCTCTGCAAACAGAGCTTTTAGGTAGAGCATTAGAAACCCTAGCTGTGAGCATGGGAAATCTGTTCTTATGAAAAGCTTTCCTGTTACTGGTCAAAAATCTGAGCGCTAACTTGCAGTGACTTCTGGTTAACTCAAGGAAATCACACACTGGGAATTTGCCTTTGGAAATATCGCTTTTGAACCTTCCTGCTGTCTTTTCCTTATATTTTTGTTAGCTTTGGGCCTATAGAGCCCAAAGGGGGGTTTTGCTTTGGGCCAGGAAAAAGTTTTCTGAGGAGCTGGAATTTGGGCTGAGCTCCAGTGTCCATCTCAGCACAGGGCTGGAATGGATGGGGTGTTGCAGGAGTGTAGCCTGTCCACCCCTTGTTAGACACTGAGTCACCCATCGTTGCATTTTAAATAGATGTCTTGGAAAGGGAACAGTGGGAGGTAGGATGGCACCATCCCTTGCACCCATTCTGCTTTCAGGACCGATCTAAGGTTGCTTCCTACCAAGACTGATGAGTTTGGCACTTGCTCTTTGCTTGTGGTTGGGGCTTTGGGCTGAAGCAAAGGTAGCAGAAATTATTTCATTAGTTTCCCTTTGATATTCTTTTTTCTCCTCTTCATCTTCAAAGCCAGGAAGAGAAAATTCAGCCACGCGTGCACGTGCTGTTCAGCTGAATGTGTGAGCTGGTGGGAGCGCAGCCCTGAGCCCAGGGAAACTTACATCTTCACACAAACCCTCCTTGTCAACCCTGGTCCTTCCTCAAGAATGGAGGTCTTGTTTCTGCACAGACCCCCCCCTCCCCACCCTTGGGGGAGGGAGGCAGGAAGCCCAGCAGAGCCTCCCTGGTTAATGGGCCCCTCTGTCATGATTCTACTTGCACGTCACAACCTTAGGAGGAGAGTTTGCAACCAGGCAGGGTTTGGTGCACTGAACCCCCCAGCTTCGCTCGGGCTGTGCTGGTTCAAAGGCAGCCGCTGGCAATGATGACCTAATCGTTAAATCAGGCCCCACAATCGCCCCATGGGCGTGTGGCTGATCTGGGCCAGCACCATCATCCGAGCGAGGCAACAGGATGTGAGCTGGAAAGGAGTCGCCCATCTTGGAGAGCCGCCAGCACCCAACCCTGAAACCTGCGGGAGGAGAGGAGGGCCGGGGTGGGAGGGGAGGATGGATTCCTGGCTGGGACAGGTCATGCCAGGTATAGGCAAAGGGGGGAAAAAAGCTAGAGAGGGAGAAAAAAGGGCAAGGAAGGCGCAGAAAGTAGCATAACCATGATGAAGAAGGTGAGCACGTGCATTGGCAATGCTGCGCAAAGCAGTGCAGGAATTCTTCTGATGATGTGGTGACTTGTCCCAGTTAAATGTCTTGCCTTAAATGAGATCCATCGTATGTGCAGCTTTGCAACAGAGCTAGGGACATGCTGCAGAGCTGAGATTTGCGATGTCCCAAAGCCTGAGGGTGTCTGACACGAGGGATCTAATTTAAACCCATTAAATAGAAATTATCTTTCTCAGCAGCATGTTGGAGAAGTGCAGAGGGACAGCCCAGCCTTTTAAGAAGATAGATTTCTGCTCCAGAAAAAAAAAAAAAAAAAAGGAAAGGGAAAAAAGTGCCTCCTCAATCGTAAGAGCCAGTTTGGCAATTGTACGTAGTAATTAGTTTAATTCAAATACCTGGAGGGGAAAAAATAATTGAAAAACCTGCCCAGAGAGTTCAGTGGTTGTGGGATGGTTCCCATTGGCAAAGGGTCAAGGCAAGGTCCCACCCATCGCCTTTGTGTTCCCATGCGCGGGAGGAGTGCTCAGCAGGGCTTCCCGGGAGATTTCCCTCTCCACATGGCTACGCCCTCGGCTTGGGCTCATTGCACAAGTATTTTAAGCATGCTGATAAAAGCCCAGCAGTCGCTGGCCGGCATTACAAGAACACCTGGCTGCCTGTTCTCTCTGGGAGCTGGGGATCATTTCCCCCTGGCTGCCCATATTAAATATCACACTCAGCTCCACGTCTTCTGGTATATGGGACAGCATCCTCCTCATCCTTCCCAGGTCCTGCTGGCCTTGTGTGGTGACAACACCTCAATGAATGTTGATGGAAAATTGATGCCAGCAGCCCAAATAGTCATACTCATAGTAAAAAAATCATTGCAAAAATAATTTCAGAACTGGGCACAGATTCCTTATATGCGCTGCCAGATTGCCATTCCTCTCAGTGTTTGGGGCTAATGATTTTCTGGCTGGCCTTGTATTTTCTGCTCCCCTGAACATGACAACTGTCCTGCACAAAGACCACAGGACAAAAGAGCATACCAGTTGTGTTGGGGGCCAGCTTTGTGTTCTGGGTGATGTCCTGGCTGTCTGTCTGTACGTGAAAAAAACCCTGCCTTTACCAAACTGGAGGTGCTTCCCCATGCTCTGAGTTCCTGTAAATGATGCAAATGTGAGGGCTGCTGGAGGGGGAACCGGCCCAGCCAGGAAAAGGGCTTGCATATCCATCCAAATGGAAATATCTGTTCTTTTTGCAAAGGGAGGTGGGGGAGTATCTCAAGGGTGTTCAGTCTTTATCTGGGGTTTTATTTATTTATTCTTAAAGATCTAGTTAGGCCTAACCCTCTCGCTCCTGTGAAGCCCTCAAGAGCTGTTTCTCTGTTCTACACTAGAGAAAAAATCGCAGTAGTAGCTTGAGCAGAACAAGGCCCACTCAGGTATTTATGAGATTGGAAGAACCTGTGTGATTTGCTTGGAAGTCTCAAACACGACCCCAGAAAGTACCTTTCAATCCCTAATCCCATGCAGTAGCTACCAGCTCTGCTGGGTGCGATGTTCAGCAGCATCTTCTGAGGCCAAAGGCATCCTTGGACCCTGGTGACGGCAGTGGTGAGCACTGACTTGCCTTTTGGGCAGTGCTACAATCACACAGACTGCTCAGTAAAGAGCTGAGCTGGCTCGTGGTGGAAACTAGTCCCCATGCCTCCAGGAGTCCTTAACCTTAGCAAACCCTAATTGGACCGCTATAAATTAATGCAAGAAGTTATTTGAAGTGATTTGCCACTACTGCAGGGAAACACCATTAGGGATGCAAGGGGATCCCACATGCTCTGCTCTGCTTTTCCATCCCAAGACTTACTTTCACGCTGTTTGTCTCTGTCATCTCTCCTAGGTGCCATGCTCGGGATTTGCGCCTCAGTGCAGCCCTTAACACGGACAGTGGGCCCAACCATTGGTGGAGTTTTATATAAACAGTTTGGAGTCTCCTCCTTCGGCTATTTACAGATAGTGGTCAACATAGGTTTGTTTGTTTACCTCTTAAAGAGTAAAATCCCACTGAGAGAGGAGGTGAAAAGCCAGTAACTCGTGCAAGAAAGTAACTGCCTTACTTTTCCATAGAAATAAAGATGGTTTTGAGTTTTATTTTTGATTCTGTAAACCTAGAATAAAACAATTTGAATAATCCTTGCATTTTGACATTTGCATCTAGAGTAAGGAGCATATCAGTTTGCAAAGGCATTGGAATCATGCTGGAGCAACTGGGGCCCATGGGACCCCAGGAGCTATCAGGTTCCCCCAACCCCCCACAGCAGTGGCCCCACATCCTCACCTGTTGTCAGGCAGCATTCCTGCTTGAATTCACTGAAACTGAGGGGATTAGGAGCCAGTGCCTTTGCTCTGGCTGGCTTTTTATTTCACCCCTGCAAAATGGTACCAAGGAAAATGGTGGGGAGTAAAATGTGGGTATTATTTTGCTGCATTAAATGTACCTCCCAGCATTCTCGTGCTAGAGGGGAACGAGGCCAAAGGCTTTCAAACACTGTGGCCAGAGGTTCGCTACATCCACCGCTCAGTCATCTGCAGCCCTGACTCTGCATGAGCCTGGTGGGCAGCAGAGCCAGCAAGGAGGATGCAAAACCCCTGAGTACCACACTGCAGTTCCAGAGCCTCCCTGCTGCTTCCAGAAGCTGGGCCAACCCTCCTTCCAAGTTTCTTTCCCCCTGTACTGAGTCTCTCTTGATCTTACTATGGGCTTATGTAATTACATATTCTGCAACTTTCTCTAGTACAAAGTCTCCTGCAAGAATTGCACTGATATTGGGAAGGGGAAAATACCTGCTTGAAATTACCAACTTTGGAGCAAGTACTTTGCCTGCTAAGCTCACAGTCATGTGCTCTCGAGGAAGCCCAGATTAGTTAGCAACAATTGAGCCAACAAAATAAAACTTCAGTACTTTATCCAAAAAAAATACCTTCTTTTTTCTCCAAGCTTCTTGGTGCGGGCGCCATAGGAAAAGAGCCTGCCTCCCTTCTTCAGAGTTATCCTGGAGAAATTTAAGTCTATCTAGAAACTGCAGAGGTGAGGAGAGGCGAGCAAGTTCAGCTTGCTTTGCTGCAAAGCTGAGGAATCCCATGGAGCATTGGTGCTCTTATTCCGAATCAAGAACCCCGTTTCCTGCCTTAGCACGGCACTAAGCTACGGGGGCTGGGGGGAGGACACGGGGCGTTCGCAAAGAGCAGCGCCTTACTGTTTGCAGGGAGCTCTTGCGCCTTCTGTAGCCTCCATTACTTGATTATATGGGAAAGCACTTCAAAAGGAGCACTAATCCAAGCTGTGCTAGTCTTTTCTACCTCCACCACTGACCAATATTGAACCTCAACACCTTCTCCCTCACTGGTCAAGAAACAAGGTCAAACATGAACAGGTTATCTGGGCTTCCTCCATCTCCCACTGCCCAGTCCAGGGCACAAAAAAGCTGAGCTTTACCCACTCTTTTTAAGCCACTTCACCACTGCCAAATCCACAAACATGCCTCAATAAAAGTTACTGCAGCCCAGAGCACAGTAATAAAAAGTGAACATTTCAAGTAATTTATTTGGAATGGACACATTAATGCAAAAGCAATATTAAGACCAGTAACTGCTGAAAGACATTCAACAAAATAAATACAAATATAGATACTACAAATAATTTAAACTGTGTTTAACACCACCAGTCAGTGTTGAATCTTCCTTGCGCCTCATAAATAGAAGATAATAGTTCACAAAGCTGTGCCACTCACAACACGTGGACGCTTTGCTAGAAGTCCTGTACGAAAGTCTTTGGTTTTTCTTTAATGCATCTCAGGCAAAGCTCAGGGCTCTTTGCTCAGCAGCCACAATGGGCTTGGAGAAAACCAAGCTGCTTCCAGCTCTCTTTGCTTTCCTTCATTGGTACCCTGTCCCATTTCAGTCCAAGACACTCGATCTGGTTTATCATTCAGTGGTATGCTCTAAAGGCAACAAGAGAAAGAGGGTTAGTTAAACGAACGGGAGGGACAGCACAGCACAGCAAAAAATGGGGGGCTTTCAAGGGAAACTAAGCTCTGAGCATTTATTTTTACAGATATCGTATTTTTAGCAAGTTCTGTGAGGAAAGCACTGCCAAGGGCCATTTCTCATTCTACTCCACCACCTCGACACCGTACTCTCAACACACTGCGTAAGTCCAGCTCCCACTAGAAATTCTCAGCGGGTTCATCGAAAAAGAGGAACCCCCGACCCTGCAATGCACCGGGAAGGGGGGAGCGCGTCCCCAAAGCGCTGCGCTGCTGCGGCCGGGCAGCACGGCCGGTTTCGGGGTGCGGCCGGGCACCCCCGCGGGCCGGCGGTCCCTTCGGCCACAGAGGGATTGAGCGGTGCGTGGGGAGCCCCACGCCCGTCCCATTTCCCGAAGCAGTCGCGGGGGAACAAAATAAATTAAAAAAAAAAAAAAAATAAAAGCCCATGAACCGCGAGAGGAGCGCGGAGGGGGCCGGGCGGGCTCACCTGGGGCCGGGCCGGCCGGGCGGGTGGCGGTGGCTCAGGGCGCCCGGGCCAGCCGCCGCTCCTGGGTGCCCGCCGCCTGCTCCATCTCCTGGCGGCTCTTGAAGTCCTGGATGGCCCGCTTGTTCTGGAAGTCGATGAGGGCCATGGTGATGGAGGCGTTCCAGCAGCTCTGGTCCGGGCACCGAAAGTCAATCTCCTTGCGGTCCTTGGTGACGATGGTGAAGTAGATGTACTTGCCCGTGCGCTCCACGCAGTCCACCTTGAGGATGGAGCCGAAGCCCAGCTCCTTGCCCTTGGCCCGTTTGTGCCCGTCGGGGAAGAGACTGAGGCTGTCCTTGGTCAGCACCACCAGCTTCTTTTTCCACAGCTGGAAAAGGCTGTCGCTCCGCTTCTCCAGCTCGCCCTCGCGGATCACCTCGGCTTGCATCTTCATCCTCGTTCCCCGGCGGTGGCTCCGCTGCGGCTGCGGCTCCAGCTGTTACCCCGGCTCCTGCTCGGGCGGTGATGACCGAGCCCCGCCGCGACGGGAACAATTTATTGCAATGAATCAGCGCAGGGCGCCTTCCGGTGCCTCCCCCGGGGAGCCCGGCCCGCCGCCCCCTCGCCGCCCCGCCTCCCGCCCGCCCCCCCGGGCTGCGCTCCCCGCCTGTCGGAGCGGGGCTGCGGGAAGCGGGGGGCTGCGGGGAGCAAAGGGGAGGGTGCTGGAGGCTGCCCCGGGTGGGCTGGGTGTGGGGAGGGGGTGCTTCCCCCAGGGGTCCCATCTCTGCCGCCGCTGTGAGCAAGGGCAAAACGGCCACAGGTGGAGGGGATCCCAGTTCTGCCTGCCGCTCCCCCTCGCCCCCCGTTTCCTCTGCCCAGCAAGGATAGCCCCCATGCTCCCAGTCCCCCGGTGAGGATGGAGCCACTGTGACTGTAGGCACCCCCAGCTTGCCCTCTAAGCACTCCCTGCGGCTTCTCAGATCCACGGTTGGGTATATGATGCTCCCAAAACTGTGCTCCTGTGGTCTTTGCCTTGGGCAACTTCACCACATTGGGTCTGCCCTGGCATGATCTCCACTTGGGGGAGAGGGGTCCAAGCAGGGCCTGTGGTGGGCCGCTGCCATCTCCCATGGATATCTGGTTTGAGTCCAGCCCTGGTCACCCCAAGAGGCTCAGCCAGGACCTGGCCAAGCCCACTGGCTTCATTTGAGGCCCCACATCCAGTTGGCTCTGCACCATCACCGTCAGCCCTTCCTTCATCTTTTCCTCAGGGAAAAGATTTTTTCACCTTTCCAGTTTTGTATTAACACTGCTCCCCAGATCTTTATTCCCTGCAATCCCTCGATTTATCTCATTTTCTTCCCCTCAGCCCACTCCCTTTTCCCAGGGAAGACACCACAGTTGTAGGCTGGCCAGTGCTCTTGTAAAGCCTCTGGCAGCTGGAGGTAGTATTTAAAAAGACACGTGTAAGCCTGCAGTTCCTTTCTCTTGGACACCATTCATTGTATCCCTCTTTTACAACAGTTGACACAAGGCTGATGCAGCTTCCTAGCCACTGCCTTGATGCTGCAGCCAAGGGCAGGGCTCTGCTTAATGAACTCATTCACGCTGTTTCCAAAGCAGTATTTGCTCAGCTACATACTTTATGCAGCATCACCCTCTGGACTTTGAGCCCTGTTCTCCTCTATCATCTTCCTTGAAGGACCGACACCTGTACAGGTGCGAACCAAACCCCAGAGGTGAGCTTACAAAGTGAGGTCTGGCCCCTTTGAAGAGTTTGGCAGCCTTCCCGGGGACTTCGGCAGGGTCAGAAGTCCATTCCCAGGAACAAATCAGAGATGGAGCCAAACCCATTTCCGCTGCAAATCACTCATCTGCTGGAGTACACGGCCCCGCTTTGATAATTCACTGCAGTGTGCACATCTGTGGGGAGGGTCAGAACAAAGATGGGGGCTGTGCAATGCTCCCAGGGTGGATGAATGAGCCAGGAATGGTTTGGCTGAGCTTCTCGGGGAGGGATGGGCTGGGGACCGCTGCAGGAAGACCATGCTGATCATCATTGCTTGTGGGGTGGGGGAGTGGCTGCAGACCGTACATGTAATTGTGGCCCTGGCGTGTGAAGAGCTGCAGGCTTTTCCCTAACACTGCATCTCAGTTTTTATAATTATTTATTTTGTTTCATTAAGGCAAACAGCTCAGATTAACTTACAATTAGGCTGCACATCTACATTTTCAGGACAAATTCTGGTCTGCTCTGTAAAACAAGGTCTTGACCGAAAGGCCCCATAAGAATGAGGGAGTTTGAACCAACCAGGAGCAGAGCTGGATTTAAGCAGAAATCGTTAGGATATTTTTTAATTGACCCCAAAATGAAACAGGGAATGGTCTTCGTGCACAGGAAATGAGACACCACTTCAAAAAGAGCAAAAAAACAAGGCAGCAAGTCAGGAGCACAAGCAACATCTGGTGGAAGACTCCCGGTGTGGAAAGGCTGCAGGATTTGGCATGTCTGTGCACACCTTGCTTCAAAAGTTCCAGTAAAAAAACCTGAATTTGCTTTTAAGTGAAGCTCGTATCTGTGGATGCAGGGTCAGCAGCCTGCTTTGGTCTCTGTCTTTCTGCTTTTGCTTTCATCTGAGTGATTTTTCTTGTACATTTATCTATCATTTTAAAATATTCAAAGCCTCCCCCAGCGTCACCTCAGTAAACTTGCCTTAACAGTGGCCAAATTAGAAAACTGCTAGGAAAAAAATTTATTAGGAAAAAAAAACATGAAAAAATTCTTGCAGTGTGGAAAAAGGTAGGTTCTTGAAGAACAGGGACCCTAGTTTTGAACGTATGTCCATTGTATGAAGGCTCCTTTTTTTTTTTTTACATAACATGGGCCTGTTAAGTGGATAACAATATAAAAAGAAAGTCCACTGGATTAAAATACCATAATTTTAGGTCTCTGATACTCTGACCATGCAAAAATTCTATAAAATTATTTTAAAAATCTGTTTACCTGAGACAGAAAGCAAAGGTGACTCTGACTGAACCCAAAGTGGGCAGCAAAGCTAAAGCATGAGCAAACCCCTACGGAAACATGTCTCAGGAAAGAATGAGAACTTCAAGCAGCTCAGAACCAAGGAGTCTGACATGAGAAATGTGGCAATTGCTTACAAGCAAGCAGCACTATTCCTAGTGCATGCTGTGGTAGCTGGTCACTGCTGACACAAGTATACAGCATTAGCTTTGCTAATAAGAAAAAATAGGTACATTGCCCTATTTTTTAAATAACAAGTGTTATAACTTAGGTGAAGAGCTGACAGCAGTGTTAATTTCGTCTTCAGTGCACCTGGGGAGAGGGGTAAGAGACTTGATACAGCCCTGCACCACACTCTGGCACCAAAGTTTGGTGCAAGTATCACTGGGTAGTTTGAGTGGTAGTAGGTAGTGGGTGGCTTTGACAAATAAGGGCCATGACTTTAGCTAATAGAAGCTCTGGGTGATTGCAGCTCAGGTGCCTGCTGCTGTCTCTGTCCAAGCTGGGGCTGGCAGCTGGGAGAAGTCTATCGCTGCCTTTAGTTCAGGTTTAGTTGTGTTACCAGTAAGAGCAAGAGAAGAATTCTTTTTCTTACAACTCACCACATCACCATGGCTGTGCCTCAACAGGGCATGAGGTCCCAAATACAACTACCATGGCTGTCATTAATAAATGTCATCAGGCACCAGCCCTTTGTTACCCACCAAATACAAGAACTCTGCAGGAATTTGACAATTTAGGAATTTTTCTCTGTTCTTAGAAAGAAGGGGAAATAACATGGAGGGAGTGTTAACCAGGGGAAGCTCATGGGTAATGGACTGACATTCAGTCATAGTAGCCTTGTCCCACGTGGCCATCTCCCTCTTTGCCCCAACTTTGCATCACCCTCTGCGTTGCCCCAAAGCAACTTCCATTCCATTAAGGGCATTTTTAAAAGCCTACATGGCAATTTGGCATGGAAGTGCGGCTTCATCCCTCTCCCATGTCAAGGGAACAGCACTGGGCCACTGAGGGGGGATGCTTGTATGTGGGTGTGGATGTAGGGGGGGTGTTGTGTATAGGGAATTTTTTATGGGTGGGATGGGATGGTCACAGCCTTGATGGGTGGGCTGGTGGCGCCAGCTTCTTCAGGCTGGGTCACTGGCTCTGCCATGACACATGTCTCTCAAGTGAGTGCCTGCTCCAGAGAAAGGATTTGATCATCATTTCCGAGTATGAGGCATCATGTACCCCGCTCCTGGCAACATGGGGTTGCCTTAGCTACGTGAGTCATGGTAACAAAGCACAGCAACCAATGCAGGCACTACCAGGAGGAGCCCATGCTCTAAGGTCAAGGATGAGGATGGGTAGCACTCGCAGTTCAAATGCAAAAAAAAAAAAAGGGTTTTTTGTCAATTGAACTCCACAGTGACTTTTCCCACATGCCCATCAGCGGGACCTGTAGAATTTAGCAATACATTTAGCCTGCCAAATTTTCCAGCTGGCCCCAACTTTGTATCTCCTTCCTAAAAGGTATAGGAGCTCAAGCTGCAGCCATCAGCCATTGCAGAGTACTGGTGCTCCTGCTGCTATCTTGGTTATTCCCATTGTCACTGTTTTCCTGAAGGCATGCACCTCCTCTCTGAGGGGCCTGTCCCTGGGGAAGGACCCTTAATTTGGCTGGCTTTAATGCAGACTTCTCAGCAGCAGAGGGAAGTGGAGACTGAAGGCTGTAAAACTGCTTTTATTATAATGATTTCAACATGACATCTGTAGGGGAAAAAGCTGGTTTACAGGACTGACCGTATAATCCTGGCAGCTGAAGTCTATTAGTAATGGAGAAACATATGGTCTTGCACTGTAAATTGTTGCCCTCCTTGTTTATATTAGGGTGTAGCTGTATCCAGAGGCACTTACAGCTGGAGCTCAGCACAGTGGCCACCAGATCTCCTAGGAAACATGTACTCAAAAAAACCCTAAATAGCTGTAAATGAAAAGTGTGGGTTACTACTGGGGAAAGGCTGTGAGGAGCAGTGCTTTTTCCGTGCTTTTCACATTTTATTCCATTTTTTCACATCTTCATACTCCTAATTATTTTTTTTTAATTGGACTGTTTCAGACTATCTCTGGGAAGTTTTTCATCATATTTTCTTATTATTCTCTTCCTTCAGAAATGTCCTAGGACAAACTGCTGCCACTGGGTCCCTCCAAACCCACTGGTGAGCTGATGGGTACCAGTCCCTCTGCAGGCAGGACCTCCAGCAGGGACATGGAGCCCATCAGGGCCAGCTGCTTATAATGGAGATGCCCTGAGAGGATGCTCAGTCTCCCTTTGGGGGTGTTCAGGTCTTTCCACGAGCACAGAGGGAGCTCGGGCACTTCACTCCAAGATGCCCAATTCAGGGGAAGACGCTCTTGTCTTAGGGGCAGTTCACTTAGAAAGGTCTCAGCCAGGGAGATGAAGGCCACCAGGGTAGCTCATTAAGTGATTACAGCAAATGTTATGCAGCAAGGCTGGAGCTTTTGGGTTAATTTAAACAAGGGCAGCAGCGGAAGCATCTTTGCTCAATCTGTGAGGTTTTTTTCTGTACCATACGCAAGCCATGGATTAATCAGCAATAGCACGTAGTCCCGCTTGCTCAATTTACTAATATTTATCTGACTAAGACTCTTTTTTCCTGAGAAGCTTGAAATGTCTCATCCCACTGACTCAGTGTATTACCATTATGTGCTGTAAACTGCTGCAGACAGTCATGGAGCAGTTGTGAGAGGCTGGGGAAAAAAAGATGTCATTTCCAGTAAGCCAGTCCTTGGCTGCGCTCTGCAGGAGACAGCCAAATAAGGGTGGTATGTGCCAGGTCAAACTGCCTTAGGAAGATTCCAGGTATTTTAATCCAATACCAGGATTAAAAATTGGGGGGACAGCTACTGTTTTGTTTTCATCTCCCCAGCCACCTCGGCTGTTGTATGTATTGTTTGTTTGTAGTGTGTTTGCCACTCTTGGACATGGTATAGGTGTATAGTTTGGTTACGAAAATAAAAATGGAAAACAGTCTTATGTTATCTGCTCTTTTGAGCTGTTGGTCATGCAGTTCCCTGCTCTGGTCCCTCACCTAATACACATATCTTTGAGCTGCTTGGCCCAGTTTCAAGCCCATACGGCAGAAGTACAAGTGGAAAGCAGCTACAAGGTCCGGGTGTAGCTTGGCACAGCTCAGAGGACCCATCTGGATGCATCTTCACATGGGCAAGGCAGGTATTGCCCCAACAGACTGGGTTTGGTCCATGACTGTTGTCAAAATGCTGGCAGACCTTGATATAGCCTGTTCCCACGACTACCTTCATGAAGTGGCTTGCTGAGCACCATGGGGGGATCCACAAATACCCTGAGATTTATGTCAGTAGGGAGAAGAGAGCCCCATTGCCCCTGGTTGCCGTGGGAGCCACGGTGACTCAGTACTTCCCCTTGAGCAAAGACTTCTGCCAAGAGCATGGAAAGACCAGCCAGTGTCTTGCCAAGCGCTGCCCTGAACTATTAGGTTATTTACTGGCCCTTCTGAATGCTGTCAACATTTTCTCATATCTAATGAGCTCAGGAGATGGTTTAGACTACAGCTCATAATTTTAAAATGATGGGACATTCCCCCACTGAATCATTCAATTTTCCAAAGTCTATTGGGACAAATATTTGGGATATCTTTATTTTTCAGCAGCAGTAACGTCTGAGACCTCAGCCCTGACTGATGCTGATGTGCTCTTTGCATACGAAGTGGCCAGTGGTTACAGTTCATGCCACTGACGGTGCCTGCCTGGTACCAGCCAGCCTTTTATTACCCTGCTGTGCTACAGCAATAACATTTACCAGAGATTATGAAGGGTGAGGCCTTGTAGTAACATGTTGGCATCACATGCCATGCTGAAGGTCACCGTTCCAGATTACCTGCCCTTTCGAAATCTGCAAAGATCAGTAAAGTGGCTTTTAACCATCTTTGCCCTATTTTTATCTATGTGTGGAGACTATGGCAGGTCCAGCTTTTACAGGTGCACATGAGCAGGATATCCTGCATTATCTCTGAGTGTGTCGTTGGGCTGCGCTGTCTGGAGTCAGCGTGACCTGTGTCCCGGTGCCCCAGCCTGGCTGTCCTGACAGTGGGTGACCAACCTGCTTGGCTCATCCTGCTGGCCCTGCTGCTTTTTTTTTTTTTTTTTTAATTTTTTTTTTAACAGTGTGTGAACTTTAAGAGTAAACACTGAAAGGCATCACAGGACTGCCTAACCACAACATCAGCAAACTTTAGGAAGTAGGGGAGAAGACGAGGTCATGGTACTGTCTAGCTTTGGGACATTTCCTGTCTCTAAGCAGGCTAAGAAGCTGTCACAAACAAAACCCTCCAGTGCATCATTTCCAGCAGTGGCCAGGGCCAGGCTGTGGGGAGTAGCTGGAGGGGAAAGAGCATCCTTTTCCTCCTGGGCAGCTGGTGTGTGCGGCAGGCCAGGTGGTAGAGCTGATTTTATGTTTCATATTGTCCTATGGCCACTGATTTCTCTTTCTGAAGCCAAGACACTGCATTGTGGCAGGTGTGAAGGGAAGAAGTTTGATGAGGGTTTAGGATTTTTTTTCTGCCCGTCTTCTCCCGAGGGTTTCTCATCCTTGCCTATGTTCCCTCTGCCCTGACCTTTACTGGCTACCAATACCCTGCTGCTTCACCCTAAACCTGCACCGAAGGCCAGGTGGGAGCTGAGGATGCCATGTTGCCTGACTGGCAAAAATATTCTCCATACATCCAAAAATATTCTCCATACACCAGCTTCAGGTGCTTCAGTGAAATCCAAAAACCATGGGAGAGAAAAAAATAATCCTAAAAGCATGGGATAAAATGAGAAGGAGAATCAACAACATGCATTCTTCCAGTTTTGATTAGTTTTCCCAAATCTAACCTGTGGCTGATTTGTTTCCCCACTCCAACCACCAAAAAAAAGGGTATGAGGTGAGTTTGACAGCCCTGAACTGTAGGCTATGGTGTGTATAAACTCCATGTGCCACCTAATTTGTCCCTGTCCTTTGCCTTTTGGCTCATGCAGCAGGGGATAGCAGCCATCCACTTGCTACGCAGTCCTCAAGTTAATATTTTCTGGTGGGGCTAACATGTAAAAGTCAAACTTCTTCTTTCCTGCTGGTTACTCAGCCCACCTCATGCTCAAACACCAGGCCCCACCTTGGCAAATATTTGCAACAAGTAGCTCAGGGCACGTCCCACTTTGGGTCCTGGGACCAAGACCAGCTGTCCCACTGGGCTGAGGGCTCGGGCTGGGTGAGCATCAATGACGCCGTTATTCTCCTCCTGGATGAACCTTAAGCCATAAAAAGCCGGGGTTTTGACTTTTCTCTTGTGCTCTGTTAGAGAAACCACG
Organism: Pseudotriccus pelzelni; assembly: GCA_035584735.1. Taxonomy (NCBI): domain Eukaryota; kingdom Metazoa; phylum Chordata; class Aves; order Passeriformes; family Tyrannidae; genus Pseudotriccus; species Pseudotriccus pelzelni. The sequence goes on along the minus strand of JAWMRA010000161.1, from coordinate 14,881,346 downwards.
ATCTGGCAGCAGGGAGAAAGGTTTGCAGAAACCTCGGTGTGTTTAGCGCAGAGAGCAAAAGGCAGGACTTTTGGAGATGGGCATGAGCCTGGTGGCCCACGGGCAGCCTGTGCTGGCGCTGCTGGAGGCACCAGTGACTGCAGCCTTTACGAGTGGAAAAAAAGATGAAGTGAGACAGTTCGTGATAAAGCAGGGAGGCAGTTAAGAGCAGGAAATGAAGGTGCTTGGCACATAACCCTGGCCAGGCTCTGCTCCCCAGGGACAAGCCAAAAATAGATTTCCCTGGAGGCAGGGCAGCCAGCACCCAGGTTAAAGCCCCTGAATGATGAGCCAGGGGAATGCAGCCATCGCACACACTAAATCAGAGGGGACAGAGATGTATCACTCAGCCAAGGGCATCCTGCTGCTTTACTGGGGGCAGCTTTGTCCCCCTTTCCCAGAGGTTTTCCCTGGAGCCTGGCTCCCGTTCTTTTCCCTTTGCATGCCCTCTGCTTACTGTCTGGTAGAGCTGTGGGGGAAAAAGTGATTTTCATTGAGCTGAAAACACAAGACCCTTCTAACACTGTGTGATAGCTTAAAACACAGAAATCCCCTTACTGTAGGGCAATCACTGAGAGCTCACTGGGACAAATGTCATGAAAGCTTAGCTATTAACCCCAAATTACTGGCATCATTTAGAAGGGTACCCCTGTGAGCAAAGACTGACTGGCATTTACCACCTGGGACAGGTTTATCTGAGTTTTGCTGGAGGTGATGTAACCAGAGATGCTGTTACAGCAGGGAAAAACTACTTTAAATTCCTTATTCCCTCAATCCATTTACTGACTATTGAACATTTGAAACCTGGAGTCCTGCTGGCCTTTGGAGCCCGGAAATAACCTCCAAATGGAGCAAAACGAGTTAAGCGCCTTGGCAGGCAGCCAAGATGACTAAGTCATTCTTCCAGCCTTACTGGAGCAGGAGTCAGTCATGGAACAGGAGACAATTCCCGTAATTGGAAACCCTTGGTCAGAACTGTGGGATCCGTGGCTGCAGCAGAAGCTGTGGTGGGCTGTGAGGGGTGGGGGGGGGGCCATGGGCAGGGCAGCTCCGGAAGGGAGATTCACATCCATGAGAGTGAGCGCTTTGCAAGAAAAGTAACCAAGGAGCAGAAATAGCAAATCACTCATTTGTCCAAAATACTGGCAAAGTGAAGCTGGAGTTTCCGACACAGACACTGCCAGCCTGGTTTCAGTGCCTCTTTCTAAAAGCCTCTTGGGGCTTACACTGGCAGTTCTTCATCCTTAGCTTTTCTTATGAGACCCTGAAGACCCAATGCAAGAACACGAGAAAAAATGTTTGATGTCAGTGAGTTCATCTCCTTTCCTCCTTCTATTCCTCTGGCCATGAAGGACAGCACTTCTCTGTGGCCACTCCAGCAATGTGTGACAACAGCCAAGCACCTTGTGGGGAGCTGTGTGGGTGCTTCACCACCCACAGCTTCTTTAACCACCCTGTTGGTGCCACTTGGCTCATGGCACCACTGAAACCCATCATCATCATCAGATGCTACCGGGAAATAGGCAATGGAAGAAGAAACCCAGCATGCCCTGGGCTGGTCTCCTGGGCAGAGGTCTCCATGGCACTGGGGTTTTTGGCTCTGGCTGGCCTCTGAGCACATTTCTTTGCAGCGCACCCAGCCCACAGCCTCTCCCACGGCTGATAAGGAGCCTGACCTTTATTTTGGGTGACTCATGGCTGCTCCTGTTTCACTTAAGCGTCAAGGGCTGGTTGCCTCCTCCATGGGAAAACTCTTAAGTGTTGACCAGGGGCAGGAGGAGCACAGCCACACCGGCACCCAGAAATCCCCTTTAGCCACAGCCATTCCATTGCTTATCACCCTGTGGTGCCTTGCTCGCTGCTTCTGCTGCTTCCCTCCTGCTGTGAAGAATGGCTGTAACAGTGATGTCTGCTCACAGCTAAGGACGAGGATGAGGGGGCTTCAACAAGGGAAGGGCAGCTGCTCAGTGCTGCTCACATGCAAGCACCTCGTTCCCCAGCCTAAACTGCAGGAGGGTGGTTTTATTTTCATTCCTTGTAAGCAGTTGCTGCAAGTCATCTTGAATCAAGTGACTTCTCATCCAGGAATAACGAGGGAAGAACAGGGGAAAAGGCCTGTGAGAGAGCTGGGTACTAGCATGGAGAAGCAGCCATCCCTATGGGACCAGATGCATTTCTCCAGGAGATCACCACGTTGTGAGTCACTGCAAAAAAGTCCCTTCCACAATTCCAGGCTGTGATAGATGATTGTTGCAGGCGTCAAGGCAGATGAGCTTTGTCGAGCATCTGGGACCCCAGGGCAAAGGAAGTGGGAAGGCAAGGAGGAGGTTTGTGTTTGTGGGGGGCTGGCAGGGAGCCTGAAGTGCAATCTCAGCCCCAGCCTTCAAAGGGAAGAGGCTGCTGGCTCAGTGCTGACAGTCCCAGCTCTCATCCGGGTGTTTAAAAAGGCAGGTTTCACTTCTCTTTGGTTAAAGGCTTATTCTTCCATGTGCGAAGGGCTGGAGCGACTGGCCGGCAGCAGGAGGGTGACTCAGCCTGCCCACGCAGCTTTCGCCATCCAGTTCCAGCCCTATTTGTCGAGCAGGTGAATTGATCATTGCTCAGAACGACCTTGGACTTTGCCCTCTTTCCCTTTTCTTCACTTTTTCCTTTCCCCTCCCTGGAGCCGCATCCCCCGAAGTGGCACTCCTTGGCAACCTGCCCCTGCAAGCCAAGGGCAAGCCCAGCAGCGCTGGCTGGGGCAGAGGGAAGGCCGAGGGCACAGTGCAGCCACAGAGCCACCAGCTTTTTTTCTTAATGATTTTTTATCTCTGGCGAGAGGAAGTCGTAAAGTGATTATGTTTTATTGAAACATGATGAGGACGGACATCCCAGCATATGGAACTAAGCCAAGGCTAAAGCTCTGGCTTCTTGGCTGCCAGGGAGAGCAATAAAACATAGAGACTAAGCTGGCGGTTTGGCCCCTGCAATTATCACCGTTTCCCAAGGGAGACTTCTACCACGTGCTTCCATTTTTGCCTCCCCAGTCATGCATTAGGACAGACAGACCAGGTTGTGTCTACAGGAAAAATGAACACATGAGCTGGGTGGGTAAGTCCCACCTTTGTGCTCACTGTGTGGGGTCACAGGGACGGTATTTCTATCAGAGGACGGATGTCTACTGCTTGGCATTAATTAAAATAGAATTAAAATAAAATAAAAATAAAATAAGCCTCTAATTGTGGCTCTACGTAAACTTTCAGACATCCATCCCACCCCAGCAGCTCCTCCCCATGCCAACAATCACCCAGTACTTTATCCAGGAGGCGTTTCTGGCTGGTGCAGTGTGTGGGGAGGGCTTGGTTTGGCTTTGGAGGGCTTTTTGGGTTTGATTTTGGCTTTTTTTTTTTGTTTGTGTTGTCTTTTTTATTTTTTTTTAAGCTGTTTTCTGCCCCTTTGATCTGCTGCCTCTGACACACACACAAAAAAAGCTGATTGCAGCTTGCCTGGGGGTGCCGGGGCAAGATCTGAAAGTGCCAGCAGCATGGCTGGGAGGCAGCTGGCTGTGATGTTCTCCTGCCAGTCACCCCAGATGCCCCCACGAAGCCTTCCCAGCCCAGGGAGTTGAAGGAGGAGCCTCCCCCCAACCCCTGCTGCACACCATACCCGGAGATTGCCCATTGTGCCACTAACATGCTCGAAGGGGGTCGGTCACCCCTCCCCTGCACCACCTCCCCCTTTAATTAAAAATTGAAATCATGTAATTGCCTCTTCATTAAAGCCAATTAAAGCCCGGCTGACAAGGGAGGAGGCGGCACATTTTGCAACTCGCTGCGGAGATGAGAAAGCGCACACCGCAATTATGGTGTCTGTTTGCTTTGCCTTCACCCAGCGTCTTCATCAGGGCCGGCTTTGAAATCGGACCCCGAGTGAAACGGTGCTGGCAGGTTCCTCGTACCCAACAAACCCCGCGTACTGGTCGGGCTGGATGCTGGGAGAGACTACCACACACTGCAGTGGAAAAGGATTCTTCCTCTTCCTCTTCTGTCTCCTCCTCCTCCTCCTCCTCCTCCTCCTCCTCCTACCTTGCACCGCTAGATAAGGCCAAGTCTGGGGAATTAGGGATGAAGGACAGGACTGCGAGGCAACACTCCTTGTCCCCGTCCAGGGCTTGCTGGGCTGGAGGTGGATGACTCCTGCAGCTCCACCTTTTGGTCTCCATCTCTCAGGGATCCTTCCTACTGCCAACAGCAGCTCTTTGCCAGGACCAGGAGCACCCGTACAGGCGGTTCCCACCCCTGCTTAGTTTTGGGAGCCATGCTGACCTCATGCTATAAGGTGGGGGTGCACGTTCAGAGTGCTGCTCGTTTACTGACCCTATCCATACCAGCAGTCAGTTCCCAGAGGGTTCAGTCCCAAATGAAACAGGTTATTTCCAGCCTCATCGGCCTCACTGTGAGAAAGGGACTGAAACACCTGGTCCCCAGAAGGCACAGGATGAAGCTGAGTGTGGCGGGAGGGAGGGCTCCATCCCCTCTCCTCCTTGGCCAGGAGATCCCAACATGAGCCAAGCCATCTCTAACGGCAGGAGTTTCCAAGGAAGCTCTACCAAGACTACAAATACTGAGCCGAACACTCATGGAATGCTGCAGCATTCCTGCTCCAGATGTCAGCTCAGTGATTTACCCTGTTGCTGCTTGGCTTTGAAACGCCTGAGCAAGCAGCCCTTGCAAACGCTTTATTGCACACACACACTTGCCTGCGTTTTGACCTGAACCGTGCTTATTAATCTTTTTTTTTTTTTTTTTTGGTGTAGTAACAGTCCAGTGTTCTTTGTAGGCAATCTGTCTTCAAAGATCTCCTTTTTGATCTTTTCATAGGCTAAGTAACAATTCATCCTATATAAATCTCAGATTGAAAGTACATAATTTGGTTTTCCCTGCTTTTTTTGAAGCGGTAAGAGATGAAACGGCTTAGGGCAATGTCAGCAGCAGTTATATCTTAATTGTTTTTTCTCTGCATCAAAACGCCTTGAACTATTCACTTGTGTGCAGGAGCTCTACGTGACCTTTATAGCAAGTGCCTTAACTTCCCTAACAAGTTGTATCCCATCGCCGACTTCAGGAGTTTGCTTTGGTAGCAGCTCCAATACTAATTTTTCACCTAACCCTCCTCTCGCGCTCTTTCTGTTCAGGCAAATCAAAGAGTTTGGAATGCGCCTGAAGTCAGGACCACAAAAAGGAAGAAGGAGGACCAGATAATTGGGTAAAATAAAAAATATCAAAAAAAAAGGAAAAAACATCCCAAACCCCTCAAGTGTGACTGTAACACAGTTGATCAACTAGACATTAATGTTAAGCAAGTTCCTCCTTTATCCCTTAAAATTGGACTCAACAACCACAGTCAATTTACTCTGCAAAAAGATCAGGTTAACAGCTCACAAGGAATATTTGCACAGTGCAAAAATTTGCATCAGTGGCAGACCAATGGTCCTCCTTTTCCAGCATCATCCTGTGCTGCCTGGTTTCTGCCCTGAACAGGGGCTAATTATTATTTTAATTTTTTTTTTTTCCACCCTTTGGGTCATGTTGAACAACGAGTAAATTCCTTTCTCTACCATTTCCCTTCTCTTCAGCTCTTTTTCTTAAGATAGGTTACGTCTACCTTGCAGATGCTGAGGGCAAGCAGTGTGGTAGGGGTGAGTCAGTGAGAAGCCACTGTGTCGCTGCTGGTGGCTCTTTTAGGAAAGGAAAATCTGCTAGTGGCGATCTTTTTTCTCAGTGCGAGACTGTTACCGGGAAGGCTCGTAGGAGCCAGGAGGCTGCGCTGGCAATTGGAGCACGCGCTCGCTGGGTTGTGTTTAACCTGGTTTGGCATCCCCACAAGGTGTCCAAATTCCCACGGTAAAATCTGGAGGGTAAGGCAGCTTGTGCAAGAGGCGAGCGCGCTGCTGGGTGGAGCGAGTGTTTTTGCTTGTGTAATGGCAAGGTGAACCAGCAGAGAGGAAAGCCGGTCTGGAAACAAAAGCTGGCATTTGGCAAACAGCTCAGTCTTCATTCACATGATTCCTCATTAACAATGCACAAGCCTGGATTTTTATTTTTTTTTTTACTTGTTTTTTTTTTCCTTTTTTTTTGGGTGCTTGTCAAACAGGAGTGACTTACGGAACTTATTGTTTGGGATTCATGGCTCTGGCCTGTCAGAGGCTGGTGGTATTTAAGACAGCAATATGAGCATATGGAAAAAACCAGCTCTGCCTGCTATTATTGTGATGCCTGTAAACTGTTTGGGAAAGGGAGGATGAAGGTTCTTCCCCAGGCAGGTCACAGCTACTGCGACAGAGCTGTTTGCACACTGATTGGAATGAAAAACATGGGCAACAAAGCTAAAAACCATGAGGACTTCAGCTTCAGGGAAGGAGTCCTGAACAGATATATTGACACAAAATCAATTCCTTGTGGACTTCAGGAAATAATACGGATATTTATCTGTTGGTGGGCATAAAATGCCACAGGACTGGGTGAAGTACAGTGATGGCAAGGCTTTGGGGCATGTAACGCATGTTCCAGCAGCAGGAAAAGCAAGTCTCCCACCTAACTGCATAACCCACTGCTTGTGCTTACAGGCTCAACTAGAAAGGATGTTTTCTGGCTATAATTGTTTCCAAAAGGGTTCAAGCTAAGATGCCTCAGAAGAAGGTGCACAAAGTCCTGAGGTTATGTGCTACCTCAACGCAATGTCGGGCAGTTGGGGCATGCCTCACATCCCAAACTCGCCTCCCGAATCGCCGAGCTCCCAAGCAGCGAGAGACTTCCTCGTGCTGTAACTAGCCTGACCTCTTCTTATGCATTCTTTTCCAGTGAGGGCCTCCTCCACACTGCACTGTGCTGAGCTGGCTGCCTTGGTGACACCTCATCTGCTTGAGGAACTGCCGTCAAGGCAGCATTTCACTGAGGATGAATTCATTACGGGCCTCCTTTATTTTAAAACAGGAAAAGCTTGTTTAATAAGGAGAGTGGAAACACACAGAGACCATTTTAATTTTTCCAGCTACCACAAATCCTAATCCTAACCGGATAGCAAACCCCAGATAACTGAACATACTGAAATTGAAGCAAAAGCTCTCAGTTATCCCAAATACCAAACTCCCTGGAAGGTAACCTAATGCTGTGCAAAAGGCTCCTGAGAAACCACGGACTGTCCTGATTTTCAGCTGGAAGCAGAGTATTTGCCATTTGCTGCTGTATCAGATAGGGCAGCAGGGAAGTGCCTCCAAGGCTTTCTTCCTAGACAACCCAGGCACAGAGAAGCTGTAATCATGGTGCATTCCGAGTAGGCAACATGCCAAATAAACTTCTCTTGGAGCACTTCCAGCTGCTTCAACTTTCAGATCTAGAAACTGAGCTTTTTTTTTCCGCCCTCAAATGAGAAGCCACGAACGTTGAAGGCTGCATCATGAGAGTGCGTTCCCACAGACTAAATTTCAGTGTTTTTTTATCAGGGTGCTGTGATGGCAATCAGGCACAGATACACCTAGACTCACTTTTTGGTATCACCTCACCGATTTTCAGACTTCCCACTAGCTTTGCATAGAGCCCCCATTTACTTGTCTGAAGGCCCAGGCCTCAAAAAATACCAGTACTGATTTTTAAAAAAATTTTCTCTTCAATCACTCACTTCTGGTTTGTGCACACCCACACTCACAGTATTTACCATCCAGCCTGGACTCATCTGGCCATGACATTCTGCCAGCCAACTCATCAGTTCTTCATACTTTCTTCTGTTAAAGGAAGGGGCTGTGCAAGTACCAGTTACTTACCTTTCCTGCAGACAAAGCCTGCAGAAAACGGAGAAGTCTAAGAAATGCTCATCTTTGCCACTATCAGCAAGATCTGCAATGGGAAGAGCACGGCTGGGTTTTGACAAGATCTGTTTTCTATTAGGCTGTGTCGACTCACATGAACTCTGCCTGAACAAATCCCAGTTCAGCTTTCCCATCGCTTTCCTCAGGATGAACATCTTGCTAGGCAGCTTCATTACGCACCCATCTCATTTGCACTCCCTGGATGCTGGCACATTTGCTCTCCATGTTCTGGAATTTCCCGTTTTCTCAAAACTGAAGTCCGCCTTTCAGGATTCATACACATATATTACTTCGGTGTGCTAATTTGCAGATGTTTATCTCCAGGTAGCAGCACTCCTCTTTAACCATGTAGTGGAAAGTGCTTCTTTAGGATGGGAGAACTTTCTTCCAATATAAAGATACCTGATGAACTCTGATGTTCGTAGCATCCCTCGCACTGCCGTGAGACAGTCTCTGTATGGGCAAGCTCCATTTGCTATTATTCCCTCGTCAGACATGCCTTTACACAGCGCCTGCCACAGCACACTACAGCAGTAATAGGTTACAAAATCTATTTTTAAAAAATAAGGCCCAGAATGTACCACTGTTCCTGCCTTCTTCCCTCATTCCTGCCCTAGCACTATGTCACTCACCCAATCCACAGCATTACATTTTGGGACTGCAAGGTACTGATGTGGGAATATCTTAACAAGTCATAAAGTGGTTTGTCTGCCAGCACCTCCTTCAGTCCATGACCAAACTGCACAGATAATGTGGGACCTTATGACACTACCTCCCTAAAAACCCCAAATCCTCCAAAACACTGCAGACTGTTTACTTGCAAATTAAGCAGGTTTGTTCTGATTTACATCAAAGAACTCCATAATTTAATGTTTACAAGGGCTCCTGTTCTTTGGCTTTTGACAACAAAGGAGGATGTTGAGCCAGGAGCCGCACGGCCAAACAGCTGGAGTGTGCTGTGTTAAAACACTCCACCATTCCCTACCAAAGGCAAAGGGGTGTTCATTTAACTCAGGAAGCATCACGGATCAGACAGGCACCAACGATCATGTTTCACAACTTTAATAGAATATTCTATCTATTCTGTACAAATTGAAAACACCGTATTAAGTTACAAATGTGTAAGGTAAGGCTGGAGCACTCTACATGCCTGGTCACAGTGTTGATACAGCTGCTATTCAACTGCTGCCAGAGGTTGGCAATGGATGCTGAAACTAGAAACGTGCACCTGAAGTGCCACACAACAACAAAAGGTAGTTTTGAAGACTTCAGAACTTTAAATAAAACAAACTGTGGAATGGAATAATTTCAGTGTTGCAAGTAAGACACCCAAATTTCAGATTTATTGAACTGGTTCATTTTGTTAAATTTCCGTGTTCATAGCGAAAGGTCCTTTCATGCTGGACACTAAGCAGTAAGACTACTGGAAATGTTCTGGTTCTTTGGCTGCAACCCACTTCCATCAACAGCAACAGTTTGGCCTTTGCATTTTGATCTTCATCCAGAAGAGTTGTCATTTTGATGCAAGTTTGTTTCTTCTGTCTAGACTACTATATTGAGACCAATTTGAATTGTTTTACAAGTACCCATATTGTATGCAAAAGAGGAAGAAGATTTTTCAAGTATATTAAAAACTATTAAAAAGCACTAATTCTGTCAAAGTACTTACAAACATGAATAAATAAATAGTAAGATGAACAACTAAATCTCAAATATGACACCCTCTTCAATGAAGTAAAATTACTTCAACTCGATTGGTTGTACTGAGATAATAAATATGACATTTAAAGCTGCTCAAGCACTAGTTCAATTTGTAGGTTGCGAGAAACATTAAAAAAGGGGGGAGGGAACTAGCAAAAAAGTCATATTGCTCTATCTGTTTCAGCTACCATACATGTAATCCATTTACTTTAGCTTCTCAGCACATTGCTATTCCACGATTTTCAATGTTTAACGAGAAAATGGATAATCCTCACGTGGTAGTCTGGACTATTCCCCTATGCATAGGGCAAAAGGCTCTAAAGGCCTATTGACATACTTAGCTACAGTGTACCAACGGCTGTAGAGTGTGCTTTATTTAAACCTCATATTTCCCAAATGCATTGAAGTTGCCACTGTACATGTTAAGCAATAAAGTTAGTGAAAATCATGCATTTTAAAACAAATTAATTGTAAGCATTGTTAATAAGATTGTGCTGCAGCGATGGAATATCCTGAACTGCAGGCCAGGTATCCAACTATTTGTTACAAGTTGTTCAAATATCACTTCCAAGTGGTATTTCCTTATTACTGTTGTTTGCATTCAGCAGGTTGGCTGGACTCTTTCTGTGTAAAATGAAAAAGAAAATAAACAGTTAAAAATCAAAACGGCATATAAGAACACACTTCAACAAATAAGAGAAATTTGCTCTGCAGTTTCAAATTAACTAGGTATCATTAGCATGTACATAAATGCTACATGCAAACTCAGGCCACATCATAAAAGTCCAATAGCAGTCACCATATTTACTGGGTTTCCCCCTGCCCCCATCTGCTTGATACCCCATAATTTTTAATCTACTTTTGTGTTCTTAACACTCCATCCTGTAGGCCAAGGTTCAAACAAACAAGAAAGCAAACCACCTCCTACTGTGCCCAACCAGAGGCTCTATGTGACTTTCAGTTCCCATTAAACAATTTTAGCAATAAACTGCCACCTCCTCCAACTCTGAGGAGGGAGGAAGGCAGGGAAGGTAGGCTGCTTATTCTGCAGCACGTTTGAGTTTTTCCTGAGGAGCCTTGCCCTTTCTGGTAAGGTGATAAAAATGTAATTAATGTGTTGATTTCTTGTAGGTTCTGCATCACCAGCAGGTAACTATTCAACAATTTAATGCTGGGCAAGAAGTCCATATGTTAATCTGAATATGTAAAAGTAGAAACACCTTGATTAGGTAGTAAAACAACTTCCCCTTTGGCAAAAGGAAGTGTATTTGGGAGTGAGAACAAGTACTTAAACAGCTAATAACTTCAGGTTTACACTGCACTTCTTGCTTTTTCTGTTGTAAAAGAAGATTCTTAGAAAGTAGAATTTATTCAGTGAATTTTTGCTTTGCTTCTCCCTTTACCATACTTAGCATAGTTTATTATTAACAAATAGCAGTCACTGAATTCCAGTAAAGAAAAACAGATATAAAACATACTTGATTGTCACTGACCGCAACATAAAAGGTTTCTTAGTAACTACTGTGAAGAGCTCTGTATGTTATAAAAGATGTAATCATGCAAGAGTTCATTAAAAATCAAGTAACTGAGAGCTAAGACAACTTGAGCTTTTTGCCTGTAGCGAGGAAGAATAGGTGCAACTAGTCTAAGCTTCCTGATAGTGTTGCCCTTGATAACCTGCACTAAATCCAGGCTATTTTTCTGTTCCTCACCTAAACTGCTTGAGGGTTAGAACAGTCACTATCATTCCCACTGCAAGTCTGGATTAGAGCCAAATGCTGACCTATCTGTGCAGAAGAGACAAGAGACCTTTCAGACTTCTTCCTTGTGCTTTTCCTCACCCAGCACATCTGGCTAATTTCAGCTTTGTTCTCTCTCGTCTGCCTGGGGTTCCAAGTAACACTGATGTGAATTAATTTGCACTCATCTGGGACTATGTACAGGAAAAGAGGGATATACCTTTACCCAGAACACAAAATTAGCATTCCTGTTCTAAAAAAAAAAAAAAAAAAGGAAAACCTAACTGCCATTGGTAGTACTTTGCATGCTATTCCTTTTTATTTAGAGGCAGGCAAACACCAGCAGCATTTTATCAAAAACTTTCTGAAGGTTTATGTTTTTCTTGTAACTGCTTTGTACTTGAACACGACCACAGAGTAGTGCACAGCATCACTTCTCTCCCTTCTATGCTGGATAAGAGCCGTGATAAAGTAACAAATCTTACTTAAAATATACTTAAGTCTTTTCATCTCCCTCCTTCCTTCCAATTCACCTGTTATATTTATACCAAGAAGACACATGAAGGTTGACCACTGCAACCATTTTGGCCAAATTTTAATGATCAACCAAAACACTAGTTATTTTTTCTATTAAACTGCATTACCTTCTCCGTATTTTAATTCTGTAAACATTTAAATTCTATTTACTGCATATAATTCTTTATCCTGTAAAAACTGAGTCACACATATCACAAAGCTCCTTCTTAAGTATCTTTCAATGTTGATTACTGCTCTCAGAAAAAAAACCAAACAAACCCAAAACCAAACAGTTTGAGGTGTTCCCAGATCCGAGTCAGTTGCTGGAGGATTTTGAAACAAATACTGCTACTCTATGCTATTTTTAGCTTACGGTTGAAAGGCGTATCTATCTTGACCATATATACAAAGTGTTTAAGCAGGCCATAAGTATCAAGACAGAATCTCAGATCCCGATTCCAACATAATCAATCTTCTCCCACCATTTTGCTTTCCTCAGCACAGCCCTGAGCTCCACACTGCCTTCAGCTACCCGTGAGCCTCATGCAAAGCATCTCACAGCCTGATCACAAGAGCACAACAGCACAGATAAACTACAATTCCTTTCAAGTTACAGCTGCTCCATCGGGCATGTCAACGTTTAAACCTATCTCTGGCCTCTAAAGGCTCCTGTAAGATCAGAGAGCAGACCCCAAGCTGTGAGTGGGATGCAGATCCTACACCCACACTCCCTCAGGCAGTGCTATTCAGCTTGAGCCTGCTCTTCCTGCAGTGTCCAGACTATCTGGTGACATCTGGTCAGTCAATCGCTACCAATCCACTGATTTGCCTTAGACAGACCCTGTGCCACTTATCTCCCCATTCTAGCAAGATTTCCATTCATCTGTATTTCCCTAAATCAACTTCCCAAGACATCTTAGAAAGGTGGTGAAGTGCCCTGGCCAGGCAAATAAAGACCAGAGAGACTTTAACCAGCAAAGATAAGGAGGAATTGCACCTTGTTTTAAAATAAATTTAGCAGTAAGCACATGTGCTGAAGATCACTACCAGTGCTACAGTGACAAGAATTATTCTTGCTGTAAAGAGATTCTCTGTAGTAGCCATGAGAAAAGATTTAAGTTAATTTTTTTAAAATTGGTAGAAATTTTTTTTCTATATTTTTAAAGTATTTCATAATATTTACTTAATCTGTGCAACGAGTTTAAACTATTCTGGGCCTTTGATTCCACTTTGAGGTGAATGAGCTGAATAAGGTGAGACTCCCACCTATTTTTTTCTCTTTTGCTAACAAAGCTCAATAGAAAGCTTTTTGTCACTGCCTCTAATTTATTGCACTTGCTAGGAATTAAAAGTGTCACCTAAAATTTGCAAGAACATAAGGTAAAATGGAGAAGAAAAGCAGGTCTGAGGTAACACTGCTTTCATGACTTTCCTACACAAAGCCCACCGTGTCTACCCATCCAATTAAGATGGTGTCCTATAGGATGGGCACATAAGCCCAAAATATCCAAGCCATTTATTTTAGCAATTTTATTTTTTCGAGACTGATCCTCCTTCACATGAAATTACCACTAAAAGGAACACTGAATTTCTATAGGTCTTCAATGTTTTAACATACTAGGCAGGATACATTCCTAGGTGATTCAAAGAGCAATCAAGCCTTTATTCTCCTTACTTTTCCAATTCACTTTCTGGGAAGCTTTCCATTTGCTAAAGTAGCCATGCAGGCACAGGCAGCTCATCAAGATCTCATCTGACTCCCAAACAACTCTGCTGCCAACAGTGGGATCAACACAGGCAGTAGGCATTACAGCTAATGCCCATTCTAGCAGAGAAGGTTAGAAAGCCTTTCAGTACTTCAAATGGCTTCCATGAAATAGTTCGGTTAGGGGTCCTAAAGATGAAACTTATCTTTGGTTGTTTTCTATTCTATGTTATTGAATGAGAAAAAGCAAGGACATAAAACATACACGTGGGAGGGAAACCCAGAGCTAACCACAGTTAAGTACGCAAGCAGTCCAAACTGCCTCTGCCCACTACTGGTTCTGAAAAGGAGTTTGCTCCTCACAGGTCCTTCTGCCACTGTAACTTAGAAGACAGACAAAGCATCTTGAAGCACGTGCAGCCCTTCTCTACAGCAGCTTTTTCAGTCATGATTCAAACCAACACTTTGTATAACCCTGTCAGCTGCTTCTCAATTCAAGCATGGCCTCAGTCATGTGAAATAAAGGCAGCTAAAGGAACACAGGGCATGCAAGCACAGAAAAATATACTAGACAAAACAAGCTACATTATCCAATTTTGTAGCATCTTTTAAAGCTACTTCCAATCATCTGACTGCTGTCTTTCAAAGCCACAACTTTGTTATATGTAAGTGCTTTCTGTAAGAGATGATAATAATCTGGTTGTAACTGAACAACTCAAATGTACTGAAAACAGACAAGTGAGAGGAAGGAAGGAGTAACAGTCAAAGCAGAAAGCATTGACATGTATTGTTATACATTTACTAAAGGGGAAGGAAATATGGAAAAGACTGAAGAAACTGGATTTGAAGGGAGAACAGACCAATTATTTTTCTGTACATGAAAAAGAAAACTATTCTAGATAAGCAAAAACAGGGGTGGGAACTGAAAGGCAAAGAGAGGCAGGGGACAGGGAGAAGAAACAGGACCAGAAAATGGGATGAACGGAAGAAAGAACAGAAAACAGGACTGAGGTAGGAGTGTTAAAAGACAAAACCAGAGAATTCTAAGTTGACTTCAAAAATTGGAGCCAGTGGCTGACAATTTTTAATTGTGGGGAGGGAAAAGGGCTGTGTAGCAGACTGCAACAGGACAACAGATAAGCCACTGTGACAAATGGATGTTCTACTCCTGCTGGTGAACAACCAGTGCAAGTGTGCTGAGGCAGTGGGGCTGGTGTCTTGAAGCACATCCCACTGGAAAATCAACACCAAAACCCAACACAAAAGCACAGCTCAATTTTGAGTTTAACCAAGGAAAAAAGGACATTATCTATGCAGAGGGAATGACATGGACAGATTATAGCTTTTCCTAAACAAGCAAAATTAAAGACAGCCTAAAATACAGGTGGGGAGTATGGAGGCTGTTGCAGGCATTGTTCTCTATGAGGAATGGGATGAAAGGTGAGAGATGACAGTATCGAATAGAAGGAACTTTTTCTTTCTTCTTTTAAACAAAGAGACAGATGAGCAGAAGAACAATACCTGTGCAGAATCATGAAAGATCAAGAAAAGGCTTCTAAGAGTGACTGACTGCCTTTGTCAGGCAGCATAAATAAGATGTTGGAAAAGACATACTAAGTAAGCTGATGACTTACAAGAGTTTAAGAGCAGAAAAGATACTTAAGAAATAATTTGCAAGTACACTAGAAACAGTAAAGAGATGCAACATCAAACCAGAAACAAGGAAAAAAAGTCTGACAAGTCTCAGTATCTTTTGTCATATGTATACGAAACACCGTTTGACTGCTACAAAGGCAAAGCAGAAGGCAGGAAGGCAGACTCGTCCTGAACAATCTAATTTAATTATACAATTCAAAGGCAGTCATCTCTATACACATTTCTTCCTATTTTTTACTAACAAAACCTAAACTCTGAAGTCACAATTTCCCCATTTCCTTTCCCCATAAAAGGATAAAATAAAAAACAAAACAGAAAACCCTAGAAAACAAACCACATTACATGACTACAAATGGGACTCTTGGAAGTTAGGTATGAATGGAATTCCACCTTACCTAGAAATGTATGAATGATAAACAGACTTATATTACACCTAAATGGGAAAAAATTGAAAGGAACTGTCAGCATGGATGAAAAGTGAAATGTACAAAATAATACAGGAGGCAACAAACCATAACCTTCCAAGATAACCTAAGCGCTTTTTTTTCTTCCCCTACAGAATGCCAAATCCTTTGGAAGGATACCTGATACTTCACAAAAATATATGTTGACACAGAACTAACACTATTTCTCAGCTGTCCAACTGTTACCCATTACAGATACACCACTGCATCTTGATCCTACCAAGCAGTCAGAATACTTATTTCTGCCACTCTAATCCTGTTTGATTAATCTTTGCACAAGACAGACTTCCTTTAGTACACTGTATTTCTCATTAAAGAAAACTTGATTCTCAATAGTAGCAAAAAGCATTACTAGTGATATGATGATGTATCACACCAGAGGAGTAACATATTAAGCTGCTGTTCAGACTTTCATCCAAAGATCAAGCAGTTTTGCACGCCTTTCACTTTTTCATCTGTCTTTATAAAAAATTAAAAGCTGATGTTTTAAGAACTAAATGAACCCAAATCTGTCATCCAGTGTCCCAGCTTCACTAAATATAAGCATTAACTTTACCAGGACTGAAGGACTGAAAAAGACCTATCAGAAGGAGCACTAACCCTTAAGGCTGAATTTTATGCCAAGTATCAAAGTTTCAAATTCAAAGTTGAGGACTAACTTTTTTTGATTTCTAACCAGTACAGACATGTGGAGTCTAACCTGCAGCCATGAGGACAACGATAAAGAACAATTCTAAGGAAAAGAAAATAAACAAACAAGCTAGTTGAGATTTGTCAGACTAATTCTAAGTTGAAGTCCAGCCAAGGAACATTTGAATATGAACTTTCTAAAGGAAAAATATCTATCAGCATTATATAGAGATGACATTAAGAAGTAAAGGCACAGAGTTCAGAAATTTTCTTGGTGCAGGTTGGAAGACAAATCCTAAATTTTCTCAACTGATGGAATGATTAACTTTTAAGGGCAATTTGAGTGCTGAAGAAGATGAAAACGTTGCAGTCAGAAGTTACGGTGAGGATTGGGTTTTTAAAATAATTTATTGATATTTTCACAAACTCTTATAACCTCAGTTACACTGCTCGTGATTACAGTCTGTGTTGTGACTAAGTACACAAAAATCCTTACCTTAGGATCACCCTCTGCATCTTCTTCCTCTTCTCCCTCCTCTTCCCCCTCCAACTCCTATGACAAAATAGAGATAAACTAACAGAAATTAAAACAGGTTAAAAGTGCAACTTTTTGTAATGGACAAAAAGCAAAATAGCAAATTACGTTATCACTGTATTCCAGAGTATTTCAGATGTCAGCACTGGGCTGATATAAAAGAATTCAGCATCTGTAAAATCTTTAAAAGATGATTTAAAGGTTTTACCATGACTTAAGACAATCTTCCTATATAAGTTTCTGCTGCAGTCACCCAGCAATTTTTAAACTTCTCCCTAACATGATTGGAATTTTAGTTCTGATAACAGGTATATGTGTCTAATTTTGTTCTTTGTTTTGATGTCCCTCCAAAGAGTCTGTTCATTTGAATTACTGTGGACAGGTTATGTATTCCTGTATAGAGGATTTTGCAGTATTTTGCACTGTATTCTATGCACAACTACATCCAAGTATTATGGCACAGGAGACAAATGAAAAATACACATACACTGCTATCAATACCCATCTTAAAAAATAAAAGTAAATGTTTAGTTATTCAACAGCCTAAGAAAAGGGGGAAAAAAAGAGACTGCATGCTGAAGGCTGCCACCTCACATCAGACCACTAGCTTGATAACTTCTCATGTATTAAGAGTATGATGAACTTGACAACAGTCAGGTATGTACCCCTGACAAATTAGCAAGAATGCCACAGTAAAGGCAGTAAAACAAAAAATGTAATTCTTTGCAGAGGATATTAGTTCACTGAAGTGTGGTAACATTTAGTGGTTTTCTGCAAAGCCTTTCACAGCACGTTTGTATTCATACAAAGCTACCGCAAACAGAGCAGAGCTCTTCGTATACCAGAAATTCCAGCCTAAATCAAGCCTTTATCCTGAGCAGTTGCACACTCCCCTTTTACTTTACATTTAGTAAAACCCAGTCTTCAAGCCTGTGACAACTAAAAGCTGACAGCTGAATTCCACTGCCTCCAAAGTAATAAATGAGATTAAAGATTCTTATCATGCAGCACTCAAGAAATAAAGAGCTTGTCTTTAATTTTTGACTCAAGTCAGAAAGCAGCTTTCAAAATACTGGGGAAAAAAACACGGATAAATGTTCTTGCAGAAAGTACTTTTAGGAAGAAATAAAACCAGCCACGGATTTTTTCAAGTCAGACATGCTGAACTCTTTTGGAAAGAATTATCATCCACTAAAGCATTTACAAACAACTATTTTCTACTCCATATAGAACTATTTCTGGTACTAGAATGCAATAGCTAATCAGTTATCTATAAAAGATACAGTGTGCATCTCACCTCCTCTTCACCTTCTTCATCTTCTTCAAACTGAAAAACAAACCCAAGGTTTCATTAGCTCTACTAATATTTGCAGGAAAACCTCTGCAGTAATAGATGGAGCATATTCAAACACAGTATCTGAAACTAAGCCCCTTCCAGAAGCAGATTAACAACTCATAGCAAACTGAATGATTCTTTCCTATTCCCTAGTAACAGCCATCTCTTCAGATTTTTTGCTATTCTATTGTAATTAATACTTCATGCCAGTCTAATCAGAAAAAGAGGGGAATGTTTCTATTTACGTCATGACCAATAAACAAAATGCTAAGAGCATACATACATTATCATCATCCTCTATAGCTTCACCAGTGAAATACAGCACGGCACGAGGGACTATCCTTTCACGGAAGAAGTGTCCAATTTCAAAATCTGCAGCTAAAGTATATTCTGAATCTTCATCCTGTAAGGCAAGTCAGCTTGATTTTTCTATTACAAATGTGATACGCTATACAGAAGCAGACAAAAGTATTTCAAAGTTACAGGTTTAAGAAAACATTACACTGTCATCACCAACCTTCAGGTCACATGCACTTTCCATATACTTAGTAAGAAAACCTAAGGTCTAAATCTAGATTTGGAGAATTGAGATTTACTGTAAAAGTTTCCTACTTTCTACACATAGACTGTGTCAAAAGCAGAAATAAAAATAAAAATATACAGTACTTAATTAAAGAACCCTAATAGTCACTATAGAGTGACTCAGTCAAAAGGACATGGCAAAGTACAATTGTGCCATTTCAGAAACAAACTTACCAATGACTCTCCATCACCAGATACTGCAAAAAGAAAAGACAGCAAATTTAAGACAAGCATGTATAGTCTAGCCCACCTCGATATTCAAGATGACAAAACACAGTATAAAGACCTTCTCACACCAGAAAACACTGGGACTATAAAGGCTTCAGAAGGTAGCTATTGAACCTTTAATGACAATTCAGATTCATATTAAGTTAAACCTACAGATATTGTACTTGTAAGAATTTTACATGCTGTAATAAGAGCATCAATGCTGCCGTGTGGATGTCAAAGGTTTTTGCGCAGGAAATACTCTTTCTACAAAGATGGATTCAGAAGGCATGCAGATCACATTTCCCCTTCCAGAGATTAATACATTTTATTTCTGCATTAATGCTGTAATTACAGTAACTATTTTGCTAGAGCACTACAAACCCTCTCATCTCCCCAGACAGAGATGATACCAAGTAGATGAACATTTTGCCACGAATTTGCAAAGCATTGTTGCGAAGAGGCCTAGTACTGTAACCAGTAAGGAACAGGGTGGGTTTCTTGTTTGTTTAAAACCAAAACCAACAAACTAACCAACAACAACAACAACAACAAATCAAAACAAAAAACCCCAACACAAAGCAAACCAGATTTCCCTTCTCTACTCAGGTCCCATGGCACTGTGATCCTACTACGAAAAAGTGATCATTTGGATCAGCCTGTTCTTTAGTTGAAAAATCAGCTACCAGCAGATGTCAGAGTCTTATCTTTCTTACACAGCTGTCTCCACAGTATGTCCTTTAAGTATTTAAAAAACTAATATAACACCAACATGATAAAAATAAAACTCCATCCCCTTCTGAAAGCAGCAATGAAAATTAATTTAAAGGGTATTTCTGCACCAAACAACCCCCAATTTTGGAAATACGTATCACTTGGTTCTTATCCCCATCTACACGGAGGATTCGCAATGGTAATTAGAAAGGACAGGTAGTTCATAATAGCCCACAACAGAACTGAGAACCAATGTCCATTGTGTTCTGTACATCTCTGGAATCAAAGAACAGTTTGGGTTGGAAGGGACCATAATGACCATTTAGTTTTAACCCCCCTGCCATGGGCAGGGACACCTTCAACTACACCAGGTTGCTCAGAGCCCTGTCCAGCCTGGCCCTGAACACTTCTAGGGATGGGCATCCCCAACGTCTCTGGGCAACCTGTGCCAGGGCCTCAGCACCCTCACAGTCATCAAGAATTTCTTTTGAAGATCTGATCTAAACCTGATCTCTTTCAGCCTAAAGCCATTCTCCTTGTCCTGTCACTACTACATGCCCTTGCAAAGAGTCCCTTACCACCTTTCCTGTAGGACCCCTTTAGTCCACAAAATAAACTACTTCCTCTATCCATGTTCGCAAAAGAGTACAATGAGAGATGTGCGAAGGAAAAAAGAAAGTTTTGGAATCCATCTAAATTGTTTTAAATATGTGAGTATACATCTAACATTAGGCAACTAAGAAAATTACAAAGTTGTATGGAGCATTAGGGGTCACTAATCGCAGAAGAAAGTACAGGACGTTTGTGTTTAAATGAAACCGATATGCTTTAACTTGACCAACACTGGAAGAGATTTCTTTTGTATGTTAGAAACCTCAAACTGACGCATGGAGCCATCCTGTGGTAAAACAAGTCAACTTCTTTAGGAGATTCTACATGAGACTATTTCCATACTACAAACCTTTTTACAATGCACTCCTCTTGGCCAAATTCTACAGAGTAACATCAGAACAAAATGATCTGTTTGGATGGGCTGCAGTTTGCAATCTTCCTCTAGTAAGAAGACGGTATACAATGCAGCAGCATAAACAGTTTGAAGGTTTAAGCTACATAAATACAAATACATATAAATAAAACAACATATTTTAAGATTCCTAAATTCTTATTTTCCAAGCTTACCCTTTATAGGGCTGAAGAAGTTAAAAAAAGAATCATTAGGTACTTGTTTAGTAATTGTCCGAACTGTGCCTCGACCCTTGTGTTTCTGCTTTTTCTTGATTGTTTTAACTGTAACATTTTTTCCTTTCTTCCAGTCAATAGTACACCTAGAGACAACATGTGAAAAACAGTATTTTAACAGAAGACATCAGTGAAAATAAGGAACTGAGCAGAGCAGCAACATCAAGGCAAAGATGGTTTATTATTCTCTGGATTAAGCTAATTTTACACACACACACACTGGCAAATGTATCTGCTTGACAAGATGTGAAGGGGATGCATCACAGTGCTAGAGACTATGCATATGCTGGACACATCAAATAATTCCCAAAATGAAAATGCTGTACCAGTTTGTCTTCGCAGAGTAATCACTATCCCCTCATACTTTAATAACCCCTTAGACCCAACTACTGGAGTTCTGTAACCAAGGATGTGATAAAGCTATTAGAGAAAAAAAAAACAACTCAGTCAGACCAGTAGGAAACAATCCTGTCACTACAGGTCAAGGCAGTATCCTAAAAATAATTGTACAAAGAGTGGGCCAAGGAGAGGGATGTTTCAGCTCTATAAAGAGCAGTGCTCAGATTGACTTGGCAGCCAAGTGCAGCAAGCTGGAAGGAATTTACTTCCCTGTTCTGTTCTGCTACTGTACAAACTGACGCTTTATCTCAATTAAAAGTTTCTCTCCATCCATCTCAGTTTTACCCAAAACTGCACATGGCAAAGAATGAGGGGCAAACACAGCGAGCTCTCTTGCAGTGGAAATAATGGTGTCACAGTAATCCTTAAGTGCCTCAAAATATATTGCCCTGTATATAAGTGGTCAAAGTCAACAGTTTTATACTTAAACTGTATAACAAGTCGCATACATGTTCTCCTGCTCTACTTGTACCAGTATCTAACACCTTCATCAGGAAACATCAACTGAAATCAAAGTTTTGACATATCAGCACTTCAGGAAAGCATTTCTCTGTAAGACTTAAACTGAAACCATTTTGTTGTAATTAACTAAAGTTTTCTTCAATTTGGGTTAGTCTGTAACTTGGGCACAATCTTCATTAAAGATGCAAGTAGATGTTTTGCCTCACTTCAGGTGAATAGTCAATTCAGAAGCTAGTATGTAGCACTACAAGTCAAAAGGTTTTGAGGTTGTCAGGATGCCTTCAAAAAAACACAAATATCTGGCATTTCTTAGTGTTAGTTAAAAAAAAAAACAACCACACCACAAAACCCCCCAAAAAAACCCCAAAATCCCCCACCAAAATACATCCTTAAAAGGATAAAAACAAAACTAAAACCCAAGAAAAATATCAACAGAAAGAGACACCAAAGAAACTAAGAAAAATAAGGTACAAAACCATTTTTCATTTTTCTCAGCTCTGCTCTGGTGTGGCACTGAAATTCAGTTATAGAGCAGAGATCGCTGATAGGAAGAGAAAGTCTCAGGTTAGATGGAATGATCTTTTACACCCCAAAAATTCTAATGTGGTGTCCAACTCAACAGACTTCCAGAATAGACACAGGAATTCACCATTCCACAGTTGGTTTCTGAACACATTTTGAAAAAAATAAAAAATTAAAAATTGGTGCATTAGCCACAACTACCAGAACCAAACTGCATTGCCAGTACATTCCAATCTCAAAACAGGCTGAAAGATGGTACATGTGACCAATTCCTGCCTCATCATTATATACCAATTCCTGCTGGAGTAAAAGTTGCTGAGGAGATCACAAAAATCCAAGAGAGTCTAAGGCTACTCCTCAGACTAAGAAGGAGAGGTGGTCTCTGAAATGTAATGACTAAAATTAATTTACCTAGGAAATAACAGGTTTGTTACCTCACTTAGCGAAGTATTACATTTCAAAGGCATATGATTTGAAATATACACTATGTTAAAACATATCCACATCCAGTCATCTATTCCTTCTGATGCCGAGGCTAACATCATCATAAACCCTACAAACATTCCCAGTTTTTAAGTCCATAACAATTTTAACTTCATTAATCATTATCACAGTAAGCAAAAAAATATGCACTATTACTTCGGAAGCTTTTTTGACTTTTACTTGTCCTTACCCCTCACAATCAACTATTTCAGGTCCTTCAAATGAAAAGGGATCTGTCTTGTCTGGCTCCGACTTCATCTTGTATGTTTTTGTCAGGACTGAATTAGAGAAGTAGTCATTGGGCCCAAAGTGGAACTCTAATGAGAAAGACTAGAAGAAATTTCCATATAATTTTATGTTACCACGAATTTTTATCAGTGAAATAGCACATCAGCATAATTATTATTAATTAAACTCTGCATACAGGAAAAAATGAGAATTTAATGGCAAACGTATCTTTCAAACTACAGCAGAAACAGGAAATTTAAGAATATCAACCAATTCCAAAAGTGCAAGAAGCCAGAACAACCATGCCTAACATTCAAATTCTAATCAGGTAATCACTACATTTCATTCATCTTTAAATATAGAACTGCTGTCTTAAAAGCAACCTCAGAAATAAGTATTTTGAAAAAAGTCTTGGTTTCATTTTCTATGGAAGCCTCCCATCATCCTTTGCACTAGGGACGATGTTACTGTGAAGTCATTTTGTCATCAGAATAGCACCATGCCGTTCTGTTACTCTCCCAACTCTAATTAATGTCATTGACCTTAAGAGACTGAAACAAACTTCATTTTTGACTAAAACAAAATTTAGATTGAAGGAAACAGTACATTTCACCAGGAACCAGAGGTGATTTTCCCATTTGATAACAGGAAATCCTGCAAAAGCACACTGGCTCAAACTGAATCCTACAGTTCTACATGTCTTAACAGGCTACAGCCTGAAGCAGGTGTCACTGCCAAAAACACTAGCCTTGAATATACTTCCCCAGGCATTCTTCAGAGTCAGGCCAGCAAACTGTCTGTTGTCACCAAGCCCGCCTTGCCATCCTGTTTTTCAAGGCCATCCATGTGCAAACAGGATAAACAACTCCAGAGACAACAGACTGTTCAAAGACATTTATCCCTCACTCATCTCCCAAAGGCCCCTTAATCTTTCTAAGGCCTCATGAATCTCCTCACATGACTGGAATCTGCAAAGCCAGTGGTCAAGGAGTGATAGAAACTAATGGCAACAGCAGCCTTCCCAAACCCCATGCTCAATGTTCAAGGAAAGGAAGCCACTGGGACCCAGAAGTGCACTGGAATATCTGTCTTGGCTTCACATTGCCTATTTTAGCTTTTCTTCCATTTTAAAGCAGTTCAAGACAGCTGTATGGTTTGGAGGCCATCTTCAGCTAAGAGTAATCTCTCTCTGGCAAACATGCTCAGGGGAATAGTTACAAACTTAGCTTATCCACTACCAGTGACGAACACTCATACCCAAATAATCCCATAAACCATCACTGGGGCTATAAATAGGCTACCAGTGGCACTACTCAGCATGCAGGATCCCCAGGGCTAGCAAGACAACAATATCTGCAGAGGCTGTATTTCAGCATTTCATTGTTTACCTGCTAATTAGGAGACAAGCAGCTTCAAGTTTCACATACTATTTGAAGTGCTGCAGTAGTCTTTACTTGGATACCTTTGGGGTTTTTTTTATCTGCTATGTTCTCATAAAGTTCAAAAAAGAGAACTTACTTTTTTAAGCTATTTAAGTTATACCCAGATGGATCATCCAGGTCTGAATATGCTAGCTGAGGATCCTGATGTCCAAATAAATACACAGGCAGAAATTACAATTATAGAATACATGTACGTTTACTCACATGATTATAAATCAGTAAAAGCAAACAGTGAAAGAATTGCTTACACTTCACGCAAATTAAAGTTTCTATGTACATGCCATAACAGAACTTGAAAGTACTTTAACTGTAGCCAGGCAAATCCACTTCTGGAGCGTCACAAATACAGTTAATAGCTTTGGGTCAAGTAACTCAGAAAATGCCTTACTATCATGTACTTCTTTTAGCAGCAAAACCTAATCCCCAGCAGAATTAGTGTATTTATTACACACTGATTATGTGATGCTTTTACAGTACAAAGCAGTCACTGCTGCACCGATTTTCAACAGCGAGAGAATTTCAGACAAAAGTCACACACAACTGGAGAACAGATTTCACTCAAGGAGTTAGTAATGCATCCTTTGTCTCCAAATACAGAAGGGACATGGAATTTGTCAGCCTCCCATTACTGGATTTAATGTAGCACTGGAATGGAACCTATTTACAGAAATGTGCTGTCAAAAGGTTACGAACAGTGCAAGACGAGATAAATCCACTGATGTTTTAAGAGCAATTCTTCAACTTATGGTACTGTAAAACAAAGCTGAATGAGAACACAAAAAACCCAGTTATTACCAAATCATCCAAATGCCACCAAACAGATGTGCTTCAAGATGAAAACACTCATCTTCTTAGAATACCATACTTTGTGCTTTACCAATTAATTTTCTTCATAACACTTGTATCCTCTCCTTTAGCCCTAGCAGTATTTAGAAACTTAATTCTCAATATTTCTCTGCCTGTACTACTTTCTTGCCTATTATCAGCTCAAGTGTTTAAGGACTTAAAAAAACCAAACAAACTTTGCTTCATCTGGTATTAACCTTTAAAAGCTATTCTGAGAAAGTCCCTTCATCTTTATGTGAATCTTCAGTGAAGCTTTTCTTCCATTTATTCTGGATGTTCTCAGAAGACTATAAATCCATAAGGCAAAACAACAACAAAAAAAAGAAACGTAAGAAAAAAGCCACAATGATAAAATTTAAAGAAAGGATGTGTAGGCTGTTAATTCCATCCTTCTCCCTGCTACCCTCTCAGAAGGAATTCAGGGAATAAGTACAGTCTGGACAAATTAAATAATTTTACCAAAAGAGATGCAATAGCACCTAGAATTTTTCCCACAATTAATTTTCATTTGAAAATTAAAAGCAGACATATAACTTTACTACTAAGAGCAGCTATACCAGAATTTGAAAGAGAAAAAGAAAGCAAAAACTAGACAGAATTGAACCAGAATTTTAATCTATAAATTAGAATGATGTCACAGATGTCCAGGCTAAGAATAAAAGAGCAAAGGGTCAGGAAAGCTGAAGGTAAATCTTTAAAAGGCAAACCTCACACATATACTACAGCCAAAGAGCTGAATGAAAACTTTGGAATGCTGTTCACTTCACTACTACAATCTTCACGAGACACAAGCAGAGGAAACTCACCATAGGCTGTCCAGGTTCAGAAAATTTAACTTTGATATCCTGCAGATGTTTCAAGATAGGTTCATCATATTCCTAAGCAAAAAAAAAAAAAAAAAGTAAAACCCTATTCAGCAGACAATATTTGGAAGAACCTCCTCTTCTTAATAACCTTGTAATTACTCAGCAATTTCAGCTAACGTAAAGACCTGGATCCAAACCTCTTAAATCAAATACTTTGTGCCAAATTCTCAATCATGAGGCCTCATCTTCAGTAAAAAAGGGGCCAAATGCCAGGCTGTGTGAGTATGACCAAAAATATAGTAACCATTCAGGATATTTATTGCCAGTGAGACTCACAGAAAGACACACTTCAGGGAATTCTTCCGTAACAGCATTAAAAGCAATTAATATAACTGTGGGCAAAACTATATAATCTATTTCACACATGAATTCAGTTAATCCCTGAATATTTATAATATCCTTGCAAAAATAGTCCTTTATGGTCTAAATTAACAGTGCTTGTCCATCATTAGCCTTTCAAGCATCTTCAGGGATTCTAAAGGCTCAAGTATTTGGTCTCTCACACACATTATTCACAAGGACTGACTATTAATGGGAAAAAGCAATTCGTTTAACACAACAGAAGTCACTCATTTCAGAGGAGAAACTTACTTGTACTAATTCACTTAGCATATCTACATTCCTAAAGATAGTAAACCAGAAGTCTGGAATTCCTTTGACATTTGCCTCTTCTGCTTTTTCTTCTATTACCATTGCATTTTTCAGGTCTCCCTGGTAAAAATACAGAAACATGTGAGAAATGAAATTGTGACTAGTATATTTAATAAACAGAGGTAGACAAACAAAACAATTACCATCTCTGAAACTGTGTTAAAGGAACATTTGAAATGTACAGTTTTTTCTCATCAATGAATACAAGGTTTACTTACACAACATGGATACATTTAATTCAGATTTACTTTAATCTCATTTGAAATTCTTCTACATGAGGACTACATAGACCAAGTGACAGCTTCACTGACTTGACAAAGAAAAATAATTAAACCACATTTCTACCTTTTTACAAATAGAAAAAATATAAGTACACTATTTTTCTATTAATCTTCTTTCTGTAGCTCCATGGGCCATTTACAGTGTTTCATCTAAAAACTTAAAATTTAACTCTGCCCTCTGAAATAGCGTTTTAGCTTCCCTGTTTTGCAAAATACTTGGCAAAGTTGGTTTTCATGGTTAATTTTAATTATTACACTGTCTCAAATTATTAATTTGTGATATAAGAGTCCCTACACGACTAAGACATTTCTCCATCACAAGAAAAATCGCAGGAAATGCGCAGTCTGAATTAGTTGTACTGCACCTTTCCTTTTACACCACTAGATAGCAGCAGATATATAAGATCTTCTTAACAGCAGCTACTTGGGCCACCACTAGTCAAGAACATAAAGCTGCAGTTTACTCCCCACTTAGACATGTTTCTGATTTTACAGTTGTGTGGAATAGGGCCTGTCAATGCCGTATTTACACAAAGCCTAACAAACGTTGGGCTTTTCTGCTTATGCACAAGGAGCACTGTGTGTGTTGTACTAAATCTCAGGAGATCAGTAAAAACAAAGAGAACAATTTGCTTTGTATACAGAACAACATCCAAAGAAAACTGAATAAAATCAGGCCAAGGAAAAAAAAGCAAAGAAACCCGACAGAATGGCAAACACAACTTTCTAAGTAGGTCACTTCTCTGAGAAAAAGCCAGTCATCAGCATACATCTCCAAAAACTATGATAGAGAAGTAACAGGCAGCCTACAAACTATATTATCCCTCCTAAGTCTAGATGTCTCTTGAGTAGGAGCTAAGTAGGAATCCACACATTTTAGGGAGCACACATTTTATTAGGCCTGATTCCATTTTATGATTCTGTGACGTGTCTAAGCTGTATTTATCAAAATGAAAGCTAATTATGTCCCCCAAAATAACAGGGACAGGCAGACAACCAACCAGCCTTCTATTACCTTGGGGTATTAATGTAGCACTGGAATGGAACCCATTAGCAGGAAGATGCTGTTAACAGGTTACGAACAGTGCCAACAAAGGCAACTTTTTCATTCACTCAGGTTACCAATTTGAAAAAAGGCTAAACTAAAAGCTTAGAAGCTTTCACTGGACATAGCAGCGTATTCATCACAGGAACATATTACTGACAAAAAGATCAGTCTCTCAATGGAAAGAACAGGAACTAACTCTGACAGTCCGATATACTGGTAGTTCATCACTCAGCTTGTACTCACAGCCAGTTTTTCTTCTTCCTCGTTTTCACTGTGCCATTCTGCCTCTGCATCTGTGGGTTCAGCTTCTCCATTAATAAACTCTCTTCTCTGTGTTAGAAAAATGAAGAATGTAATTGAAGATGTAAAATTATACATACTCAACCAGAACTGACAGGAACAAGGAAATAAAAATTATATACATAGTTTTCTCACCTTATCAAAAAGGGGTTGATAGAGTGCTGCATATTTTCTCTCTAAATCATGTACTTCTTCATAGAACTTTGCTTCTATATGGGCACATTTCACCTGGAGCTTTTTCAAGGCATCAATTCTTCTTATCACTGCTTTTGGAAAACTAAAAACCAAACAATTATTTAAGGTTAAAAGTTAGTTGCCTCAGCATTATTTAACATATCATTGTGAAATAGGCTGCTTATAACTACTTGCAATTTTTAAATAAAATGCTCATGTCAAATACATGTTTCTTCAAAACCTATTTCAAAAAGTTGAAAGAATCCTCTCCTACCCAAGCTGTTCTCAAAGGTGTTATCTTCTGTTCCATTCCCTGGGGCCACCACCCTCCCCGAGTAGTTCAGAGATCTGAAATTAATATCTTTGTTTACACCTAAACTTTGAGACTAGATCTGTGTTGATCCATCTATGAAAAATAAGAACTGTGCACTCTACAGGGGAAAGTTTTGATTTACAGGTCATACTTTAAAAGCACACATTGCCCATCTGCATTTTAAGTTATTAAACATTTAGATACAGACATGTAAAAAGAACTCTTTATAGAACTTATTTTTTTAAAAGAGATCTACAACCAGCTATTCTCAGTCAAGAAATAAAGACAAATATTTACTAAAGGCAATATTTAAATCTACTTTACAGTTAATACAAAACTGAGCTTCAAACTAGGGATTTAGAGATCCTAAACTTTCCATTACATCCTGGACAGCGTTCTTACAGAAACTGTCAGTCAGTGTAGCACATTCCCTGCCAGAATAAGGGTCACAGAAGGAAATAATGGAGGGGAGCGGAGTTACGTCTATCCAAAACAATAGCCAAGGAAAATACTGAACCTGACAGAATTTTGTTTGCCATTTTGCGTAAGCAAACTAAAACTTGACTCTTCCTTCCTGAAGCAGGCCATTATGAATCATGGTTTAAGTCAACCATTTTTCTTAGTGAACCATTCATTCTGATT
The DNA here is from genome assembly GCA_035584735.1 of Pseudotriccus pelzelni. Taxonomy (NCBI): domain Eukaryota; kingdom Metazoa; phylum Chordata; class Aves; order Passeriformes; family Tyrannidae; genus Pseudotriccus; species Pseudotriccus pelzelni. The sequence goes on along the minus strand of JAWMRA010000161.1, from coordinate 14,851,783 downwards.
TCCCACTTCAATTATTCAGTAATAACAATCTATTATGCTTTCAGTCTTCCAAGAATTTTATTATGCCCAGTACTTACGTGTCAATGTAACTTGAAGGAGTAAGTGCTGTGTTGTCAAGACGTTCCTGCAGAGCTGCCAAGGCCTGTGGATTTTGCATCACTTGGTCTGCTAGTTTTTCTACGAAAAGAGAAAAACACTTTTAAACAAATCTGCATTTATTTATAGTGCTTTTGTCATACCGTGTCTTAGAGCAGTCACAGTAAAAATATTCTCTATTTTCAGATCTCTAATAACACTATCATAGTTAACTAATACCAAAAAAAATTACTTCAGGACCAGATTTCAGAAATATAAATATATTGAATAATGATAGAAAACGCACCTTTCTCTTTGCAAATCTATCGGCTGCATTTACAAGCAAGTAGTTTACTGACAACATAAGCTAATTTCCTGTTTTCTCCTTATATAAGAGAGTTTATTCTCCCTCTAAGTCATCTGTACCTTATAAGCCACATATAAATTTGCAAGAGAAGAACCACTGAATTATACTTCCATGGTATTTGTTTCCCAGTTAGTCTGACTCCTGAAAAAAACCTGACAACTACTTTGTGTACTGTACAATAAAGAAGCATAAGAACTATGACCTTGACAACTACTAATTTTTTTAAATCAAGGCAATTTTATAACCTGTAAGACTCTTTTTACAAGATGTCAGATATAAAATGCTTCTGGGTTAGGAGTTAAAAACCCTTACTAATAACCACACAGATTGTCATGGTGGGAAGACGTTTGCTTTTCACACCCTTCCCTTCTTTCTCACTGCTTTCCCCCCCCGCCGACATTAAAAAACCCAATAAATTGCACAGCACACAGGTTTGATTTGTGTGTTGCTTTTTCTTACAAAATTTCAGTACTCAGAGTAATAGTGGAATTGTAGTTTTTTTGTACACTGAAGTATTAACTTGATCAGCAGTTACCTTCCAAGAGGACACATTATGAAGATGCATTTTGCAACAAACAAGACAGTAAAGAACTAGCATAGATACTGCTCATTTTAATAATTATGCTGATAACGATTACATGTTGTTACAAGCTTGTCTACACAGGCCTTATTGCAAGTGTCTAGTGGGTTATTTTGTGCAATAGTAAAGCCTATTCCTAGTCACAACATATACAAAAATATGTTACAAAAATATAGCCTTTATTCTGCTTTTGGCTGCAATGAACATGGAAAATATCAGAAAGTGAACAGTTAGCCTAGAAACCATTGCTTTGCAAACACATCTGTAGTTTTGACTGCAGAGCCTCTGGAATTGTAGATAAAGAAGCTTCAACACACAAGGCAGTAGGTTTATCCCAGTGCTGTAACGTTACCTACTACTATGTACTTCTTACCCTTTTTGTTGCTTGCATTTTTAGCAGCCTCCAGAGAATCTGAAGCAGTATCTTCTGTTTTACTAAAAGAATTCAAAATGTAACATATTAAAAAGGCATCACATTATAAAAATGTTAATATTTAAGAACAAGTTACTCTGAATTTTCATTTTACTACAGGACATGTTTTATAAACAAGTATGCCAATAGAAGATACAAATTTATGCCTAAACTTGTGAAAACTTAAAAGGTTTGGATATGAAACCAGATCTCCGAACATGAATAGGATACAAAGGCAGAGCAAGGAGAGGTAAAGAAAGCAAAAACCAACCAACCTCAAACAAAACACAACCCCAAAGCAAAAACCTTTGACAAATAAATTCATCTCATTAAGTGAATGGCTGGTCATTCATCTGGACTGGGTCACTCCACACAGAAAAATGTTATTAGTCACAAATGAAAACACACGACACTTTTAGTGTAAGCGATGAAGAAAAACACGAGAAAGGATACAGGTAAGAAAGGAAGATAAACAAGAGATAAAAGCTCTGTTTCAAACTTCCATAACAAGCTGTTTTGTTTTGTACTAAAAACATTCACTTCTACTCTAAAAGAGATGTCCGTGTCCTCCCCAGCTCCCTGCCGCAATGCCTTCCATCACACTTCCTGTGCTGGAGGAAAGAGGGTCCAGCACGAGTCAGCAACCAGCAAGCATTCCCTGTGCTCCCTGCCACTGTACAGGTCACAAAATGCAGACTGGATACTGCTGAAATTAACCCTAACTCGGACACAAAATGAGAAGAGGTATCATATATGCAAAGGGGTATTATTAGATACTGGACAGACCAGCTTATCCAGCTTACTCTGGTGCACTACAAGCCTCAAAAGAGCAGCGGCATATATGGATTTGCAGTTGTTCCATAAGATGGTTATTTGTTCAAAAATTGCTATATAACTAGAAAATAAAATGGTGCCTTTTGCACACTTAAATTACACATATTAGAGAAACACTGATCAGTGTTCTCTTCAGTTCTTTAGGGCACTTAAACATGAACACTGGAAACTAAATCAAGACAACAAATGTTAATCCAAGAGAAGACTAATGCTGTATCCGATACACTACAATCTCAGCTTTGCCTGTATCAAATGAGTACTTTGTCCTAGCTGTAAGTAAAAACAGCCTAGTTAGAGAAAATATCACCATGTCAGTCTTATCCAAGTTTGGTAATCCACTCTTCACAGATTAAAACAAACAGACAAACAACTCTCCTGCAGAAGACCAGATATACTGTTGGCTCTGACTACCTTGATTTAACTGCAAGAAAACAGTCCAACATACCTGTTATCTGCCATCTGTGTGCCTGTATCCACCTGCAAGTTGAAAAACAGCATTTAAAAATACTTTAACAGCAATTTGTTTACCTTAACAGATGATGAAAATAGAACAAGCTCATTGTTTAAAACCTCAATACAAATCAACAGCTGCTGGTTTTGCTAAGAAATTCATCATGCATAATTCCTTCCAGTAAATAGCTACCACAGTACCCAGTTCAAACTGGAACTTTCTCAGTTTTTAAAATGTCTTAGGTGGTTAAACCCCCCTAGAACTTATTTTTTCTCTTAAACACTCCAGATACTAATACATTTCTACCCTATCATGCGTCTTCAGCCTGAAGACAAGTGCCACAGTTTCCTAGATTAGTTCTGCGTTCTAACAAACAAAAATAATCCAAAGAAGACGACATATTATTTTCTAATTCCCTGACAGTATCATAGTAAATAATGAATTTTTAATCTCTGCCTATACCACAGTGGCGTACTAGAGCTGAAAACAATGAAAGTTCAAATGAATTAATTACAACTTCCAAATGACTTTTTTCTTCCATCACCCAGGCAGAAAAATATGCTTGTCTGTCTAATAAGGGCTATTTTCATGACTAGCTGCTTCTGCCGCTCTACAGTGAGCCTGCTACTAGATAAACACTGAAAGGAAGAAAATTATTTACCAAGAGAAGTGGTTTTGACAGTAGTCATGAGGGTGCAATCCCCTATATAAAAGATCTGCCTTGAATATTTTTATCAGGTGTGAGAAATGAAGAGGAAAGATGGAAATTAAAATCCTGGTATTAGCAATGATTGGAACCAAGTTTAGCACAGCTACCCCAGCCCCCAATATCTAAATTAGCTCTCCTGAGAAACCAGAGGGAGACAGATTGTCTTACTTATTTTGCTGTTCTTTCTTTACTGGGGTGAAATATCCAAACCTGCACATTTATTTTAGTAATACTGGTTTTTTTACTTTCTTTACCCCCATTCTAAACAGCTGAACACAAATTCAGGCAATCACTTCCTACCACACAGAAGCGTAGGTGACGTTTTCCACTACCAAGCCTTCAAGAAAGCAGATGTTAGTCTGCAAGTCAAGTTCAGGAGCTTCAATCACTTGTGAGAGTTGACAGACCTGACTTCTTAGATTCTACCAAGGCCAAGCAGGCTGATTAGGCCCAGCTTCCAATCCAGGGCTACCAAAGAAGAACCCAAGTGCTAATGCCAACTTGAGCGGCAGCCCAGAGATTGCACGCACTCTCCCATCTGGAAAACGCTGAATCCTGCTCTAAGCTGGAAAAGCAACACTTTCACAACCGCTTTAAACAGAGCTGAAAGGCTTTGTTCATTTACAAAAGTACTGGGGGCATACTTCAGATTATTCCACAGGAAGTTGTTTAACATCTACCAAACAAGCCCATGAGCCCACCGGATAGGGCAAGCCCAGGAACAAACAAAAGGGGCTCCTGGCAGAGTAGGTGTTTCACCAGCTCAGGCAGATTTATTTGCAAACACTTCCTCTTGCCTTAAACATAACAAAAGAAAGTGGTGATGCCACCAACGACCTGCTAGGGCAAAACAGAAGATTTTTACTATCTTACAGCTGAAGAAATAAAGGAGTATAAATGAGGCTTTTATAGCAGGTAGAAGGCAGGGAAAAAAAGATACAATTAAAAAGTAAGACAGAGCAAACTGACCTAACATCAGAGTTCAGCCAACAAGTTATATGATCCCGGTCACTATCAGAAGAGGCTATAGTAAGCAACTAAAAATGCAGACTTGTCTTACTTAAAAATTATCCTCAAACACTTGTTGCTTCCAACCTATGCCCAGTGACACAGCTAATGGAAAAGCAAATTCCTCTGCTGCACTGTATGTGCTGTATTTCTTGCAGGGAACTACTTCTCAGCTCTGCTGAGGGAAGGTAAGATCCTAATTTGCGTTTGGAAAACATGGAATAAAGTTGCCCATAGCTTGAATAATGTTAAAATAGCAGTTGAATTATTCTCCACTAGAACAGACATGAATTGGGCACGTTCCGACAAAAGCTATTCACCCAAGTAACAAGAAACAACAACAACAACAACAAAAAAGGAAAATAAAAAAATTAAAAAAAAAAATACACCAGTCCCTGGTGCAAATACATACTTTAAGTCTTGTTTCACTCCCTAGAGTTGTGCCTTTGGCAACTGGAAAGTAAAAAGAAGTATATAAATAAATAATTAGAAGAAGCTTTCTTAGAAAACAGGTTGTGATTCCCAGTTTCATCCCACCTGCCTCATAATGACTTCACTGCCACAGTCATCAACAAAACGGTTCAGTACAAGCTGCTGATGACAGGGGAGGGGAAAGAAAGACAAAGTTAAGTGCACACCTGGCTGAAAAAGTGCAGTACCAAAGCATTCATCTTCACTGCTTTCCAAGCAAGTGAGCTCAGTTTACAGCCAATGAAGATGTGAAAAAGCCATCAGAACCCCAAGGAAATAACAGCGGAAGGCATCACTGTTATCGGTGCCACCACCACCAAGAGGCCAAAGTAGTATCTTGTTTTCAAATGACTCCTGCAGACATGAAGCTCTGGGGAAAGAGGGGACCAGAACAACGCCCTGTCCCACAAAGTACAGGCTGCTGCAACTGGTCTGGCACAAACATCACCCACCATCAGCCACTAAAAACAGCAGGAAACCCTAAACTCGATGCACACCAGGATAGGAAAAGGCCATTACAAGGACAAGGATTACCCTGAAGGACACAAATTTAAAGGAAAAGTCTGTACACTGGCAAGATGTACTCATAAATAAAGCGTACACAGAATAAATCTTCTCTGCCAAGAAAGCCTGTGACTTGCTATACAAACCTTCTGAACACAACTAAAACATAAAGCAGGAAACCGAAGGGCTCCTGCACTCACAGGAAGGCTCCTGCCCACAGCTTTCTGTTTTTCATAACTTTAACAAATCAGAAGGGAAAGTTGTGACTTCTGCGTTAGAGCCTCTGGGATGTAAGCCCGTGGGAAGCCAAAACCACAACAGTCTGATATTTTCTGGATGAAAAATTCGAAGGGATCGTGAAAAAACAGTCGAAAGGAAGTAGCTCATTAACCTGTTCCACAAGTCCCGGACATCAGCAATACCTGGACTCCCTTCAAAAGCTCTCTTGAGAGAAAACTCTTTTGTTTAGAGGTGACTTTATAAAATTTGCCTCGTGATTCTGGTTCCATCTATAACTCACACCCTCTCTTCTCTAACTGTGTATTTTGAAGCACCATGAGCAGATGTTACATGAACGGAGGAGTCTGGCAAACCCTACGAGCGCTGGCATTACGCGTAGTAAACAATCGTAGCGGCAGCGAAATTTTTAAACAGGCCCTCACTCGGGAGACAGGGAACTCGAAATGAAAACGCGAGCCCTCTCAGAATCCCTACCACGCTGCTGGGGCACAAGGCCGTGGCTGAGGTCAAACGAAGGCACCACGGCCCAGCCGAACGGCCGAGGGCCTGACTCAACCCGAGCAGCGCGGCGTACGAGCGCCGGGGACACCGCTCACCACAAACAGCCGCCCTCCTCCTCCTCCTCCTCCCCCGCTCTCCCGGGAGGGCGGGGACAGGGCGGGCGCGCTGCCAGCCCAGCGCGGCCATACATGCGGCCGGAACCGCTGCCTTCCCCTGGGCCACGCTTGGGACAGCGCGGGCCGCCCTTCCCTCAGCCCGAGCTCCTCGAACCGTCCATAAAATGGTGCCCGACCAGGCCTGGCCTGGCCAGGCCGGCTCCCCCCTCCCGTCGCCGGGCGGCTCCGGCCGCCACCGCGCTCCCCACGGAGCGGGCCCTGACGGCCGCCGCAGCACTGCACGGCGGTGGCCGGCCCGGGCCGTGCGCTCGGCCCGGGCCGCGGTGCCCGGGGCCGGCGCCGCCCGCCCTCACCTGCCCGCGCCCCTCCCGCCGCAGAGGCCGCAGCGCCCCGCGCTCCTCGCAGCCTCCTCGCTCGGGCAGCGCCGCCGCCAACAACGCCGCGTCCCATTGGACGCGGCACGGGCGCCTCCCTCAGCAAACGCGCCGCCGATTGGCCCCAGCGGCGCGGCGGCCGCCACGCCGCACGCGGGCCATGTTGACTGTCCGGGCTCGCGCCGCTCGGCCAATCGGAGCGCGCGGCGGAGTGGGGAGGGCGCGCGGGCTTGGCGGCGCGCGGGGCGAGCGCGTGATGCGGGGCGGGGCAGCGCGCTGGGGGGGGCGGCGCGCGCCCGCGCCCTTAAAGTGACAGCGACACCGCTGCGCTCGTCGGCTCCTGCGGCGCTTCCAGCAGGGAGTTATCCGCGGTAACCTGCAGGAACCGCCCGGGCTGTGTGTGCCGGCCCTTGCGGCCCCTCCAACAAAAATCAGGGTGGTTGAAATTCCCCCAGGAGGACCAGAGCCTGTGATCGCGAGGCTATTTCCAGCTGCCCATGGAAAGCCCCATCAATTTCCTCCTCCTGATCGGGAGGGGGGCGACAGCAAACGCCCACAACCGCGTCACCGTAAGAGCCCTTAATTGTCATCCATCAGCGCTCAGCTCGTGCCTCTGCCCCTGGGTAGAGCTCGATACACTCTCGTTGCGCTCTCACATAAAAGAGCAACTCACCGACCCGTCCTAAAGAGTACGTACCCATCCCTGAGAATATTCCCCTCATGTGCGCTATCCCAGCACGTCTCGGCGATCCCGATTTGTCATTCAGGTTGTCCGCGCCGGGATAGTGCAGTTTGTGAGGTGCCCGGTGCTTGGCTTGTGAAACGCGGTTCTCCTTTATGGCTCCCCCAGCAGCGCCCACCTTCTGCTCCGACAAAATTCCTGCTAAAGGAAGCCAACCAAACCCTCCTACCCAGCCCAGGCTCTTTGGGCATGGGTGTCTGCAGGCAGCAGGTGCTGTGCAGCACCGGTGTTAGGAACAGCGTAACTTCAAGCACCGGGAGCCAAAGAAGAGTTCCAGTCCTCTTTCACTCAATAGGAAAAACCTCTAACCTTTTCTCCTATCAGGGGATTCCCTTGTTCTAAAAGAACGCTTTCTCCAGGTCTGCTGCTTGGATTTCTGTAATTAATGACGAGTGTTTATCATCACAGTCCTTTCACAGACAAAATTAAAGATTGGAAGCAATGAGACCAGTGTTTTATTACCTAGCAAGTAGCCAATATATTAACATTGGATTAATTCGGTTATGGTAGGAAGTTACAGGAATAACTAAGAAATCTTTGACTAAATAGATGCCAAATACTGTAATTAAAAATAAGGTAATTTTGAATTGCATTCAAACAGCTAAAGAACTGCAGGAATGTTGTAGCCACTTGCACAAACAAGCAGAGAACATGTTCATTGGAAGGTTCTTTTCCCCTTCTTTCCTTTGCTTCCAGCTCCCTTTCCCTGTTTCTCCAAACCAGTGCTTTTTCTAACATCAGCAGGTTAATAGCCTTCTAATATATCCATTAATTCTTCATTTTGGGACAACCTCATTCATGGAAGTGGCTACTCTTGATTCTCAGTGCTCCAAAGGAAGAACTCTGAAAGCAGGATTTATCTGAAGACATTTCTACTCCATACTTTTATGCTTGCTGAGGCTATCAAGTTCTACAATTTTTTCTGTCTACCTCCATTTTGTTAAAAGCAGTTTCCCCCTTTCACTCAGATATGGAGTACAAACTCCACACTTTGTCTCCTACAAAGATGCAAGAGAGATTTTGCCTGACTATGTGATCTAGCTGCACCTTTCTGCACCTGTATATGAAAGTAAACACACGTTTCAACTACCTTACACCCCTGGATTTTTAGTGCCCCTCTCCACGGGCCTCAGCCTCCCATATCAATGAGGGATTTTTCCTGACTGCTGTCTCACCTCTTGTAGCACACAGTCTGATAGTAGACTTTAGGACTGTGGATAAAGCACAATCTGTGGAGTGATCTTGCTGTCAAGTGCTGCTGCCTTGCTGAGAACTGCAAAAGGATATTTGCTGAATCACCGTGGCTCAATTTAAACACCCAGCCTCCCATACAAGAGCTTGGACAGCCAAAACCAAGGGAGGGGATTGTGGCGGAGCTGCCAAACAGATGCACTTGACACTGGAGAGAAAGCTTAGGCTGAGATCTGTATCTGGCATTAAAATGTCTGTGTCTTCTGCCCTTGGGTGGGTATTAATGGAAACTGCTCTCACTGAGTGAGATGCCAGACATTCAGAGCCTAATTTGAGAGATAAGACTTAGACTGTCAATGACTTTTTCTGCAGGAGGAGGAAGAACTTTGATCATTGCTAAGCAGAGTCTTGGTACCAAACAGCTAATGTGCTTCTTAATTAATCTGTTCTGTCTCAAGAGACATGTTAAATGCTATGCATGTGATACATGTAGAAATTGCCCTGAGAAATTACGGAGAGGAGTAAAATTCCTTCCCATATTTCTGTGGTAGAAGTTGTGTAATTAAAGATGGAGTTGAAGTTGGTCCAACAACTACTACCACCTGAAAACATTTAAACTTACCTTCGACTTCTTTTTGTACATTTTAAGCTACGTACTGTATGTGGCAACAAGTTGTTTATTTGCAGACTTAAAATTGCATCAGTGGCTTTGTAGAGCAGCAGAGAGCAAATAAAAATGTTAGGATAAAGAGGTCAAAAAAAGTATCACGAATGTGATCAGTCACTCATTGGTTGAAAGTCTTTGAAAAGATCGGTGGCAACAAGTTCAGAATGAACAATTCAGATTTTTCTACCAGTATCCGAACAAGCTGAGTGATGGGAGGAATTTGTTCTCTTTAGTGGAGCAGTACACATTCGACGTTAATGTGAATATGCACTTTAGAAGGACTGAAAGGCACACTCTGAACAAAAGACAAAAACAAAATTTGCCACTGCCAAGTTTGGCCTTCAGCCAAGGGTGCAATTAAAAACAGAAACACCACTCTTTTATCTTCCCTTGCCATCTCTGAATAAATTCTTTGATGGGTGGGAAATGAAAAGCTTCATGTCGTACGAGCAATGCGACGTCGCTGTTCCAGAAAATTAAAATATTTTAAAATTCCAAGATTTTGCTATGGAGATTTTCGTTTTCATAATGTTCAGAAAAATCACATTTCAGACTGGCTTCCCTGAGCATGTGTATGCACACATGTCAATTAAAAAAAAAAAAAACAAAACCAAAAAACCAACCAAACAGAAAAGATTAAAACACTGTGAAGTCTGTCATCTCCCTTTTCCTTGCTGAGTGAGACAGATGACTAAGACACTGCAGACCATTGCTGTTGCATTCCCTTTTTATGCTTGCCAGGTCGCTCTCACTAGGTAAGTGCAGAGGAATTCACTTAAGTGCCACCTTGATGGATTGCCAGGGAATAGGTATTGTCTGTGCAATTCAGCAATCCCACAGATCAATTGGCACTGAAAAAGCCATCTCAAGCAGTGTTATCCAAGTCTGGCTGCAGCATCCTTTGCTACCGAGTTTTCCTTCACCAGGACTTTACGCATACTGAATTTAAAAAAATTACTGGGGGAGAGAGAGGAAGCTGTGTGTACATGTGGGAAGCATACAGAGAGACCGGAAAAGAACCTTTGGAAAATTTGAGTCTGAAACGCTTCCAAGATCCATGCAAGTAGAGCTGTCCCAGAAACAAAATAAAGCATTTGGGAAGGAAAAAGGGCATTTAAAAAAAAAATAATTCTTTTACATCGATATAGTAGATTAATCATGGAATTGGCTTAAAGTCTACTAAAAGCATAACAGGAAGAGAAAAACCAGTGTGGGGGGGCAAAAGCCAGGATGTTATCATGGAGATGTCATAAACTACAGTCCAGGACAGCTATGGATTAACAGCATCTTCTCCACAGTTGTATACTAACTCTCTTTAAGTAAGTGCTAACTCAGATCACCAAGACAGAATTTCTGTAAGCAAATTACTGCCATTAAGTAGCAACTCCAGAAGCAGCATAGGCATGTCCCATCCCTTCATGGATATCCTGAGTGCACATGGATCATGGGGAAGCGTGAGGGGAAGAAAAGAATGAGCAGGTGCTGTTGAAGGGAGTCAGGATTTAGAATGGTGTAAAAATGCAACTGATCCTCTTCTGTTTCCAGAACAAAGATAGAGAAGTTGCCCTCATGGCTGTGGCTGGCTGTTTGAAGTACCATTGTGCAGTTTAAACATGCATTATACAATTGATTAGAAATTATCAGAATAATCAAATACTGAATGCAAAATGAATTCAATTAGTAATAGTAAGATAAAGGAAAGGTTCTGTAAACCACTTTTCAAAAACACGGTTGTGGAATAAAGATAAACTCTGTATTCTCCCCACTATACAAAGTTCACATACAACTTGTACTTTACAAGAGATTTTATTTTCTGTACACAAGATGCATGTGCTTTACTGACCTTAACATTATGTTTGTTTTCAAAGGCAAATACAGACAAATTAGAAAAAAAACCCCTACTAGACCTTTCTGTTACTCCAAATATGTTCATTCCTCAGAAGGAAGAATATAAATAGAAAAATAGAAAGGAAAAACAATGATGTTTTAACTCTTAATTAAGAAAAGGAACATAGCCTAATGATTGTAACATGAACCTTAGGCTGAGAGAACAGAGGTGTCACAGTATGATTATCTGCAAGTCATCTTGAGAATACTCAATGAATGTAGTTCTGCAAATCAGACACTTGGCTGTTACATGCAGTTGCGAAGTAAGCAACATATTTTTTAGGATTTCATGAACTTTGGTTCATTTAGTAGCTACTGCCAGTGAAATGCATTATTGGGCAACAGAGAACTCTCCTTGCAGACACAGCATGACCGTACTACATCAGACAGGTTATTAACTCAGGGTTAAATTGTCATGTTAAAAACATCAGTCTTGAATACAGAGCAACATATAGCTGTATTCCATAATTGCAAACCAATCCACAAACTGTATCTCAGCTGGAAACCCTCTGGTAATTCCCCACGGTTCTGAACTGGTAATTAGGTACTGAGTCCTCTGGGTAATCAGGTACTTTGGCAGCACTCCTGTTTCCTTGGAGGGATAGCTCCAAGAACACACCACCCTCTGCCAATAGCCCTTCATGTCCTTCCCACCTGTTTGTTCAGTGCAGGTGCATTTGCCGTGTACTTACCCACTTGATTGCAACTGCAGGTTGAACACAGATGATGATCCCTTTTTCAACAAAGGGACTGTTAGCTTCCACTATGCAAAGTGTTCTGGGTATACTTATGAGAGGTTTTAATAACAGCAGCTAAAATAAGTATCATAGTGGTACTACCCACTTTTCCTGCTTATGTAAAGATACTAAAGTCATCTGGAAAATACAGTTCTTGCTGCAGGACAAATTGCTCAGCTCCCATTTAGCAGTAAATTTTGCTGACTGTGACATATTCCAGAATGCAAACTACAGTGGGTCTTAGATAGAGATCAGTATGCAGGACAAATTAACCAAAGCCCGGACAGCCATAATTAACAAGAATCCTTATGTGGATTTGCTGACTAAGCAGCACCTTCTCAAACAGACCTGGCAACCATTCAGCCTGCTAGTGTTGTGAAGAAACTTCCTACAGGTTGGCTTTTTTTTAATGACGAATTTTTATTGCCTTTCCAGATGACATTATTAATCCACGTAAACAGGAATTTTACTTTGCACATGATAGAAAGTGTAAACAGAAATTTGAGCATCAGTATGTGCTCACTTCTTCAATGGGAACTCAGCACTCGCCTTCTAAAAAAAAGTCCCGTTGTTTTCAATTTGCACTTCCATTCTGAACCATTTGTAGATACTCCTTGTGTAGCTTTTCTTGAGTTTCATAAAGTTTCTTTAACTTCTTAATTTGTCCTTTGCTAAGTTCTTTGCCTTCTGTGTCATGGGTAGGAAATCCCTGAAATATTTTTTAAAAAAGAGAAGAATATTTAAGACAAATCCTTGGACTTCCTTTGCTCCTTATGGAATCATGTTTTAATAAGATAGGGAGATAATGTCATAATGACAGGCTGTCAGGATGGCATGTATCTTGGCTAATTTTAGTCATCTAGAAGTCTGACAACTAACTTTGACTATTTCTGTATGTTCCCTTCCTAGTTAATGAAGGGGCATAAGGGGGGTATTTATTTTCTGTCCTGTACTAAGCAAGGGAAGCTTAGACCACTAACTTCTACATGGTTTTAAGAGAATAATGACTAATTCCTGAACAGATGGTTAAAATAATCTTCTAATCATACTAGCATACGGAATTCAAGGCTTAAAGCACAAGCAGTAAGAGATTTATGTTCTTGATGGAGAAAGTTCTAACAGAGGTTTTATGGACATTCTCCTTGGCTTGCAGGGGTATTTTCTAGTATTTACCCTCTCTATTCTGACTTGCCCCCAGGGCCTGAGTTTGTGCAGGTGAAGGGGACAGACAGAAGCAGGATCAATGTCCCAGATGAACTACTGAAGACACAATGCTTTATGTTTTCCAAGTAACACCTTTTATCCCCAAAGGGAGCAATCAAGAGCAAAGTTATCCATACAGCCCCTTCAGAGAGCCTTTGCAGAGAGAGACCAAAACAGTGGGCAGAATCAAACAGGAAGCACAGGACCTCTCCAAAAATCATCAGTTCTGGCAAACCTGGGGAGTTTGTACTTAGGAATGAATACCTTGCCTTGTACCAGGGTAATAAATCTGTGAACAAACATTGTACATGTTCTTACCCGTGATATATATTTTACTTTGCAATGGGAGGAGCCAAAGGAAACATACAATGAAAATACTCTTGAAATGATGGCTAACAGTTAAGAGACCTCACTCCCCAGTGCACAATAAAATTAATATATTGCCTTTCCCTTCTCTCCTTCCCTCCTTTCACTTAGTTAATCGCACTGCCTTGGAGGTTTTGGAACAAGATCACTATAAACATATACAATTAAGTATGTACAACTGGAGAAGGAAAACCACTCTTACATTTTCATCAAACATGGAATATTTGTCAAGTTCCAATTTAAACATTTCATGTGGTGGAATCTTCATTTTTTCCAGTTTTGCTGCCTGTAATACAAAAAGTGCATTAACATCACAGGTAATTACTGAAAACATGTCACGTATGCAAAAGGAAAAGTAGATTATAATTTGCAAATCAAAGAGCATTTAATTCACAATTGTTTAATCACGTCAAAAGAAACTTTTAGTGAGGAACAACTCAGTATGTCTTAGCTGTGCTTGTCCAGGGTAAAAAATGTATTTCAAATCCATAGAGAACCACTTAATAAAATAGATGTATTGGGGAAGTTCAAAATTACTTGCTTATATGTTCCAAAAAGTATATCTGTCTGATTCTTGCTAATTTGGTTCCTTAGTCAACACAAAGCAAATAGTTGCCACGAGTAAAGAATATTCAGCAACTAACTCACTGCAAAGGGAACCACCTTTATCAACAGTTTCCTGCTGACAAGCAAAGGTTTCTTTACAGGGCACAGCAGGATCAAATGCAGAAATTGCACTGAAAATAAACTGAAATTTCACTTATCTGTAAACAAGCCCACCTCAGAATCCTTTCTAAGTAATTTATACTCAATGCAAGAGAATCACCTTTTTGAAAGAATGAAAAAAGGTACTTGGAATTTGAGAATGACAAATGCTATTTATCTGGTTTTCTCTCTGTATGTGGTGCTCTTGAAAAGTTTTCTTCCTCTTTTAACACAGGAAAGTATTTCCTGTACTGTTAGAGTCATCAGCATGGAAAACAATATTTTTTTCATATAAGTTCATCTCCTCTGTCTGTCTACTACCCACCCAAAGCATAAAGCCTTTGAGCTATTTCAATTCCAACTGCAGAGATAAAACATTTCATTGTTCAGTCACAGGGAACAGGGGATTTCTTAAAGAGAAAAAGAAAAAAAAAAGAATAAAATACCCTTTTGCACATACCTATGATACTGAAAAGTGAAGAAAATAATAAATGACACATGCAAAATCTTCTCTAACAGTACTAGGCATGTAAGACTCTGACAATTAAGGAAGTAATACTGTCTATAGACTGAAATTAAGTGCTACAGGTTCTTCTAAAAAGATTTTGAATCCTTTAGTTGTGTTCTCAAAGACGGCTTCTCTATAATAGGAGCTGGAAATTCAAATCTGAACTGCAAGCCAAAGTCATTTTGAGCAGGAAATTGTACAGACAAAGAAACAAATGGAGGCCCGGTAAAGGCCGGGCAGAGAGCCTGTGTTCTGATGTGTTCTTTCCTGCACGTGACTGTTGCTGCCTACACTTTTCTTCAAAATAAGGTTAAAAGGATCTCAACACTTACTTCCTGCTGTTGTTTTTTCCTGGCTGCTTCTTCTTTCTTCCTTTTTTTCTCCTCTTCCATCTGTAAGAGGCAGTGTTAATGAGTAAAAGGTAACACACTGTTTCCTCTGGTTGTTTTCTGCAGCCCTGAGCCAGCTAGCTCCCCTGGATATCTAATTACAGACAGAACTGGCAGCATGACCTGCAGCAAAACCACCATGCCTTATAATTAGGATTGTCTGATACTCCTCATTGTATGACTTTGATTCCATTTGCTTTTATTCACCATTAAACCAGTTTTAACTGTTCAAAATGCATTTTGCATGCAAAGGGGATACATATAAAGGAATACCTACAAAGCCTGCAAAAGAAATGGTCCTGTCATTTTATGGGAGAAAATGTTTGGCAAATGACTTTAAAAAAAGACTGTACTTCCCTGATATTTTAAGCTCTGGCCTCAAACTGTGAAGACATTACATTTTCTCAAAGCAGTAGTTGTATCCCTTGATGTTCCTAGGGAAACAACTATCCAAATTTAGCCAACTTGCTAAATATCTCATCTTGCACTTGTTTGGGAGAGACCTATCAGTTCTCCAAGGGTTCTGCCAGTACTGAACATAATACTGTTTCCAGGGGAAAGATATTCGAGCTGCAGGTCCCACTCAGCAGCTATACACACACTGCCTTTAAATGTTGCTTTGATGAAAACATCCAGAATTGGCTAAAGCTATTCTTTACTTCTCCCTTTTTTTAAAAAAACATAAACATGGAAGGAGAAATGCTGGAAGGTCTTCCAAACATTTCTAGTCATGACAGAATTTTATTATTTGGTAAAACTGAAGACAGACATGGGAAGTGCTACTTTTAAATGTTACGAAGTCAAATATTAATGTCAGGAAGTGCCAAAAGGAGGGTTTCTGTACAGATCTTGTGCACATGAATTAGAATTCACAATCTTTATATAGCAACATGTGAATTCTTGCCCCCACATCCTGAATATCTCACTCATCTATACTACATAAATTAAGATTTAGCCAGTTCATTTTTCCTCACATATCAGATAAATACGGACTAGTTCTATGAAAAATGTCAACTTCACTTTGCAGACAAAAGAAGTCCAAATCAGCTTCTCATTGGAATTATTCTTCCAGAGAGGTAAGACAGCATGCATGCAATACTCAACAACCCTTAATTCTACAAAAATCTTAAAAAACAAATAAGAAATCTTAAGAGATATTCATGGGTCCCATACAGAGTTTTCAAGAAACTACTGTTTCAAAAAATTCTTTTCCTTTAACACGCTCAAACTTTTCTATCAATTCTCTTATGTTATTTTCCTTGTTGCTAGTTTGTTATGATTTTTCTTATGAATTATCAAAGAAATATAAAAATATCCACAGCTTACACATTACTTGAAATTTAAAAAATGCAGAATGCTTAAAATAATAACCTTTTTCTTTTCTTCTCTTTCTTTCAATAATGTGTCCTTATCCACTAATTTAACCACAGTTGGAAGTCCTAAAGAAACAAAAAACAGATTAATTAGTTTCTTGATTAATGGAAGGTAAATGTGTTTACCCTGTGATAACTGTTTTCTTTTTGCATGCCGAATGCAAATACAACTGTGTACTACTCAAAAGTGACTAAGAATTTAGGTGCTATACAAAAAGATAAATATTGCAATGTATGTTTTTTTATTCTATATATATATTCCAGTATAGTTCTATAATATACATTCATACATATGATAATGTACCATTACATATGGTACACATATATGATATGATATAGTTTTGCAGTCCTTGAGTTTGTTTCATTATTTTAGATTAGCCTTGATAGCTTGTTTTCACACGTCTTAGGAAAACAGTAGGATTATAAAAACAGCTGCCTACAAAGTTGCAAGACATGATTTGGTACCTTCATGATCTTCAAACCGAACTCCAAGCTCAGGAAGGATGTCATCCCGAAGAGCGTCACTCAACTGCAGCACTTCAGTTACTAAAGAGTATGAAAAGTACTTTCAGTGAAGTAAGATTTGAGGAAAGTATTCTTCTGTCCTACTACACAGTGATTTAAATACAGTTAAGAAATTGCCACTCTCTCACATAGGCCAGAGGAATATCTTTTGTTTTGAAGGGGTAAAGCTTTTAAGTAAGTCCTGCAGTATTTCAGCTACACAGAGAAGCAGCATGTTTCTTTGCAGGGATTTGAAAATCATAAATTTCTTCCCAGATATCCTCATTGTTCCTGAAGGGGAACAGAAAGAAAACCTATGGCAATTCAGAAATGATGCAACCGTTCTGCCATTGTATAGTGGAAGGGTATATGACTCAGGAAAATCCTAATGGGTGCTGTAGGATTTCCAATAAGAAGGTTAAGAACCTAATTTTAGAAAAACACAAAATTAACATATCTTGTGCTGCATCTAACCTTTGAAGGACTACGATTTTTTTTGTTTGATAACTACACATACATTTGTCAGAGCAACTGTAATCCAAACATCCTGTATTTTACTTCAAGCAAACTAGTTGCAGCCAAATAGAGAATTTTGACTTGGCTTTCTGGATGGTGATCATCAGGACTACTTTTTTTATCCTAATACCATAAAAAAACAACAGACACCCCATTTCATTGCATGGTAGTATTCTGTGTTCTCTTCCTTTGTGTAGGAAACCATTGCAGCTTATAGAACCTCTTTTGTCTGTTGTAAACTACGTCGCTATTTTTCTTGATTCAGAGCAGTTACACACAGTGAACCACACTGATGTTTGATGCAACTCTAAATAATCATTAAGATAAACAAGGGATAAGATTGCTTCACTGGCTGTTAACAATAAAAGATGTTGTCTCTAACCTAAGCAAAGGAATTACATATATATCAAGACTGTATCAGATATACCCACTGCTTATTCAATACAACAGCATCTGTGCAGTCATAAATGTTTACTTATCTAAAATCATGAATAATTGAAAGTTTAAGAAGACGAAATCCATCACGGAGAAATGTATAACAAAACACGTATTATTTAGGAGAGGACACATCCTCTGATCAATCTTGTCATCCAAAGGAGCCAGCACTGTGCTTCTTAAGGCTGAAATGAGCCTGTTCTTTGCAAGAGGTACCATCAGAGCAAACATGTTTAGGGATAGAGGAGGGGGTTGTTTATGGGCTGACTCAAGACATCAGGAGGCATTCACTAAGGACAGTGACCAGGAAAGCAGCGGGACAGTGCCTTATCATCAGAGCCCATGAACAACCCAGCAGCTAGACACACCTGTGGCCTGTAACTCTTTCCCAGACCCCTCTTCACATTTTCTGTGAATTTCAAGCCAAAGAGTACGGGATGTGAAACAGATGTTGAGCTGCTGCGAATGGGAACACTGTAATGGGGAAGCAGAAGATGAGCTTGAAAAGCACCGTGAGAATGCTGGATGTTAAGACTGCTAGCAAAAGACAAGAGCAGGCAATGTTACAGTGAGTAAGGGCAGAAGGTTTGCCAGTGTGTCCTAGAAGCAGCTTAGAGCAAGACACCACAGGGCAACAGAGCTCGTGGTAGGAAATGAAGACCCAGGCAGAGTTCAGACACGGACACCTTTACCAATTTAAGCAGATGTCCTGAGGTTAAGAACTAACAACTGAAGAGACTTGCTCTTTTTTGAGCATCTGAATAACAATTTGTTGCTAATAAGAATTCTTCCCAAGCATTGGGAGCTGCAATAGACCGCGGATCTGCTCCAGTGTGCAGCCTTGCAGAGACAACTATACAGGGTCTTCAGCTGGTCAAGTACTCAAGTAAAATGTCAGGATGGACAAGACAGAGGCTCAGACCAACCAACCACTGATGCATTTTGTGGAGGTTTTCTGCATTTTCTTCCCCCACGCAGCCAGCACAATGTTTTGCTTTTTTCTGTTTACCACCATTCCTAGACAGGTTCACAAATTAAGACTCAACTGCAAATGATCAGTGCAGGTTTCCAGTTTGAATACTAATAAGCTTAAAAAATAGAGAATTTAATTTACTAGTATCTTTGAACGTTAACCATTTTGGATAATTGTAACATTTTTGTGGAGTAAATATATTGATTCTTACTAAAACCCATAGTTTTACAAATGGCTATTCTCTGAAATGCTTTGTACATGTAGATACATTTTGAAAAGTACACGTATATGGACGGGTACATTTGCATTACTCTGCAGGTTTTACAGGAGCCACATACTTTTTATTTAACCTCTAAGAATACTTTAAGGAATGCAGATTATTTTAATTAATATTTAACACCATGCTGTTATGATTGGGAAACTCCCTTCGCTCACAGCCACATAGAGGCAATATCCCCAGCCACTAATCAGAACAACTTCTACAGTAATTTAATGCTTCCTGCAAGCAAGAATTTAATGGATACAGGGAAAGAAGGCTGTAGTATGTCAGTGGAGGTCCTGCCAACCACCACTCAGCTTCCATATATCCAAATAGTTTAACAGAAAGGTGGTCAAATTGCAGAGTGCTCTGCACCATAACGAAGCAGAAACTAGATCCAGCTGTATTCTTACTGTACATTTTCAGGCAAAAAATCAATACCTTCCAAGCATGAAACTCAAGTCCCTGCAAGCAATCTAGCACCAAGTATGTTCTAAAAATGACCTACAAGAAGCCCTGTGATATTGAAGCCTTACAATTGTTAAAAGCAAGGATCTGTTTAGCTCAACCATCAGAAAGAAAGGGACAAAAAAAGCCTTATATAAAACGAGTATTTATGTTAAATACAAAAAGACCAAAGCTCACATTTTTGGCTGAGGATATACACACAAACTTCTTGAATTAATTCAAATCCTAGAAAACACTTACTGTTGGAACTAACAAGCCTATTTTTCAGCATCAATTAGGCCTATAGGAGTTTGACAGCAATAGCTGAGTAGTCTCATTAACAAATACAGTTTTGTTCTTTTAAGGTAAACTTATCAGCCCTTAGAAGGGCTCCAAACAACAGCAAAATGAGAGTTCAGAGTCACTGCCAGCTGAATAGGTTACCAGACACTACAAGTAATTTTATATTTCTGTGTAATATATGGGTTACAAATATATGTTTTATGTATAAAAATGCCCTATTTTGGCCTCAAGGACAAATCTGAGTGTAGATCTTTTAAGAAAACAAGAATCGAATACATATCAAAGACATGTAAAATTCCACAGGGAACAGTAGAAAATAATAAGAGCTCCATTAGGAAATAATCAACCAGTAAAATCAAAGAGGGCTTAATGGAACAACCTTTTTAACATTGTATATAGTTCTGCTGCCAACACACACAGCATGATCAAAGCTTTTCAGAAGGATTAAAAAAAGCACCCAAAACAACTTCTAGCAAACTCCCATATGAATTCTCCAGAAAGAGCACTCAATTACCATCAGGGAAGCTACAATTCGAACTATGCTAACAAATAATAATGAACATTTTGGGCTATTTAAAGGCAGACAGTATCATTGTGTGGCAATCTACACTTCTAATAGAACGCAAGCTCCCTGAGGAAGAGATCGGAGTACTGTCATACCTAGAAAGCAGGCAGTGCCCTAATCTAGAAAAACAACAGCTAGACCTTGTCATTCCAGACCTTTTAGATTCTTTAGGAAATTAAAAGAAAGTTAGCCTGTAAGATTTTCAAATTAAAGAGACAGACAGCAGAGATGCAAATATTAAAACAAGCTCGGATTTAAAGATGCCTTACTTTTATTCTCTAAGCGGAGAGACTCTACAAGCTGCCCCACACCCCCATCCCCACCCTCCTCCACCAGTTCTATTCCTATGACCTCCAAGTCTCATACACAATAATACAGGAAAAAGTGAACTCTCACCTTTCTTCTCCCTGGCAATTTGTCGCACTCCTTCTCTGAAATCAGAAAGAACTTGCAGGTATGGCATCACTGTAGATTCAATCTGCAGGATCATTATTTCCACAGTTAGCTAATCATCATTTAGACATAAAACATCTCCTTACCCACTTCATATTTATGTGCTGTTGGATGGAACTTGACCCTTAGGGCAGATTTGTATCAATAAAAACTGCCTTTGTTCTATTAATGTCAAAGGATAGACAATAATTTGCATTAGCCGTCAATTTTCCTTTTGTGCAGATAAAATCATCTTGTGAAGTTCAGCCTCTCCCCATTCCTTTTACATCTCCTTTCAGCTATATCCACAACTTCCAAGGGGCTACATTACAGTCCAGCTAACTATAATGCAGTACAGGGATAAAAATAGTGCTCAGATGAATTCTGTCTTTTCTTACAAAGGGCCAGCTGTTTATCAGATATAATACCAGGTGAAGCTCATGAAGCTCACTTATTTTCATTAGGACACAGATATGTTCCTCAGAGGTTAGCTTATGTTAATTGTATGTATTTCCAATACAGTGCAGTTGTTTGTAGTCCTCACACAACTCCCTCTCCCATAAACAGTGGGGAAAGATTACTGTTGAATTATTTCAGGTGTAAGTAAATGCTGGTCATGAAATCTAAGAGAAAAAGTCCCGTGAGTGCTGCTCTCAATGGTGGTGAATAGCAACAGCAAGCAGTGGACAGCAGTGACCAGTTACCAAAAAAAACTCCAGATCAGCGCTGTCTGCCAACATTTCTCTGGAATCCCAAGAGGAGAAGGCAGGCACCCAGGGGACTGCTTAAATTAAAAACTTCATTACTTTGGAGGGCAGGTGAGAGAGAAAAAAAAAATGCACACTTTTGTCTCCCTTAGAATATCCACATGTCTGAGCAAAATTAAAATTCACTACTGATAGGCTTGGTAGGGAATACTGAGCATCTTCCTTATGACATCATTACTGGAAATTTCCACGGCACACTAATGTAAGTATTTGCATGGGCAATTATCAGATGAGCGTTCATTCACATTCTTCATCCACAAGCAAGCTTTCCTTTCCCTTTGATGAATAAAAAGTTTAGCTTTTTTGTTACGCCAGTAATGTTTCATTTATTCCTTCTAAGGAGGAACAGAAACACATGTGGTCACACCTTTAAATGCAGAAAGTTACTTGAAAACAGCACTGATGTGTCCACGGCAGATTTTTTGCATGAACAAAGTGAGCAAAGTTGATAGCTTTCATGTGGAGTTACTTCTCCTGCCTGTATCACAAAATGTTAGTGTTATTACAGAGCCCATCAGCACTTTCATCAGGTATCCCTCAAGTATTTCCAGAAAAGTTCTGCATCACAGCGGAACTGCTGAGTGACAAAAGCAAAACAGCCTTCAAAAGCCACATAAAAACTGTGGCTACAAATGAGATCAGAAAAAGAGATTGAAATGTGGATAAAGCTCCAGCTGCCTCCAGGCTGGTTTTGGTGTACCACAAGGAAGTTTAATCGGTATAATTATATTTTTGAAACCACTTAGCATACAAATACTTGTAATGAGTCTTTAGACTGTAGCATGTGCTGTCTGTAATTCACATGTGGTTTCTGAAACAGACTCATCATTCAGAAGACAAGATAATTATTTTTCTGGTTGCTATACAATTTGTCTGTCATTAAGTCGAACAAACCTATAAAAAACCCCAACACTTAAAAGAAAAATCCTGCTTCCTAAGCCAATTAACTATGTCAGATTCAAAAGCTAAAAACAGAAATAATGTAATTCAGGTACATATCAGTAATATCATCACTTTAACCTAAGCTTTCAAAGGACACAGAGTAATTTTGTATAGTGTACTTTGTCCTTCACTTACATTTAAGTTTTGACTGTTCCCTCCAACAGGAAAACCAAGTGCATCATCACTTTCTATGGCACCAAAAATCTGGTCAAGAAAAGAAAAAAACCACCAAGTCAGAGGCATGTGAAAACTAAGCAAAATCGCACGTCCTAAGGTTTTGAATAGTTCTCATTTAACTCACAAATCTAAAAAGATGATGTTTTGATTTTTAATTAATACAGCACACTAAGAATTGGCTTTCAGATTTAGCATTAGAGCTGTCAGATTTGACATTCTGACTTCATATTTTTTCTACTATCTCATTTTCTGGCATGTACTGGGGGCTCTCCACTATTCAACAGAACATTAGCTGAAGATATAATGTAACGTAGAGGACTCAAAATTGTTCCTGCTGCAGCCCACACTGTAGTTTGGGGTTTTTTTGGTTGGGGTGTGTGTGGGAAATCTCTAGGGTCCTGTAAGATTTAAACAAAGACTGTAGTGATCCCTATGCACTCAAAACCACAAAAGTTACAAATGCACAGTGCAATAGCAATGTTATATTATTATAACATACCTTTAGCATTTGAGTGAGATAGGAGCTGATGTTTTCTAAAAGAAGTCTGTTTGGCACTTGTCTGGAAGATTTCTTTGCAGCAATATAGGAGTTACTCTGACTGACTAATGAACGCATTTCTTCTAAGACAGAGCGAGTGTCAATATTGTCACACAGTGATTCGTGAATTGCTGCCTTCTTGTCATAAAAACTAAGAAGAAAAAAATTGGGGTTTACTATTGATGTCAGAAACACCTGCAACCTACTCTGAAGAATCTCTGTTAGAGAGTAAGGGGACTTAAAAGTGAGATAATCTTTTGTCGGTCATAGTTTGTATTTGAAGGAAAAATGGATGAGCAAGAAAAAAGGCATTATCGTGACGCTGCTGTTTTGCTGCTATGGACAAAGGCAGGATAATCTAATTGGTAACAACTATCCAAACAAATTACATCAAACACTTTTTCAACAACCGGCCTTTTCATGCAAGTTTTTTTAAAGGAGTATAAACTGCTTATTTAGTATCTTCTCGTGCTTAGCTCTTTTTTTTTTTTTTTTTTTACAGTATTGCTCTTCTATCCCTATGTATCAGCCAAGCACTCTGTTTAGTATAATTCCAGGAGGGAGCACCAATCTGGAAGCTAACTTACCACAAAGTGAATTGTTATGAATATATTACAAGTAGATAAAAGGAATAAATTCATGCAAACCTTTGTCAAGTTTGTGAATAGGCATAATACTTAATACAGTATGTTAAGTACCATCTCATGAAACAAAGCCTTTACTGTTTCAAACAATGTACTTTTTCCAGAGAAAAGAGAATGAGAAGTGGTAGAAGAAAGGAGACCAAAACAAGTATCACTAAGCACATCTTCTATTCTTCCCACTTCTTTATCCCTTCCTTTTGACCTCTCTATTACTTACTATCTTCCCCCATCTTAAGAAAAAGGGTTATCTCTACAAATCTGGAGTTGAAGATCAAATTTTCAGAGGACACCACTACACAGAAGCATCTGCACTTAATCCTTCAATGGTCAACATTCGTGACCACAACAGTGAACTGAACTAGGCACAATTTTACTACTGCAAAGAAAGATGGTTTTATTTTACATTTCAGACATAATAGAAGTCATACAGGAAGCTGTTTACATTGCAAATAATAATGACAGTTTGGTCATAAAAGCCAAAGACTGATAAAATTCATATCACTGTGTCAACAACACATTTTAAAACACCAGCACTCTGATCTTCTGTTGGTTTAGTCAGGTCATTTAATTTCTGTTTGTATCAGATTACTCACTATACTTTCAAATGTGTAAAATACTATTTTTCCAGCTGTAACCACTGGAAATTATTGGTCACTTCTCAGATAGAAGGACAGGATTTCAAGTAGTGAAGAAAATGACAGCTGTCTAACAAAAACGTTGTCTTTCCTGTCACAAACAGGGTGAGGAGGCATGCCAGTGTACGTAATATAAACAAAAGGGAAATTAACAATTTTATCTTACTCCCTAAAGTTATCACAAGGTTAAATTGATTGCTTGTAAAGAGTTGGGACGCTCAATGGCAATGACATAAATGTCACAATATACACTGTAAGTGATTTTGTAAAGAAAAAAAAATGAAACGTAGCTACACAATGGCTATCCAGAGAGAAATAGGAATGCTCCACTCACTTTTTGTTTAGCTCTGCTTCTTGACTTTCCCATTTCTGAAACTGGCCTGTCACATCAGTGGGAGCTCGAAGAATATCCTTCACATTTAAAAAGAACTCCTATAAAAGAAGAATATAGCTAGAAATCAGTTTCAATTAGACATAACCAATACTTATTACCAAAGGGCATTATTTCTTACTTAGCCTTCTAAATTTTGTGAGTTCTACAGCATTTCAGCCAGGGTCTACTGAAAGTCTGTCAAAACAAGGAAACCCAAACATTTTGCATAACTCTGAAAATCACAGCTGGGCTGTAATTCAGTTCTCTCACTGCATGATACACTATAATACTCTAACAGCAAGCTACTCATAATACCATTTTTAAAAAGTTCAGGCAACAGTTCTTATGGCAGATTTTAAAGTGTGTTGCTAACAATGGAAGCTGAAGAATAAAATGGCTTTATATCAAGGATCTGTTTTCATATGGGCATCCAGGTTGGCAAAAAGTCATTTTAACCTATTCTGCGGCCGAAAACAAACATTTTACATAAAAAGCAGAAGAGTCTCAGCTGGACAGACCAGTTTTAACAATCTCAAAATGCTGTACAGCATCCTTTCGGAAAACAATTACGGCTCCAAACGAACCAGGGACAGGAACTGTGCCTGACCCCTCACATGCCCACAAGGCATAGAGGCAAATGCTCAGTGTGTGTGGTGGGGAGACAAGGGGGGAACGATACTCCCTCTTTGGCTACATTTGTATAAAGTCTCATCTGGTAGACACGTTATGAGAGTGTGTTTTTGGACTGAGTTCTATAAGCAAGCTGAACTGAGAAACCAATCCTGTGTGTAAGTGCCAAGCTGTTCAGAGATGTCAAAACTGGCAAAGAGCACCCAGCTGCAGAGAAATGTAGCAATCTGGAATTTACGTGACCTGAGCGTTCAGTGGTAGCTCAACAAACACTGTGACATCCCACCTGATGAACTGAGAAAGCAAACTCAGCCAGGAAATAAGCCTATATATCCTTGGAGTTCTATTCCTTCAAACACATATGACAACACAAAGTTTAGAGAGCTGGAGAAGGAATGGAAAACTTACTTACATTCATAAACTTCTCATACTGAATAGCTGACTCCATGGTATTATTTGAATAATCCAGTGTATCCTTCCAAGAGTGCATGAGGAAAGCCAACCGTAACTGCCGTGCTATTAGGAGTTTCAAAATAAACAAGGAAAATTATCATAACCTAAGGCATTTTTATGGCCTCTAGTATTGCAGTGGCTAAGAACTTAATTTTTAAAATTCCTACTATCACTACAGCTACCAAGAATACTACTATCCATACAGATAATACCGACAAAGAACAAAAAAGCAAGGAAGCTGTTCTGAAGTTAGTGAAGAAGAAAGATGTCTGAAGTTACACTGAATAACAAAATTACCACAAAGTTACCACTGAAAGTACTTCAAAAGTATTCACGTTCCAAAGTAATATTTACCTGTATGTTTCTTCAGTGCATCTTTTATGGTAATAAAATTCTTCAAAGATTTGGACATTTTACAGCCAGCAATTGTTAAGTGGCCAGTATGCAGAAAATACCGAACCCAGTGATCATTCTCAAAGTATGCCTGCAGGAAAAAAACAAAGCCTAAGGACTCAACACTGTTTACATACAAATCATGAAACTTAAAGCAAAAAATCCTGAGAACCAAAACATGTGTTTCTGCAAAACATACGTCAAGTTCTAAAATTTGAAATATGGATTTGTGTAAGTTGCAGCCAAAGCAAAGCACGTTCCTTTTTCATTGCAGAAACTGAAGGCCAGTTCATTCACCTCAGACTGTGCCAGTTCATTGTCATGGTGGGGAAATCGGAGATCAAACCCTCCTCCATGAATATCCATTGACTCTCCCAGAATGGATCCAGCCATCGCGGAACATTCAATGTGCCAGCCTGGACGACCCTGTTAAGAAAAAAGACATTACTTGACTACCAGCAATTGTCTAAACAGTTATGGACCTGAAGAAATGGGATACACTGTTACTAAAACAAAACAAAACAAAAGATTCTCAGTGTCAGCTTCATAAAAGTAAACTGTTGCATTTAAAGATCAAACCTGGCATACACATCTGTAATGCTTTGATAATCCTGTTTACTGTTCTTTTAAAAATTACATTAATATTTTTGACCACAAGAGAAAAAAAGGAAATAGAACTTACTGCAGATAAAGCTTTTTGATAAACAGGGGATAAAAGACCAGTAACAGCCATGAAAAGCTTGCGTGCAAACTTCTGTTTAAAAAGTATCAAACAGACTGATACACATCCTAAATTATTAAATAAACATTAACAACTGAATCTCATGACTGAATACAATATCTCCATAATCTATACATTGTTAATATCAGGTGAGGCAAAGTACTTGTGTAACTGTGCTATTTCATAAAGTGCAGAAAATCTAACCCCCGATTCCAATGTCCTTACCTTTCCCCATGGAGAGTCCCATGAAGGCTCTCCTGGCTTGGAGCATTTCCATAAAGCAAAATCATTTGGAGAACGCTTCTCACTTAAGCGATCAGCTGAGATGCTTAGGTCACCTTTCAAAAGAGAAAATGTAAATATATGCATTTTACACCAGCATTATTTGATTTTTGGCCTTGCTGTACCTCACATGAAGTGAATTTTAAAAGAAAAATTCAAAAAAGACCAAACAAAACCCCAAATCACTGAATCCTCAAAGATCTTCATAATCAACCCTTGATAATCCTTAGGGCCTTTGATTAATGTTTGGTTGACAGGATACCTGACAACTGTCAGCTGCACTGCTTTCTAAGTTCTGACATGAGATTCATCTACATTCTCTCAGCAGGTACAATTCCAATATTGCAGTTACAGAAAGAAAAAACCCTATACTCATTGACAAGTAAGACTGCAGAATCAATTGATTCCAAAGTTAGATGGATCCAAGTTAAGACTACTGTTGTCTTGATCTGCATACACAAAATGATCATAGGATACTTCTTCTACCCCTGATCTCAGCTGCTGCACAGAATGGTTGGTAGTTGTCAAATAGCTACATTTATTGTTTTGCTACCATCACAGACATGTTATGCATTATTTGCTCTTAGCTTTGTGTGATCAATTAGGTGGTACTCTCATTATAATATCTTTAAAACACAAGGAATTTACCATTTCTGCACTGCTGCCCAAGACTAAAAGTGGCCAACAGTACCACCTACAGCATAAAAATCCAAGACAGATTAAGGCTAAAATTGTCAATGTTAAACTTCTCAATTAGTTTTGATGTACAGGTTGAGATACCTGCAATCTCCATTGTTTGGAATATGAAACATTATGCACTTTCAATACAGAAATATTATGCTTTTATTTATATTAATTGCAACTTTCACATTTTAGAGTTTCTGCTGCTTGTAGCAGTCAAAATTACACTATCTGTCCAGGTAGCAACAATCATCACAAATGAGTCAAAGCAGCTAAGCTGACTTGATATCTGCATATTCTTCATTAGTTACATTAATCACTCAGCATCAGTCACTATTTGGAAAAAGACATAATTGAACAAAAGTGATTGGTTATATGGTGGAAATGACACATTATGTTACCACAAAGACAGTGGTTTAAATAGCATTTTTTATTTCACATAGAT
The DNA here is from genome assembly GCA_035584735.1 of Pseudotriccus pelzelni. NCBI lineage: Eukaryota > Metazoa > Chordata > Aves > Passeriformes > Tyrannidae > Pseudotriccus > Pseudotriccus pelzelni. The sequence continues at coordinate 14,823,258 of JAWMRA010000161.1, read as the reverse complement.
TTCAGCTATAATGGTTTGAATAAAGGAAAAAAAAAAATCATACCCATTTTAAGTGGCATGTCTCAGATATTGCTAATTTCACCTAGTGTGAGCGTCCTGATTTCACCTGGTACTAGTGCTATATTCAAACCTTTTAATATTCTTTCTATAGACTTTGTGGATGATTTGCTACTAAAACTGTACAACCTTGGGAGCAGATAACAAATGAGTCTGGTTTATTGAGCATTTTAAGCTAATCCTCTATCTCTTTTCAAAAAAAAATCTGTATTTGGATTTAGTTCAACACAACAAAGTTCACAAAGTAAAAACAGTTCTCGGTATGAAAAAGGAACCCACATATTTGTCATTAAACAACCACAGCCTGATGTGGAAAGCCTTCTCCAGGAATGTGGGAGACCCAGCTTCCAGTCTTTGTTCCCACACTGAACCAGATGAAACAACTGGCCAAACAGTTGGGCTATGGTCAAAATGACTAAGCTATTCACAATTCTAACCAAAGAAAAAAACCCACAAACAAACAGAAAACCACCCCAAAAACATCCTAGAATAAATAACGTTTCTTGGCATTTTTTAATTTAAAACCTGCAGGAACATACTGGCTCAAGTTACAAAACTTTGGCAAAGAAATCTATTGGGAAAGGAAGGGCAGCAAACAATTTCAGAGTTTCAGAGTTATTGATTCATATAGCACTGAAATCAACTGAAGAGACCAACACATCATCAGTTTCTTCAGCAACTTAAGCAAATGTTATTTCCCCTTTTTACCTTCACCCTCTTGAAGAGCTTTTTGATCCCCTACAGCTTCAGGAACCAACTTCGCATACGAGTGTTTTTCACTGGCATCAAACTTCATAGTATCAAAGTATACAGATCCATTGGACACATACCTGAAAAGTTAAAGATCATTATTTAGCTAACTTTCTACTACAAGTTAACTGATTTTTATCCCCAAAATCACTATCATAAGTTCTCCACTGAAACCACTCACTGCTCAGTATTGTAAAAATGACTTAGGTGAGCCTAAGTTTTAAGGTTTTACTATAAAGGCTTTGGACAAATCATTGAAAGTCATAATAAAATTGATGACAGGGAAAACAACTAACATCTTTTACGAAGCTCTTAAGAGGTGAGACATCAGGTAACAGTCACAAGAGAAGAGATATCTACAATACCTCTAGGCCTTTCAATATTTTGCAATAATATAATATGAATCACATTTGTTTCACAGTCCATTTTGTACTCCTTTGCTTTGATCATTTTGTCCCATTACAGCCATAATAACAGCCCTGGCACAAAGGTAAGTTTCAGGATGACCATGACTGCTAATACTTCAGTGCAAAGAATTTTGAACAGCCCCTCTGCCCTTTTTTTTCTAATGTATGTTTGAAGGAAGAACGTGCAAGGAAAATTATGGCACTTAGAACCACAGCCTCCATTTATTCACAATCAAAATACAGCCATGTGAAAAAAATCAGGCTATTAACAGAAATAGAACGCCAAAATTTCAGACAGAAATCTCTCAGGATATCTAGAGACTTCTAGAGTATTAGCTTGATTTCCAAATACAGACCATAGACAATAGCAGAAAAACAGTTTACAATTACCATTTCTAAAAATTTATGTTATTTACAACTGATTTCTGGCTATCAACTCAGGTGTCAATTTTTCAAACCCCTTGCTGGAGGCCAGAAATCAAACACAGTTTGAGTGAATGGGACTTTGACTATTTGTTCTAATGAACAAGGATTTCACCCTATAAATTTCATAATCTAACCTCTCTTTGTAGGACATCATAAAAAGTATGGAATGGCACATTTTCACTAGGTGAGAAGTAACAGGTCTTTTGCAAAAGATATTGAAATTTCTTTATTTGGTGAAAAACTGCTTCTGGAAGAGATTACTATTGCTCATGAAAACAGAGAAAACAGCTCACAGTTAAGTGCTCAAACCAATCATTCTAGCTCTGATGCAGTATAAGGGCACAACAAAAGCACCCTGCAGCAAACTTACCCATAGCCATTATCCACAATCTTCTTCACAAAATCCACAATTTCTGGCACATATTCGCTAACCCGTGTTAAAACATCTGGAGGTAAAACCTATAGATAAAATATATATATTTATATACATGTAAATATGCACTAAATATATACATATGATATATTAGTTAAAAATCTGCTCAAAAGCAAGCGCTAATAGAATCTAACACTCCTATTTCTGCTCTGAAACAATGTGCTGTGGCCATTTTTATCTCAGCCTTTAGGGCGACATTAACAACGAACTACTGCAGGAGATGCCAGCTCTTCTGGCAGAACAGGCAGTAAGTCCCTCCGATTTGCAGGTAAATAAGTGAACCCTCACTGATCTGAACCACTGCACGTGACACACCATCTGTGACAGATAAATGTCCTCTTGATTGTTATCATCACATCATTTCTTAGTGGCTGAAGGCTTTCAAGTAGTCAGTCTAAGTGCTGAGGTTGGCAGGGATCTCCTGTGCAGACGAGAGATTCCATCTCAAACTTCTGGATCAGTTTATGGTTATTAACCCATGTTACACCAAGGGCAAGGCATGGAGTGCGCACATCAAACTTGATCACCAACTAAGTGACTCTGATAACACGCACAACAGATTTGAGATTGCTGGGAACAGAAGAGGTGCGAAGGTAACAGCTGCCTACTCAAAGAAAATTCTTGAAAGCTATTAAGGAGCTAAATTGTATTCTAGGTATTATAAGGCATGACACACACAGTTTTAGAACAGAAAACAGTTCCTTTACTTACGTTGAGCGCTTCCATATCTTTATGAAATTCCCCTTCCCAGAATTTGGGGAGTTTTGAGAATATGGAGTTGTCAGTCACCTGACTGCCAAATTTTGTGTCCAACCAGTCAGACAGCAAATCTTTGGCTTCTTCCAACAGTTTCTATAAAACAATAATGGCCAGTGCAACCAATGAAAGACTTGCCCTGTTTAAATTCTGCAGAAAAATCTTATTCTGAACAGAGAGCTTTGCTTAAGGAACAAGACTCTTGGAATGAGGCATTTAGTTATGAATACAGAGTAATCCATGTTTCTGCCACATTTTTATCATATTGCCCTTCATAAATATAGATGAAACAATCAGAGAAAGGAAGATACACTGATAATTGATATCTGTTTTGATATTAATCCCTTAAATTGGCATCTAGAATTTATGCTGTAAACACCAGCTGGGACCTGCAGTTAGACATCATCTGTTCAGCCACTGCTACTGGATAATCTAAAAGAAGCTCTACTGTGCACATTGCTAAGAAATGTTTGAAAGACTAATTTGAACATCAACAAAGATACATTTTAATCTTATATCAAAAGATCAGATTTTTTACATCAGGATATAGTGCAGAAGATGTGATTGCTTAGATTTTAGTAGTTTTAAAAATTCTGTTAGGTCAGTATATGCTTTCATAAAGGCATTTGATGTTAGAATAGCTGGGCCTTTTTAAAAAAACCATAATTTAGAGTGAGATTCTTCTCAAGAAGGGAGCACATACTCTATATTTCCCACAGTAATTATCACAAATAATCTGAATGGAAGAAAATATCAAAATGGAAACCACTTACTAAAAGACAGTTTGTACTGACTGACTTGGTTACTGGGAGGGAACCACATCAACATGATTACTGTCACTAAATGTGATTGTCTTTAACAAGAATAATCCTGAACATAACTTTGTGGGATGTATTTTCTTCTCTGATCAGAGACAGAAACATTTGTGTAGAAAACTGCTACCAGTACTGGAATGTCAGAAATGCAGGTTCAGTAACCTATACTTAAACTAATTCATCAAGACAAAATAATCAAAGAGAAGGTCTAAGTATACGAAAGAGAAAAGTCCTCATTGGAAAGGTAAAAAAGAACTGAATAATTATGACAGTGCAAGGAGAAAAAACCCCTAATTGATAAACCAGCATCCAAAACCTCTATAGTTTAATTAAAGAATCGAATTTCCTGTATTGGATGCAAAGTACTGAAAAGTTCACAACCCCACAATTCCTCTCTGTATGAATAAAAAGTTCCATAATGTTTCAAAGAATTACTACAAGCTAAATATTATTTTTAAACCTCCTAAGAATTATAAGCCAAATATAAAAAAGAGCTTAAACTTACCTCGTGACACCTGTTGATCTCTTCTGCAGGGAGTTTTGCTTGCACAGCTTCTTGTAGAGGGTCAAAAGCAGCCTTCACTGCATTTTGAATTCTTTCTAACATTTGCTTTTTATCTGGGTCTGTTGTCTCATTTAATTTGACTGAAAAGAGCTACAATTAGAAAATAAAATTTAGAAAGCCGCTTGCAGCATAGTAGCACTATGTTCCATACCCAGTATCTTAGCCACATAGTACCTTGCTAGTAATGAATAATACATTATGCCACAGAAAAAGCTTTTACATCAACCACTGAAACATCCTCATCAGAAATAAAGGTGTAGTCACAAGAGTTTAGTTTGCAGCTGAATTTGGTTTTTCAGAAACACTTTATAAATCACTACATCATCATCATCATCATTACTGTTGTTTTCATTTTTAATGCAGCTGATCACCTTAATTACATGGTTGATTATCACAAATCTGCAAAGAATAAGCTTTAATGTGAAATAGAGAGAGATTAAATGCAATGCTTAGGTCAGGAAGAGATAGATGGGCAAAATTACCACACCTCCTATTCCCAGGCCTGTATTAAATTAATTAGAATGACAATCTCTTTGTGATCTGTGGTTCTAAAAATTACCAGAGAATCACCTTTCCTACACAATTTATTAAATCCCTAAAGCTTTGGAGCCTTTTTGCTCTTTCCAAGGTCATCAGTGGTACAAAAGGGAAACACCTCACAAGCTTTAAAATATTATGGACATACCACAATTTAAAAACTCTTTCAAAGGATTAAAGTTTGAATTCTAACACACAAACACCCAAATGCTTTTTGAGCAATACATGCACTCACAAATAAATACTGGGAACATAAAAATTTGGCATGTCTTTTAAAGAATTCATCCATTCTAAAACAATGGAAAAATCAAAGTGACGTGCAGTTCAAATAACATTTCTAATTTGTGTGGTACCAGGTCAACACAATAACTGAAACAAGCAGAAAGAGGTAGCAAAGTGTGAGGCAATTTTAGATGCTTTGCTATATTACTGAGTGAGAACCTTAGAGGTTAAGTAGCAGATTAAATACCACACTCACCTCTGAGGCAGTTCTAACATCTTCAAGTAGCTGATCTGGTGCTGATTTGTTCTCTCTATACTGTTCAAAAAGGTAATTTTGTCTTGCTCTCTTGATGATCTACAAAGCAGAAATATGAAAATATTTTTGTGAAGTGACACATAGTGATACAAAGTGCAGATAAAATCTATTACATACCAAAGGCATTTCAGAATCCCTATAAATTTAACAAGCTCCAAGACTCACGTGCAGTAATACAGATTAAACACACCATACATAGTCAATTAATTATCTCAACAGAGTCAATTAATTATCTCAACAGAGTCAATTAATTATCTCAACAGGGAAATAAAATAAATTACCTTTCTAAAATACTTAGTGTTCATTATTTATGACAACAGGCATTTATTTATGAGAAAACAGAGTTTGCTACCATAGGAATGCTACAAAACTGAGAAAATCAATGCCTTTTTGTAGAAAATGTATATCTAAGTTAGTAAGTGTAAAATTTATCTTGGTTTATCAAGTGGCAATTACATGTGACTCTACAACTTCCATGCTCAAAGTAGAGTATTTTAGATTGCAATTTAACAAAAAACATTACCTTATCATCAATATCTGTAATATTCATACAATAGAAAATGTCATATTTAAAATAATCCCTCAAGATTCTTCTCAGGATATCAAATGAGATGTATGACCTAAAAACATGAAAGATATAGGGATGTTTTTAATGAACACCTCCAGTGTATTCTACTCCATGCACAAACCATTTTAATCTCAATCATTTTACAGCAGTTTTAATTCACCCTCATCTACTAGTAAGCTTTTAATCACACAATGACATAATTTTATAACATGCTTTTAATCTTAAATCTCAAGCATCAAGTTTAAAAATCCCTGTTTCCTTGAAATACAGTCATCCAAATAAAGTACTCTTTTCTGTTAGTCTTTTGTTTCCAATAGGCACTGTTATTACCTATATCAAAATAAGGAACTGCAGTACCTGGCATGTCCCATGTGAGAAGCATCATAAACAGTTGGACCACAGCAATACCACAAGACCTTTTTTCCATTCTGAGGCTGAAATATTTCCTTAATTGAAAGAGAAGATAAGGTGATCAGAAGAAATTGAAGACTCGATCTCAGGCCAGTAATAATGCAGTTGGAGATTAGAACATGAAAACGTAGATTATAATTCCAATAAATTTGTACCATACGGAGAGATCACCACTAGCTTTATCTTGGAAGAGAGATAACGGGATGTGGCTGCTTATGTCATTTGCACTCTTATGAATCAAGATATCAGGTTACAAAGATCTGGATGAGGCAGGGCATTATTCATGCTACAATTCTAAAGCTTCTCTTTTGCATTGAAAAAGGTTACACAGTTCACAGGTACTTGGATACTACATCCCATGTAACATTAATATTCTTAATATTATATATAATTAATATTCTTCATATTTCCTCTTTCCCAAAGGACTTTCAAGCAAGACCATAAGAAGTTTTACCTGGTTATATTACAACTATATAATTGGCATGACTTTTTTTTTACACAGACAACATCCAACGAAAGAAACTGTGACTTTATTCTGCTCACACTGAAGACATTTATGTGTATTACAGTTGAATACCAGGCTATTTTGCATGACAATTTGCAACTGGGAACTATATATTATGCAATATACACACACAGACACACACTTGCAGCGTGTGTACACTTGGTGTGTGCATTATAACACCTGCCCAGCAAATACACTTGACTGACACAGCGTTTCTGGCACGTGCTTGTTAACATTCCACAAAAAATACAACCCAGCGACCTGGCTATCAAGAGGGCAAACACTTCAGAAACAAACATTTGATGACTGCTCCAGTTGTGTTTCTATGGAAATCTCCACTTTTCTTTCATTTACACACCTTGCTGCGAGTCAGGCTGTTGTAGAGGCAGAGCCTAGAATGTTTTGTCCCTTCAGGGGGAGACCAGGGGGGCTGCACACGTTTGCCTTTACCTAGGAGAAAAAATAGTTTAAAGAAAACTGAAAAGACATTTTCCCCAAACGCATTTGCAATATAACATTTTCTCCTTATCACATCACTAAGTTATTTCAAAAGAAAAAAACTCCACATATAAATAGACAAAGTAGCTCCAATCCTAGCAATCCAACTACTTCTGTTAGAGCCTCCTACAATGCCATCAAAACCAAAGTATTTTATTTTCTACTCTCTAAGTTGCAATTTCTCATAGTTTTGGATCCCAGTAACAGCAAGGAAGAGGGTATAAAAGTAAGAGCATGCAAGTCAGTTAAAGGATTACCAAGAGTTTTGAAATTTAAGGAATTATTAATGAAGTGTTATGGCAGTCCTGGGCTTTCTGCAACGCCACTGCTTTTACTGTGATGGTGTATCACAGATCTCATACAGACTTTGCAAAAAAAAAATCTCCAGAGACCAGAGGTGGTCTCTAGAGCCAATACTGACAGAGTATGTGTATTCGGGGTGAGAGGGAGGGGACATGGAAAGGCTTTTTATCACACATTGCTGCTATGTACATAAGGCATTTTTGAACACACTCATTTGCCACAAATATGCTCCAATTCAGCAAGAGGCTACATTTTGCCATTAAAGAGAGTTGATAAAACCCAATTTATTAGTGACAATATTCTTGCTTTTGTTGTCTCTTAAATTTGTAAGAGGCAACATAGTTGTTAAACTCATGGGTTTTTTTTTTTCAAAGTTGCAGTTTGCTATGCACAGGGCTGTTTACAGCTGTAATGATGTTAAACTAATTATTGCATTAACTAGGAATGAAAGCAAACCAGAAAATTCAAAAATAAAGCAAGTTTGCCAGCTTAATGCACACAGCACCATCTTTAGGAATTCTCATGGTATGCATTTTAACTGCAATTAAAATGTTATACAAACTATTTGTTTTGGCAACAAAATTGCCTTTCTGATCCTGTGTCTCAGGGTGCTCTTCATTAAGTATGTTTCTCTCGATATCTTCCTATGCATATTTTGGCTGAAAATCTTCAAGTAACGTAAACATTCACGGTATAAAAAATTTAATCTCTTTTAAAAATCTCCACGTTATGAATCCATGGAAACATGTGTTGATTCTAAACATTCCATTGCACGAGGTACTCCTGAACAGGATACCTCAAGAGCAGTGTATCCATAACACAGATCATATACCATGGGATGGATTTGTTTACTCTTTGATTTACAAAGATTACGCTGCTTAATTGTGGCAAACGCTTCCCTAGGGGAAAAAAGCCTTTGTGGGTTAGTCTAATAAAAGATAAATCTGTAAAGCCTTCTTTACTTACAACCACACAAACATAAGAAAAAACCCAGATACTGCAGCCTAAAGTTCCCAGCTTGTGAGTGAGGTGTCACGTTATATGCACTACAGAGACACCCAGGGCAAAGTATCCTGGTTAGTCTGTTCAAACACACCTCTGCCAGCTACAGCCTTTCCCCTGGTTGAACTGAAGTTCATTTGCTCTGATCCACCCTGGGGCTCTCTGGCACACCCAGAAAAACCCCACCAACAAAGTATTCAAGGTCTAGTAAGTATGGCAGATTCGTATGCTATTTCCATAGCGAACACTGCAGAACACCATTCCAGGACTCCTGATACATGTGCACAAATCCTGAAGATAAAAAGACATAACCCTTCTGAAAGAGAGACTTAATATTAAAGATTTCGTGGATGGGAGAAAGGAGACTTTTTCTCATACTGCTCTACCCTGATCCCTGAAAGTCTACAAATTGTAGTTAGTGGCATAAATCTGCTATCAGAGCCAGAGGTGCAGCTCAGGCCCCTTCTCTGCTGAAAGGAAATCAATAACCAGCACAAACACTTGCAGGCACACACACACACAAAATCTACTCACAGCAGTCTGATTTTAACTGCTGGTCTGCTAGGAATTGAGAACCCATATGACGAGAGGTTGTGAGAAGATGGCATTGAAGTAATATTAGTCAACAACCATCAGCAAAAATGACAGACATTATGCATTCATTTGCAGGTATTGCAAGCGCTATACAACAGCTCTGTGTTATTATTATTATTATTTCATGACTCCCTGAGCAAGGATATCACTATAAAGCAATTAAATTAGACTAGCTCATTGGGAAACAACTCAGGATAGTGATGCAGCTCCCAAAAATGCCTGCACCCATGCTTACACAATGACCTAGATTAACCAGTTAGTATTTCCTCAAATCATCAGCAATGCGTAAATTACCAGGGTTAAAAAAGAACCCCAGACATCCTTTTTGAAATTCAGTGTTACTAACAATTGTAAGAGGAAGCATTCAGTTTATTTTATTGTGAATTTATATATTATGCAATTAATATTTAGTTACCCTTGCAAGGAAAAAAGTGGACTGAGCAAATCCTGACATTTTAAGGAACAAGCCCACACATTCTTTCACAACCCAGAAACTAGCTAACTTTTTAAAGAAAATATCCATAATCAAATTCTGTACACTGAGGAATTTTAAAATAAAAAAAAAAAAATTTGAAAACAGCTTTAACATTCAAATAAGTCAGTCTCTATCAATTACACAGTAACTGTATGCAAGACGATTGTTATGACTTGGAATACAAGTTGATACCGCAAATTTTAAGGCGTGCAAGAGAGTATGAAAGGGAACTTCTAGGAATTCTCAGCAGTAAAAACCAACACAATGTCAGCTAGTCTATAACCTGCCCACCGGTTTTGTATTACTCACTTGTTTGAAGTTTACAAGGCTCATTTTTTTCACTGCTGCCATCATAGATTGCTTCTATGTGTCTGTACCACCGGACAACATGGATATACTGGTCCACAGGTGGCCCCGAAAACTTTCTGAACACCTCCACATCTGCATGTGAAAATGTGAACCCCTGGATATAACTACGAGTGCTCAGGTACTCGTTCAAAGCCTTCACCCTGGCTTCCTCTTCACTAATGCTCAGAATAAAACTGTAGCTGGAAGCTGTAAAGAGAGGCACAGGACATTTGGTCAGCATTAAAAGAAGGAGATCCCATGACCGAAATATATCCTTACAGTATACATCTCCCCCTGCAAAGTAGCTCTGGCAACTGACAAGAAATTTGAGAAAAATATGTATTTCCTATTAACAGGATTATGTTCATGCTGTTGTAAGTTTTTTGAAGACATCAGTACAAGTAAGGGCAAAGTAAGGGAAAAAGCACAAGTCCTTTCCGTGAAGAAATATAATCTACTGAAATTGGAGCCAACTCTTCACACAGAGGGAACCTAATCAGCCCCTCTTTTCCATGCTGCCAAAACTCATCCAGCAAATATTTAAATACAACTAATTTTATATACTGAGGTTAGGCTGTGAATATGTCTACTGAACTTGAGTACATCCTTGAATCTTTGCAGGACTGCTGTCCACATGCAGGCACCCAGCATAATGCTTGGTTACTCCTATTTGCTCTAGAAACCCAAAATTTCAGCTGTTGCTGTATATTCCCATACTTCTCCTACGCCACTTTCTCTCCTCAGCGTACGAATTATACTTAAAATTAGTAAGTTCTACACAAACAAACAGAAAGGATATTAGATTCTGCTCCTCTCTCACAATTTTTTAATTCCATGATCTCTTTGGAATACAGGCAAAGCAGGTTCAGTTATGTCTCATCTTTACAAATGTGGGGACACAGAGGAAGCAGCAAAAAGGCTCTCAGAGTTGGTGGGGATGCTGACAGTAAGAGCAAGCCCTGTGCAAGGCAGTGGGTACAAAGCACTATGGAGGTTATGGCACTGGGGCTAGCACTGCCTTTAGGTAAACCCAGCATTCATATTTTCCTACAATGATTCAATGTTTGTAGATCTGTTCACGTTCAAAGCACCGTATAAACATTAAGCCAATATCCCGCTTGGGTAGTGAGCCCAGAGGGTAATTTAAGTCAAGGTCATAGGGCAGTAAAATGAGAGAGGCAGTGTGAGAGCACCTGTCCCTGCTCCCAAACCACGACAGAGACCATGCCCAGAAGTGTTGCTTCTCACACTGAAATGAACATCTGCACAGGTAATTCCTAAAGCACTGGAAGTACTCACAGACCAACGCTTTTGGAAAGGCAAGAATGGAAGGAGATGGGGAAGTGGTGGCTACAAGAGGATGTGAGGAACTGCACAATTGCAAAGTTTTTCCAAATAGTTAAGGCTTTATGAGCAGCTTGTTTACTATATGGAAGTCAATTATTAAAATATCCAAGAGCAAGTCAGGATGACGTGGAAATGGCAGCTAGATATCAGGCATGTTTTTGTTTGAGTCTTTTGAGTATAAATTAGATAGAGTAGCACATAAGGACTAATTAAAAAGATCAATGATTTTTAAAAAATAATTGAAAAAACTGAAGTTCACAAAAGATTCATATACAAAAGCAAAGACCAAATCTCTCTGAAGACCTACCCATGTAACTGTTCAGTATAAATAAGGAATGACAAGGAAATAATGGTTCATAACTAGACCTTATGGGCTTGTCTTCCCCAGCTGAATGGGATTCAGTTTCAGCTCACACAGTTCATTTTACTATAAACTTTACAGGCTCCTAAGTATTTACTGATGTTTATCATCACAGAACTTCAGTGTTTATATACATGAAATACTTTGAAATAGTTGTGTTCATTAACTCTGGAAACCTAAGACATAAGTCTTCCTTGAATGTGAATTTTGTATACATGAATCATATGAGGGAGAATGTCAAAAAAAAAAAAAAAAGAATTATTACAAGAATGATCTGTGTAGAAATGAAACTATATCTCAAAGAAAAGATCTTAAAAGATCTACTGCAAGGAAATCAACATTCAATTTGTAAAATATTATTAGCGTTATTATGACCATTATTCACACACCAAGCTGCTAATGGGATGTATGTCAGTGAATATGAAACGATGTAAGTGCTTTCCAACCACATCTGCAAACCAATCTAAAAGGGAAGTTGCATAAATTTACACACGAATCCAGCAAATACGACGGAACTCATAGAAGCCAATTTTGTCAAGGAGAGATGGCAAGTACTGCCTGTGAGTGTCAGTACCAGCTCAGCTCTCATAAACCAAGATTATTTTAAGCAATCTTGGAACATACCTTATTACTTGAAATTATGAAGTTTGGCCTGTGTCTGGCTGCAATAGAGACAGCAGACTAGAAAGTGTAATACATGAAATATCCATGTAGCCCAGGGAACCTAACAGGAAGATGTCTATGCTGAAACTGATTTCCAACTCAAATTCAGCCCAAACTCACAGCATGTGCAGTACAGCAAGGACACACCTGAGCACCTGCTGACAGGGTTCCTCAAGGCACATAGCTGAGCCACAGCAGCCTCGAGCTCCCAGAAGGCTCCCTGTACCAATCTGAGTGTCCCACATTGGTTTCACAGGCTGTGCTGAGCTCCAAATTTTATTTTCTAGATCCACAGCTACTTTTTAGAACATGACAGCTTGAAGCTATCACAAATGTGTTCTCTCTGCTGCAGTCAGCTGCAGGTACAGGCAAAGTTGCTTTGTTTGAGAGAGGGCTGAGTGATGTCACATTCCTGGAAGCGTTCAAGGTCAGATTGGATGGAGCTCTGAACAACCTGGTTTAGTGAAACATGTCCTTGCCCACAGCATGGGAATAGACCTAGACGATCTTTAAGGTCCTTTCCAACCCAGGCCATTCTATGATTCTACCTTCAGTGCAATTCTGAAGTATGTCTGAACATCCTAGTTCACTACATGCAGGACAAAAATCATTCTCACTTTTGGCATTCTTCTGAGTAACTCCAAACTGGACTGAACTCACAAAACAAAAGCTTTTCTCCTGAAGCACAGGGTACTCTCCTGGGAAGAAAGAATGACCGTGGTAAAAGTGTTTTTTGGATGGCAACATAGCAGTGGACCATCTCTTTTCAAGCAAAAGAAATCGGTAAAAACCACTTTTACATGAAAGCCTATTCAGATTCAATTGATATCACTACTAAAACAAGAAGAATAAACCTACAAACTCTTGTTTATCTGTGATTTCCATTCTGTACTCTTTAGTTCCTTCTTCAGTGTCTTGCAAGTGCCTTTAATTCATCACACACTCCCACTGATGTATTTCCTAGTACCTCCTAAGTGCTGCACTCCCTCTTCCCATATATTTTAGTATATATCCTGTACAGCTCCAACCCATCTTTCCTCAGTCTGTCGGCCAACCGTGTGCAAGAGACAGCCCACTGTTCAACGCAATTAGTAAAAAAAAAAAAAAAAAAAAAAAAAAAATCGATGGATTCAAAAAGTATTGAGAGAGAAAGGCCAATGGATATATGTACATCTGACCTGTTCTCCCTGTTGCTTTAGGAAAACAGGCTAAGAAGTCACCCCTCTCTCTGACCGCAATTTTTTTCCACTCCCAGTAACAGAAAAACTACAGTTGTTATTGCTCCATTGCACTTAGAAGCGTTTTCTTGACAGCAGAAACATGGGAGCATTACAGAGCCATTGCATAACACTGAGTTTTAACTCATGTGAATGGAATGATCCATAGATATCAAATCATATCAACAGCTACTCCATTCAGGAAATAAGCATGAAGAATAAGGATTGGAGAGGTACCGAAATAACCTTGAAAAATCATAAGATTTAATGTTAACAATGAAACATTAAGAAGTTGTTTCCAAAAAATTCTACTGTAGACATTAATTAATACAGTTCTTATAAAATAGCTGCTGGTGTACAATCACTTTGGGTGATATAATTGTCACACATTCTTCTTTCCATGCATGAAGGGCCGTGGAGACTACTAAAGGACACCGGGAAGTTGTCTGCAAGACCACAGCAACACACAGACTTGAAGGCATGGGACTGCTTCTACATTTTATTTGCACATAAAATACCTTCTGAAGTTTAATCAAGACACATAGACCATACAATATCAAATTTAATGGAAAACTTTCAGTTTTATTAACTAGAAAATGAAAATCTCTGTTCCTTGAAGGTGTTGACACCAAAGTAAATATCAAAAAGCCATAAGGTAGGCAATAAGCTAGCTAGTTTATGTAATTTCTCTTCCAACAAATTTAGAACAACACAGAAAAGACAAATATAACAAGTCTCATTATTAATGTGTCTCCAAACAGGCCATTTATCATTCTAGCTGGCCACTCTGGTACCTTCGGAAGGAATTCCAACTATCTGCTCAGCCAAGATGACTTATCCTTTTCCATAAACATTTCAGGACTATCAAACCAGAGCAGGGACCCCATCTATGCCAGACACAGCATACACACAGACAGACAGAGAGACAAAGGACTTATCAAGACTCACACATAAGATTCAAGAGGCTTTTAGCTGAGCAGAGATTTTTAAGACTGGAGTATCCCACATTGAGGAAGAGCTTGGCATTCCTAGTCACTTGAGCCCTATCAGTTTCATTTCTACTTTTCCTGAACTGAAACTAAAGGTAACAATCACAATTTTAGTTAAAAAAAAAAGCTATTAGCCTAATTATGAATTTAATTTAAAAGTTTCTTAAAGGGCACTTGAACTGAGCCTTTGGTATTTTGTTTTTTTCTCCTAAGATACTGAAAACACTTCTAAAAAAAGCCAATCCCTTGAGAACTTATTTTACTTTAATGGTAATGTTACTCGTGATGAACAGAGAGCAAAGCAACTTTCAGTAGCAAAAGGAGCAAAATCTTTGAATTTATAGTTCCTTAACTGGAATGACAGAAATTTCCAACGCTTTACATGCCATAATAGTATTTCATACTTGCATGACTGGTATGCCAAGTTTCCATTTGCTACGGTAGTGCCAAAAATTACAGGACTACCCTAGCCCTCCTTCCATATGGAAGCGAGCAGTACAACCCGTCATTAAAACATGACCAAAGAAAATATCCAGAAAACTCAAGAAGTTCAGACACAAGTTCAAGGGAGCACGATGATGACTTGGAAAGACAACAAGGGAGACACAAGGGCAGGTGAAAGAGAACAGAGGACGCGGTGAGAGGCGCACAGCCCGAGCGGTCTGGCAGCCACCGCGTACGTCTCGGAACCCATCGCGCTGCAGAACAGCTGTTTCCAACCTTCAGTACCGAGAAGCTCCGAGTTTCTTTTCCACAAATCGCCGCGTGTCAGCATTAGCCTTCACCTTCGTGGCGAGGCACAAATACGAGCCGCATCCCACGGGCACCCACGGGATGGGCGCGGAGGCACCTCGGGGCGCTGCGGCGGCGGGGTCCCCACGGACGCGCCCTGGAGGGGGTCGGGGGCACACGCCACCGCAGATCCCAAGGGATGCCGATCCCAAAGGACGCGTGAAGGAGGCGACCACGGCGAAGCCCCACCGCCCCCATCTCCCCACCTGACACACCGTGACAGCGGCGGGGCCGCCGCACCGACCCCCGCCCGAGCCGTGACAACCCCGGCGGACCCCCCGCCTGGCCCCGCCGGGGCTCCGCGGCGCCGGTCGCCGACTTACCGTGCTCGGCGGCGGCTGCTGCCATCCTGGTGCCTCGTCCTGCCCTCGCTCTCCCGAGCTGATGCAACAGCGCGTCCGGAAGCCTCGCCCCGCCCGCCCTACGCTACTTCCGACGGGAGCCCCGCGTCACCGCGGCAACCGGGAGCACCGCCCGCCGGCCGCTCTCGGCATCCCTCAGCCTGCAAGAGGATTCTGAGGTCACCGAGTCCGACCCACGACCCACGCCACCGTGCCAACTAGAGCATGGCACTGAGCCTCTCCTTGAATACCTCCAGGGACGGCGACTCCACCACCAGAAGGAAGTCCAAGAGTCAAACCCCTGCTTCTCTCTCAACGAGGCTTTTATTGCTGTGCTTCGAACATAACAGTGCTAAGCAGATCGATACAAAACAAAACTGTACGAAGAAACCAAAGCACACATACTCTCAAAAGCGGCAGCAGCCTCTTTGTTCCCACCAGACAGGCTGGGACAGCACGGCACTGCCACACACAAAGGGAAGCACGAGCTCCTCGCTCCCAAGCGGGCATCCGGCGCCTGAGTTCAATATTGTACAACTCAAAAGACCTTAGTGAATGTCACAACCGGAGTCCATGTCAACACCAACGGTGCTAAATCCCTCCCAGCTCTCCGAGTGAGGGGAGGAGGATACCAAGTCCATGCCATCACTGTTACTACAGTTTGTTGATGTCCTCATTTAAAGCAAGTCTGTAGACACATGTATGTACACAAGAGCACTTCTGAAGGTCCTCATAAACATTAATCCGTAGCTTCTACTTTACTTATAATGTTATTACTTTTTAAAGTGTTCACTACATTATCATAAGCCTTCCTATCTATACGCTTCAACTCACTCAGTAACTTAATAATACACTGTTTTTCTCCTAGCGTGTTTCTCCAGATGAGAAGCATCTGATAGGACTGCTCTTCTATATCATTATGAAAGTTATAAATAATTTTATCAATATCATTATCATGGAGATGAGTTCTCATAAGCTGCCTCCAGTTTTTTGGTGGTACTTCCTTTATAAAGGCGTCAAAGCAAACTCTCCGTTCTGAAAGAAAAAGCAAACACACATCAGCCTGGGGTTAAGACACAGATTCTCTTTTTCATAGCTAATGTATGTGCTTTCCCTTTAATTTTCAGCCAATGCCTGCACAGACCGAACAGCAACAGCAAGGCCAGGTTTGGCACTTAAGAAGCACCAGGTTTCCTACTAAGAAACAGTGAAAGCAACTGAAGGTCTATTGGCCTACATATCTTAAAAGAAGTATCCTAAGACACCATTCAGCAAAGTTGGTGTTGAGGAACTCTTCACTGGCTGGCACTTTTGGCTTAACAGCATTACTCAACAGTAGGCTTTAACCATAGGTTTGCCACACCAAGGCCATCATGAGAGAAACCCATCTCTTGGACATCAGCACGATTTGCTGGGTACAGGTAGGTGTATGGGGATTTGATGGAGTCTTCCATGTCAGTGGACATTTGACAGAAGGATTTACTGCTCTGACTTACACCTCACTCACTCAAGCAGAGTACACTGCTGCAGCACAGCCTTATTTTAAAATAGTTTTTAAAGAATTTGTACCATTCTTAAAGTCATGGCTGCACTATACCCCCGTGCAGAAAAGTCCTGCTTTTAAACTACAACAATTCACCACAGGAATTACAACTTCTCCCAAGTGCAGCAATAATCCCACTTCAGCATATTTTACAATTTACTAAAAGCCTTATTCATTAGCAGTATTCATTAGCATCCCTACACTACTCCTTAAGTAGACGAGTCAACAGGAAACAAAACCAAATTCCAAGTACTGTCAGTTTCTGGAATCCTTACCTTTTTGAGAGAGATCTTTAACAATTATTCGATGCTTTGGTTTTCGTACCTGTAATACAAAGTTGGACTGTTACTCCAATGCATCAGGGTGGTTCATTTACAGTAAAGTAGGTGGACCTACTCGACAGCTTGCTTCTACAGCCCACACACCAGGAAAGGAGGGGGACAAGAGGGGGCAAGTTTCACAGCACAGCTGAAAATATTTGAGTAAAGAAAATTGCATGATGAAACAGCCCCACTGCTAGCTCTGAAGTGAAGCAACAAGGCAACACATTTGCTGCCTTTGCTACAGAGCAGCTTCAATGTAAATTTTGACAGAGAGATGAAAGAGACACAATAAAATAAGTATAAGGGACTGAAGTTTGCTTTCTCAAGATATTACTTTCCATACTTTCTATCACATCTTTAATGCAAAGTCTCCTCTATCGTTCTGCCTGAAAACCTCAAGAAATAGTTAAAATTGGAACTGAAATTACACACATATTAGAGAAAACAGGATAATTTCACATACACACACTTACCACACGATTTGCTAGGGTTCTAATACTTGGTGCATTAGATAGATTATTCTGATGAAAAGCAAAGTTCTGGCCAGGTTTAGATTGTAATGAAGACTCTGCAATCCTCCTCAACCTCCTTAGCACACGGTGCTTCCAGTCCCCACGCAAGATGCTGCCCTGCTCAGTAAGTGCACTATCTTCCTCTGGTGACGTGTCTCCTACTTCCAAGCTAATACTGGTTTGTGCTTGGCTCTCTGAGCTCTCACCACAGTTCTCACCCTCTGGGTTCATTGAGTTATTTGCAGGTGCAGGTGTCTTCCTTTCTGGCAAAGTGAGTCTTTCACTACTGCCATCAGAGTTCTGTAAAGAATAAGAACATACTTTAAGAGATGTTTCATAGGCAAGCCTACAAAGACAGTCTGGGGAAAGAAAAGAGAACACTTGAAACCATCAGATGTCAAAGAAATAATAGCAGACCTGCTAACATGTCAAAGTTACAGCCTTTACAGAATTGAGTTCAAATGATTTCAGAGCCCAGCTCTTCACTTTGCTGTCTGTTCTGCTCCCACTGGCTCACAGGCTACCTCCACAACAAATGCAGAAAACTTTTCCTGCTGTTCTCACTGATGTGGGACTTCTGCTTGCTCCTCTCTAGGTACAGAAGTTTTGCACCACTCCTAAGTTCGGAGAAAATTAAATTGCCTTGCTTCACCTGAGGTTACTTAACAACAACAGGGGCCTCAAGCCTCTTGCTGTGTCAAGGCTGATGCTCTCACAACTTTTGCCAGCTGATTATGGCCTATCAGCTCCGTGTAGTGCGCTAGTTTAGGCTTCCTTCGGCTCGATTAACTTTCCTGGCAAATTCACAAACTGGAATCAGTTGAAAGAAACCAGGAAGCACCAGGACACATCACATAGCTTTTGTGAAGGGACAAAGAAGGAAGCAACCAAGGAAGGCTGCATCAGTTTAAGCATTGCAAATTCATTAAAGCATATGCCAGCCCCAGCTCATCATGAACAAGTACAAAGCAGACTAGCATCTGTCTAACCTATCAGCTAATGCTAAAACCAGAAAGCTTCAAGAATATTGTTCTTAAGATGTGGGAAATGAGGGTGAAGAATAACTGTTCTTCCCATGAGACATGTGTTTATTAAGGTACAGCTCCTGTGTCCGTGACCCACGAGTGACACCACCATGTGACCAACATGCGTAAGCAGGGATGTGAAGGGAACCACACCACACATTACACATGTAGTTGTGTATCATTGTCATTGAAAACACTTTCTGTTACGGGTGTACACAGGTTAAAGAAATTGATCTTATTTATAAAGGATAGTTCTCAAATAGGAAGCCAGGTGACTGAAAGTACATAGGACAGCTGATCATTTTGTTTCAAAATACAGCTGCAGCCAAAGTATCAGCAGTTATTGGGGTCTTTTTCAGAGCCACATAAATTCACTGGTACTTTGGAAAGGACAGTGTGTTGGTGCCAAAACACCTGGTCTCTGAATTCTGTAAGTGTAACTCTCCTTAGCAAATAAGCTATTACAGCAGTATGAATGCTCCAAGTGCACAGACACTCCATCTCAAGTCTGACAGCTCTTAGCTCTTGTGTAAATGTCACCATGCACCAATTCATAACTGCATTATTCTATTACCTTTTTATTCAAATTAGAGATGTTATATTTGCCTATTCCTATGCTACAGCTTTTGGACCAGGTTTTCTGTCCAGCTTCTACAAATAGATGAAGTACTGCAAATCTGGCCAGCGCATAGGGGGAGACAACCCAGCAAAAAACCCATGGATGATTGACATATTTGAAGCACTTATGGGCCTTAAAAAAAAAGAGTTTAAGGTGATACTTTTAAACATATCTTCCAATTCTGTTTCTTCAGTCTTCAAGTATTTTTGACATAATTAAAATGCATTTAATGGCTCAAAATGTCTAATTGGTAACATTAGGAGAGCTCACACACTGGGTGAGTAGTGTATTGGGAGGGGGACAAGAGAAGCAGCAGGGAGAAGTGGTGCTGTACACATGCTATGAGAGTAATATGGATATTTTTCTTAGCTCCTCATCAAGACTAAGATTTGTTTTACACCGTGGTACTACACATCAACAACTGTACTAAGACTGAGCTAATTTTTGCCTCAGAGTGCTATGAGGGGTATAGTTTCTAACTAGAAAAGTTAAAGATAGACTACATAAATACAAGCTAATTTTGTATTTATGTTGCAAAATGCTAGACTAGCAATAGTGTGGGGTTTTTTTCCTACTGAAACAGTAAAGTTCTGAAATGGTGTTTGACTACAGCAGGCCAGGGTATATCTAGCTTTACAGTAGAACACACGCTGGCAGCCAGCCTTAGCTTGGTAAACCATTTTTAGGGATGCACTTTGGAACTAGCATGCTCTGTGCCCCAAATCCCTCATCTTATGGCACTATTTAGAGCCAAGAAGTCAGACTGTTCTGGTCTGTAGCTTTTGACATGAGCCCAAAGGCAAGAAGGCTCAGTCACTTTACTGGATCAAGAGTAGTGGGTCTTATGAAGAAATACTTTGCTGTTAAATTGCAATGAAAGCTTGAACACCACCATACAGGTGTCTTCCTTCAGCTGACACTGATTGCAGAACACGTGTGAAACAAAAAAATTAAATTGGATTAAGGTACCATCTAGAGACAGCCTGAAGTGAAAGCTTGAAGCTAGTCTAGTTTTTTTCCCCACTTTCAAAACATCCTGGTCACAGGCTCTGAAATGTTTCCAAGGGAAGAACTGGCAAGACCAACTGTAGCAGACACATGCAGCCAATTGGGCCCTTGCTAATACATGGCCCTGTATGAATCAGCTTCTTGCATCACGGGAACACTTCCTACCAGAGGTCTACAGTGAGGCAAACATTGAGGGCTATGCATCACATGCCATTAAGCAGCACACAATTAAAAACTGCACAAAACTGAGGTGAAATATTTGATATATCACATACCAGACTTCTCTCCACATCTTTATCAGTTGAAGCAGCTGAAAAACAAAGTAAGTGTCTAAGAAACTTTTTAAAATTGCATCAACTTAAACAGAGCTGAATACATGCAAGATTTATACACAATAGAAACTTCTGTAACACAAACCTAAGCCTGTACAAGCCATTAAAGTTTCCTTGACCTATCATACATCTCATGACACTTAGCTTCCACCAACAGCACAAACACTGCCTTCATAGAAGGAAGAGTCCCATTTAGTAAAATGCAGACAACAAGATGCAGTTTATCTTTTAAGTCACCCTTGCATGCTCCCCCACTCCAGCTTATGCAGCATTTTTGTGGGCTATTGCAATACAGAAAAGGCAAAAATTGTTTTTACTGCACTGCAATACAATTCGTACAGCATGATTTGAACAACATTAGCATTCAAAATTCAGACCAATTTTTAACATTATTCTAACTACACTAGTTGCAAAAATACCTTAATACACAGTAGTGGAAAGAGAAGTTTCCAAGGAAAAGAGCTAAATTTCACTAAAAGAATAAATTCACATAGGACTTATCAACCTAATGTTCACATTCATTAAGATGTTCAAATGATGAAAGTGCAACAATTTGTAGAAAAAAATCTCCACATCCAAACACAGTGAACAAAAGTAGTTAATAAACTAATTAATTGTTACTTTTTGCACCACGCATCTCAGCTGACACAGGTTTTTGTCTTTGCCAATACAAGGCAAGTAGATATAATATCTTTAAAAAGGACTTTTCCTAATCTTGAAGTCAGCAAAATAAGAATGCTTAATTAAGGTTTATGCATTTTATTTACTTAACAAAACTAATCTTCAATCACATGCTAAGCGAACTAGAACTTAAAAATGTCCTCTATAAAGTAACACAAACTCCAGAGATTGCCCTGGTGCACACTTTGCCTAATTCTGAAAAGCAAATCTTATGTATAATAATCAAGCCATTACCTTTATCACACTTCAACTTTTTGAATACCCAGAACAGCAAAACAGTAACAGTCAAAATAATTGGAAGAATAACCCAAGAAAGAGCTGTGCTTCCTGCAAAGGAAAAAAGGAAATAAAATTAGTACTGAAGCAGCCCCCAAAAAAGATATTCCTTGCTGTCCTAGAAATCAGCCCAAGCCTAGCACTAATACAACAACCCTGTTAGCATGTCCTGGAAAAGGCACTGGGGACTTTCACCTGCACATCATTACCCTAAAGGCAGCAGGGGATTCTGCACAGAGCTGCAACACAACTTCTACAAGGTCTTCCATACAGGCACTTAAAAGGGGAAACAAGTATGCAAAAGATGACAGCAAGCTTGAGGTGCTGTAACATACAGTGTCAGTTCAGTCTTCCTCTGGTCTGGCAGAAGCTATCTATCAGCAGAAGAGAAAGCTACTCCATACACAGCTTCTCAGGCATAGGAAATATATTCGGAACTTTCACCTCTATCATCATGGCAACTTTGAAAACCCTGGCAACACATGTAGCTTGTTAGAGCTCCTACACCTTTGAGAGTTTGTCTTTAGCAAGTAACTCTCAGACTAAAACAAGGAAGCTGTTAAATAAGTTACAGTAGTTCAAACCACCGTTTTACAGACTATGGTGTTATTAGCTTGAAGCCACAAACCCAACAAACCAAGCTGAGTAGGATTTCTGTACCAGACCTTGATCCGGTAAGTCACATCCTAGGCCTGTAGTAGCATTGCAATTCTGGTCGATTTCTTTCCCTTCCGGGTACCTGCAGTGGATGGCAAGACAGGGTTGTATCAATATTTCCAGAGCAATGCAGCTCTGTATAGACCTGACTTAGAGGCACGAACAGAACATGCATAAACAGATAACTCCGTTAGAAGTGAACCTTTAAACAACACAAGGTAATACTACAAGATTAAATAGAAGCAAAGCATTTAAAGCTCACGTATGTTAGCTTATACGGGGGGGGAGGGAATGCAAAAACCAAGCCACAGTAGATGCATTATTTATGGGCAGTTAGTTGCCTTCAACAGGTAGTTCTAATTCCCAAAATTTTTGACTGGGTGTCAGAAAGCTCATTCAAGTGTGTACCTGGGGAAATACTAATCTGAAGACATGAAAAGCGCAAGCTTGCAGCCATAAGCAACAAGCACAACAATACCCAACTTCATGTCTTTTTAGGTCTCAACTTCACATATTTTTGACACCTAAAATTTAAATGCATGAATAATACAATTTGGCTTCAGGGCAATTATTTACAGCAGGATAAGATGTGTTAGCTATTGGCACTGATTGGGCCACAGCTCTAACATTCCCTAGAAAGAAAACAGTCACTTATGTTCTTTATCAAACTTACATTTTACTGTGTCTCTGACATATTTCACAGCTCTTGTCAGCGCAGAAATACCCTTGTTTGCACTGGCATTCAGTATTACGTGTCAGAGTACAGGGTCTCACAGTTACTTGATCTATAAAATAAAACATAAAGGTCACAAAGTAAATATAAAAGTTGTGACTCCACAACTGTGCAAAAACAATACTCATGTCATAAAGGCAATTTCTAAGTTCAATATGCTCAATGAGGATCAGATTTTCCACATTAAAAAGGGGAAAGGGTCAAGGCTTCATCAAAATTGTGCTTGATACCATCTTTGCACTGTTTGCAAGACAAGCATTCATCCAAGCCATTCTCATGGGCGGTATAACTCTCTCCTTCCTTGCAAGGGTGACATTTTCCTCTCAAACGCGGAGCACTGCAGTGCTGAGCAGCAAAAGTACCTGTGGAAGAAGAGAACCGGCAGCAGCAGTCTCAAGGGATCTTTTAAACAGACAAAGGGCTACAGCAGGATATTACAACACAAACGCGTTTTGGGGAGAGTCCAACCCCTCCTCACAAATGAATCATGTGCCACATGAACCAGCACAGGAGAGTCAGGAGGCATAATCCCAGTTTGCTGCTCAGACAAGGAGCAGTGCCAAACAAAGCATCAAGCCAGGCCTCTACTGGGACACAGGGGACAAGGATGACTCCCTGCAATAGCTTAGAGCCAGCAACGTGGCCAACACCGTCTCTGAAGGAGCTGGTGAGTACAAAGAGAACAGCTTGTAAGAATCACTCTTCTCCTTTCTCTGAATTACCTCTAAATTGCCCTCTGATACTCTCCAGGAGCAAGGTACTTCTTGACACAAAACTCCCTAACTCTGCACACACTGAGCAAGGAATGGAGAGCAAAACCAAACCCCAGTTTTACCTACAGACACAGAAATATCAGAATTCCTCATGGCTTGTTCTTTGTGCTAACTGAAGTGTTTTGTTAACAAAAAACAGCCAAACAACACCTAATTTTGAGCACTATCTTCAACTGCAGGCAGAGATTTGCTGGCTTGCTGCCAAGGCACTTCTCCCAGTCATCACCTGTCACACAAGGGCCTCTTGCTTCAAAATGGAGCCTGGCCTCAACAGCCCCAAGAAACCATCACAGCTCCAGCTGGGCTTATACTTTTACCATGTGAAACCATAAATACAATAGTGACTCAGTCATCTCCACGAGAAAGAAACATGGCCATTATCAGCTATAACTTCTCGAAGTCCTACCTGCTGGACAAGATACACAGCAATGTCCTTCATGGAAGTACTCTCCCTCCTCACAGTTCTTTGCTTGGGTTCCAGGCATTGTCAGCAGCATAACCTACAGCAAAGAAACAGGCATTTGAGTGATTCATCCTGCCAGGACACGATAACCATCTCAGGGAGATGAACTAGTAAAGGGTTGGAAACACATTCAGAAGTTTATGGGAAGCCACAGAGGAAACCCAAACTAATTTCTGTTAAGTGCTGCTCATAGCAGTAATTGCAATCACAAAGTTGGGGTTAAAGCACCACCGTGCAGCAGCTGATGGGTTTTTGACAACTATTGCTAGAGATCCCTGACTCCATTTAAAATTCTGTTTTCTTTCCACTAGTTCACTGCAATGGAACTTCAGAGGCTGAAATTTCTGCCACATGTAAGGCATCCATTTCTCCCTCCTCCCATCTGTTTAATTAGTGGATATCAGTGTTAGTCTTTCCCCCCCTGCAAAGTGGAGGAAACGCCCCAGAGACCTCATCCAACATTTCTCACTGGCTTTGTAATCTTAAGCAGAAGGCAAGTTGAGTCATTAAGAAAAATAACTTACTGTAGCCACAGGAGCACTGGGAATGTTCACACACACAAATACACTTTTACATATATATTTGTTATTAGTATTTTAAGAGGAAGAGAGTCGCGGGGCGTGCACCCCGAGTGCCTCGGAGGGAGGCAAGCGCGGAGCTCGGTTTCGGGACACCGAAGTACATCTCTCGCTTGTAAAACTCAAGAGAGAGAAGGTCCTAGAACAGATGCAGGGGGAAAGGAAGGGACGGCCGCGGAGCTCCCCGTCGCTAATTGCCGTCAGCGGGCAATTTCCAAGCTGAAATCAGGACCTCCGCTCCCGCAGCTGCCGCTCTTTCAACTCTCTCCTTGGGAGACCAAAGTCTTTTCTTTATTCTCGTAGTTGAAGAAACTTCCAGTTTCACAATTAAATAACGTAAAGACAATTAAAAAATTAACTCCTGACTTGTAATTTTCTTTTTTTGTTTCCGAGGAGAGGAGGAAAGGCGGCAGCAACTGCGTTAGGGAGGCTCGGAGGACGCGTCCCTAGTCCCTGCTCCCTTCAGGGAGTTCGCCGCAACCCAGGACTGGGTCCGCAGCAGCTGCCCCTTTCTTATCCTTTTCAACTTCAGGAGACCCGCATAAATTCAGGGTTCCCGAAGTTTCAAGCAACACAAACAAAAAGCTGAGGTAAGTTACCAAAGTCCCTTAAGGAAGAGGAGGGTAGGAAAACCTGCAAGGCTCCTCCACTCCGGACTTGGAGGAAGCCTCTCTTCCCGTCAAACGGGAGGATTTGGCTACGGACAGGTGCCAGTCCCCGCTCGCGGCGGGCACGTGGAGGGCGAGCCCCTGCCCACAGACAGCGGCCGCGGCCAGAGACTCCCACCCAGAGCCCCTCACCCGGCACTCACCAGCAGCAGCAGCAGCAGCCCCGCCGCTCCTCCGGCTGCCATCGCCGCTCCCGGCCCTGCCCGTCCCGCCTGCGCTCGGCACGTCCGCGGGGAGGCGCCGGCCCTGCCGCTTTATCCGCCCCCGCCGCCCCCGCCCGCACAGCCGCCCCTCCCACGGGGCCGGGGGAACCACTCCGTGCCTCGGGAGCGACCCCGGGAACGCGCTTGGCACCTGTCGAGAGCGGGCAGGATCCACGCTGGGGTACGGCGCGAGCCGTGCCTCTCCACCCAAAAAAAACCTCACGCGCCGAAGAGCCGCTCGCTGATCACGAAAAGGAGGGGCGAGGGATGGACGGGGAATTTTCCCAACGGCGCACAAACTGGGTTTTCTAAAGCCCTGAAATGGTTCTCAGCTTTCCCCTCAGCAGGTATTCCTCCCAGAGAAATAACATTTCTGACCGTGACTTTCCTCAAGAATACCCTTTATCTTCCGTATGCGTGTATCCAGTAAGAACATTCACCTCAAGATGTTGAAATTGGATTAAAATTAATGGCACAAGGATTTATAGGCTGTTCCTTTTTGGATTATTTTTAATACCCTGTGGCAGCAGCAGTAAATGTTGGAAACTCCCACTCTGCAGATGCATAATTAGTTTATCTAAGTTGATAGTTTCTTTCACTGAATTGCTCCTTTCATGGCAAGTGTTTTACTTAACTTCAGTAACCAGTCCCAGTGAAACCCCTGTGGGTGCATAGTCTGCTGAAATGGAACTGATCCAAATTTCAAACATTCAATTTCAAGCATTCGCATTTACACCTACCAGGTGCTTCCTGCTCAGCACTGCTTTTCTTTGGTTCAGGTGGGCATAGGCTGGTGGTTTTTTTCCCTGTTGCCGTTTTAGTAAGCATTCCTCAAACCCACACACAGTTGTATCCAAGAGAGATAAACAGCCCTACAGAAGCAGAGAGGCTCCTATCTGTAACTCAAATAATGCCAAAGCAGGATGTGTGTGATAAGGAAGGCTGTGCTGACAGGCCAGAGATGTGCTGACTTGCTGAAGCATTAAAAGGAGATTAGTAGATGTGTTTGCACAGCTTTAGGAGCCACTTTCAAGGTGCATACAGGACTTTGCATAGCCTGACAGGCAGAGGTGGGGGGACTCCATCTCACCAAGTTTTATCTGTGGCACATGTCAGACTTCCTCAGAAAGGATGACTAGGATGGTGTCCTTCAAAAAGACACACAATCTGAATCAAGAATGTTGACGTTCTTGAAGGATGATTCCTCAACGATCAAGAACCCTTTGGTTTTTTGGAGGCTTTTGCTAGTAACAGTCACTCTCCCTTTATTATTTGTGATCAGTTCCCTGATTGTTGGTTTCCAGATGCCAGCTCTCACCCTGTCTGTTCATGTCAGAGAGCTGTGGTTCTCTTCAAGGAACTACCTATTTGCTGCCATCAAGTCACCTCCTTAATATAAAGGTTTTCTAAGTCCAAGACAAGTCTGTACATTTACATGTACAACAGTGAAAACCAAAGCAACCACTTTTGTTTCTGAGGAAGTTGCTACGATTAGAAGACACAGACAACTTCAACCAGAGGGGTATCAAAATGCTATTGCTGTTCTAACTTATGGCCTGTGTCTGAGATTCTTGGAGGCCTTTTCCTGTAGACTTTCCTCTAAAAAGCGATTTACTTGTAAAATGCTATCAAATACAAAACCAAAAATAATTTGTCAGATAGACTGTCATTGAAAGTTGTGTGTAGTTTTATTTCAACATATCAAGCACAAACAGGTTTCCCCTAACTGGGGAGTATGACGAGGAATGTACTTAAAAATTTGGAAACATTTACATTGAAAGATAGCCCAGACTGGCACCACCACTAAGTATTTTAAGGCTGTATATATAGCAGTACTTACCACTTGGAACTACTTCAGGCCAGAAAAGAAAGGCTTAGTATTGTCCGCAGTCTACAGAAAATATTGCAAATCTTTAAAAAATGGTGTAAAATAGGAAGACTATTAACAGAGTTGAACAATGCAGTGGCAAAACCCTCCCTCTTTCCTGACCTTTGACGAAAAATGTGTCTAAGACCGAACACACGTACACCTCTATCTCTCCCATCCTTCTCACCTATGCTGGGGCAGTGGATTTCTCTCTACAATGCTAGTGTGTGATATTATAAAACAGCCATATAGCAAATAATAACAATAATAGTAAGTGACCAGGTTTTACAAACAGGCATATCTGACTTTACACTCGATGGGCCAGATCCAGTACACTAGTCTGCTCCACAAACAAACAAGGAGCTTTCACTGAATACTTCCCATTTCCTAAAGAGGAATGGCTCTAGGAAATTGTGCATATTTACAGTTCCTGTGGAATGGAAAATAAAACACATCCTGAGGTCTCATTCTGTGTGTGCTGACAAAACAGATCATGACTTAATATCCTGGGGGTGGATTTTTGGACCAAGTGTGCTCCCTCCCATAATTAATTAAAGGCAGCTGGACAGGCACCATGGACATCCATTCTTTACAGCTCCCCAACTGCACTCCCTCACTCGTGGAGCTGTGACCCAGGCCGGTGTGACCTTTCCAAAACACTGGGGTGTTTACCATTTTGGGCTTACCAATACTGCTGGGTAATTATTAATTGCATCAGAAAATGACAAGACATAGAAAACAAATTGCACAATTAAAGCTACATTTGGCTTCAGCATTAAGGCCCGTACAGGTTAAGAGGTCCTTGAAGATGTACATGTAAAAGGCAAAAATGACAAAATCTGCAGGAACAAAGTTTTGCAGGTTCCCAGGTCCCTTTTTAACCTTGTTTTTCCACTTTCTTCCACCTCTGCCGCGTTGGTTCTAAAGTGCTTTGGTGCCTCTCTGGGCTCCTTGCGCGAGTGGCCCCCCTCCTGCAGCCAGTAATCATTATTGCTGCCAAACGTAGTGATTTTATTTGAAGACATAATTAATGAATAGTTGACACGTAAGAAAGATGCAGAGGAGAAACCAACAGCGAGAGTCCAGGAGGAAGCTTTCAGAAGAGGCCTTCCTGTGGAAGGACTTTTTGTTCAGAGCACTGAGGTTTCTGGAAAAGAAAGCAGTATGATTATTTGTGGGCTGGAGGGAGGCGTGCATTCACACGTGTGCACGTGCCCAGAACTTCCACATCAGGAGGGATCCCTTTTCCTCACGGGTACAGCACTGTGCCCCCACAGACTCTACCTCCCTCTTTGTTTTGACAGAGAGATTAGTGCTTCTGGCTGCAGCTGGATCAGGCAGAGCACGCTGATTGTCACGGGAAGGTGTAAGGGCACTAACCCCAAGAAATCACTTTATTCAGCACTCACAATCCTATGCCCTATACTTCCCAAATACAAGAGCCTGCACTGGACACCCCCAAGAGCTACAGAGAAGCCGAAGCCAAGTCACCAATGGCTCTGGCATCTAGAAATGGTGGGCCTCATGTGTGATCCCACTGCACTGAAGCCTCAGGAGAGCTGGATAATACACAGTGGGGAACCAGCAGGGCTCCCTGAAGCAGATGTAGCAGTTAATAACTCCCCTTTCCTGGCTACAGGTGTCTGCAGGGCAAAGCTGTTTGTCAGCAGCAGGTGTGATCACTACTTCCCTTAGACGGCAATTAACCATTTAAACAAAATGTGGGAAGTTAGTGCTTTTCACCATGGAGCCCAGCTTTTCAGACCACACACCTGCATCTCTACAGAAAACCAAGGAAATCCGTAACATGCTCGACAAGAAGGGAGACCTTACACCTTCTTGCCCAGCCAGGACATGGCCCAGCCCCTCCCAACTTCTGCAGGTGTTTTGCAGTTTGGAATGCCATGAGGTGTGAAACATGCTGAGGTGAAGATTTTTGGCCATAAAGAGTCTCAAGAGGAAGAGATTTCCTCACTATTTCAAGCGGGGGACGGGTTTGTATTTGTGTGTTAATTGGTTACTTACAGAAACAACTGTTAAGTGCACCCCGGCAGCTGATAGAGACACTCAAAAGGCCACAGTGAGGAGTTAAATGCCACAGGTTATTTTCAGCTCATTAAAATCATTGATTTGATGACAGAAAATAGTTACCTGTGTATGTCTTGTTGGGCTCTCTGTAAAGATAAGACGGCTGAGTGAATTTCCTTCAGGTGATTCATTTCTTTCCCACACTGAGCACACAGGCTTTCAAACCCTGTGGCAAAGTATTGAAGAACAATTATGTTTTGCATCACTATTCTAATGGTAGTGATGAAACACAACACAGATTCACCCAGCAAGTGGCTGGCTGTGATCTAATTGTCACAGCCAGGGGGACACTTTCAGGAAGAAACACAGGGAGAAGGAGACAGGGAACAGAATCTTCCACCCTGAAGACTCAAGGCCACTGGAACAGGTCCTGTGACATTGGCTGGCAGCCCCTTCTCAGTCAGCTCTCAGGCAATTTTGGCAGCACGCTCTCCAGCTAAGGGGAGGAGAACTGAGTGCTTGCACCTGACCCTATCTCTGAAACATTCAAGGTCACCTCTAACAAAAGCAGAGAAAAGAGAATGACAAGGGCTGTTTCTTAACTGTTGACTGGAACGTCAGTGTATTTTTCCAACATGTTTGTGCCAGGAGTTGGGAAGCCCTTGCTGGCATGGATAGTGTAAGGCAGAAAGAGAGGCAGTACATACAGAGAACAGAAAAGAAGAACATTCTGTGTATCTGCCTGTGGGCTGTTGGCCCGTGGCATAACTGGGCTGGGAAATGTCCCAGGGCTGGCTCAAGGAACAAGGTACAAAGGGAAGAACATTAAAGCCTGACCCAGCGATGCACAAATACTTACCATCATCATCTGAGAGCTCCTGCACTGACTCTGGTGTTGAACAGCTGCTCTCTGTATTCTGGCTGTGGTTGGACGGCTGATCACTGGTTTTGCGGCGCCTGCAGTCTTTGGCAGACCTCTGGATAAAACAGGCATCAAAAAGAGTCTCAGTTGCTGTCAAATTGGAGACTTGGGTGTTTGCTTTAAACAAAATAATTCGGGGTGCTGGGAAAAACATGTGAGATTAGGAAGTCTGATTGCTTTCTCAGCAACTCCTAGTAGTTCGACTCCTGGCAGCTACTTAAGGATATTACACACATGCCCTGTAGACAAGCACTTCCTCAAATGACAACATCCTTAAGACACCTATCCAAGTATTCTTGTAGCTTTAACTGACACCTACTAGTGATGAACCTTATAGTTCCTTTGCTGAGTTGTGTACCCACTCAACTAGATATGTAAAAGAAAGGATGGAAAAAAAAGAAAAACATTAGAATCAAATTTTCCAGGGAAGGTTTTTCGGAAGGTGCATAAAGGATTTAAATATCACAGAAATTTTATGCCTCATTTCTCGATGCACTTCAGAAAGTTTCTCCCTACCTCTCAGATGGGTAAACCAAACACATTGATTCAAACTTCTCACTAGAGGGTCTGAGAAGCAGTTACAAACCTCAACTTCTCCACTGCTTCAGAGACATTCAGATTCAGGTATTATAAAAGAAAAGTCTACATACATAGTAAGATACAAGTTTTTCAGTGTAATATGGGTTATACTTAGCTAGTTCAGCATTTCAGCATTTACAGACTATGTTATCGTTGACGTATATCACTCCAAAGATTAAAGCAGTGAGATAAGAAAGTATCATCTCTGTTTAAAGGAAAGGATGGAGAGAGGTTTCTTGTCTTGTCTGAGAGAAAGTAAGTGATAAAGGCTGATGGCAAAGACTGAAATTGAAGTTGCAGGATCTCAATTCTGCACTCCAAAACATATAGGAAGTTTTCTGCTTTGGAAACACTTAACTGTGAAGTTCAGCTCAGTCATGTGCAAAACCCACTAAAGGGTCATTTTCACTAACATTAGGTGGAAGAAAAATGCCAAAATGGATAGAATATGTCAGGCAGTAATTATAATTATTTGGAGTTAATGATGGTATGATATTGCAGATCTACAGTCATCACCTGTATTTACCCCAAACAAACCTTTCAGTCTATGCTGTGCTTACGTGAAAATGCTGTAGAAAAGGGCTGTGTGTCTAACAATCCTAAAGAACATTATATTCCCCAAAACAGGCTTTTTACCTTGTGCCGTGTAATTTGATTGTTTATGCATGTTGTTTTGTGGTTTGACATCCTTGTAGATAAGTGCCTTTCCATTGTCTGAAGTATTCCATCCTTCTCAAACTGGGCAATGTCATTCAAAGGATCCCAAGGTCTTAGACTTTTGAGACCAAACGAAAAAATACCATCAGAAAAGCAAGAATCGCACACCAGGTGTGTTAAGACCAATACCCTAATTCCACATGCATCAGGGCAGGCCATCATCCCTGACAGTAACTGGAGTTTCCAAATACAGTGACAGGAGTAACAGATACTTCCCTTCACATTCACAGTTCCTTGCCATGAATGAGGGGGTTCAGTCTCCAGAGGCTTCACCCTTCTTGGCAGGGGAGGAGACCATAGCTTTTAACTCTGGTCACACAGCGCAGAAAATCTCTGCTAAATGACTCCACACTTGATTGCAGCAATAGGGATTTGCACCAATGGCATAGTGGATTTTCCGTTGCTAAGCCCCCATTTCCAGCTATTCCCAATTAGCATCAGGAATATGTATTATAGTGATGACACGGAGCTCAGAAAGGGCGAGCTCTGGACATAGTTTGGGAAATGGCAGGACCCCAGTTACAGGTCTGGAACTTTGCTTGCATCCCTGGGGACTCAAGCAGTGAGGTCTGCTCGTAACCCTCAACCCCAGCACTCACTCCTCGTATTTGTAGCGCCATTCGTTAGTTGCGGCATCGTGCTGGAAGAGCAGCGGCTTCCACTCTGTGCCGTTTTCCCTCCGCTCCCGGGCAGCATTCCTCTGCTCCTCCTCCAGCACAAACTTTTCCTGCGTTGCCTTGTGTTGATCGCCTTTGTTTATTGCACTGGTAACGTGCTGCCAAAGCCTAGAAATAAACAGGGAAGCAACGTAAACCACCTCAAAACCAATGATGCGTTTTGCCAGCTGGAACTTCAGAGCAGACACTTGTCTGGTCTACTGATACTCCAGAGCAATTGTAGCAAGATTGCTCTGCCTCAGTTCTCGCTTGTAAATTAAAGAATGGCAACACTTAACGCTATGTACAATGACCTGCTGAAGTACAGGGGACTTTCCCTTACAAAACATCAGCTACAATATTCATTAAATTTTTCAGTGTTGTCTGTGTGAGTTATAGGATAGTTATACTCAATTCACTGAGATCAGAGGCCTCTTTAGAGGTGATTGATGGAGAATCTGTTCTCTTCCTTGCCCTTTCAGGCACTTCAGATTAGGAGCCTTTGTGTTAATGTCTATCCCCCAAACAAAGGCTTTATATTTAAAGTCTTAAAGCACTGGAAAACAAATCTGTGTGCATATCTTGCATGTTGTACCCCTATATAGGATTAGCTACCAGATCTGCAGGCAGCTGATTCAATCTGCAAGCAACGGACACGTCCTTGTGCTCACGAACTGTGAGCACGAGCACAGGCTTTCACCCACACTTGTTTTCAGCTGCCAAAGGATACGTGATCCATCATATGATGTCTCACTGAGCCTCTGCCCTGGGGAGAGGATCTGCCTTTTACGAGAGAAAAATCATTACCTTTTTTTTTTTTACTATAGCCAAGCTGTGATAGGCCTCTCTGCAGTTCCTCTAACCAAAGCACTCCAATCTTTGTTTCAGATTGGAAATACTTCTGAGACTAGCAGCTAGCCCTCCCAACGCATTACTGAGTGGTTAGACTATGCACAGGAGATCCAGGCTGTTCCAGTATTCCCAGCTCCACAAAACACTCATCTTCCATTTAGAAGATGAATACATGACTGCATTTAATTTGGAGCTTGCTGTGAAGCTCTTAATTTAAAAGGCATATTGATGCTTTCATTATATTTCTATCAGCATACATTAACACACTTCCAAAAATGTAGCCTCTTAGATAATTACTGAAGGCAGAGAAACACTTTCCTTTCCTTTCTAACAAGTCACTCCCATTTTTCTGCATATGAATATTTTCTCTCAGAAACAAAGGAAGGAAATTCAGTTCAAAGTCAGTGATGAGGGTGGGGGAGGAGTGGAAATAACCGCCTGAGAAAATACTGCAGCGGTGTGAAGTCCGTCCTAAGGAATGCAGTGGTGTGAAGAGCAAGTTCTCTAATTCTAAGAACCTCAGAGGGACATGTACAATACTATTTGACAAGGGCAAATTACTCCACCAAGAGCTGCATGTGTCAGGCAGTGAGACTCTCCACCGTGAGCTGCATATTGTTATGAGCTTCACAGGCTCTCCTACATTTGTGAAAATAGGTGATTTTCAGGTGATTTCAAATGGATTAGATGGTAATTTATTCATACAACTGTCAGCATAAGGAGCTCGGTAGAATGTCTGTTAGGGATCTCTATTTTCCCTTTTGCCTTCTTCCCTTGGATGCATGTATCATTATTAATCTCTGATGTAGCAAATACAGTCAGCTCTGGCCATAACCTGGTCAGCAGAGAACTGGAGATTCTTTGTCCACAAGACTGAGATTTCTTGTGTCTTTTAAAAGAATCTTCTTCTGAAGATTAATAAAGAAATGTAGTGCTGTCTGCTCTGAAAAAATGGCAATTGCACAGCTGCAAGTTACAAATACAGACTTTATTGCCCATAACATCCACTGTTATCCAGAACAAACTATATGTTCATATGTTTTTATTTTCATGCAATTCCTTTTTTACCTATGAAAAGGGGAACGCAACACCAAAATCAGATGCCCACAGAGAGATGGTCACGTAATTCAGAGCCAGGCAGCAAACTGCATGTGCTGGCTCGGGATGTTGGCTGGTACTGGCTGACCAAACCAGAGAAGGGGCAGCAGTAGTTGGTTTGAAGCCAGAACCACATAATGTTGCTCAACACACAATGTTCTTGCTCAACAACTGGTTTGGTGATGTATTAGTCATTCCTTCAATTTTCTAAGTTGTTTGCCAGGACTACATTTTTAGGTAACCTACATAACTCTAAAAAAGCCTGGCGCAGACTTAATTGGAGATCTCAGCTGAGATTATGAGGCAGGGTTAAACATATGTTTAATTATATTCTTTCATAAAATCCTGTTGTGTGGTTCAAACTACTGCTTCTCTTGATTCCAGGACTTTCCATAATTCCTGCATCTAAAGATCCTGTGGTTGAAATAACTCTTCTTAACAAGCTATCCAACCACAGACTGGCACCTTGCCCTTCCATAAAGTGTTCCAGCAGTTACAGAGACTTTGTTCATGATTTTTGGAGTCCAGGCAGAGTTGTTATTTTAAGCAGATAAAATATAGCCTCCATAATTTGTCAGCCCAGGTCCCTGGTTATTTCAGATCTATACTTCATGAAAATACTCCAGAGCTAATAGCCTGGAAAAAAAAAGTAAATGGCTGGGTAATATGTGTAGACAAAGCAGGTCACTGCCTTTCCGGGACTGTGCTGAGGAATTGGAGCCTTCTGATCAGAGCCCTGCCCCCAGCAGAGAGGAGGGAGTGACACATTGCCCAAGCTCCCTACCTCTCTGACTCAAAGTCCGTCTGCTCCTCGAACAGCACAATGTGGCGCTTCAGCCTCTGCCTTCGTACTTCACTCGTCGGGTTCCAGAACACTTCTGCATTCCCGCCTTTCAACTCATTTATATGCACTTCCCCATCCTGAGAAGCAAAATTAGGTGAAAATGTTACTGGCAATCAGAAACACAAGGCAGAAAACAAACCTGACAAATGGAAGCTGCTTCTGGATGATGATGAGGGATATAGCTAAGTTAGGAGGCTTATTTCCCCCTCTAACCCATAAAATCTCACTGAACGCTTCCTGAAAGTTTCTAAAACAAATGACGTGAGGCATTCCAGAAGCACTGGCGGAATAAATTACAGAATAATTAGAAAGGGACCTGGTCCCTCCTATTAGTCTTGTGCCCCAACATGGGTGCTCACACAAGCATTAAGATACTCTTCTTTCCCCACTGTTCCTCCCAGCTACCACCCAGCACACAGAAACAAGATCCCTAGCTCCTTTTTCAATATTTCTTCCATTCCTCAATGCTGAAATCTCACACAGAGCCCCCTGAAATACCATCCTCTCTAGAAAGGAGAGCTAAAGCTGAGATACGCATTCACATTTTTCTTCTTTTCAGTTTAGCCAGGTTTTTCTACTATTGTTCCTGAATTTCATGTAGCTCTTCAAAATATCAGCAGTCTTCAATTCTTACTCCTTGCCCATTTACTTGGCAACCAACTACTACACAGCACTTCCCTGATCTGAGGCTGGCTAGACAATATTGCTGTGCTCCTGCTTAACTGATCTGCTTCCCAGCCTGGCTCACAGGCACACCAATGCCACAGAGCCAGAGGGGGTAGTTTACAGAGTGAACAGCCCGACACTGACTGCGAGTGGAATGAGTCAGATGGTTACAGCTGCTGAGCAGTATATTGGTGCCATTCAGCTGCCTGGACATGATGTGAGTATCAGGCAAACCTTATTTATGTCTTGGCTATTGGCTTTGCCTGTAGCTGCCTAATTTCTTTGCATTCCACTGGCTGCGTTTCTCCTGCTGCACTGTTTCCTGATGTATGTCTCAAAGTCATCACATCTTCAGCTGTGAAATGCCTTCAACCCTGAAGGACTATCATCCCTCCTCAAGGTTTCCCCCAGGGCTTCTTCTGCCATATCCTGAGATGCCAGTTCCAGGACTGATCTGAGGTCCCCAAGAGACCCCCAGCTGCAGATAGGAGGAGGCAGGCAGGCATTATCAAGCATCATCACTACATGCATCCCTAAGGAGCATATAGAAAGCACTCAGCTGCTGCTGTGATCCTAGGACTGAGAAGCATTGGAATTTGCTTCTCTTCTTTATTCAGGTGGGTTTTCAGGTCCTGAGACAGAGAATTTACCTTTCAGATGCGAGGGTTTCTGTCAGGAAACTGGACAGTGTCAGAGAAAATCCAGGAGAGCAGGCCAATACTCTCAGCAGGGAGAGAGGAGAACAGGCACCATCCCCACCGGTGCACAGCAGCTCCTCTATTCACAGCACACAGCTGCAAACAGCAGCTCACAGAGCCATCCTTTCAAAGCCATTTTAACTTCTGTTATACATCATTATAGTTTTGTGCTCCACAACCAACCAGGATAAAGAACAGGGGAGGAATAAATAAACAGAAGGCTGGAAGCTGAGCAGCACACAACCACGTGGCTCTGCGCCCCAGGGGAGCCCCTCGGTTACATATTCTTGCGGATGGTGTTTGCAGGACCCTCCACAGACAAGGTACTCCCCATCCCAGCAAAACTCACAATTGCCAAGGCTCACCCTGCAGGAAAGGGAGCTCAGGATGAAAAAGTTACCCAGGCACAGGGAGCAAATCACTTTTTATATGCCCAGAAAGGGCAAATATCCCAATTTCAAAATGGTCATTGGCTTTTTATGTAAGAAGACAGATTGTCTGAGGGGACGAGTCCAGTACCAAAGGCTACACTGTGGTTAGAAAGGGCTTTATCCAGGCACGTTTCACCTGACCTATTTTAAATACCTCCTTTAGGATGAGACAAATCTTGTCTCAGAAGTGGCAATTTCTATGGACTGGAAAAGGAGGACAAGACAACTATAATGATGATGTAGATGTCCAAATGGTGCTGAGGGAAGAAATACCTAGCCAATGTCCAGCCCAAACCCCAGTGCTCACTGGTTTTGCCTCAGTTACCAGGAGTTTCAATCAAAACTAGACTACATCCTTCACTATGCAACTTATTCTTGTTGGATTTCAGCTTGAGGGTGACTTGTGTATACTAGGTGCACAAAGGCACTAGGTGCTCTGATGACAGTTCTGAGCTGCCCATACAATAAACCTCACTGAATTAATGCCTCTGTCCTTCACCTCATGAACAGAGGAATAACTGTTTTCTATCCATAAATAATGAATTCAAAACCCTGTGAATTCAAAACCCTGTGAAGTTCTTCCCTGATACTGGCATAACTGAGGAAGTACTGAACACACCAAGACAAAAGGAAGCCTCATGATCTTTACAGTCACACCTAATACACGCTGTATCTCTTGGCATCAGTGTCTGACCAAAGCCTCAAACCCTAAATACAGAACCACTGGCTTTGAGGGAAAGCCTCCTTACTGTTCCCAGCTTTGGCCCAGGTTCTGGGACTGCAAGTGTTACCCACACTGCAGGTAGATGGGACTACTGAAGTGTAAATGAGCTTGAGAGGTGTGGCCTGGAATGCTCTGCTTGAGACTGCACTCCCTGGCGCTGGCAGGAAAAGGCAGAACAGGGCCCTTGGCAGTGCCCGTTCCATGGCAGGGAGCCCGCCAAGGGCTGCCATCCTCCCACGCACCCTGCTGACACGAGCACTTAACCTGTCAGCAACTTGGATTATCATGTGTTACCCAGTGTCCATTGAGACTTGCTAACACTTCTTCTCCTGATTTAATCTTCCCAGAGATTTGATTAATGCTCGCGCTGCCACCGAAGAAGGGCTGTCAGGAGAGAACAGGAACAGAAAATTCGATCAGACTAATGAGAATCGCAAGGGAACCAAACACAGTGATGCAACAGGAGGGAAGGAAAGTGCAACCTGCTTGACTTCCACTATTTCTGGGGAAAGGCAGAATGAATTCTAAACATGGATTTTGACTATCTCACATTGTGCCCTCTTCCTTTTGTTTGCAACACCCAAATCACTGGAGCTGCAGGAAGGGAGATAAACCTTCAGGTGCATCAACAGTCAGCAGTACATTGCAAATGTACTTTCATTGCAAATGCACTTACTTACTGTCAGCTAGACACGGGGATAAGTGTATGTGGACAAATCCCTCGCATTGTCCAGAATCACATTACAGTTTGCACTCTTATACTTGCAGCCTTGCCCAAAGAAAAGGAGCAGCACTAATGCTGACTTTTCCTGCTTATGAGACAGCAACAGCAGCATGGCAGTGCTGATGACTGCATCTGTGTCAGTTTTGCAGTGAAGAAGCTCTCGCCAGCAGCAAACAAAAAAATAAAAAAGAAAAGAAAAAGGGTATTTCCAGAGTCAAGGAAAAGATTTTCAGAACAATGGAAAATTCCCCTCATCTCCTGTCTGCCAAACACAGGAAACAGCAGTGATAAGAGTGACAAGCTCTTCCATTCTACCATACAACATTGCTTCAGTCATTTTAGCAGCTACTTTCCAATAATATCTGTGGAGAGGAACTCTTTTTTTTTTTTTTAATAACAATATAAAACCAAATTTCACACAGCACCCATGGATAAAGAAATCTCAAAAGTATCTCAAGCATTTGTAATCCAGCAGAGAACTGGAACATATCCAAATTAATAGCAAAGTTATGGGATCTACCTTTAACTTCTAACAATTCTACCAAAAAAGGTAGCTAAGAAATACACCAAGCAGAGCATGTAATTAAGACACAGGAACCTTTCATCTTTAGATTAAGGACTATAGTTTTCAAGCTAGAAAAGAAGGGTCTGCACTTTAAGCTCTGAAGCGTTTGTAGGTAGATGACACTGACCAAAGTCAGGGCAATATCCCGTTGGCCTCAACACAGTACACCAGGCCTATGTTTTAAAGACAAGTATGTGCAAATGTCAAGAAAGTGCACAGGCAAACAGTTCCCTCTGTAAAGGGCAAATAAAGACAAATTATTATTGCCCTTGAAAAAAAAAAGCAGTTTGCAAAAGACTCCCTTATTTCCAGTGATCTCTCTCATTTACATTGGCTAAGGCTGCACCTCTGAAGTCCTGCAGTCTCTCAGTTCTTCTTTCATTTTTTTTCCCAGGCAAGAAATTGTTAGTTGGAGCAGAAAAGAAACAGATGCTCCTTAAAAAGCAAGTTAACTGCCCAAGAAAAGTTACAGGTTATCACTTTCCTTCCCAAATTTTAACACATGTAGTAACAGGTATGCTCAAAAATGCCTCCATTCTGCCTGCATACCATAAATGTGCATCGTCAGGCTTTCTAGGGGAGGGACTAGATATATGAACGAGTCAGTGCAAGGCTTGTCAGTGGGACAGCCCCTCAGAATTACCTGCCTGAAAATGGGCTCTTACCCTGCCATCAAAGCAAGGCCCTGTAGCCTTGACCAACACAAGGTACAGCTCAGTGTAACACCTGTGAGGTCAGAGCACAGATGTGCTGGCTACTGGAGAGATACACCAAAGATCCACATCTTAGCTCGCCTCAAAGTAGTTTGTACAGCTTGCTGTATTTTTCAAGCAGAAATAATTGTACCTGCCTGCACAGAAACCACGCTGTCCATGCCAAACTTTCAGAACAGAGTTTGGCCAGTGGCCAGCTGGCCGACAGTGAACAAATCACGTGTAAAACTAAGACTTCCTGGGTTCAAATCAAGTTGCATGAGGCAAAACTGACTGCGGTGTGATGCCTCCTCTCTAGGAAGGCCACGCTGTGGTGCACACACACAGTGCTGGTATAAAAGTGATCTGGTGTGTATGGTCAAACCCTGCCTGGGGCACAGGGACAGGCATGAGACCCATTCAAAATGGGGGCCACAGTGTCTTTTACCTTCAGCTTGAATTCCAGTTCTGCCCTGTGGTTAGTTTTGTCACAGTCAATGGTAACTTTCCCTCCAAGCTCCATTGTCATGGTACCATATAAAAGTCCTGAAAGGGAAAAAAGAGGCTTAAGAAAGGCCCCAATGGAAGCAATCTGCTTTCTCAGGTCAACCTGGCTCTCACTTGACATGCTGTGAAATTCACTACTTGGCTTAAAGTTTTGAAAAGACAGAACTCAAAGTTTCTGGGAAATGGCTGTTCACCATAAGCATGAAGAATCCTCCTGAGTCTGTATTCCCCATTTATTACACCAGCTAGGAAATAGCTTGACTCACAAGTGCTGATAGTGCACCTGTGGCAAGCTGCAAGTGGGACAGGAAAAATAAAGAAAGTTGTGCCCTGCAACTTTATTTATACCAGTGCTTAAATAGACCCAGTTGCTTCTCACAGGGTGGATGGGGCAGAGTGAAGGTGTAATGGGACTCAGCAGAATCTGTGAGATTAGTAGTCATGTAGGGAGCTTCCTCTTATACATGTTCACCATTTGCTGAAGAGGTCATTTGCAGAAAAACTGGCAAGAAAAAGACTGGAGTGCATAACTATGATTGACAGAAGTTACTGTTTTCAGGTACCTAGCCCCTCCAGAAATATTAACTTTCAAGTCAAGGTGCCAAATTAAAAAATATTCAAAAATCAAAACTGGATCCAACTGCTGATTTTATCACTGTGGTTGAAATGCCACCGACAGAGCTTCCTGAGGAGACATGCTTCCTGAGGAGCAGTGAATCAGCAGCCGTCCCCCAGCCACAGTGCACATCGGCTCGACAGAGCAAAGCCACATGGTAATAGCATCAGCCTCACTGAGGCAGCTCATACTCTGAGAAATACAATGATTAGAGTAACAAAGAAATTGGAAGAGGATTCAGGATTTTCCTTTATTTTCAAAAATCAAGCAAATATATGAAACAATTTCAGTGTTAATGTAAGGAAAAATTTTTATCCTCAGAAGCTCAGAAATGTAGTCTTAGTCTTTCCGTCTCCACTTTATCTGCAGTGCATACACGCAGTATTATTCTGTTTCTGTGCAGTGTTAAAACTAATGCAGATGGGCCTAATTGCATCCTCAGCTCTGCACAGACGGAACAAAAAGGCTTCAGTGAAGATGGCCAGTCTCCTGCTGAGCACTATGACTCATGTCCGGAGCAATTGCTCTCTGGAGTTACCAAGTAAGTGACACCAGTCCCTGGGGTGTCACTTATTTGAGAGGGGAGAGCCAGTGCAAAGTCAGTCAGTAAGATATCATTGTATTATTCTTTTTTTTGCTTCCTATTTGAACAGTCGTACCTTACCTTTACAGTGGGCGTATGGCATAGTAATTATGTAGTCTTCCCCTCTGTTTAGAAACATAAGCTTTGCTTTCCCATCCAACAGTGCAGACAGTGAGTTACCTAGAATTTAAAAGAACAAATACATATACATTAAAAAATGCATGTTATACTTGGTCCCTCATCCTAGTAAAAAAAAAAAAAAATTCCATTTATTTAAATGTCAGTCACTAATGAAAGAAAAGATAAGAAATGCTCATAATTCAAGACCCTGCAGATCATGCAATTGGAGGCAGGCAATTCTAACAAAACTGCTGTATGGCTCTCATTTGCTCTGGCATTTAGCCCTGTTGCGGAAAGAGAAGTAGATTAAACAGGTCACTAGTGGCATGCAGAAAGCAGTTCTAATGCTTAGAAGTTTTTCAGATCCTTCTGTTCTCACAACTTTTCTGATTGTGTATGAACCCAGATAACAAAACTGCCAGAAGGACAGCAAAGATTATTTACAAGTATTTCAGCAAATACACTTAGCAGAAGACAGTAATTAAGAGGCATTTGTCTAAACAACAAAAAAAAATATTTCAAACAGCAACACTGTTCCAGAGTCTGGAGTGGTGCTGTTACCATTGATATTAAAAGATTCAAGGACATTTTGAAGCTCTGGGGTTCAGCTCTCAGGGACCTGGGAGCTAGATAAAGGGTGTTACATTTATACAGACTTCTGCACTTGTCGGTTGGATGGTCAAATAGCAGTAAAGTGACTCATGCATGAGCACACGCAAAGTGGTCTGACAACCAACTGCCCATACATTCTTACAAAGCTTTGCTTTCAGAAAAACAGGCTTTTAAAACTCTCAATCTTTCTATCTGATTTTTTTTTTGTTTTTTTGTTTTTTTGTATCAGTGGGGTTTCACATTGAAATGGTAGAAATGGGGAAAGCCTATGAGAGCCAAGACTGGCACCAAATCTTATAAGCATTTCTTTCATCTTAACTCTCAACGCACTCAGGAGTGATTGAAAACCAAACGAAAACCAATGCCACAATGTTACCTGGGAGGTGCTTAGACTTAATGCCTTACCATAAAACTTGGACCTAGCTAGAATGCTGCCAGTGATGCAGAATCCATCCTTCCTATTGCTGACATGAAAAGCTGACACTGGCGGGTGATGGGAGACCTAGAGCAAAAATAGGCAGAGGTCATTTAGAGCTAAGCAGAGCGGTGGGTGCACACACAGCCTCACAGGCTCCAGGGAAAGCACAAGACAGGGGCTGCAGGACTAAGCCCCATCTGCACCATTAATCTCCGCGTTAAAGGAGGGAACATCATACCTGTCCTCATTACATATGAGAACATTATATACCTAAATTTTCTCCCCCACCCTGTATTTTCGCGAGCCTGTACGTGTGAAATCACTTTAGGCCAACAGGTAGAGTGTCAGATTTTCAACACAATAAATGAACAGTGCAGAACTTTTGGGTAGCATTTGTATAACCTCCATAAAATGGATGCAGTGGCTAAAATTAAGAATTTAGCAAAGCAAAAATTATCTAATTAAACAGGAAAAAAAGTGCATGTGAAACAGGGAGTCTCTTTACCAAAGTCCACATGGTTTTCAGATCCCTTTTTTAACACTGTAACTGTCAAAGTACATTTTCTCAGGCCAGTTTACTTTTTTCCTCTGCTCTTCATTTATTCACAAAGATAAGCCCTCAATTTACTCCTATTAAAATCATTATAGAAAGTTTAGAAATAAAAGACAGAAGGATTTGTGTGGTTTATCCCCTTTTGACAGAGGCAAAACAACACATGTTTTACTAACAGTAAGAAAGATAAGAAAACAGTAGGGAAGAATCCCAC
The DNA here is from genome assembly GCA_035584735.1 of Pseudotriccus pelzelni. Taxonomy (NCBI): domain Eukaryota; kingdom Metazoa; phylum Chordata; class Aves; order Passeriformes; family Tyrannidae; genus Pseudotriccus; species Pseudotriccus pelzelni. Next base: position 14,779,480 of record JAWMRA010000161.1, on the reverse strand, counting down.
AGAAAAGGTCTTTATTGAGGAAGCTGATATTATATATGGGAGACTTATAGTCTTGAGTGCCTACCAAACCTCGCATAACTTCTGCAAATCTGAAAAAAAAAAAAGGTCAGCAACCAGTTTACCCCACGTCCTGCTCTGGAACATTTACACGAAACTTCAAGTTCCTCTGCTAGGGTGAGATGTATTTCTATGTACAGAGGTGCAAACAGGTTGCTGTTTGCAACACCAGAGCATACAAGTGAAGCAACTTACCTGTTCTGCTATGTAAAATGTGTGACTGTTCGTCTGAGGGTGAAACCAACAGCAGCGAAATGTCTCTCCCAGAATAGGGTTGTATGGCTTTTTTATTCCCTGAAAAACCAAGTAATCATAACCTGCCACAAATGAAGATTTGCAACACAACTCTACAGATGGCCGCAAAACAATACAATAACGTTCTCCCTGATGTTTTAAACTATTTACATGTATTCTTCTAATGTAATCTTCTAATCTGAGGCATGGGTTAATCTCCCATTCTCACCAATTTAATATTTAATACTGCCTGATAAAAGCCTTACAATATGATCAAACCTTATTATTGCTGCCACTATACGTAGCAGATGCATAATGATGTGGAAACATGGCATAGCGGTAGTAAAAGGCCTGAAAAGAGAAGGTAGACCGGCTTTCAGCAAAGGGAAAAGTCCTGCATTCCAGGACATGTTACTTGTTAATAACTAGTTTTGCCTTCTAACTGTCCAGTGCAAAGGCTCTGAGGTTGATCAACACTATCTTCCATTCACTGTCTACTCTGAAACCAAATGCAACTTCAGTTTTAAAAGTAACGGTCGAAGTCTTCAAAACAGTAGAAGAGGTAAATTGTCAAAGAAGAGGCAACAGAGAAATATACAACCACGCAGAAGATTGCAATGGCCATTACAATCTGAACTTCATGCCCCCTTTTACCTTTGGCTTCTTATAGAAGCCGGACAGATACCACCTCAAAACTTGCTTCATTCGAGTGTATGGGTCATCTTCAAGGGCAGCCCTGCAAAAGAGGATATAAAATGGTCTTTATACCAGTCACACATCACATTCATTTCTTACCAGCATAATAACATTAATTTCAACAGTATTTCCCCAGAAATAAAAGGAAGTAACTTCTGTGCTGCTGCCAGCAGACATCATACAACACAAAAATAAACTGTTAAAAGGTGGAAAACCTTGCCCTGTACTCCTACAGAAAGGCTAAAAATATTTCTGGAGTGTATTGGGTTTGATTGGACATTCAAGTATGTTAATGTGGGACTGCCACTCACAGTAGCATTTAGTCAGAGCTAACACTGTGAGTCATAAAAACAGTAATACCTATGCCACCAAAATCAAAGACAATTCTATTTTTGTCTCTTTTTCTTTGTTTCCCTCTTCCTTAAAAGAAGTTTAAAGCTGATGTGCTATAAGGCCTCTATCCCACTCTGAGATCTCATACTTTAGGATGGAAGGGACTTTTAAAGGTCACCTCATCCAACACCTCCCCGCTTGAAGACGAAGCAGGAAGTGAACACAAACAATAGAGTTGCTGGTATTTCCAACCATTTCATCAGATTGAAAAATCAACTTGGATAAGTTATTGTAAAATTTAGAAGGATCACCTGTACCACAAAGAGGTTTATCTAGCAAAAACTCTAAACCTCTCAAAGTATTTTTAGATCTCAGCACTGAGGAGAATCGCTTCCCTAACTTCAGATGTTACAAATACCAGAAACAAGGCTTGAAAATACCACAATTCTATAATTAGCCAGATGCAGTGGAATAACTGCACTGAGTAACTAGTGCTGCTATTTGAATATTGCACACAGTAGTTTCACAATCCACCAGGCATATCTCATTGAGAAGACAGGTCCTATCCGGAAGCATAACGTTTCCTATTTTCTACTCTGCTGCTCCCAGTAGGCCTCTCTCATCAGTGGTTTTAAAAGATGTTTCTTATTTGTTTATCAACCAACATAATTACATTGCTTTTGGGGGTAGAAGTGCTTGACACTTCTTTTCGCTCTGTTCTATTCCCCTCTGTACATGAATACACCAGGAGGTGGCACAGCTTTGTTGTGAGAAACTCAAAGGCATCAGCTGAATCCCCATCAGTTCCAGCCAGTGCTGGCAAATATGTGCAGTGCAAAGGTAGTTTTCCCTGGAGTTTAACTTTTACTTTCTCACCCCTCACTGGCAGCAGTTTATCTTTAAAAAGTCGCTGCAGGTGGTGCCTGGCTTGATCTATGTTGAACTGAAGGAGCTAGGTATTATTTGGGAGCTTTTCAAGCATAGCAACACATATTTTCACAACCATAAAAAAAGTGTCTGGGTCAGGCACAGTCTTCATGCTGCTTACTGGGAAAGCAGGTCAGCGTGGTAGTAGTAGTCAGAGAGTTTGTTAAGGAATGAGCGTGGCTCCAGGATGAAGGTGGGCAGCACCACCCGTGACAGGTCCATGCCAGGACGCAGCTGCTTCAGCAGGATCCACATCAAGCTCTTGTTCTCCTCAGAGACTGTTTCTGTTTGAGACGATTCACCTGTCTACAACAGGAAAAGGAACTTCAGGGCAGAAAGTAATTTCTCATGGACGTATTTACCTGGCGGGTCTAAGCTCACCCAGGCATACCTGGCCCTGGCCCAAGGCTGAATACTCTACACCATCACAAAGAGACATCAACGATGTCTCAGTAAAAATGAATTCCCAGAGCAATAACGTGAGTGTACAGAAAGCCCTGGGCATCTGCGAAAGTTGTCACAAGGCAAGGTGTTCCTTCCTGAGCCATTGTCTCCACATACCCCAGGACTGCAATGGGCCAACCTGGCCCAAAATTTACTGAAGAGACTCTGCACTGCAGGTTCTCAGGAGATGTGAACATGCCCAAAGCTGTTTCACCATCACTGTGGCCTGGTGGGATGCCTATAAGAAGCTCCTCTCAGTCCCATTCTCAGTGAATGAGAGACTGTAAGATATACTATTATATGCGCAGAAAAATGTAGGAGATAAACAAGCAATCAACAGAGAATGGAAGCAGTTCTCCAAGTTCAAAACAAGACAAACTGGTGTGTCAGAAGGGAAAGGTCCCACTGCCAGGCAACAGGCTCAAAAACTCCAGAACCCACCAATGCTGCTCAGTGCCCTCTGCAGCAGAAGTGTAGGTAATGGTGAAAAAACCCAGGGATTATGCTGTGGTTTCAGCTTCAACTGTATAGTTCCTATACATTCAATGGGGCTGTGAGTTGTATAACACGGGGGAATGGGCCTTTCAAGCCACCACAGAAGGAAAATTAAATTAAGTTTTCAAATATGAATGTCATTTTAATGCATCCTAGGCATTGTAATTTAACAGTGAAAGAGAACACTTACGCTTAGACTTAGACTACTGACTTTAGGCAAGAGATTTCTACGAGAAAAAAACCCCACAGATCCACTTCTGGAATGGTCTTTGATTTGGGAGAGGACACAGCATATCCCAATAGGACTTGTAGGTGGTGGAAATCACTAAACATTCATTTTCATCACCTGAGGTTTTGCAGTACCACCCTTTTGACTATCAATCAGCCCTACAGTCATAGTCAGTTTACCAGTCATACAGGGCTTTGCAGGCTGAGAGAATTTCAGACTCAGGAACAACAAAGCTCTGTTCATTTAAGTGCTCTTCAATTATTGTACCATTCTTCTTTTGACAGTCTGATGCAATACACAGCTTGAACCTCTAAGAAGAAATCACAGCATCAGCTAGGGCTTACAGTACACGTGGGTCTGTCAGAACTTTCATTTTTTATCCAGGTTCTCAAGTCTGCAGGTATTGGCAATGTAAATTTACGCCATGTTCCAACTGCTGGACAAAGTATTACTCAGAATGAATAACTGCACAAGAGATGGCTGAAAACACAAAGAGGATACCGTGCAGGAGGACACCAACAACTTCCAGTAATTTTTGTTTGCTTTCCCCTGACATACATCATCCTCAATAGCCCTTTCTATAATTTGTTAAAACTGAAAGCTTGGGAGAAAAAAAGGGGTTTTAGGTTATCAACCTACGTACTAAGGTATCTATTTTATATTCTAGACCAACTTTTGCAACCACAAAGTCCTTCTGACAACTGTCTCTGCCTTCACATTCCTTCTGCAAACAAGGCAAAGCTGAAACGTCAACTGCAGATGCACATGCCTTTCAAAGCACTGAGAGGCACCTACACACACGCACACCTTTCAGACGAGCCCTCTAAGCCAAGCTGAAAATCTAACAGTGACAGTCTGTGACCTTTGCGCTGCCACACCCAAACTGTACACAGGCTGAGAGGCAGTTGCAGTTTGAGATGACACATGACATTACTGGCACGTGTTTACCTTGATACAACTCCACCCATTGCTGAGAAAAGCTACCTCTTGCATGCAACAACTTACTTCTCTGTACGTTACTCTCACCAGCTGGATCAGGCTCAACAACCAGTCCTACCTATGTGTCCCAGGTGACAACAGCCCCATCTCTTGGCCAACAACAGAAATCTAACAAAACACCCAATGGTCAAGGCTACCCGACTGTTCTTTTTGAAAGTCCACCAGATGTTACCTCTGCCTGAGCAGTCACACTACAGCTATCCTTGCTTAATGATACACAAAGTGTCATCCTACAACAGAAATTTAGTCCTTTGCAGCTGTTTTTTTTATTAAAACTACAGAAGTATCTCTCTCACACCCACACCTACATACACACATCAGTGCTGGCTGTAAGGCTTGCTCAAACACCAAAATATCAGCCTGCTTTACCAACATTTCTAGGACAAGTTTGTCATGTGACAAAAGGCCGTTTCAGAATAAGCAGCTGACAGAAACTAAGTTTGCTTTCGTTTTGCTGCTGCTTAGTTGTTCATCTACACTCAAAATCCTCTGTTTGAACCCAGTTATCATTTACTGTGTGTCTGCAGGGGGATTTGAGGGGAAAAATGCACAGAAGAGGAGTTAGGTGTAACTAGGACATATTTAACTATATTTGCTTCCTCAATATTAGTAGTACACTTTCAGGAAAACATTGAAAGAGTATAAAAGGCTGGTAAAGGGACTGGAGCACAACTCCCAGTTGAGGAGCAGCTGAGGGAATTGGGATTGTTTAGCCTGGAGAAAATGAGGCTGAGGGAAGACCTTATAATCCTCTACAACTACCCGAAAGGAGGTTGTAGAGAGATGAGTGTTGGTGTCTTCTCCCAGGTAACAAGTGATAGGAGAAGAGGAAGTGGCCTCAAGCCACATCAGGGGAGGTTTAGATTAGATATTATAAAAAATTTTCTCACTGAAAGGATTGTCAGGCAACCACCACCACCAACAGATGGTGGTGGAGTCACCACCTCTGGAGGCATTTAAAAGCCATGTAGATGTGGTGCTGATGGACATGGTTTAGTGGTGGACTTGGCAATGCTGGATTAATGGTTGAACTAGTTGACCTTAAGGGTCTTTTCCAACCTAAATGACTCTGTAATTCTGTAATTCTAAGAAATAAATTGTTTTGTTGCAGTGCATTTCTTTGAAGCACCAACAAGGCATTAGCTTCCTTGCTCAAAGCAAACAGCAAGGGAATGCTCAGAGCTCTCCCGGCACTGGAGCAGAGCTCCTCTGCTGCCTGCTCAGACCAATTCTCAAACAGCACACTTGGCTGCCCCTGCCTTCCTCAGGGGTGTCACAGTGACATCCAGCTAACAAAGGCTCTTATATGGAACAGAAATGCATCCTCCTGCTGTTAAATGACATGAGAAATGGCTTTCCAACAAGCAACTGTCATTTAGCAATCAAGTGGCTCAAACGCTCCATTCAGACACACAAAAAGGATGTTCCATGCATAATAAAAAAAGGAAAGTATCATATTTTGTATCACGCAAGGACTGAGCATCCTAATTGGCCAGGACACATGCCCAGAATAATAATTCCCCCTCCCGCTGGCTCCACTGATGTGCCAACGCTGTGCAGCTCTTTAATGCAATAACTGGTTAAAGCAATCGCTGATGTTGGAAAAACGCCAAAGCACAGTAGCAGAGCTGCTGCTTATAATGCATAATTATTAGAGCAAATGATAATTCAACATAATTTAGCAGAAAACTGTGCATTGCTTTATCTGTAAAACACTGGCACTCACAAAGTTGGCTGTTACCTGCCATACATCTAAAAGGCTGAACGACAAATACTGTGAACAGGTACATTTTAACAGAAACAGGGAGCAATCAATTTATTTTTTTTTTACCTCCCCAAATTCTTCATAGATCTGTTCAATGTAAGTGGTCCCTTTCCTTCCTGGAGAGACCTCTCCATGTATTTCTGACTGATCGCTCTCACTTTCATTTGTCTTCCGGCTGTTCTCATGCGTTTCGTTCTCCGACTCTTCTACGTTGTCTCTCTCGGACTTGTCCGAAAAAGCATCGTTTTCCAAATGGTGGTTGTTCTCCAGGGCTGATTCATTCAAACTGCAACACACAGTTCATTACTTGCTTCAATTTGATTTACAAAGCCACATTACTTAAGGCCTTTTAGACACGATAAAAACACCCCTGGGACTCACAATAGGGTGTGCAGCCCAGGAGAGTCTCAGACATTGATTTTCTGGATAACAGAGGTTTTGTCACAGAAACAGAGAGATATTTTCCATCAGAATTTTCCCCTCTAAACTGCACTTTTCAAAACGTGCAACACCACACAGCTCCACTTACCCAGCCTTACACAGAATTGCCACTGGCTCTGCATGGGAGCTCACACACCAGAGGGATACAAAGCACACATTAACAACTCTACATTGCTGATTAGAGAACTAAAGTGTCAATCAGGAGAGGTCTTTCCCTTTACAGAAGGAAATCAGTGGACTGCAGCATACAGGAAAAACATGACATTATGGGAAACATTTTCTTTTTGGTACTGCTGCTACTTTATTTCAACAGGGTGGTCCTAAGTTAACCCTACACCAGAAAAGACAAATTTAAAAATCAATAGAAGCAAGCAGTTTCACACACACCCCCCTGCCTCTCTCTCACCCACCAAACTAACCTGGGGAATGGGCTTTCCCCAGACAATGCTGTGCAGAAGAACTGAGTTGAAAGCATGGACTGGACAATGACATGTAAGAAGAAGATTCAAATTGAAACAGCATCCAAAGGAAAGTATGGAAGATGTAGCAAACTTCATGCTCAGCGATCCAGGCTTTAGAGAATGGGGAGAATACCAAAAATTCTCTCTCAAGTAGCCTATAGCATCTCCATTTGAAAAAGCAGATGCAGTTCATATGACAGATGGCAAACATGATTACATGGGCAAGTGGTCAGGTGCTGAGAAGTATTCACTAACTGCCCACTTTTTAAAGTGATATTTAGCACAGACTTCAGTTTTCCCTCTTCATACATATCTTTGCACACACTTTACCTCTTTCATGGCCTAGCATTGCTCTCACGTGCTGAGCTTCTCAGCTGGTCCTTCCTCTGAAAATTGCTTACCCAAGTTCTCATGCAAAATTGCTCTCAGAGCAACAAATAGAGGTCTCCTATACAAGGGGTTTTGGACGATCTAAACAGGCCCTGGATCTTTGTTACTTCCTGTAGTTCTTTTCCCTCTCAAAGCAAGATTTCTTTCCTCAGTACACAGGAATGTTCTGTCAAGCTTGAAGTCTCTCTATGATGGGCCATTTCTCAGGCCATCCTGAGCTTGTTCCAATTTTTATTAGAGATGAATGCTGAAAGTTCCCATCTCTTGGTCCCCCTCTCTTTCTTTTTCTTTTATTTATTTATTTTTTTAAAGATAATTAGGCATTACTAGGTAGAGCCAGATTAACTTAAAAAAAACCAACAAAAAACAACAGAAGAATCAGAACATAGAACTGGCATCAGCTTTTCAGAAGATCTCATCTTCCAAGTATGCACCGAAATAAGCTCATGATTTTTAACCTGCCAAGCAAGCCACATCGTGACAGTTACAGTTCAGTTTCTGGAGGAGCCCAGTTTCTACAGTTCCTTTGAAAGTGTCATCTACAGCTTTCTGTGCCTTTAGAAAATCTTTCTTTTCATTCCATTTGTAACTGTATGTATGTCTGCATATAGGGCCATGTGTGTGTATATATATATATATACAAACCACAAGGTTTTTTAATTTACAGTTGCACTGCATAATAAAAAACTAAGATCATAAATCAGAGAGTCAATGACCAGCACTAATAATTTGCTATTAGACATTAAATATCTTCATCATTCTAGTGCCAGGATGTTACTTCTCTTTTTTAGCCAGCAACCAGCAAATATAATGACTGATAACCAGATACACTGCATGTACAGATTATGTGTACATGAGTTTGAGATAATAAAAGAGAAAAAAGATGAGATGAGCACTGTCTAGAGAGATTATCCCATGATTCCTCACCACAACTACTTCCTGGATGGTAGGTTCAGGAGCTTATTAGCTGCTGATAATTTAAATACCTAATTTATTTCTTATTTTTCCAATGATCAGCTAAATATGTGAGTGTTGCCTGTGATTGCTTTGCTCCCATTACCTAGCTAAAGTTTTCTCCATGGGGTAAAAATTATTAAAAACCAGTGCATTATAAGGCTTTTGGTTCATGGCTGAGAAGTAGCCCTTGTTTCTATCTCACGTTTGTAAGAAGAGCATGTGTTTTTCAGAGTCACCTGCCGCACATTTCAGAAATATTTGAAGTTTCAGTGGAATAAGTGATTATTTTCTTAGTTTCCTCTGATCCTCCCCATCATTTTTCAAGGATTTCAGATTTAGTCCAAGTGGGAATTAAATTCACATAAAAGTTCACTCAGCTGTGCACTGATTACCCACCAGCCACAAACAAGGCAAGACTTAACACATCCAGAGCAAAGGAGCCACTCTGGGGAACCAAAGGGAAAACAGATGCTCCTCATTCTGAGGAACAAATACGAAACGTTGGAGTGGAGCCAGGCTCTTCTATTCCTCCAAACAGAATTATCACTGAATACGTATGATACGCTAAAAACAAAAGGCACATCATGAGCTTGAAATAAAATCAGTGTAAAGACTTCCCAGGGGCTTCCAATGGAATTTGAATCAGACTGTAAAAGCTGGGAGGGAATAACTATGCTAAAAGTCAGCACTAGATTTCCAGCATGAATGTGAATAGCCTGGAATTCTTCATGACTAATTTACCATTTCATCATATTGGAGTTGTCTTATACCAGTGCTTTATTAATTTAGCAGTACTCCTGGAAACATCAGTCATGACCAGGAGTTTTTTGGATTTGATAACACTCTTCTACACAAAGCAAAGAAAAACCTTTGGCTCCTATCAAACTAGTAACCAGCCAGATTCCTGGGGTTGCTGGAGATAAGACATGGAAGCCACAAGAAATACAACCTCATATTAAAAAGAAAAGTGCCTGGTGTCCAAAGGTCTCTTCTCTAAAATTAACAATTTACACAGTACTTTAGCCTTTGATTCACTTGCACCATTCTCTCCCTCTCATTTTCATATGCTACTAAAGACATGGATTTTAAAATCGCTGTATAATCTTGATTTGTTTCCCAGCAGGAAAGGAGCAAATCAGCCAGCAGACAAATGTAACTTTGGCTCAACAGAAAATGTGCCTTTGCCAGCTCCCAAGGGGGGTTTTGTTCTCCCTATAATATCCATCATCTCCCCTTTCTTTTTCTGTTCTTGACAGAGTAGTTTGGCTAATTTGAAGATAGAGTTAAATGTAATTAACTGGCCCCCTAACAACAGCATGCCAATTTAATTGGTAAGATTCCCTGTAGGGAAAGCATTTAATTAGAATGATTGAATCCCTGTGAGGAAGTCACTGTCACTGGCAACCAAAAACCCTCTGCTCAGCATCTGATGTATTGGGTTTTATGCTCTCCCTTATTTAAATGTTCTTTATTCCTCCAGGGATGAGAGCAAGTCAGCCCCCTATCCTGCAACCATCAAATTGTCCTGGGCTTTGAGCACTGGGGAACCTGGGTACACATTCAAAACAGTGGTAGGACCCCGAAAAGAGAGTGTAGTGTCCAGACGACCAGATGCTGAACACCCAATTTGAACCAGACTCAGCTAAAATTTGAGCCTATTAGAAAAATATTATTTCACTTGTGGATACTCTGTCCTGCTGAAAATTCTGCCATGTGTGCTAGTATTGCTAAGACCCATAATACAAGAGGGCTTTTAATGCTGAACTACTAAGAAGTGAAATAGAGGCACATTTAAGTGTCATTCATGCCTCATATTTTGAAGAAATACTTTAATACAGTTTTAACTCTATCTTCTGCATCTCCTTATAGTAGCCATGGGTTTGTCTGAATGTTCTCAGTGCCACAGGCTCCGTTTTAATATTATGTGTATTTCTGTACACACATCCATCAGCTGAAAAATAAATCCACTGCATCCCTGATTCCACTATCACAGCAAGCACAGAGACTGTCTCTTAGGCATAAAGAAATTAGGAAGCAAAGTATTAATGGAAGAAGCCCAAGAACAATAGAAGCATTTGCAAAGTATTGGGGCACATGCCCTGGTAACACATCAGATTTCCTTGCCTTCTCCCATTGCTCTTCAGTAAAGCTCTTCTTCACACTTCAGCTAAAAACAACAGCACTGGAGAACACATGCTGGGAATATCAGAGCCTTTCAGGTCAAAGGTCAGACCAAAATGCTGCCACCCCTTTCGTCCCATGGGACCAGAGGTACCTTCACACTCTGAACAGGACTCAGACCTCTGCTGTTGTTATAACAGAGCCTAAGAAAACCACTTAAATATGAGGTCCCACTGTGCAAGGCTTCATCTTTACAGACTGCAAGAACGGCTACCCTGAAAACTGCGTAACCAATGGTTGCATTGCTGTGAGCCTTAAAAATAAAATCTGAATCAGCAGAACTAGAAATAGACACTACCTCTCCCAGTTCCCACTCCAAAGGCCAAACGTCTATACCAAAAAGATTTCTGAAGTTGCTTATTCAGCTATAAGCAACAGAAAGGCCTGGGGGTTTTTAATGCCTACAGAGCTTTGATGTGGGTTGTTCCGAAATGCTTCAGTAACACCAGGAATATGAATAGAAAGACTTATGTAAAAATTCATCTGATGCATCAAGGAAGAAATTGGACACCGCTCAAACCCCCTGTAGAGAGAGAAAGTAATTATAAAAATAAGGATGCAGTGTGTGCACTCTGCTGACTATGACACAGTATTATTAGGAAAGAGAACACATTATTAAAAAAGAGATCAGTCTTGGAGCCATATGTGCAAGCAACGCACAGACATTGTTAGTAACTGTATCTGTGTAACTGCAGGTCTACTCTAGCAGGTAGATTCTGCAATCTTTACTCAGACATTTTTCATGCCAGCATCTCCAGACACCATTTTGGCCCAAGCAGGGGACAGAAGAAAATTGGTTATTGTTTATGTACAAACAAACACAGCTGAGGTTCCCCCCAGTCTGTGTGCTCAAGCATTATGTGGCAACAAATGTCATACACACCGAGCCCATGTATTAGTGAGGAATGCAAGCAGCAGAACATACAGGTTGGTTTTTAAACAGGTTTCCTTAGTGGATTCTGGCTAGACTATGCTGAAGTTTGAGCCATAAAACACCTCTCTGTGCATTAAGAAGTAACAGTCCTGTCTTACTGGAAGAACTCCTGGTCTGACATTGCACTTGTGTGCAAGAGGTGGTTGAGCCCCGCGTGTGCAGAATCACTCGAGCAGTTCATTTCTCCATCCTTTCCCTGCTTGGAGGCACTGAGCCGGAAGAGGCTGGAGCAACGAAGGGCAAGTTCCAAAGCATCCAGCCAGCATCGGCCTGTCAAAACAAAAGGAATTATTTAAGCATAGGAGAGTAAATACGACAATTCACGCATTGCTTCTCAAAAGCTTCTTGCCTGGGAGTAAAGCTCATTATAATTCAGGAGGTCACTGTGTACAGTACAGTTTTTTTATATATAAATTCTAGGTTATCTTGCCAGAAATGGTGTGTTTTAGTGGCTGCATGAGTAATATATTTGCATTGGTAATACAGTGGGAAACTCATCCAACTTCCTCTTCTCTAATAACATCTCTTCCTCTAAGATATGAACTTGTTCATATCCTGTTGCCCCCTTCTGATTCAGTCTGAGATGCAGGAAATGAGTACGGGTATGGTACTTTCAAACCCCCTAGCAATTTGTGTCTGCAAATAATACACCCCAAAAACATGTTCAGCATTTGCCATCCCTACCACACACACTACCCAGTAGATACTGAGCCACTGTGCTGTCCAGGAGTGATCCCAGCTTAGTCTGGGATCTGAACTGCAGCCTGCTCAGGGGTCCCACACAGGGTATAGTGCTGCAGTAACAACCATCCCGATTAAGATGCAGGATGGTCAATATTTGCCAGAGTTATTAAGACTAGAGAGAGTTGCTTGTCAGGCTGGTCATTTTCCTCTTTCTCTGCATTTTTTTTTTTCCTTTTCTTCATTCCTTCTCTCTACCTAGTCCATCAGTTAATCTGGGTGGAACACCATTTTTCTTATCTTGTCACAAAATATCTTAACCTAAGGGGTCTAGTTTGCAACTTAAAGCATGGCACAGAGACGAGACAAACTGCAGTTCTATGCACAGCCACACTGCATTTCCTTATGGCCTGCACAGGTCCAACGGACAGACAGCAAATGAAAAGCATGGGAATCCAAACTGACCCTCGGCTCCTTTCGCAATGATCCATCCGTACAGGAGTACAAAGCTGTGTGTTAAAGCCTAACCACTACAGTGTTGGAGCTGCTGTATTCCTGGAAGTACCTGAAAATAGCCTGCTTCTGTAGTGCAGTCATTAATGAGGCCAGGGCACCTGCAAGTTGGCTGAATATTAGAGAACTGAAGTATCAAGGGAGTTATCCTCTAATTTCAAGCATGTAAAACAGAGCTCTTCATTACTCTTAGAATACATTTTGCAATAATTAGAAGTGTGCTTGAGAGGCAGTGAAGAAAACAAAAGGCTTTTGCTCTAGCAATGGCAAGTGCTACAAACAGGTTTTCCCTGGACCACATTCATTCCTAGGTCCTGTTTGGGAAATTTTTCCATCACATTCAATTCTATCACACAGCACCAAGCACATGCTGTTTTCTTTGGCAGAACTCTCATCAATTTCTATATGACCAAAATGTGGCTCTATAATGTCAATGAGAGTCTAAAAAAACCTCTAAACATATGTATATAAAGAAACATTTAAAAATTTGAGTGGCTTTAGCACTTGCTTTGATACAAAGCTGGACCCATAAAAATAAAAACACCTCAAATCTTTGAAGAATGGCACTTGAACATTTAGCCACAAACACTGCAGAGCCCGTGATTTATTCTAATTTCATCCTATAAGTTCCTTCAGTATCAGCTTATGATTTAATAATAACATCACAAATAATGGTTAATAAAAGATTGAATGCTGTTGGAATTGATTTCACACTACTTTGTATTTAACAAATATTCTTGCTTTAAGGCTTTACATGCAGAGATTTATTCCCTTCTCACCCTGTGGAGGATTTGCATGGATAACCCATTAGAGCTGATGGCTGCACTGAGCACAAATCTGCTTCCTCCTACACATCCCTTCTCCCCCAAACCCACCAGGATGGAGACTATTCCTGTTTCAGGCTATTCCACACAAGGCAGCACGCTCCTGCTCAGCCTCCCCACCTTGACTTTCCTCTGCCTTTACCTCTGCTTTTCTTTTCCAGCTGCACAGAGTGAGGACTGCACGATTTGACATTTGGAAATGCTGCATATGTCAAGATATTTTTATATTCAATGGGCTTGTAAAATCAGGTGCTTTGACAGGTAGGCTGGTTTGTAGCAGCACGAGCCCTTTGGGGCAGTGGTGTCTCCTCAGTGCCCTGCAGCACCCACGTACACACATTATCTTAGGATGGTTGTGGCAATGGTGACCCAAAGCCTCCCTCTGACATCTCCCTCACTGTGCCCCTCCAGCCCAACCCTCCCCAGGGCTGTAGGCAGAGCAGACCACACTGGCCACGGCTTCATGGGCAGCTCTTTTACCCCCTCTGCCACTGCCACAGGTATTCACTAGTACTGACATGAACTTACAGGTTTAGTCAAAACCTTGGAGTTCACCACATCACCAGAGGAAATTTCTACACAATATATCTAGGGGTTTTGTCTCTTTAGATAACTCCTTGGAAGGGGGTTGTGAGTAACTGGGATCTTTATTGAAGCCTTATTCAAACAGCCTAACTAAAAAAAAATTAAAAAATTAAAAATTAAATATTAATTTTAATAGTCCAAGGCAGACATACAAAGCTTTAGAGGAACTCCCTGTGCATCAGCAGTCAGCATTACCTGTACTCTGCAGAAAACAGAAATGGCATCAGTCTACACCCCTATTTTCATTGCTAACAGAAAATGAACTGAAGGGATGTACATCATCCCCAAGCTAAGAAATGGGTCTTCAGCCATCAGGTGGTGCTGTGAATCCAAACAAATATATGTCACTAACCCAAACGTCAAATCAGGGCTTACCTCTGCAAATGAAAAGGTTACATTCTCTGCAAGTCAATGGTGTGTTAATTGCAGGACAACACTATAAAATTATATTCTCTCAATTACAGGGACTGCACACAACATAAACCTTACTAAAAGCCTATATGGTGTGTTTTTACATTTGAGTGACATTGCTTTTGAGTTATAGTCTTCTTTATTGTGAAGATGCTACAAAAAAGTTAGCATTTGGATTACTTAATTGCTTACCTGACAAGTCTACCCACTCCCTGAGGAACTGCAGAAGGGGAGAAAATTACGTGGTCACATAATTAAAGGCTATAGTCATAATGATCTATAGTCATGGCAGTCTGCATGAAGGCCACATGGTTGCCTTAATTCTCACATACTCTAATTTTGAGTGGTTGACTCAATGAGTAGGATTTTTTGTATACAAGGTAATTAGATCAGAAAAGAATCCAAAACATGGTTCCTTCAGACAGGAACAGCAGGATAGGATCCAATACGATGCATACAAAGGAAGCAAAAAGAATTTACAATAGTATTCTTTCAGAAGGTTTGAGGTGTTCAAAGCTTCAATGTAAAACATTGCAATCGATTATCAGCTATAATTTTTCACACATTGTGGCTTAAAATGAGCATATGTTTAAATTCTGAAGGAAACCTCAAAAGCTTATTGTTAGCCTATGGCAGAATCTCCATGTGGGCTTTTAAGCTCTTCTTAAATCAAATTATATAGAATCATAGAACTGCTTACATTGGAAAACACCTCTAAGATCATGAAGTCCAACTGATAATACAGCACTGTCAACCAACCATTAACTCATGTCCCTAAGTGCACATCATTATGTCTTTCAAACACCTCCAGGGCTGGTGGCCCAGCTACTTCCCTGGACAGTCTGTTCCAGTGCTCCTCCAATAAGCGGGTCACCTTGTCATGGAAGGAGATCAGGTTGGTCAAGCAGGGCCTTCCTTTCACAAACAATGCTCTGGCTGTGCCTGATCCCCTGGCTGTCCTCTATGTGCACTCAAGGTTATCTGCTAAGCTAATATCTTCACCACAATGATGACTTCTGGGCAATTTCTGCAGAGATCATGTTGTCTCCAAAACACCTGCATTATCTTCTTCTGGCTGGGAGCTGTGAACTAAGTATCCCCTTTGAAATGTTATTTCTGAGCTTGACCCTTTCTTCATTGTATTTAGAGTATTTTTGTTACTGACTTACGAGGGGCAGACCTAGAGTAAGCTGTGGCTCTTACTTGGGCTGCAGAGGGGGAAGGATGAAAGAGGGAGAGAGGAAAATAGTCCATCTACACATAATATTCCCATGTATCTCACAAGGCACACAGAAGATTTACAAAGCTCAGCAATAGAAATCTTCCCTCCAAGCTAAGAGAATTCTCAGTGAGGATAATAATGAGGGGAAATGACACCCTACCTAGAGAAGATCTTCTTCTGCTTTGATGTGCAATGTCAAGTCCAACTAGACAACTCTGCTTTACAGGCAGCACAAGGAGGACATTTCATGCCACCCATCTCTGAGCACCTGAACAGGTCATGTGGGAGGGTTACCCAGCCCCCTTTGGCTCAAAAGGAACAAAGGGGAAAGAGTGATTCTCTTTGACAAGGTTGTTCCTGAAGCACCAAAAGCAGATGTGCTAGCAGAGTGCTAGGGCTAGCTCCCATTCCTGCTCTGTTTTGTAGAAGCCTCTCTCCTTGCACCAATCATTGGTTTCAATATCCACTCAATATCCATTCTCACTCTAGTAAATGATGATCACAGCATTTAGCACGTGACAGAAGTCCCAGGAGAACAGGATGTCAGAGAAACACGAGCATATCACTCATCTGAGCTCAGCTGAAACCCCCCCCATACACACACCCCTGCCAAATTCCAGGAGTCTCCCCTGAGCAGGCCTGTAACCCCTTTTCTGTTATATGTGTTTATAGCAAAATGGCAACAGTCATCAGTAACAATTTGAAAACGGAAACCCTTTGAAAAAACAGTTAAACACAGTGGGGTTCCAAAGTTCCTTCCCTCTTGAAAGGTTTGGGAAAACAAAAGCTAATAAAGGATGCATGTTGCTTTAACTTTGCAAAAACAAAGCTGAACATGCATCCCACATATGTTTTGAAACCTTCCATATGCTTTCTGCAGGCCTTTTGGCTCAGCAGGCTCGAAAAGCACCTTGTTGTCCTTTGAGATGATTCTGCAGTACAGCTGTGCAAATGGGAAACACCACCACTCCTGCAGGACATTTCCCGGGTTGGCAGGGCACTGCTGGCACTGCGCAGAAACCGGGAGGCTGCAAGGCTGAACAGGAGCAGGCACATGTTTGCAACAACTCATTTTTCTCACAGACGGAAGGAACTACTAAAACCAATGACAAAAACCATTTTTTCTCCTTCTTGGAAACTCCCCACCCAAACAATCAAAACAACAGAAGGTGCTTATGCTGCCCACCTAGGTTCAGTTCAGGGAATGATTTGAGTCCTAGTCTTTGAATAGATATAAAATTAAAATATCCCACAGGACAAAAAAAAAGACAGCACTGAAAATACTAAGCTATTCTGTTTGGAAATTCTCTGCAGTCACCATCACTCACCTAGAACAACTCCTAATCTGATGTGCCAAGTCTATCTGCCACATTTTGCAACAGCTGGTCACAGAGGATGCAGCCAATGTTCTCTCAGCACGCACCAAGAACAAAAACCTGCTTGAGACGGAATCAAACCGTTGCACACCGAAATCTGTCTGGGACTACACTTCTTCTTTTCCATTGCATTCCTGTAGCTACAGAACACCTGGGATGAATCTCTTGCCAATTAAGACTTCAAAAGACTCACACTGACTAACCCTAGATTCCTCCAGAGAGGCATCGCTAAGGGAATATTCTTCTTGAATTATTACAGTCATCCAGATTTGGCCTCATGCCTCCCATTTACAAGATAGATGCTTTTAAAAATCAACCTGAAGTAGACTGTCACCTGGAAATGATGAATTCTTGCTCAAATGCACACAAATCAGGAATTGTGAGGAAGAGGCTGATTTGGTTCAGTCAGTGAACATTAAGGTCATCGTGTTCAGCTGACTGCTTATTCTGCTGTACCATTTGGGTGCCTGCATGCATGATTTCTTGCACTTTGGCTGTCAAGATACAAGGATGTGAGCTCTCAATTAGCTGCAGGTGCAATGTATGCACTGAGCTAAATGAAGTCTGGTTGCAAATGGTTGAATTTTAAAATGCTGTGAAAGGTCTAAGGAATATGAAAGGTAGACATACAGCTAAAAAAGGTAACTTCTATTTTCTCCAGAGCTGCCAGGATCCAGAGACATATTTCATTGTGAACCTGGTTTCAAATTGCAATGTTCCTTCTGCTTCATAGCTTCTATTTGTGACCCTTATTTCAATAATCTAATTTCCACCCCAGATCAGAGCATCAGTTCTGGGGGAAGGGCCAGATGCCTAGTAAAGAAACAACAACACTGTGAGCCAAACCATAAGGAATTCCACACAACTCCATCCACATTAGGCAATGGAGACTACTCAAAGAGTGGACAGACATGAGGAACAAAACGTAAGTGTGGTTTACAATTCCACTGTTAAGCTTTTAACCCTTGGTAATCTGCCACTTTGAAGTCCCCCAGTAACCCCTTTGGTGGCAGTGCCTGTTGCAAAGTGGAGATCTGCACTGTGAGATTTAAGCAGGCGACCCAAAATGCATGGGAGGTCTGGGTCACTGGTTAGGGGACCTCAGGGACAGCCCTAGAATGGTCTGGGCAGGAAGCTCAGGGCAGATTTGAACTACTAATTCTAAGTCACTCATCAGCATAAATCTGAAATGCATGTACAGTCACCGGTTTGGAAAAAGCAGTTTTCTTTTTTGAAACTGGTAAGAAAGACCAACCCTGTGTTTGTACTGTTTGAGCCTTGCAGGCTGATATGACCTTCCAGATGTCTTTAAAACACATCACAAGGCAGACTGCTGCTCTGGTCTGTGAATGTGAAATCTACTGTAGCTGGGCGGTGGTTCTGCAGGTTGTCCAGAAGTCAGGATCCTAAATCCTACCAACAGTCTGTCACAGATGGTATGGCAGAGGGAAAAAAAAGGATTCTGAAATGCTGAGAGAAAAAGTAGACCATGTAACTGCTGATCATGATATAGTTGCCTGGATAGCAGAACTGTACATCTAACATATGCTGCAACTTAATATTCCCCAGCAAGTCAAAGGCCTCCATAAGTCAGTTAAATTTGCCAAATGCTTTGTGGTTCGTTTTCCACCACTATCATGGGAGACTGTGTTAAGAAGAACACAGTCAGGACACCTCCTCAGAGTTGCTGTAGATTCACACAACGTTGCATCTACAGAGGAAATGTGAACATATTACGAATATACACTAACATTACACAAGGGAAGAGATTCCACCTGCCCCACTTGTGTCAGCTGGCTTAGCTCATTCTACCTCAATCTCCCATCTCTCTTGACCATAAGTGCATCTTCTAGGTTTGTTCAGTGCATTAAAGAAGTGAAACAAACTCAGGTACACCCTCCTGGAGCAGCCTCTTTACAACAGGTGAAGCTATGCAGCAGTCTACAACCATTGCTGTAGCGTCTCCTGGGCTTACAATCAAACTGTATTAACTGCCAAGTACAAGCCTTAATTTGCTGCAGTTTATATAGAATTCTTTCAATGTAACAGTTGCTGCACCTTGTATCTTTGTCTGCACATGTTTTAGGTGAACTACTGATACTAATACCATCTCCAAGTCACTCATCTCTAAGTGTGACATCCGTGTGTTTGGCCATTTGTAGTTCATCTACCCCACCCAAAGGAGCAAACCCCAAACTGCTCCCACAAAGGCTAACTAGCGAACAAAAGGAGCACAGCACAGTCACAACACCAGGACAGCTCTTGTGTTTGGCATGGAGCTCTTCTTCCCTCTTGTCTGCAGATTCACATCCTTCCCTTCCTGCAAAGCCACTTCTTATTGTTCACTGGCCTCAGCTGCGAAGTCAAATATTCTCATTCAGATGAAAATTGCACCATTTTTTATGCTAATATTTCTGGTGTGATACAGTTTGGTTTTTTGGGTTTGTTGTTTTTGTTTGTCTGTGGTTTTGTTTTGTTTTTTGGGGGTGGGGGTGCTTGGGGTTTTTTTGTTGTTGTTGAGGGGTTTTTTGGGTTCTTTTTTTTTCTTTTTTTGTTAAGTTCACTGCTAAATGGACAGATCCCAAAGCCTTACTTCACACTGGCTGCAAAAGTCACTTCCCTAGTCTCAGAATCTATTAGGCATAATGTGGGTGCTCCAAACCTGTGCAGGTGGCTGTAGGGCATTCCTGTTCAAGAGCATATGTTATTTCATCCTGAATCAAAGGCCCTAGTTACTTCCTAAGTACACAGTTAAGATATTTGATTGAGAGGTATCTCAGTTCCTCCTACATCCCTTGACCACGTTAGCTTTCCATCTAACATTAGGACCCTACCGCTGAGAAGCAGCAAAGTAAAGGAAAATCATGCTAAATCCTAAAGTAACCCTGCTTTGATCTGCCTAGCCTCTGCGTGCATCCCAAGAATCTTGGCCAATATACTGACTTTCAAAATGTGTTCCAGGAACTCACTATTTTAAGCTCTTTTGATACCAAAGACACATAATAATTCACCGGGCAGAAAACTTCCCACAGTAATTTTGATATTGAAAATTCTCCTGTGCCAGATATGGTCCATTTTGTGCTTTTTCAGCACATGCTGTATGACCCAGAGAGATCACAGCTAGAAAAGTCTTACGTCTGATGATCTCTTGGGAGATATTGTTAGCTTGGGAGCCTTTACAGGTGATGTTTGAACAAATTTAAAGCTATTCTACTCCATGTAAGGAGCACGTGGGATACATGAGCCCCCTTGGTGAGGTAGGTGAAAAATATCCATAAAATGAACAGCCTGGGTTAATTTGCTAGGGAAAAAAAATTAGAGTAGTCTGAAGGTCAAATGGAATGAGAACATGTTTTTAATCTTCTTATCTACTTATAAATCGCTGATATTTTAGGTCCACTAAAGTAATTTGTAGAGATTTTCATGTAGCAAGCTGGCATGTCTGTTATATATTGACCTAAATTTACTTTCCATAATTTTGTGAATTCCCAGAACGGTATTTTAGATGTGGGCCAGTTTACCAGTATGTGAGCCTGTTAGACTGTAAAGCCTGGCACAACAAGCTTACGGGAAAATTCTGGTGGCTGAAAGACATCTATCAACAGTTCTTCAATATTTCTATGCCATTCTCCTCCAACAGATCCCTAGCTGGTGTAAGACGTAGGCAGATAACATGCTGAAGTCTCTGCTGAACTGAAGAAAGTTAAAATCCCCCCTCTCATCTAAATTTTGGGATCAAATCCCTTCATCCTTTAGTTTATAGTGACTTAATGTTTTTCCTCTCTTAGAAGCCTAGGTCCTCCTTCCACACACATGGACAGAAAGGTGGTTCTTCAGCGAGGCAAATGAAATGTGCCTGTAGTCTGCTTGACCTACTCTGACCACTGATAAGTAGCAGCATCTCAGGCTGAGTGAGTCACCATTTTTTCCTTTGCACACCAATTTTTCTGCATCAACATATTTTTTTAACTAGCAAAAAGTATGCAATCTGGAGAAAGCAAAAGAAACCCAAAACTTACCATCTGATTCGGAGGCTGCTCTGAAAATCAAGTAGCTGCTGGGAAGAGGCTGAGTGATCGAACCAACATTTTCTCCCTTTGGCCCCTGGAAACGCACACAGACACAGAGATGTAAGGCACAGAAGCTGCAATGGACTGTTCAATGTCTTTCTACCCTTCCCAGGCAGAGTGTGCATGGTTGTGATAAGAAAGAAAGAAGGAGCAGAAGGAGTAATTTAGAACGACTCATTAGTAATCATGACACTGCTGCTGCAGCTCCAAGGCAGTAACGAGCTCCTACGTAAATGGGGCTTGGACTAACTTTTGCTCAGTCCAAAACCCACTACGTTCATTCAGATCTTCAGACATGGAAGGATCTTGTTGCTGTCACTTTGGACAAAACCAGTCAAATATTTTCTATTAGTCATCTTTGTGCAAAACCTGAATGGACCACGTGCACGTCTCACAAGCTCCATGAGGTGCACATGGACACACAGTGGAACACTCTTCATGCACCACCAAAAAAGCAGCAGAGCCACACCTTGTGCTGTGAGTGCCTTGAGCAGAGAGGCAACGGAAGCTTTTCTGGAAGGAAACAAAAAGAAAAATCCATCCTGGAAACCTGTCTGTGGGAAAGGTGGAGACAGGCGAAACCACAGACTGAGGACCAAAGGTCTCCCAGCATGGGCATATGAAGGACTGCATTGAAGTCCTTCACTTCTAAATCCTGAGCCTTTGAGAACCCTTACTCCATAGTGCCAGGGGTGACGGCCACCTCAGGCTTTGTGTGTTTATGCTGCTTTTAGTTTAGAAGCTGTGGCAAAAAAAAACCTTCCACCATCCTTTCAGCATGACCCTCCAGAAATGATGCCCATGGAGGCACAGTCCTCCTTGGATTAGGCACTTCTTCCAACGGAGCCACAGGCTCCCACCTTGATCTCCTCTCTGTTTTCTCTGCTTTTGAACTACAGAAGCTGCTAAGAAAAAGCAATTCTAGTACCCACTGAGCACAGCTTCATACTCTACATGGTATGGACTTTGTGTCCTGGATGAAATAAACAGGGATCCCTCCTCTTCCACTGCATTTCCAAAGTTATCCAGTCTCCTCCAGTTTCTTCTCTTCCTCGCTTTGTAACAAAAACCATAAAAGCAGGTCCTTCTTCAAATATGCAGACATTATGCCAGAGATAAAGGCAGAGTAGAAAACATCACCAATACTCGCATGCCCACTACGACAATGGCAGGGTGGAACAAGCAGTTTTCTCCAGGATGCTCCAATACAAGATTTCCTTGAGTTTCTAGAAAATACCACAGAATGCTGAAAATCTGTAGGCAGATTTCTGCAGTTGAAGTATGACTCTTCTCCCTAACACAGGCCATTACAGTATCCCATCCTGTTCCTTGAAAGAAGGATTTCTCCCTGGGATTAGTTTATAAGCACAGAACTGCGACTGCAAGTGAAAACTGCTCCTGTACACAAGTGCTTCATAGTTAAATGGTGCTTTTATCTGGATTTTTGGTTTCAAGTTATACTCAGAAAACCAAAATTTGGAAAGAATGAAGAATGCAAGCATAGAAAAGGCATAAAATTGTACGTGAGTGTACGCCACAAAGAGCCAGTGCTGAGAAGACAACAGTCTCCAGTCAAGCTTCTTGCCTTCACATCTACGGGGTTCCTCTGCTGCCAGGAGAAACTGGCATCCTCGTTATTCACTTTATTTTTCCTCTCCCCTCTCCCACAAGAGGTTCACAAAATTAAGACTGTTTAAAGCCTTAATAGTCAGGACTGGCAAAGTTGAGATTTGATTAGTAAACCAGAGCAGAGCAGCTTAAGACATTACTAGTGACATTAATGCAATCAGGCATCATTCCCCATGGCATTTTTCCTTTCAGTGGCTTGCAGCTGAGCAGGGTGTTTGAGAACTGTTGATAGCACCATTAATTGTGTTTTCAGTGGAGAGGTTGGTATTTGCTCTATTTGAGGAAAAAGCCCACAACCAAACAGTACATATACACAGAAACAATATTAAAGAAAAGGGGAAGATGGGAAGGAGAGGATAACACAAGATTTTAACAGACATTTAGGCCCGTGGATAAACTCAAGAAACAGCCACGTCACTGTGCCAAGGAAACATATGCAATTGTAAGGCATGTTCATATATGGAGGGGGCCATTTCCCACAGAAAGCAAAGAGAGGAGGCCATAAAAACAGTCAACATCTGGACAGAGTAAATGATGTTCTGCATCTGCACAGCAGAGATAATGATGATAATGCTTTATGTCTCCCAGCCTATGAGTATCACGACTATTTAGAGTCCAAGACCACCAAGACAATGACCATCTCTCAGTAAAAGTGAGTGTTATCCCTGCTGCAACAGGATCCAGAGCTCAGCTGCAGCCCCTAGGCAGCACAACTAAGAAAGGATCACCTTCATCTCATTACTGTCTTTACATTTGATTTGAGAGTCAAAAAAGCATTATCAAATAGGGGGGTGACTAGGCTTTGAAAAATGGA
The DNA here is from genome assembly GCA_035584735.1 of Pseudotriccus pelzelni. Taxonomy (NCBI): domain Eukaryota; kingdom Metazoa; phylum Chordata; class Aves; order Passeriformes; family Tyrannidae; genus Pseudotriccus; species Pseudotriccus pelzelni. The sequence goes on along the minus strand of JAWMRA010000161.1, from coordinate 14,755,812 downwards.
GTGGACTGACAGTTTTAGACAGTATGACGACATCTTGGAGAGCTATAAATCAAAGCTTTAAAAAGGGGAAAAAAATCTCATTAACACTATTGTGGATAACTGTAAGGATGAAGATGAAACTACCTGTATTGTATTCTAGAATGGAATAAACAACTGTAAAAGCAGATGCACAAGCCCATTACTAGGACTTTTTCTTTAAAGGAATGACTCAAATTTCTTTTAAATCAACAAAATGAAAATTATATATATTCCCAGATGCAGTGGGTCTGACCCCTACTTACTTAGTACTCTAAATAAATGTCAGAACAAGCTGCAGAAAACGAAAGCCTTTCCACACCACGCTGTTCAGCCATCTGAGCAAGCTCAAAGGGAAACACGACCTATTCCAGGACTTTTTTTTGGGACAGCCAGGCAAACCTTGCCAGCTGATAGCCCCACACTCCCTCTGGGAAGCAAGAGGACAGACACCCACATCCTCACACTAATTACTAGGCTGGTATTGCCCAGTCTGCTGCGGTCACATCTGTTCCCAGGAGCAGTGTGGGATCACGCTGCCCTCACACAATGGACAAAGTGCCTCTGCAGCAGCATTTGGAGCACGTGGGGGAAGCTTTTCTTACTGCTGCTTGCACTGCTGGCTGATTTTGAGACCCTGGCGGTTTTGGCCTTGGTTTTACAAAGGCCTGGGCAAAGCAAATAAATAAAAGGTCTAATCCATTTGCACTGCAAAGGAGTTTCAGGATAAAACTCTCAAAAAGCCAAGGAAGCGGTGTAGAATAAAGAACCCTTTCCCTGAGCAATATGCTTCTAAGAGCTCTAGACCCCAGAGAACTTTACAGGAAAAGCAGTACCCTGGTGCATGTATTTAGCTTTCAACTATAAGCAATGGCTTTACATTTTACCTTGAAAGGCGGCCCAAAATCTCACCCCGCTCTGACTGAAGTTAAATGCCTGCACATCAAATTTACTTGGCCAGCACTACCATAAATGCCTAAGGCAGTGCCTGAACCAGTCATCTGTTCCAGGGCTGAACGCTGCAGTTACATCCAAACATCTGCTGGGCAGCCAGGCCAGCATGTACCACGAGTTAGCTGCAAATCCACTGATGCAAGTCAAAGCTGGACCATCAGCTCTAGTCTGGATAATCCCCAAAAATTTCACAAGCCATTCTGGGCAAAAGTGAAAGTTGTCGATCCAGATTTTTCTATTATCTATTATTTATCTATACAGATGTTTCTGTTGTGATGGACAGTAACTTGGGCTTTTAGCTTAAGCTCAGGCTAACCTGTATTTCAAAAAAATAGACCTTCTTTCCATAGTTACATACAACCAATTTAGATCAGACAATTCTGCTCCAGTTACTTTAAAAGGAGGCTGTGAAATGACATAAAATGAAACAGTATTTTTAGCAGTTTCATCCTTAAACTGTTGTCAGAGTGCAGATAGCTTCTTTGACATCAAGCAGTTCATTGGTGGATTTCTTCTTGATGTGTATTTTGGTGTTTACCTCATGACTGAAAGCATCTACCACAGACAACAATTCAGGATAAACTCAGGTTTCAGGGAATTTCCTAGTACGCAGCTCAAATGTAGCTTTCTAAATATGTCTCAAGAGTCTTAGAATATTAGTTTGACTTTAAAATTTAAACGTCTTTGGAGTTCCTCTAGTACAGAAACATTTCCAGAGATGCACTCCCTTCACATTTAATATACTAATTCCTATTTCTATCATATATTTTCTCAAGAGACACAAGAATTAGATATACATACACACACTCAAATACATATAAATATGGATAAAAACTTTTATCTTTTGGATGCTTTCTATCAAAGGAAGGGCATTCTAGCACAACACTTCAGATCTGTCAGTGACACTACTTTTCAGTACCTCACTGCACTTTTGATTCTATTTTTTCCCTATCTCTCCTGACTGTGCTTCTCAGAAGAATTCACTTGACCTGTCAAGTCACTAGGAATGTTTTTATTGACAGACAGTAAACGATCAACAGCATTCTTGGGTGAATGCTCTGAATTAAAAAAGCATCACAACTCTCAAAACTGAGTAAGAAGCAAGGTAGCAAGGAAACCCTTGGGACTTTGAGCCAAAACAATGCATCTAGGCACAAATCAGAGCTGAGCTGCTGACAGAAATCAGCAGCTCTTACCCCTGGTTGTTGAGGTTAATTTTAATTCTCTCCTCCTACCTTATTAAAAATTGAAAGACTTTTTATAGTGATAGCATAGCTGTGTTTAAAACTGTTCAATTAAGTACACTGATGAGCAGAAGGGCATCTGCTTGATCTGCTCCCACAGGGCTTCTCTGTTTTGTTAGAACTTCTGATGCCAGTGACAAGTGTCTTCATTGCTCTCACATGAGGCTTTCCAAGCACGTTTACTCTGCTCACCACTTTGCAGCAAGGCACAAGCTTGTAATGCTTTATTTACACTCATGATGTCTCCCAGAGAAATTATGTCTGCAATAACTCTGCCAAGGCACTGTTTTTAACAGGGAAACAAGAGTTCAAGAACATTTAAGTTTTGTCTTCAGGGTATCCAATAGATGTGGCTCTCAGTGCCTCTCAGGAGGTACTCGGATCTTCCTCTTTGTTCTCAAGCATTAGATATTTTTTTTTGGTTTCTGTCTATGCTTAAAGAGAAGAAGAAAAAGAAATGCAGCTCTTTAAAAGTTGCAGGGAATTATTTTAAGAAGTGCGAGAAACTGTTAATCATTTGCATTACAGGGAGATCCAGAGGTCACTTCAGGAGCTACTGAATGTACAGGAAGAGATTGTCTCAGCCTGAAAAATAACTCAAAGTGAAGGGGAGAAAACCTCGCTATTTCCATTTCGAAGACAAGACAATAAAAGCAACATATCCAAAGTCACTCTTCTGTGGAACAGTCAAGGCTTGAGCAGACCACTGAGTTTCAAGTCCATTGCAAACAAATCCAAACCTCAGGGGCATTAGAAAAAAAAAAGTAAAATTATCAACCTGATTTTTTGTCACGTTGCCAGCCCTCTTCTAGTGTTGTGCAAAACAGTTGCTGCTTTGTGTGTCCTAGTTTGGGGGAATTTAGTTAACTGGATCTATTGCTCAATTCCTTTTAAAGATGTAGGCCATGGCTTGATAAAACTTCTAGGTATTGGTATTTTTTTCCTGAACTTGCACATTTCCCCTTTCCTCAGCCTATGCATGCGTCCATACACCAAGAATGACATATCTCTGGAACTAATCACAAGGACTATGTTCCTTAGATGTCATACAATGATCAAGCTTCAGTGTCTTTAATCTTTTTCAAGTAGTCAGTTGTTAACAGCAACTGCATAACTGCAAATCTAGTTAGTATCAGTGCTAGATAATACTAATGCTCAGAAACTTTGGTGACCAAGCAGAGGTTGTTCAACTCATCAGGATTGTTACCTTTACAGCCCAGATTGATTGATCCAAAGGATGAAAAAGTTTAAAGCAGAAGCCATCCTTTTTGGAAGGTCTCTCAATCAGCTCACAAGAATGGAGCAAGATTGTCCCAACCCACTGTCCGATCTTTGGCGTCTTATAAATCAGCAGCACTCCTGGTTTCAGGACACACCACAGTTTGGTCCAGCTCTTCAGAGTCCCACGAATCTGGATAAAAAGCAGGGAGAGGACAAAAGTTACATTTATGTTGCTCCTTCAAAGAAAACCAGCATTTATTGAGTATTTATACAGTGCTTCCAGCATGTTTATTCCAAGGCCACGCCACTACACACGTCCTAAGGAAAACACACTGTGTCATCTGAGCAGTCCTAGGGATCTCATAGCAAAACCACAGACCTTGCAAACCTGAATATCAGAATCTATTTTTCATATTTTTATTACTGGCTTAGTGTTCTTCATATTTTTATTACTACCTTAGTGTTAGCAGCTTGATTAGTATTTTAGGCTATCGGCGCTGCTGGCCCATGTGAGAGTGATCTGTTAATAATCACGGAGGACATGCCAATTAGAACATTGCATATAAAAATGTTATAGCTACTCTAATTCGACTTACAAGTCATTTTAATAGTGTTCTACAGAACACAGCTATTAATGGGTTTTGTCAAATACCCCATTTTTAAATGTACTGTCTCCAGCTGGTTTACTTCTCTGTCAAGTTCAGTGCAGCTCTTCCTTGTATAAAAGACATTAAATCTGATACAGTATATTAAAGATAACATCTTTAAGAATGGAGAAGCTTCTCAGTAAGGTTAGATCTTGCCTAAGGTCTTCTTGCTTTCAATGTACATAGGCCAAAACTCAAGTCTTATGTCAGCGTTCTGGTTTTGTGGCCCAGCGTTATATGTTGCTCACCAGAAAATTCCAGCCAGAGCAAACATGCAACAGGTATTCTGTATTTTAAAAAAATCTCAATACTTATCCATCATTAACAGTAAGCACAATGGAAACACTCTTTTGCCAATCTAATTCCTCAAATAAACCATAGGCATGTCACTTTTCCGGCCTCTAATACTGATCGTAGAACAATGCTGGAGGTTTTTCACATTAGTCAAATGCAATTGTATTGTTTCACAGAATCAACTAGGTTGCAAAAGACCTCTGAGATCATCAAGTCCAACCTATGACCTAACACCACCTTGTCACCTTTGGAAACTAAGTTTTGCCAGTAGAAAAGGGGCAACCAATTCACTGTTATTTGAGAAGACTAAATGGCCTCAAAGGAGGAGAAAAGCAGTGCTCAGAGGTAACATCTCTCAATGTCAATCCAAATTTACTTTGCCACATACAAAGTTTCAGGACTTCAATGAGAAGCTGTCACTACTTGAGCCTGTGCACAAGAAGAAATTACAGTTGTCGTCAGGTCCAATACATTTTGTTCTGTGCTGTGACAACATAAAATCCAACTGTCAATAGGACAAGCTGTATCTGCCCAGGCTGTTTCCTGTCTACTCCCGCTTCAGTACAAAACATCTATGGGAAGAGGCCAACAGACACTTTCAGAGAGGAACAAAGAAAGAAATATCATCACTTCCATTTGTACTCTGCACTTTTGAGACCTTGCTGGTGCTTAAGGGCATGGAACAGATGGATTGAGTTGGGTTAAGATGGAAGGTAAATATTCCATATAGTTCCACTTTTATAGCAGTTATTTAAGTACAGCTTTACAGCAACTTCAACTCAAAATTATTCAGTCTTCCTTCACTCAAAAAAGTGCCTGTGCATAAGCGTCAGACACATCAGCTACTTCTCACTTCTTTTTTCCCACAGCTTGAGAAACAACAGTTTGTATTAAATACCTTCAGCCAGTCTGCTGTAATCACTACACTGGGATCCTTCAGTGCACTGAAGAGTTGTTTGGTAGCTCTTTTCTTCTCCTGTCTGTAATTTTTTTTCTGTACCTGGTTGAGAACAGAGAAAATATAGCTGCTGTAATCACAGCCTCTTTTGGGGAGGAAGGAACATAATGCATTAAGGACAGCTATGTATAGCACAGCGAGAATTTGACCCAGCACAGGTTCCCCAGAAATGAGCACAAGGAAGAACAATAACAATGAGGTAACAGGCATTCTCTTTGCTCCTTAAGTTTCACCGAACATAACCTAGTTTGTCTTTTCTTTGGGGGGGAATGGAAAGAGGCTGAATATCCAGTCCTCCTCACCCTCAAATTCAAGACATTAAATCTCATTTCACTCAAACCAAATTATTTAGACTTTAGATTTGGTAGACAAGCAGTGTTTGAGCTACAATTTGCCCAGATTGCCTAGGCAAACCCCTCCTAACAAAACCAGTGAAGGATTACAATCCTCTGGAGGTGCCTAATGGCTCTGGAACACACAAACATAGTGAAATAATTATACTGATCTGTTCTGCTTCCAGTATATAATCTAATCCTGTATATAAAGCCTGTAAATGCCCTTGGCCTATAATGACTCCTAGAAGATTCAGAGGCTTCTCTGGGTCTTGGGAAATGACTCCAAGTAGTTCCAGTGGTTTGTTTGGAAGGTACTATTTGTTTTGTAAAAGAAAGTCAGCTGAGGCTGACTTGGCTGCTTTGTACATACCTTCAGTGTTTCCTTCTTCATGAATTTGGCCGTGGGAGACACACACTCTTTGTCAGACCCATTGCAAAGCTTATATTCAATCTAAAAACAGAGGGAGAGAGAAAACAGGAACATGTTAACATGAAGATATTTAAGTTATGCTCTAATAAGAGTTGTTTATATCTTTCAGGAGCTGATTGTAGACTTCAGCAGCGTAACACTAAGCAGGTGCACAAGATGCGTACCTGCAGTGCAGTCCAATCTCCCTTCTTATACTCATATTTGGCTGCAAAATTACCCACCAAATTTTCTTCATATTTCTCCCATGCAGTCATTAATCTTGGTGAAAAAAAACCCCAACAACAAACAAAAAACCCAACAAACAAAAAAACCCCTAAAAAACTCCACCCAAAACAAAACAAAAACAACCCAATAAACCCAACCCAAACCAAAAACTTATTCCTATCTTTGAAAACTACCCATCTCTTCTCAGATCTGAAAGCATTTCAATTACTGGAATAAAAATTATGAGGAATCTGTTATGGACCTTTCAGAACTAGACTTGATACTGGCAATGACTGTTGCCCTAGCTGAAAATGTCCAGAAACATGAGTGGGCAAGAAATGACCTAATAATGTTATAGATAATACAGCTAATCGCCATCGTCTTGCCCTTGCAAAGCAAGGCACAAAATATATACAGTCACTTCAAATCATGTTTGATACTGTCAGGGCTGTTTAAATTCACTCTCAGAGGCTACAGACTGATCTCATCATTGTGCTGATGTGCTGAAAAAAATGCTTTACTTCTGTTAGACATAATCACAATATTACTGTTACCAAAGTAAAGTACACTTAGAAAGTACAGCTCTTTGGAGTACAGCTCACAACGAGGACCCCCACTTGGACAGGTGTTGTCAGAAAGTTGTCCAAAATCTAGGGAGGGTTAGAGGTGTGAGAATTATGGTACAGTCTGGACTCTGCTGCTTTTTATGTGACCTTGCGGAAGTTACTTTCTTTCTCTCTACCTCTCTTCCTTCCAGCCTTTCATGTGTCTGATGCATTCAGACTGTGATCTTTTGGGTCAGGCACTGTCTCTCCAACTTACGCATTACAGTTTTATAAAAAAAGTTCAGCCTTTGGACACCTTGATTTAATGAGTATGACACAAAAATGAGCTGTACTAAGGAAAAAATGTATCAAATATACTTCCCATTTATAAACTCACTGCTATGATGTGAAACAAACCCACTGGGCTCTCAGAGTATCTCTCCTTTTTGTCATGAGTTGATGTGATCATTTTATAGAGCCTTCGTTTCGAGAGACCCACTTTCTCTTTCCCTCCCAGTGACACAGAAACCTCTCGGGCTACTACAGCCACAAACTGTGCCGAGTGTTAGTGTGAGCAGGAAAATATTTAATGACAGCCAGATCAGTCCTTTTCACATGACTCAGAAAAAAAACACAAATGCATGACCAGATCACAGTGAACAGGCCATCAACTGTGCTTTGGAGGCTGTGACAGGAGCAAAAATGGGAGATAAGAGAGCATGCTCAACTGAGCAAAACTGCTAGATGATGCAGGATTAGAAATTATGGGCTGAAGGTGCCATTTGCAACAGAGCCACGGTCACTGTAGAACCTGTTACTTGTTCTCACATACCCTTGTAGTAGTTTTGCACTAAAAACAAAACTACATGTAATACTTAAGGATAGATAGAGAAATTAAAACTTTATGGTGGTCCATGAAGACCAGTGAGGTCCCTGATCTGACTGTTTAGTTCAGAAGTCAACTTGGTTCCACTCAAAGAAAATGCCACCTCTTGGGCTCCTGAAAACTACTGAGTATTTGCCACTTCTGTTTTCATAGAAAGCTAGGCCTGCCTCCTCTGCCTGCAATGCAATCTCTGATGCATATTTTGTATTTCTGTGCTTCAGACTTTACTGTAAGAACACTAGATTTATGGTGGGGACCTCTATACAGATATGACATTTGAGCAGAGACTTGTGCCCACAGGGTCTTTGTCACATTTCAAAGGGCAGTGGTAGGCATTTGGGAGATATGCCATAAGCCTTTCTTTATGAAGAAACATTTCAAAGTGCTTAAATGTCTCTGAGCAAGAATCCATTGGAATTATTAGGAGATTATGCTTTCATGATTTGAGACACGAGTCCTCTGAAACCAGTCAGAAGAATTCTCCCCCTTTCTCCCAATTAGCAGGAAGAATGTCCTGTCCTTGAGACACAACTATGAGCCAACTGTTTATTAGTAATTTCACTCCCTCCGGCCTGAGAGATCAGACACAGAGAAAAACACTGTGTACTACTCCTCATTAGCCAGTGTGAGAGGCAGAAAAAGGACAGATGTTTCCAAGATTCTAGGAAATACTGCTCAGGTGCCTGCAAAGCACCAGGATACAAAAAATGCTTTTTGTTTAACTAAATAAAATAAGCTACAGTCATTTGTTGTCTAGACAATTACACCTTAGCGCTTATACAAAGAATAAAATTTTGCCCCTTAAGCTTGTTTGGCTTGGGGAAATTTACTTGCAGAGGAATTCAGAAAGGCTTCCAAAAACCACTGCAAACCTGAGCCCTAAACCCGCTGCTCGTGGGGAACCAGCACTGACACAGACAGAGGCACTTTCACTGCTCTGCCAGCCCCACCTGCCTCCTCCTTGGAGTCTCTCTGGGTCATGCTAAAAATAGAGTTAAACAACCACAAGACTTCAAACCTGGGGTGTTCACAGAGACAGACATTGATTCTGACTCTTCAGGAGAGCTGACTTGTAGGTCCATGACCAAGGACAACACCGCGTGCCCAATGCCAGCCAGCACTGCTATGCCTGTCATAAAACTGCAGCACACAACAGCTGATGAAGGGATAATCTCCCCTTACACCACCACAGCCTTCAGGAGCTCAAAAAATATAGCAAAACTTGTCTGAAAGCACAACAAACTGGCCCTTCTCTTGGTTAAAGAAGCTGGATGAGCAGCCCAGGGGGTTGCCGTAGTGCGCCTCTGAATCACTGTGCTGCTTCCTTCAGGCGTTTCCTCCCCCATGTCTGGGCTACACCTGGACATGCTGAATCTGCACACCTTGCCTGTAAAGGAGAAATGGTCACAGGGATGGTGCACACTAAGACAGGCTTAAGAATGGATGAGAAAGACGCAGTGGCACAGGTCCCTCACTGCCTGCATAGGAATTTCTAGGCACAGGAAAATAAATATCTGTGCTGCTATGTCCCCAAAACTGTGATGCACCTAGCAGCTGTGTGATGAATACCACAACTCCCTGAGATGGTTGCAAAATGCTTTATGAAGAGAGAGAAAATTTTACTAATAACTGGGAGCTGTGGACAAGCTTTTCAGATGTGGAACTTTTGACACTGTTCCCCAGTTACTTTTTAACTGATTGCTTCTCCCTCCTGACTTTGCCTCTTGTTATGCTTATGAGGATGCATCATCACAGATTCTAAACAGCACTTTGCTGGCAGGTGATCTCCAGGTCTACAGAGTGAAAAGCATTGCATTTCTGGGTTTAAAGTTCCTCTTTTTCCCAGAAAACAGGGGATCTAAGCCCTCAGGACAGCATAACGTAGGCTTCCATGCTGCTGATAGTAATGATAAACCTTAATAGGTTTAAGCTGCTAAGTAACTTGAAGTAATATGATTTCATGTTTTTGCATTAATCTGTCTTAATAATTTTCATTTTGTACCTTTTGGTATATGTAAGATTAAATAAATTTGGGCCATAAGCTCTAAAGATTCCCTAGACATAGCAAGGTCTAAGGCACATCAAGCACGTTTAATGATGTCTTTCTACTGCCCTGCCATTCTCAGCCTGGCAGAAAACTAAGAGGAGCCATTTGTCATCACAGCAAGTCTTTTGAGGGTGCTAGGATAATGCTTGTGCAGGATATCAGAATCTGGTCCGCCTCTTGCTGCAGCAACATGAACAATGTTCACCAGAGATGAGACTGACAATGGGAGGGTAAGAAACTGGTGTCCTTTTTAAAGGAAACCACTGGAGTATTCTAATAAGAAAGCAATAGGTATGTTTCCATATGCAGGTTCTCATAAGGAGAAAACTTTTATCAGATCATACAGCAGCACTTGCAGGCTTAGGAGACGAGACTTTTCAGTTCTTCTTTCAGGCTTTTCAGTTCTCTAACCATATCTGTCCTTTCCAGGACTGAGTGATGACCTTGCCAGCTACCAGTGGGTTGTACTGTACTCAAAAACATACTTTTTATCTCAGTTATGTTTCTGTTCTTTTCCATCTCAGTCATGGAGCTCTGCAGATTCACTGCTGATTGTTAGCAGTCATAACAGTAGCCTCACACTTCTGCCAGACTTTGTAAGAGAGCATACAGAGTCCTCACAATAGGGCTGTTCTGATCCATGTCTTTTGGGTGACTTCATTTCCAAGAGGAATCAAATCATTTCACAGAAAAATAGTCTGTGATCAACTCTGGTGTGGGGGATGCCAGCCCATCAGCATGCCATCCGTGCCTTGGATAACAGCAAGAGGAATATCCTGTTATTTAGTGCAAGCAATCCTTGCTGCACAATAGACAGAATTATTCCAAATCAGAAACGTTTACATAAAGTCATTCTCAAGCTGTGCTCTGCATATTAACAGCAGCGACAGCTTAGAAGTTGCCCTTTTGTATTCTTTATGTCCAAGTGAGAGAAAGGCAAGACCAGATGGGAACTTGAAGGCAGAGCAAAAGTCGCTGGGGTTGTAAGTCATGCTTCACTAAAGCAACAGGAGACATGCCCTTGGCCACATGTAATTTCTCCCGTATTTTTTCCACATATAATTGCTAAAAAACTTGATCACACATAAATAAATTAAAAAAAAAAATTAAACAAAAGTTCCTGACATAGCATAAAAACTATGGGAAAGCTACTGCATTTATTAGCTTCACTAGAAGTGAGAAACTCCTTGTTACTGATGTGAATATTCACGTATATCTCAACCAAATTTAAGCAATTTTGGTTTCAATTAATTATAGGCAGTTCTTTTAAAAAGCTTTTTACTTTTGTTGTGAATTAACAGCTCATCCAAAGCACAATGGAATCAGTGAAACCACTCTTACTGGCAAACAAACTTTGCATTAGGAAAGATTTCCCTTCAATTGATATGCTGCTAAATAGCAAGTTGAATAATCTTCACCTAAAACTTTCCAGCTTGAAAAAGAAAAAAACCAAACCACAAAGATCCCTCTTATTTCAACAATATTACAAAGATATTGCAACTGTGTTTACAACTCTGGAATAGCACGATTAGCACAAACTGAGAAGCCTGAACAGATAAACAGTTGACATGACAGCAACACGTGGGGAGTCACTGGTGAAATTCAGCCATCCCAGCAACTCCAAATATCAAGTTATACTACTGTTTAGTGGAACGTTTTGCTCCACTGCATTAAATGATAGTAAACAAAGAACAAGTCAGAGACCTCACAGGATTTCTATTTCGTCATTTAGGTGTGCCTTGCATGGGAAGATCATTCTGCAAATTTGGAATGTTTGAAGAACATCTGAGCCGAGATAGGAAGTTGCACACTGAGAAAAATGCTGTTTGACATGTTTGAGATGTGGTGCCATGCAGAAAGCTGAAGCTAAGTTTTGCTTTCCCCTTCGGCTTTAGGCACATCGTTTGTTCCTAGGCTGAGCTTAAACAAATGAAGAAAGCAAGCAATGGAAAACAACTGGACCTGCAGTTTAATGTAAGTTTTGCTAAATCGTTCAATAAATCATTTCAATTTCAGCACCTCCATTTACCCTCATCTTCCCCATCAGAAACACTAGAATAAGGAACCATGATCGCATGACCCAAGGGGACGTGATAGGACTGCTGTAGCTTACCCAAAGCTTTGAGACTTTTCTGTGAACAGTTATTGCTGTCTAAATTCACCTCTGTGAGGCACCTGGGAGTGTCAGAGCTTATGTGCACCAACACAGGTTAGGGATGCTCCATGTTTTCTACTTCTCAGTGCAAAACCCCATCCCTTCTCCATGTGATTTCTCTAGGATATTCCAGGCTCCATCTCTGCTCACTTCAAATCAAAGGCCTCTGTTGACAACAGTGATTACCCTAAAGTACTGCACATAGTGGAATTGAAGAAGCAAGGTATACCAAGCCAGGACACAGGAACCGAGTGTAAATCTTGACAGAGACAACTAGCTGCAAAATTATTCCATCCACAACATTGAGAGCGTGAAGAATGGTAACGAAAAGCCAGCAAGGGTTCAGTCAAGCATAACACCACATGGAAGTACCAGATTCTCCTACACAGCTATGTTTAACACACACACGGGATGTTTCACTCCTGAATATCTAAAAGGTGATCCTTGCAGAACTGGATCTGTCTGACAGCTGGTTCCTTGGTTTGCTGGCTAAGGGGGAACAGAGGGAACGGTAACCTTGTAGGGTGCCACATTTGTAAATCATCGTATATGGTAGTCCCAAATGTAACCATGTCTTGAATTACCTCAGAGGTTAAGAGCATGATTCATAGATCTAGAAGAGTAAAACTTGAGATGGCACGGGAACTGAAGCTTAAATCTCTAATGATCGGTATGAGCTGTTTCAAACTACTTTGTGGCTAAAATAAATTTCTACCAGTCAGTAAGATTCATATTTCAGATTAAAAAATCACACAATAAAGGTCTGAACAATTCAGGCATGTAGAAAAGCTCATTCACAGCACATTACCCTCACATACATCATAAAACTGTGCACGCAACAGCCACACTCCTACAGTTTGATAGACTTCATTGTGGCATTAGCAAGGGACTGGAAAGAGTGAAGTACCACTGAGATCCAGCTTCAAGATTATTCTCACTATCCCTTAAAATACACCTCAATTCTCTGTGGGCCCTGCATCTGTATCAAGAGACTTCAGCTGCCCTCCATCCAGTAGAATTAATAAGTAAGCACAAGAAAGGAAGAAAAAGAACATGCAGCACTGCATACTGCAATAAAAGGTGCCTTAGAGGACTCTGAGAGTGCTGAATGACTCACAAAACGAGAGAAAGGCACTTCCTGTCATTATGAGGTGTGTTCTAACTGTGCTACCTGTCTGCTTGATGAGCTTGAGGCTTGGTTATACTTTGACACCCAACTATGAGTGCTGGTCCCAGACAACAGTGCTAAAGGGCTCTAAAAAAGAGAGAAACTAATATGAGAAACAATCTGAAATAAATAAGCTAATAATTTTTCCCCTTGATAAATGACATAGAAGAGACTCCACTTAAAAAACTGAGTAGGAGAAAATATGCTGCAGAAAAGTTAGCAATGTAATATGTAGCTGAAATGTGCCTTACATTTGTTTTAATAAAATATGGGGTGAGAAGCCACAACTGAAATCAGAAATATATATAGGGCTAAGAACCATACAAACACGCTGGAAGCAAATGTTCCAGCATCAAATGGCCGTCTGCACAGACAGGACAGTTGGGATGTGTTCACACCTCAGATATAACGCAGCAGTCCACCTGAGAGCACAGGGCTCTGTGGTTGCAGATACATGTGAGCTTCACAGCTCACAAGTTCACAGACAAGTTCACAGGGTTTTTGTAATACATTCTCTGTGCTAACCTGGGAAACCTGCAGCCCGTTCCACCATGCAGATACGGCCTGAGTAAAAAAAAAAAAGAAAAACTGTTTCCACCTCACTGATGAAGACGTGAAATGGAAAAACAATTAATCTGCCCTAGAAAGTGCAGGGAATCCAAGGCAGAGTTGGGAATTTGAGGTTACCTAAGCCCCAGTCCAGGGATCAAATCACTCGACTGGCTTTCCTGTCCTTCTCATTACTGAGTGAAGAGTCAATGTGGTGTGGTACATCAAAATAGTGCTGCTGAAAGAACATTGATTTCCAACAAGGTTTGTTACATCCACTCTGCCAAAAGAAGGGCAAGTATTCATGGCACGGATCTGTTACCTGCAACTGAATCCATTAATTAAACCTGCACATCCTACAGTTTGGTTTCTAAGAATTATTCCCCCCCTGCTAACAGGAATCTAAACAGGACCCAATTAGCACACACTCTTCCCTTTGATTCAAGTAGGTGGAATCACTATTTATTTTTAAAGTGAAATAGTGTGACAGATCCCTGCTTAGAGTCCTGGACACCTGACATTAAAGTTTCATTTTAGAGCATTATAGCTGAGTGGATATGAAAAATTATATATTAAGCAAACGGACTACCAGTTTGCCTAAAATTTTAAGGTACAAGACATCTCACAATAAGGACTCCCTACTGTCACTGATGTTGCAAAGCTTGACAGAAGACAAGTTACATGGCTGGAGAAGAGCAAGGTAGTGTATATAACAGCAAGGTGAAGCAGAGTGAAGTGAGAATGAAAAATGCTACAGCACAGGTTCAGTGAAGAAGGTCTCCAAATCAAACATGATGCGTCTAAGCAGAACATTTGGGCGGGAAAGAAACACCCAGCCCTGGCCCATTCAGTAGCTAAAGCAATTGCAACACTGCAAATGTGTAAGCAAGTTGAAGTTCAGTGTTTTGGTATCCTCGTATCTGTTTTTAGTCCACTGGTGTTTCAGAGCAATTGTAAAGCTATTGTAAAACCAAAGGCTTAGGTTAGTGAAAGCAAAGTTCGTGTCCAGACCCCCATTTATTTTGAATCACAAATCTGATGCAGTTGTTTAGCGTTCTGCATTTTGTCTTAACTCTTGACACGGCCAAAGAGAGACCCACCAACAGCTCCCCAGTGAACACAAAGCATGGCAGAATATCCAAATTTTCCAAGGGTGCTTCTCCTTTCAAAAACACACCTGTGGGAGACTAATTAGCAAGGCAGGCCCAGAGGCTGGGAAAACACAGCTGAGCCATGCTCTCAATCCAGAAACCTCTCATAAATACATCCCTACTCTTGGATTCATCCTGCATCTCAGAAATCAAACTCCCTTTTGGACAGGATTTCGGTGCTCTGAGTTGTCCTGTTCAGAAAAAGTCCTTCTCCTTTACAATCCTAAATCATTACAAATTCAACACCGCTCCTTATAAGGCGTGCAAAACATCTGGCTTTAAAACTGGATGCAGTTACCTGGTCCTTGGGCTTCTCCACTGCCAGGATAAGTGGGAGGCTGATCTTCCTAGAGGAACCTGCCTGAAAAAGCAAAGCCAAGATTGGTTTACAGCTTGCCAGTTCC
Source organism: Pseudotriccus pelzelni (assembly GCA_035584735.1). NCBI lineage: Eukaryota > Metazoa > Chordata > Aves > Passeriformes > Tyrannidae > Pseudotriccus > Pseudotriccus pelzelni. The sequence continues at coordinate 14,740,605 of JAWMRA010000161.1, read as the reverse complement.
AGCAATAGCAGAAGACATGTACACAAGTCCTTGCAGCATACTCCCAAAGCTCCTCTCGTCACCATCTCCCTGTGCTGACCTATGCCAGGGCATCCCCGGAGAACAACCTGCAAGCTCCAGGCAAGTGCAGACAAATGTACTGGAAGACGCAGAAATTATTTTCATGTCTTATAAGAATTCACTTGTCTGCAGCTGTTTCTTTCGTGCTATGTTTTCATTTCAGCTACTGTCACTCGCATTTTACAGCTTCACAGTTCAAGAAATTTATTAAAAAATTTATTAACTGGTCTTGCTTCTGTTTCTAGTTACCCTCCAGAAACGTGTTAGGGATCTGCGGCCAAAAAAGCCCGTACGTGAATCTCAAAGCCAGACTGCGTTTTATAAAGTTGATTCCATCTCTACAGGAAATCAAACCCAGGCACTCTGTAACTCTGGATGTAGAGGTAGGTTTTGAACACCGAGATCCAGAGGCTTTAGATCCAGCTTTACCTCTCTGTAACAGGCTGGATGGAAAAGTTGAGTTCAGGAAATAGTGGTTAGTTTGTGTTCCTCTCCTGTTACGCTTCTTGCCAAAGCTCTCTGCCAGGATCTCAATTCACTGCTTCGGATTCTACACACTGTACTAAATACTACAGTTTTCTCTTCCAAAACAATTAAGGTTCATGATTGACTTGCTGATCAGGAACAGCAGGAGATACCTCTGCTGACAAAATCAACCTTTCAACCATAATTATTCATATCTAATTACACTGCCAAACGAGGCCCAATTAAACAGAAGAATATGCGGTAGGTGCAATCAAGTCAGAGAAAAGTGTAGGCTTCTTTGTCATCCCAACCATGCAAACCCACTCATTTTCTTTCTCTCAAAACATGCACACACAGTTCCTGCAGGAACAGAGGGAGAGGCTTCTCAAGAACTTAAAAATAAGAGAGTAAGAATGATTAATAACAGCCTGAGAAGAAATGAAAGCAAGACAGGGAATGGATTCTTATCCCAGAGTACCTTGCTAATCGAGTTTGGAGTCTGTGGTGTCTCATCCTTCAGTGCCGATGGGCTATTTCCTTCCACCTCTTTTCCTGCAACAAAAAAATGTAATTCAAAACCAGAGAAATTCTGTGCAAAACCATAGCTTGTCATGGCTTTAGAAAGGGCTACTGCTAACATCATGCAAGTGAAGTTGTCACGAGAAAGAGCAGGCACACCACAATCACAGAGAGGGATCTTGCAGAGCTTGAGATAGCCTGGATCCACATGATTGGGCCATGGAACAAGATGCTCAAAAGTTAGATCTCAAAACACAGTGGTAAACCCAACATGACGGTTGAAAATTCCAGCATATGAAGGCTGGAGAAAAAGCCAGAAATAAGGTTGCTTATGCATCCTTAATCAGCTCCCTTCTGTGTCTGCATTATGATGCAGTCTTTAATTACATTACCACAGTCTGTTCTTTTCTTACATACCCCATGCCTCATTCAGAGCAAATAATAAATGCAACTCAGTTAATAAGCAGCTATTCAATCCTCCTTGGTCAGTGTCTGGCAACTACATACAGATGCACTTGATAGCATGCTTTGTTGGACAAATAATAACCATGGTCACAAAATGTTACAGAGGACAGAACAGCATCTAGGCATAATTAGTGAAACAAAATTAAATGCAACTTGCAGAAGATTGAGGTATTCTGACCAAGTTACTTGTTAAAATAAGAAAGATCTGCAATTTACAAGTAGTATTTATGAACTCTATGGCATTTTCCAATCATTATAGAGATATATTCCCACTACTCAAATATCCTCAGCTTGCATACTGGCATGAGTATGTGTAGTGCTAGTCCAGGCAATAAAATGGTATGATAAATCCTGGAGTTTTTTGCCAACTGTAATCATGTCTTTACAGTAAAGAAAGCCTAGAGCTTTTATTGAGAAAAAAAGCAAAAAATAGTCTCTGATGAGACTAGATTTTTAAGTGCCAAGACAGTCATTGTTAATCAATTGCAATGTAGTTTTCTTCTCAAAATCGTTGGCAATCAGAGCTTCAGAATATGGGATGCAGTAAAGAACCACCAAGACAGTGAAATATAATCCATTTGTAGCACACTGCAAAAACATGGGAACTGTTGAAAACGTTTCTAACACTGTGTGGGCCAGCCTTGGAAACAAACACCACATAACGCAAAACCAGAAAGGGAAAATTCTCATTCCCCTGAAGACAGCAGAAGTTGTCAGAAGACATAATTTCTCCTGGAATTATCAGAGCAGCCTTTTAAGAAGCCAAACACTTAGAAAAGCCAGACACAAGAAGCTCACTGAAAAATAAATATCCTCATGGCCAGGCCCTGCACTTCCATCATGGGACATGTGAGAGAACAAGCATATCCTATTATAACCAGAACTGCAACTGTGCTACAGGATTTTACCACTAAGGAGACAGGACAAAATCGTGCCCTTCACACAGGCACTAACAGGCAGTTTGGGATATCAGCTCTTAAATGTGAGAAAAAGCTTTGCGGGACAACTGTCCCTAGAAGGTGTTTAAGTTTGCACATAGTGACAAGGGCTGGGGGGGATGTGTTCAGATGTGTTTCTCACCCTGTGGCCCAGTGCTGCATGCGTGGGGGAGCGAAGCGGAGGAAGGACCTACACAGACATATAGGAAAGTGGTGCAACAACAGGGCAACTAATCCCAACCTAGTGTGTTTGCTGTCATTCCTTCCCTGGAAACGCTGAGTCCTAAATAATATATTCAGAAACTTAATGTTCGTGGGCAGGAGAAAATCCCCAAAAAATCCCCAGTGGCCAGAGATTTGACAGTCCCTTTGTGCTACCATGACAAGTGGGATGGCCATAAGCACTGCTGTGTAAGGATTAGAACCTGCACTTCTGTATTTTTTCTTTCTCTGATGGTGTTTGCCTGTTTATAGCCCCCACTCTCCCCGACAGAGGAGGTTGGAAAAAACTCACAAAGCCGTATAGCTGCTGCAATTCTTTCCCAGGAAGAGTTTTTTCTGCGCATGTATGGGGAAGTAACATATGGTCTAAAAGTTCAAGTAAAGTTAACGGGAATCAGCTGCTGCTTGCTCCAAGGGAATGGTGTCTATTAGCATAACAGAATTCACATCCATTCTTTATGATGTCTCATTTCTTAAAGAAAGCTTAACTCCAAGCTTGTATCCATGAGAAAAGCCTGAACGTGAGACGTTTCTGCCTTCTCTCAGTAATGCAGGTAAAAGGATTTGCACCTGAACAATGAGATTTTCACCATTCCTGAGGTTCTGGATCATCCGGCTCACAGAGCGTTATGGAAAAAAATGGAACATGCAACTGTTCGTTCTTACCGTACCATTTATAAGGCTTCATAAGGTATATTAATGAAGCAACACATACTAGTTTCTTATACCAAACTCACTCAGTCTATTGCAAATCGTGAAGGAAAGGCTGTTTTCCAGAGGAGAGCTATCTCCATTGTCAGTCCCAAGCAGACTTGCTGCAGCCGTGCAGGAGAGAGCCAGCCTTTGCTTGGAAAGCAAATTTCATTGAAATGATGTGGAAGTTTGTCAAAAACCCCCACACAGAGTTAAGTGCACAGAAAGTCCAAAAGTGAGAGACGCGCCCACAGCACAACAGATACAGCTGTCTCAAGAAAATAAAAACATACGAGAAGCTAAATATTAACTGGCTATAGAAGCTGAAGTTCTTACCTCCCTGATCAAGAAAATATAATGCCCACCACAGAAACAGAGCTGAATCTCTCTCAACTTTAAGTGCTCACTGCTACCAGGGCAGCAAAGAAGGTTCCTCCACAAAGTAGCCCAAAGGTTTTGCAACAAATAACAAAAAAGGTTTTGGGAAAGGAATCAGTGGTGCTTATGGAAATGGCTTTGACCACATTGTGAAGAAAACTGTCAACACTCCAGTCTTGTGGCTGCAGAGTAGAATTACTGATACCTTCTTTTTATCCATTATTGTCATAAACAGGAAAAATAAATATTTAGTTCCTTTCCAGGAAAGTAACCATTCCTTTTCTTTGGCTTTTTGCTGGGCATCAATCCTACAAGTGCATTTGCCTTTCCCCTTAAAAAAGAATGATACAGAAAGCACGACTGATCAACAAGAGGAAATACAAGCTCTGATATGTGAAATAATTGCCAAAAAAATCTGTTCCTGCTGTAAATATCAGCCACATGGCCCAATGGGAACACCCTGACAGAAACGTAGTTCTGTGTATCTTTCACAGTAAAATTCCCATATCCGTATACACCTCTCAGGATGCAGACAAGCTAGGCTAAATTTTTATTAAAGACTTTGTGTGATCTTGCAGAGAGATTCTCTAAAAATTCTTTTAGCTACTCACCCACTAAATTTCCTATTCTCTGAAACAGAAAATAGAGAAAAGTTCTCTTCTCCTCACGGCTAAGTGAAAAACAAACATGAACAAGGAACAAGAATTCATGTCTCTCCAGTTTGTGAACTTGGTATAAAAAGAAAATATCTTACTCCATTTTTTTCATCAGTTACGAGAACCATTACCACTTTTGTATGCAAGTAAGAGGCAAAAAGTCCAAAGTGTTATTTCTGATAGTGCCCTCTGCATTTCCCATGTATTTCCTTCAAGAGAAAAAATCCTCTTGCCAAACTGAATCTCCATAGTGTAGCTTGCCTGAGGTGTAAAGTCTGTCACTCCCTACTCACTGAAGTATTCACTTGCACACCTTCCTTGTTGGAGGGTGAATCCTAGGTGATGGTGCTGTGAGACCTGCAGTTCCAGCCACTAAATTCCTGGCATGAAACCACTGGGCTTTGCTGCCCACTGCACCCACTCAACACAGTCAGCCCAATGCTCACATAAAGAAAATCTGCTGGAGTCAGGCAGCAAAACACAGACCAGTGGAAAAGCCTCAAGAACACAGAAAAACAGAGAACAGAGAAATATTGGATGCAGCTTATGGACATAGACCTGGGGCTTATCTACGGTGATAGCAGCATCCTTCACAGGGGTGGGAGAAGGTGGGGTGAGCACACAGGCTCAGAGGAAAACAAGGCAGAAGCAGCAGCAAAGGAATGAAAGGAGAGCCCACCACAGTAAATAGCAACGGAACATGAAGAGTGACAGCTACTTCTTACAGCAAACTCAAGAACAAAGAGACTGCGACTCCATGGGGACAGGGAAAGAAATGAAAGGAGTAAAAGAAGTGTAAGGACAGACAAAACCCCGGGCTCCCTGCAAGAAATTCCCTTGCTGAAGCAGTATAACTTCTGTTTAAGAGAGATATTCTCTCCTTTACAAATCCTTTGGCCTGCGCTCTTCCTTTGCAATATTGAGGGCTACCTCCCTCCCTGACAACATGCTGGATGTTACCTGGGAGAACTGTGCAGCAGAACAGAAGCTGCTGCCTGGCTCAAGGCACTTGTTCTGCTAAGCCCAGCAAAGGCTGTTTGGTCTGGCTGCCAGCAGGGATCAAGGAGAAACAAGGTGATGAGGGAAGCTGAGGAAGAAACAAACTCTTCCAGTCACCTCCTCCAGACTAATACCTTCAACTTTCCCTGGTTTCTAAAAGATTACAGCACTGAAATACCACTGTGAGCAAGTCAGTAACTTCTTTAGCATTGAAAATTCTGATAAGAACTGAAGAATGGGCAAACTGTCAGCTGTGGCTCTCCGTCTTCTTCTTCTCCCCCTCCAAGGGGAAGTGACTACAGCCTGGAAAATCAGTCCTTCAGCTCCCAAGGATAGCAGAAGTGATCTGTTTACTTGCCACACACTTGTACAGACTGTACTTATGGGCAGCTAGTGGTTCAGAAGTCCCTCCAGCTTTGAAATGTGTGAGATTTCAGGCATCCCATTTTAAGTTGTTTTCAATTTGATTACCAAAAGGTTGTTGAGGCTTCCAGGGGCCTCGGTGACAGCCAGGATTAGTCAGCACTGCAGAAAACAGGCTCCCCACTGCCTTGAAGCAGACACTCACAAACAAAAATACCTGCAAAATCAGAGGTCCTTGAAACATTTGCACTTAAAAACAATTAGCTCAGGAAATCCAGACTTTGTTTTGCTCTACCTCTGAAAAGCCCAGAGAGTCTGTTGGGTGTTACATTTATATGAACACTGAAACCTTTTGACAGATGCTGTGTTCTCTCTCTAGATATCAGTCTTTTGAGACCTCATGAAGGTGCTGTGAGGTTTGACTATTTAGCACTGACATGGCAGCTGCAGATGACAGCTCTACAAACTTGTGACTGCCCCCTGAAGCACTTGTTTACAGACTGGAACGGAAGCACTGTCTGCAGACTGCAATCAAGGAAAGACTTGAATATTTACTGTGAGCAACAAATTCTGAAACAATAAGGTAAGCTCCTTTTCCTTCAAAAGGGGTGCTAGGAAATTCAAAGCAAAAAAAAAACTGATGTAAAGTGAACGCATAAAGCTAGTCTGCCATTCATTGCAACCTGACAAGATTCCTGGTACTTGTAGTGCTTGTAGATATTTACAGAACATTAACCACAGAAAGTCTGCCCTTGTAATATTTATCCTAGGCTCTAAATCTGAACAGGGAAAATCTGCCATTGAACGTCTGCAAACGGAGCCAATAAATCTTAAACGAGTCCAATACTTACTGTGAAACACATCAAGTGCCTCGAAGTGGAAGCCCCCATAAACATTAGTAATTTTCTAAATGTGAGGCCATGCAGTGTTCAAACAGTTACAAACCCAAACTCTGATGCCCTCCATTCCCACTTAATGCCACAGCAACGAAAAACAACAGCATCGTGAAAGCAGCGCTGTCTTGGATCCAGTAATATCTGCGTGGCAGCAGCTTCTCTCACACGCCTGGCATCATGCTGAATTATCTCCTTGCGGTCAAGCACCTGAGACACACTTTCTGCACTGACACACCAGAAACCAACCTGGGCTGAGTGGGTAGATGTCATTGTCAGCCCCGAAGAACAGATTGCGCGTCAGCTTGCGAGGATCGACCTTCTGAGGAGTGGATGACGCCGGACAGAGGGAGAACCTGCGACGAAGAAAGTTCTCCTCCTTCATGGCATGAGCTGTGGGGGTTTTCTGAAAAAGACAGATAGAAATGACAGTTCATTTTATGACACGGGAAATCAAAGTTTCGCACCCAGATGACTCTTCTGCTTCAAAGGCAGCTAACTCTATGTAGTGCACCAGACCTTTTTTACACAGTCCCAGAAGATTACGCAGGAAAAGAAAAGAAAGTGATATTAGTTTGAAGCTACAATTACTGATTTGCTGACTCTCAGTACCTGCAAACTGTAGGGAGCAGGACACTGCTCCTTGGTGAATCCAGGCAGTGTAACATCTTCCTACCTACAGAGATCTATTAGGATAATAGCTACTTACTCGGTCCATCCAGTGCACAATATTTAAAATTCACTTTTTTTTTTTTTTATTAATGGTTTTGGAGTCTCTTTCGTAAGTGCAACTCCACTGCTGTCAGCAGTTACCCCATTTCCACAAAAATCAACATTAATCTGAGCTGTGTGGAGGAAGACCAGCTGCACTGGCTGCAGAGAGTAGCAAGCAGAGATCACGCCAGTATTACTCCTGCTCTTATTTCCAATTATAGCACATATAAATAATTTTCTTTAAAATGCCATTTAGGTCAGTCTCACAGTGTGATCAATAAGATAACCATTGCTGCTCCGTGAGGGTAAAGACCAGCATTTGTCTCCCCAGAAGCCCCCCTGCATCCCCATACAAGAGCCTGGTGGTACTTTGCTCTTTACCACCACTTGGCTAAAGCATTAGACTATCCTGGCTGGAATTAAAGGTTTCTTTTATACCCATCCAACAAGCAGTTCTTTCTTACCCTTTTCAAGCAGATATTATGACTGTCTCCTCCCCGAGTTACAAGCTTTATTCTCTCACCATGTGCAGTCAGAGGAAGGGCTCTGGATAGCAGTAAAAAGTGTTAACCCAGCCTCTGGGTGGGCATCACACACCACAAGGTCTGTTGCTTCTCTGAGGGACAGTCACTGAGGTAAGAAAAAACTCTTTAGGATGATACACATTTCCTGAAAAGAGTCTCCAAGTTTTCCCATCTCTTTTATGCTACTGGGAAAGCAAAGAAGACAAAGCTGCCCAGTCACAGTGCAGTTCCAGAGAGCAGGACACCACATTCTCCAAAAGCCCTATTTGTTATCATGGCCCCCTCTGTGAAGCGGCTGTAAGACAGGACACACTCAGCAGCAGCATTTCACTGTAACCCCTTCACACAGCTCCTGGTGAAAGGCTCTGTACTTGAGCGCCAAGACACGCACACTGGACACGCTGCCATGGACTGAGCCTTTGCCTGGAGCCTTACGAGGTGACATGTGATGACAGCCGGGTGAAATGAGGTGGCTGCAGCTTTCCACTCGCTGCTGCCCTGCCTCCTGTCAATTCAACTGCCCAGAAAATTGCACTCCAAACATATAACCCGTCCTCAGGTTCCCACTGCAGCGAACAGCATCCCTGAGGCAGCAGGTAACACCTAATTTGACAATGTAAATAAACCTTTATTTGCCCAGAAACTCTTGACTGCATACAGCTGGGCGGGGAGAAGATGCAAAATTAAAGCTAACTTTAAAAAAAGAAAAGAGAGAGGAGGAAAATACAGCTAGTCATGTGTCTGAAAGCAAAATATTTAAAAATAATCCAGGTCTAAATAGCTGGGTTTGGAATGCTAACAGTGAGCTATTTTTTGTCCTTGTTCCCAAAAAGGCAGTCTCAACTCTCTACTTCTAGAACTGCTGCTAAGTGGCTCAGAAGAAAGGCAGATGAGTGGGATACTTTCTCCAAAAAGACATGACCTGGTGAGGCTGTGCTGATTGTGCAGGAAGGTGTTCAGAAAGCCAAGGCCCATCCTGTGGAAAGCAGGCTGGGGAACAGGTTCCGAACATAAAACATCCATCCATCAGCTCTTATGCCCTGCCAGGGTGACAGAAAAGCTGTGTCCATCATCATTTTGCCTCAGCAATACCACAAGCCGTGTCAGTGGAGAACTGCCAGCCAGCTCATGATGATGTCAGCGGCAAAACCCCTCCAGAGCAAGAGCAGGCTGTGTACTGGGTCAGACACAGCAGAACACAATTTCTTTCAACTGTTGCTATGTTTACTATGCAGAGAGACCAACACTCTAACATTTCCTTCACTTACTATTTCACACTATTTAACCACAGGATAATTGTCAGAATTCCTGTACTGATGTTCTCTCACTCCCACAGTTACTTAAGCCACGGGCTTGACGGCAAGTAATCCGGATGCCTTGTTTAACTGGGAAGTGCCACTGGACAATTACAAAGGAAAAAAGATTTTCCTCAGGTCTGTAATTTGCTTTCTCTTCTCTTACGTATCTTAATACAAACTTGTGGCAGCAGCTCATCTCTTTTTGACCACTGGGATCAATACGGGCAAGTTCCTCTCACCTAAGTGCCTTTTGGCAGAAGACCCTCAGTGACTGAAGCTCCATGAGAAGCAGCAGCAGTGATGTGTCTGTCAATCAGTCACACACACAAAACACGCCACCAATATCCCAGCCTGTTTTTCAAAGATACCTAACACTGCATTGCTCCAGTTTACGGGCACTGATCCTTCCAACATTTGACCTTCATCCAGACAGGCTCTTATGCCACCCACATTAGCATGGCCTTCCCTTCAACTGGAAGCTAACAGCAGCAGAGCCTTAAGTTCCACGTGCTATATAGTGTGCTCACAGTTCAACTTATTTTGCCTTTATTTTGGATAAAAGAGAATAATTGTTGGCTTGCAGTTAATTCCCTGAGACTGCACCATCTTAGATTACCATTACATTTTTGTCAGAGAAAGGCTGAGATGGACAGACTCAGCCTACAAGATTTCACCTCATTAAACATTAAAAAACGTATCACAGAATCAGAGAAATGGACTTTCTTTTGTATTTTATTTTTTTGAATACATCAGACACTTTTTTCCTTGTTGAGAGAAAATGTAGTTCACACTACTAAGATTCTATAACACACCTGGAAATATTTGGTTTGGTTTCCAAAAGACATCTGTGTGTGTGTCTGCATCTGTATCTACCCTGTTTTATCCTCCCTCCCAATGCCTTTTGTACTATTTGCAAAAGTCAAGGAACTCCAACAGGCATTGGAAACCCTGAAAATATTAGTTTCTTAAAAGCTGCATCTTAAAAGATCAATGGCAAAAGAAAGGAGGGAAACTGTAGTCGTCTTCTGACAGAAGGGCCGTACCAAACATCAGTGAATCCAACATAAGCCACAAATCCACAAGAGACTGAGGCCTCATTAACTCAATTACTCAGAGAGCTACTTGTTATATCTGTCTGCCCAAGCTGGCTTCAAATAACATAAAGCTTGTGGGAGCTGTAGGGGATGATGAACAGTACATGCCAGGGGCAATTTTCCAAAGGGATGTAACAGGAGGGTAGGAGGTGTGTTCAGTGTTAGGCACCTACGCAATCCAGCCTCTGCCTAGAATCACCTGTGTGAGATAGGAGGGTGTGAAGGGTTTCAAGAATATTGCCTTGTACTAAATCTACTTTTATAACATTGAGGTGTGATTATCTAGAAAATACAGAAAAGTTCAGTGGTGATGAAGTATCCGATAAGAAATAAGCAACTGTAGAAGACAGGCTTCTAGACGTGAGTGATTTCAATCTTCAAATCTTTCGCGGCTGATTTGAAGATAGCATTGTTGTTCTGAAATCCAAATTTACTTCTAAATCAGTATTTTGGAGGTTGCTTCAGGATATGGCAGATGCTTCACAGAAACCAGTTCTGCGGGGGCTTAGGGAATAGAGAGAAGGTAAAAATCAAAATTGGGCCAAAACTCCAGAAGGCCAAAAATTGCCATTCTGCCAACAAACCACTTATGTAACACAAGGCAAACAATTTCACCCACTGCTCCTGCATTCCCTCCAAATCCAGCAGATGAGATGGAGAATTGTCCTAGAAAGACAACATGTCTTAAATTGAAGATGCCAACTGATGCAGAATTCACAAGCTCTTTTAGGAAACTAACTGCGTAATGAAGAGCCTTCACTCTTGCTCTTACAAATCCACCCAACTGTTAGACTTGACAGATTAAAGCAGCCTCAAGTTTGCAGCTCAGGTCATTTCTGGCCTTCTACTCTGTGGTCTTGATCATAAAAATGAAGGAAAGGTAACAAAGAGAGCAAGGACAGAGCCACTAAGCACAGTACTTCTCAGAATTGCCTCTTCTGTGCTAACAGTAGTAAGCAGTAATAGACTATTAAATGTGGGCTGTTCACAAGAGCTTAAGAAGGAATAAATTACTCAGCAGCATGAAATAAATTTCTTACTAACCCTGTCTTTGAGGCTGCTTTATCTTTTAAAAACAAAATATACAGCAGATGAGAAGTCTATGTCAAACCGCCATGAAACATAGGACAAGTGAAAGTGGTGAACTTAACCCGGTGCAACAGCCCAACGGGACTTTCACTTCCAGGCAGCCTCAGGAACACCCAACGAAGATGAAAGGGGCAAGAATAAAAGTTCTTTATCAGCAAACCTCGTGGCTGCCATTAAAGCAAACAGGAATTGCCAGCGCTCTCCTCCTCTGGCACTGGACCCATTTTGGGTGAGGGCAGCAACTAATACACTTACAGATGATCAGTGCTTGTGCAGAGATGCCTTTCACACAGCTGCTCTGCATTCTGCGCCTTTTGTGCTTGCTGGGAAGATAATGGTAGCTTTCAGCATTGGGCTTGAAGCTTCTGGGGATGGAATTTTCCTGGCTTCTTCTTTAAATTTTCAAAGTTCCTGATATATCATTACCACACAGCTAAACACTGTGCAGATATTATGTTGTCCCTACCCTCTGCAAACTGGTGGGTAGGTTAGTTTGCTTACTCTCATTTCCAGCACTTCAAAATAGACTGGAAATATGTACTTCTCTATAAATAGTTAATTAGTGGGGTTGTAGAGTCAAGAAAGCTAGTTAGGAGGGGCTCTTAATTTATTCAAATCTTGTTTCCAAATATCTTCTCTTTTTCTGGTCACTAAGTATTTCCCAGAAATTACATTAAATCATATTATGTATTCACAGAAGTCATTCACTCCAAAACCTGCATCAATAGAGAAAATGAAATCTAAAGATACTGACATTTCCTGATCCAATTAACCCTGAGGGGGTAAAAATTTCATGAATGAAATGAGAAGGAAAAATTTTTAGCAGATACATTTCTAGTGATTACAGTTCTAAGTATTCATAAGGAAAAACAGCAGCTCAGATCCTCAATGAGGGTAAATTATTAGTTCAGTGATGTGCTGGTGGTTTACAACTGCTGAAGAACCACAATCAATTCAGGAAGCCTGTGAAATCTGTTTCTGAAAACTATTCCCAAAAATACCTATTAATAATATAGATAATTGGACAACCAACCCCCACTAGCAGTTAAATAAAACCTGATACAATGAAAAGTGGCAGTGCAGGCAATGTTTTTCTCTACCTAATTCATGTTTGTTTGTTACAGACATGGCAAAACACACATACTACAGCTGACACAGTATTTTGGGCTGTTATGCTGTTAATTGGAACCTGAAGCAATGGAGTAGGTGTCACCTATCCTCCAGAATTATTTTGGGTCAGCTATACTCTGTGGTGCTGGCAAGGGGACCTTTCCTCACCCATGGTGGTCCCTGATATGTTCCCCCTAGACCATGTCACGCTCTCCTGGATCCCAAACCAGCCCCAGCAGCTCCATGGTGCCCTACTCTCCCAGTCCTCTACACATTCCAGACGAAAACACTGAAATGCTGGTACTGCAGGAGTGCTCCAATTTGAAGGACTGCCATACCGTCTGCTGCGTGCCATACTACTCAGCTTGATGATCAGTCCAGGCTGGAAAATCGAGTACTGTGGGTCGCTGAAGACACCCACCTGCAACAAAGGAACCGGCTTTATTAAGATCACATGCAACTGGAAGGATTTCTCTCAGCTGCTTTGGCAAGCTCAGGAGTATGGCTGGTTTGTCCCCACAATCTAACTCAAAGCTCACATGTCCTGAAGAGTCCTTACAGCTGCCCCCCTCGTGCTGTTTCTGTGGAAGTTGCCTACCACTGCCACCCTCGGCAATCTGCCCTTGCTTTCTCTGAGAACAGAAGAACAACCTCTTTCTACCACCTTCTGCCTCCCTCCCTGACTTTTCCTGCACTGGGTAGTGAAACTTACGTAGCAATCAGGAGACAAAACTATTTCCTCCCTTAATTCTCTGTAAGATGTCTTGATTAATGTTTCCTTTGTATACACCAGAACATTTCTAGCTTTAGGCACACCAGGAGCATAATCTTCTTATGACTAATCTCTCTCTACAGTGAGCATTATGTACAAAGACCACAAACAGAACAACAACAGGCAAAACCAGGCCCTGAATGCCTACAATAAGAAAAAAATATCCCAGATTGTTCCTTTTGGGGAACCCTATCTAATTCAGGACAAAGAAATTTCAAGGTAGGGTCACACAAAGGTCAAAATAGTTGTATTTGACATGCAGGAAAACCCTCTCTTCAGAATCATCTCTGGTTTGGATAAACATCTGTAAGCAAACTCCAGCCCATCACTAAAGCCATGTTGTGTTTGGAAAAGGGATCACTGCAACCTTATGGCTTAGAAATGGGTATTGCAATAAGCACCACATACACAATCGTCATGTTGAGGTTTTTTGTCTTAAAACGTTGCAATTTACTCTGTAAACATTATGCTAGTGATTTCTTCCAGCTAAGAATATTGAGTGGGTCACTGAAATGAATGCTTAATGATTTTTACATCTACCGCCTCTGCCCTTTAAACTGTAAATCGATTGTTATGCAAAGGCTATTAATTTAACAAAGCATATTAAATTTCCCACTAGCACTGAGGAGCTTCTCCTGTCTTTCGCCTTGCTAACTGCATAGATCATACCTCCCTTGCTGTAATTACAACTAGTACATCAACATTAATTATTTCTCTGCCAATGGCAGGTGCATGCAGAACTGAAGGTCCAACCTGTACTACCAGAAGGGTAAGAAAGTCCCCAGCACCCAGTGAAAAACAGGAGCAACCACCTTTTCTACAAATCTTTTTTCTTGGTCCCTCGCATTATTTTCAATGAATTATACTTTGCATAATCTCCTTTAAGCCCCGATTTCTGAGGGCACCTCTGTTGAAGATAGCTCATGCAAAGGTATTTTATTGTAGCATCTATCTATGCAAGAAGGTAAGGTACTTGCTTTGAATCCTCTTCAGCCCTTTAATCCCATGTTCTAATATATTCAGCTGAAGAGGTAAATCACACCTGTTAGGCATACATCAAACACCTTATCCATCTTACTGAATTTTTATTCAAAGTTTACCATTATTTGTTACTGATCTCTCTCATCAGCACTCCTTTTAAGCAGGAAAACAAAGTCAAAACTCAGATTAGTGAAGACTCCCCACCAGAACATCACGTACATCCAAGCATGTGTGCAATGCATAAGAAGAAATGTGCCATCCCAGATCACAACTCATCTCCCGATGCAGCTTTTGTAACAAACTAGCCAAGAAATTCGAGTAATGATCCACTTGGAAGAAAACTCAGGGACCAGATCTCTGCCTGTAAATTTCTTTTCATCTAGAAATATTTATATACGTCTTTAAAGTTTCATATAGATGACACAGGCATTCACATGGCTATGTGAATTAGGCCCAAAGTTGAAAACACTGGACATATTATTCAAAAAATCTCCATTTGAAAGGCAGATTTGAAGTGCTCTGCTTCCTTTCTATTGCAGCTATGAATACCAAGAGCTCATCTACCAGTGACAGTTTTCATTTGAGGCCCACTGTGAACACCATGTCTCCAAGCCTGGGCATTTCAGGGAGCAAGTATCTGAGTCCCATGAACAGTATTAATGAATTACATAATGGTAAACCACATCCACCTTTGACACACTGAGCTTTCCAGTAATTATCCGTAACTCACACAGTATTTGCTGCTTGGGAACGGCTATCCCACATCCCCCCATGCCCTGAAGTTTTTGTGTGCTCTGTTAGTAATACTCCCTGATGACCTCCCACACAATCCTTTTCAACTGGAACTGGCTACCTAAGAAAACAGGTTTTTAACAGACCATCTTTTCTAGAGGTACCTCAGGGGTGAGAGACCCCAGGCCATGGTAAGGGTCGCCCTGATGGAGTAACCACGACAGACCTTGGGAAGAGGGAGCCCAGTCCCGCACAACACCTGCTATTCCCCACTGCCTGCAGGAGAGCTCCAAAGCCCATGGCTCTTTGCAAGGGCTGACAGGATTTGTGATAAACCCAGGGCACTGAGAGAAATACAGGACCAGGTACATGAAAACATAAACAAGACGTTAACTTAGTTGCTTTAGCTAAAGCTAGAGGAGATTTAAAGCCGTGACAAGAATACATTGCTTTGGACAGGCAGGTAGTTACATCATTTGCGAGCAGACCACATCTTCAAGGTCAATTCTTGCCTTGATATTTTTCTTTTAAAAAGAACATATTAAAGAGCATCCTTACAGCCTCATACTGCTATCTAAATCACATAATTAGATCATATTCTCTTTAAATGGAAGGATCCTACTTCAAACTTTAATGACATTTAAAAACAACCCAGACGACTGCAAGCCTCACTGATGGCTTTCTATGATATCCACCTCTGGCTTTATACAATTAGATCTAGAAAAGATTGTGCCTTGGGGCTACACTCCCACCACACAGTTACTAGGAAATACCAAGCTAATTTTAAGACCTGCTTTCATGCTTGATAGTGTCCTCCTGACATTATTCCCTTGTTTGTGAAATATTGCCCCTTTGTAACAAAGTAAACCAAAATCAATTTCTATCTCAAGTCCTGTTAAGCCATTTCCAAACTCGAGCTCAAAAGGGAACTATGACACGGCAGTAAGGCAAAGGTAATGGCAGGAAAGGATGTTTACAAACCATCTTCCAAGACAGAAAACCAGTCCTGTTCAATGTCACAAAGATTCATTTCCAGATTATGCCATGAGCATCCACTGTCCCGAACATACGCACATGAAGAATGAAACGAACAATCATAAATGCCAAGAATTTTTGATCAGAAGTATATTTCTTCTTTAAAATCCTGTGTAAGCACAAAATGTATTTCCACCCAACGGCTCTGACCCCAAGCCTACCAAATTTTTAGCTGACCTGGCTCATCTGCTTTTGAAGAATAGCTAAGCGTTGTAGAAATGACCATATCCCATGGGGCTCCAATCATGCTGATTTTTCCACTCCTCTACTTTCTTGTTCCTGCTATTAAATGCAGACAGGATCTGTAAATCTCAGGGGCCTTCACAAGGCGGGCTGAATAAACATGACCAAATAAAATTTAAGGAAGTGCATCTATTTTTGAAGAGATCCTTACATGCCCCTGTTCAGCTTGTCAGACTTTTGGGCTCTGTAGTAGTATGAGATCTGCTGTACAGTGGTTTAAATTTAGCATCCACCTATACTTCCTCTGATACAGCCACTGTCCCCAAAATTCGACAGGAAATTAATAGACTGTTTACTTTTGCATAAACCTCAGTGTTTCTCAGAGATGAGAGCATCCAGCTCTTCCTTTAACAATAGTTAAAAGATGGTCCTGCAGTTATTTTGGGCCTAGATTTTTAATTAAAAAACTCTGTGAGAGGAGGAAAACCAGACAACCCACAAAGAGCATTCAGGGTGGGATTATGCTGTGTTAAATAAGCCCAAAGGACTCAAACCATGCAAAAGCTGCAGCACACACAATGAAACCTCCTCTCAGCCTCAGTTCTCAAGCCACAAACCTTTCTGTGCCTACCTCAGTCCTTCTTTCTCTCCCAGTTTATCCATGACAGTGAAAACAAGGAAACAGGATAAATTCTTTGCACTGTGGTTTTCCTTTGATTCAGCAAGAGGGAGTTTTAGGCACATTTGGGTGTGAATGAGCACATACACGTCATACAGATTTAACAGCTTATTTGTCTTTGCTGATCTCCATATACCTGTTCACCTAAAATTATCCCCATATTTTTCCAACGACTACTCTGCTACTTGTATTGTCCCACTACCAGGTGCAGTGTGCTGGGCACAGTCTAGTACTGAAACTGTGCGATTTACCAGCCATAAGCTACAGCCCTGGAGAATCCAGGCTCCTGGTCTTGTGGGCAGCAAACCTAACAGTGCAGCTCTTGACAAAAAAGACAAGAAATCTGAAAGCTGTGGAATTCAAGAAGAGAACTCTTGTCCTCACTTTAAAGCTAACCTATATTGACACCAGCTTTTTTTGTGACTGAATGGAAAGATCCAAGCAAAAAAACCCCAAACTGAAACAAAACAGTATTGCTAGGCTATAAGCCCTCCTTGCTGCAAGGACTGGCAACTGGAAATACAAGGAAGGGTCAAAATTACCCCTGCCTGGAGAGCTGGGAGCTCCCAGCTGGGGAGGGTAAGGGAAGCACCAACCATGCAGCACAACACCAATGCAAGGATATCGATGCCAGCTCCAGCACTGCCAGGGAGGGAGGAAAGCTCAAAGGAGGATATGGAGAACAAGGGACACCTGCAGACCCCCATCTATAGATTTATGGATCACATTGACCTTCAACATGCCATAAGAATAAATGTGACTTTAAACAAACAGAAATTCCTGCCTCCCACACAAACACAAGCTGAGGCTTGGCCCAGAAGGAAGATCAAGTCCTCAGTGTCCAGACTGGTCCTGACTGAAAGGAAGCCAAACACAATGCAGCCATTCACGGCATTTTCTTTATCACAGTGCTAAGAGCAGCTATACAATGCTTTCCAATAAAGACCATAGCAATTTATCACAGAGAGACAGGAGTTAGCAGGAAACACTCCCATTATCTCTACTATGGAAAGGAAGTGACAAGGAGAAAGGCTAAAAGGTGACAGACAGATTTTATGAGGCTGGGCTTCAGCCCCTCTCAAGGCTGACCAGATCTTCTTTTCCACACCAGGAAAAAAAGTGATAGGGTGTGTCTCACACAATAGAAGTTGCCATGCTATGACTTTTCAATAGAAACAAGCCAAAACAAATGAAAATATCTGTGCTGCTTCAGCTCCTCGGGCTGTGTAAGTCAGGAAGTTTTGTGGCCTCAGCAGGGTGATGCTGACTGAAAGCAGTGAGCGCAGGTCTGAGCATCCAGATGGTTGAAGAGAGGCCTGCAGTGCTGTAAAGAAGGGGGAGAGGAGAGCGAGAACCCACTGTGCTTTCTGGCAACTACTTGGTCTGTATTAATAAAGCAGGCTTCAAAGTGCTTGCTGCCTACAAGCTCCAAACACAGAACAGTTTATATACACAGGAGCCTAGATGGAAAAGATCTGAAAAGTTTGGGAGCACAAGGGAAAGAATAAACAAATATCTCTGAAATGAAGTAAGGAAACACTTAAAATGGCAGAAGGTTAGATAGTTTGTACAGACCTCATGGTGCCTCTAAAAGGTACAAAATTTTTAACATCCCATAGCTATGGACACATATCAGACTCTCCTGCAGGGCATAAACACAGGCTGCTACTATCAACTGCCAGTAACAAATACTATTGCTCAACCATCAGCAATCAGGAGGCACAGCAACTAAAAGTGTTAGGAGCTGTACAAACACATAATAAATAAATTGTCCCTACCGGAAAAAGCATATTGGGTTTCTATCACTCTCAGGCAGCTCTTGCTAAGCAGCAACAGACCACAGCAGGTAATACCTGACTGAAGCAGAGGAAACTAAAGCACATAACATTACGTCTTTCCCTTGATCAGATCAGCTCATTCGGTGTCTTTCCCAGCAAAACTAATCTTCCACTGCAGTCATCTCTTCTTCTTTAGAGAGATGTATAAATACGGATATTAACAACTTCTCTCCTGTGCCGCTCATGGTGCATCACCTCAGACAGTGGTGATGCGACTGCTTGTAAGGACAATCGCATGTCTCATAACGAACAATTTCCTATCTGGTTAAAAGTGGAGGTGACAAGACAAATAAAAAGGAGCTTTCCAAAACTGCTCACTAAAGAATTCTGCAGGGAGTGGGCCCAAGCAGATACTGTCTCTGTCTGTCAACGTCACGTAAACTGTCCTGACTGCAAACCACGCTGCCAAGAACTGCAGGCAAGGACCTGTCTGATGCCTCTGCCACTCCTTCCAAGACCGCCAATGCTGTTGGACTCTTTAAGGTGAAAGTTCTGCTGTTGACAACCTGCAACTCCCACTCGATGCAAACAGAACAGACAAAATCCATGAGCCAGCTCAGGGAGAGAAATAATCTAAACCAGCAATAGCACTACCACAGATCACCTTCCTCCTAGAAAGAACCAGCAAAGACCAGGGCAAGCTGGACACCAGTCTGTGTTACGGCCCAGCTGTAGATATGTGCAAGGTTAGCTGCTTGCTTTTGATGACCATACATCAGTTTTACCAACTGGTGCCTGCCTGTGCCACCCCAACAGCCCCAGAACCACGCAGCTGCAGCCCCACCCTGCAGACAAGAGTCCTAGCTCCCTCATGGGACTCACTGCTGCCACCATCCCATCACTGGGGTCATGGGGAGTCAGTGAGCTCAGGGAAAAAAAAAAAATCAAAGAAGATTTCCACCCTGCTCTGCAAAACACACCACTTGCAGTTCGGAAAGCTGTTTCCAAAGCAGCGCTCAGTCTGGAAGTAATGAAGTTGAGAAACGCAGCATGGAAATGGCACTCACAATAAGCAAGGGTGGGAATTAAATGAGACAAAGGTGAGACTAACTCATGGGAGGAAACTATTAGGTTCTGAGAAAATTTATTTCCCTCACAACCTGGCAAGGTAATTGTGCCAACAAGCAGCACAACAAAGCACGTTCCTTCCAGTAAAGCTTTGCAGTCCCCTAACGGCACCAACTTCTCCTCCTCAGAGACTCCTTCACCTCACCATTACCTGCCTTAAAATAACCTCTTGTTTGCAGAAGGAAAGGATCATACCCATTTATTTATTCTGTGGTAAAAGAGACACCAGAAGTTTTAGTTAGGTCCCACGTTTCCAGACACTTCTCATCAGTCATGTGCAAGTAAGACAGTTCTCCAGAAGACCCTAGTCTGTTGGTGGCACTGCCTTCCCCCAATTCCCTGAATATAAAGTGTTTCCCTTACCAAATGTATTCCCCCTTTGCCTGCAAACACAAGAGTGTTCCCTACGCATTTCTTGCTACAAGGCACATACTGATCATCCAGGTTAGCAGCAGTACTGGGAAAACTCCATCAATAAACCACGATATTTGGGATTATAGTATCTGACCGGAATTTTTCAAAGTTTCACTCTGTACCTCTTGCCCATTAATCTCTACACTGCCCTGCCCTGCCAATAACTGAGGTAGATGAACACAGATAAGCGTTTCACATCCACCAGGCACGCACATTTCACTGGTGCAAGAGACTTTTCAGGACCCAGATTTGCGATGTTGCTGGAACACCCCTGTATTTCCCTACCAGCTCAAATGCACTTCCAAGTAGGCATTACTGGAATATGCATTTCTGCCATGGCTGTCTTACATTGCCAACTTGCTGCAAATAAAAGCAAAGATCAGCAACCAGCCTGAAACTGAATACTTTATTTAGCCTGCACACTTCATTTAAAAATAATTAACAACCATGATTCACATGACTCACAGTCATGACTTTATAGCCAACACACTGACCAATTCTTGGTTTAACTGTGAATACATAACAACAGTAACACCAAGTCTTTTCACTGTACCTCCAGTCACAAAGACAAGATTATAAATACATGGCATATTCAACACTTGCTTGTCAGGGAGTTACTGAGGCAGTCTGCAGACCAAGACTTGTTCTATATCTGATTTTTGTACCAGTGCATCCATGTTAAGTTACAAGTATTATTTGGTGGTATATTCCTGCCGATACAACAAAAGTGTGGATGCAATCAGAGCCAAATAAAAGTGCTTTATACTGGAATAGCTGGTTCTTCTTTCCCACAGGGAACAAGCTACGCTGGTATAGGCATGTCCATACTGGCATAGCTGTATTCACACTGGGGGAGGGTTATATCAATGTTACAGAACAGTAGTTAAAAAGTAGTGCAACTTGTTTACATAGGCAAGAGCTAATATTGCAGAGGATTTGCTCCTCATCTTCAAACACTACTAAAACTCCTAATTCTACATGCAATCTACACATGGAGCAGAATTGGGCTGATCAGGGGTTTAGCTGACTAAATATACCACAAATCAATATAGACCACCGGATAAGAATAGTAATAACAACAATAACAACAATGTAGGGAGGAGGCACGCATTTATCTGGGCTCTCATTAATAAAGCTTTTAGGTACGTGAGAAGTTACCCAAGTTGTTCAGCAGCAGAGGGCAGTAAAATGGCCAATCTTGTTATATCAGTCCAAATTCCTGAAAATGTCAACTGATGAAGCAAATCACAAGATGCCACTGCCACAGCTGCTTCTATCAGAATTCAAGCCTCCAGGGAGCTGAATGCCGGTGTGTTTTTGAGCAGACAGGCAGAAATGCAAATGGGGCGTTCAGGTAGTTTTAAATCCATTAGAGACAATTCCTGCCAGTCAACAGTTCCCAAAGCATAAGGCTACAAATAATCAAAGAACCCACTGCAATTGCATGAGACTGCGTCCACCCTCAGAGGCACAGGGATGGAAACAAAGAAAGGAGACAGAAAGGAGGGGAATAAGAGATGAGGGGAGAAGAGCAGGGCAGGTAAAAAAACGAGAGACTGAAAGGCAAAAAAAAGAAAGAGCCTCCACAAAGGGAGGGTTTTAAAGAGTTATAAGAAAGCAGGAAGGCTGGGAAGAAGAAAAGGACACTCACCGCAGTGCCTGCTGTCTTAGACGGCAATCACTCTCCTCTCCACCTCGACACCTGCATTCAGAGCCACCATCCCTTCCCCAGGTCGTCACCACCTGCTACATGCACGGAGGGCTTCTGATTCCCTCCTGGATGCTACACTCCTCCAAGCTGCAGATCAGCACAGGACCCAGAGAAGACACCCGCACGCACAGCCTCTGCTCCAGGGGCACATGGCAATCAAACACACCTCCCACACGCTGCCAGCGCGCTGTCTACCATCCCAGCTCTCCCTCAGAAAACCAGAGCAACTCTCCAACCACGGTGACTGTGGAAGAAAACCCTGAAAAGAAGCACAGCGTGATTCAACCCAGCGATATGTCCAAAGAAAGCCTTAAACAATAGCCCTGACGGGTGTGATCTGCCACGGTTTGGCAGGGGAAGTTCAAGCTGCAATGCCCATCGAGAATAATTAATTGTCAGCACTGTTAACAGTTTCGCTGCTGATCAAAGCAGCTGGGCAGCACCGAGAAAATTACAGACAGTTGCTGTCACTTATTCAAAGCATGCCAGCAATAAATAATCTGCAACTTTATGACAGGCTCTATTCCTGTCATGCATAATCTCTTTGCACTCTTTCTGTTTCTTTTTAGTGTCTTCTTGGCACACAAAATCCCTGTGCAATCAAAAGGAGGGAAAAAAAAAGGAACCAGAACGAAACAAGCAGTTCACTCTTTATGTAATTAAACTGAAAGGAATAAAGTAAATCCGTGCAACAGTGGGCTGGTGGTGGTGGAAGTTATTCAGTGAACCCTCCACAGGGCTCAGATACAAACAAGTTTGACCAAGATTTCTCAGCTGATTCAGCTGAGCACAGTAAAAGCATCATTTCCTAAGCTACACAGAACCTAAACCTACCATGCAGAGGCAGGTTTGCCAAGCACAGAAATAGACTTCAGGCACACTAGCACAGTATCACTGCTTTAGCTTTAAAAATAATCCAATAGATGTTGCTAGTTACAGTATCCCATAGCAATTGTATACATATTTCAGTAGGCAAGCATGCATAATTACAGCCCTGCTTCTTCCTGCATCACTCTGCATCTGGAAAATATCCACATTTTTCTCCGTGGGTTTTCCCGATATCGCTGAATTAAGAGCTAAGCACAGAACACACACCTTGGCCAAAGCTCGCTCCCAAGGCTATTTGTGTTGCTGCTGTTCTCTGCAGCGTGCGCTCTTCCCTGGCCCTCACGCTCTCACGCTGAAGGAAAAGTTTTACAAATAACAGCTCTATCTGCTGGTGTCACCCACTGCAAGTGTATCAGTCTGTATCTTTTTGTACACAGTTTTACAGTGACTTCATAGAATCAGAATCGTACAATGGCTTGGGTTGGAAGGGACCTTAAAGGTCATCTTGTTCCAAACTCCCTGCCATGGGCAGGGACTCCTTCCACTAGTAGATCCGGTTGCTCAAAGCCCCATCCAGCCTGGTCTTGAACTCTTCCAGGGATGGAGCATCCACAGTTTCTCTGGGCAACCTGGTCCTCATGATCCCCACAGTAAAGAGTTTCCTTCTAACACGTAATCTAAATCTCTCCTCTTTTGGTTTAAAACCATTCTCCCTTGTCCCCTCACTATTTGCCCATGTAAAAAGTTGTTCATCCTCTCGTTTTATAATACTTTTTAAGTACTGGAAGGCCACAGTGAGGTCTCCCGAAAGCTGAGCAACTCCTTCTCTAGGCTGAACAACTCCAACTCTCTCAACCACAGGTTCCAGCCCTCTAATCTTCATGGCTCTTCTTTGGACTCACTCCAACAGGTTTACCTCTGTCTTGGCTTCAGGTGAGAGATGTGGGAAACTTGACTGACAGTGGAGACTGAGGTGAACAACTCACTGAGTACCTCCGCTGTCCCCATATCTGTTGATACCAGCTCTCCCTTCTCCTTTACTGGGGAGGAGGGGAGGGGTGTAAACTCTCTTTGGCCTTTCTCTTCTGACCAATGTGCTCTAAAGAATCCCTTCTTTTTACATCTTCTTTGCATGCCTTGCCAAGTCCTGTTTCATCTGTGCCTTACCTTTCCTGATTGCATCGCAACACATGCAAACTGTATCCATATACTCTCTGACCCTGCTTCCACTGACTGTGCATTTTCTTCTTACTCCTCAGCTCGAGAAGGTCCTTGCTCAGCCATGCCATATTCTGGCCTGCCTTACTTGATTTCTTACACACTGGGAGGGAAAGCTCATGTGCTCTAAGAAAAACGGCCTTAAAGAATTGCCAGCTCTGGTCAGCTAAGGACAGTTTCCCAGGGGATCTCATCCACTAATTCTTTAAACAGCTGGAAATTGACTCTTCTAAAGTTCAGTCCTGACTTCACTCTTTGCCAGGCAAACAAATCCTTGAGATCACAACCTCAACCAGAGCATGGTCACTACAGCCCAAGTTGCCTCCAATTTTAACCCCTGTAAAGAGCTCATCTGCACTGGTGAGCACTAGGTCCAATAAAGCTTCTTCCTTGGTTGGTTTGTCTAACACCTGGACCTGGAATTTATCCTTGATTCACTCTAGGAATCTTCTGTATTGTTTTCCCACCAGATATCTGGATGGTTGAAATCCCCCACCGGGATGAGAGCTTGCAAGCGCGGTGCTTCCTGTAGCTGAGGCCTGTCAACGGGTTCCCCCTCATCAGACACCTGTAGTAGACACCATAAAATGTCTTTTGTTGGTCTGCTCCTTGATTTTTACCCACAAGCTCAACGTGTTTGTGGCAGTTTCTCAGCAGCAGCTCTTCACAATCTATCCATTCTTTAACATAGCGTGCAACACCCCCACCTATCTCTTCTGAAAAGCTTGTAGCCCTCAGTTGCTGCGTTCCAGTTGTGTGACTCATTCTACCATGTTTCTGTGATAACAATTCAGTCATAGTTTTCTAATTGACCCGTGGATTCCAACTCCTCTTGCTTGTTACCCATGCTATGTGCGTTGGGGTCTTGGGGCAGATTTTACTGGGTTTGTGTAGATCAGATTCCTCCAAGACATCTGGCATGATGTGACTCAAAACAATATGGACTAAAAAGCTTTGGAAGAACTCCCACTTGCTGAGTTTCTCATGAATAACTGATAATCAGAATGATGCAAAATTAAGACGAAAGTGATAACAGTACCAATAAGAGGCCAGCATTTCACCTTAAAAGTAAGGTGCAAGCAAGGATTAAAATGTATGCATAAACACCATCTTCAGCACTACACAGACCATCATTTGCTGAAGCTGCAGCACCTGCTGAGATATGATCTTTTATTAGATCAGCTATTTCAGCTATCAGAGACACTGCAGCAGCAGGAAACTATTGAAATTCTCATAGGAGGCAATGTTGATGTGTCAGGCAGCACAAACACCAGTGGGAACCTAACACCCCCAGGCTGGATGAAGTGACAGACCCTGGTGGGGCACCATGCAAGAAGCGATGCCAAGGCCAGGGGTCCACAGGTCCCACAAAGGGCTGGCAGAACCAGGGCACCCAGAGACACTGTCTATGTGTCCTGGGGTAACCGGGGCACCCAGAGACACTGCCTACGTGTCTTACATGTCTGAACCATGCAGGGTGCACACTGTGACCAAAAAAATGTCCGGTCTCATTTAAGAAGGCAGAGAAATCCTGCAGTAAATTCTGGCAGTAATTTAATGGAAAAAAAAGAGTGGAAAATAACCTTTTTTTACTGCATGTACCAGAGTTGCTCTGGGCAGGGGGTACTGTAAATCCATTCAATGCATTTGGGGTCTGGGAGCCAGCGTTCAGGCGAGAGTGTTTCTCTCACTTTCAGACAGTGGTTGGGTATTATGACCTGAAAATAAAAATTGGGATGAATTTGAAGAGAAAAACAACTAGCACTGCAAAGGGTCTGAGGTAACCACTGAGAGGAGGGGATCGATTGTAGGCAGGTTCTTGTCTGGGAAGGACAGCCTGAGGACATTCTAGATGTGAAAACACGGGGTGATTTTTCAGGGCACATGAGACAAGGAGGTGCCAGGAACAGTTTTGTCCAGGGAAAAAGGTTTGATGGTTTCTGCAGCCTTATCTTTCCCTTGGTTCACTATTTCACCATTTTCATCATCCAACTTTACAAAATAAGTCAATCTTTCAGCACTTGCTTGGGCTGTTCAGCATCAGCAGCAACACCAGCAAAACCAACAGTGCCGTGGCCAGTCATCTCTGAAAGAGGGTGGGGAATTTCTGAACGGGCACATGCAGAGGCAGCTCTAAGGAAGCCCTTCTCTGTATCGAACCACTAAATAGCGCAGCTACATGGAGGCTCCTCACAAATAGAGGGTGGTCTGCCCTTGGCAGCCATGAGAGTCACTGGCTCCTAGCAAGGCATGGCAGTCCAGAGAGGGGAACTGTCACTGCATTGTTTGTGAGCAATGGCACATCTCTACCATCTCAGCCACAGCAAACCAATGGGAAAACATCAAACTCCTTCCCAGAAGGAAGCTATTATAACTCCTTCCAAGACATTCTATCTCTTCCTTACACAGCCTAGTTCAGGACTAATGCCATAACAAAACTAATTCCTGAAAACTGCTATGTGGTTGCCCTCTTCCTACCTCATACCACTTGGCTGGACTTGGGTCAGTGGTCAGAGTGGACAGGATCAGTCTTCTTGATCTTAAAGAGACTTGCTTGAAAGTAATTTTTCACGTGCCACGTAATCACATTCCCACTATTTCTTTCTTTGTTTATGCTACATTTCTGCCAAGTAACAGCCACCTTCCTGAAAATGGAAAAGCACGTCTGGGTCCCCAGGCTTATCAGGTGATTCTCTTTATAAGTTTGGCTGAACTGGTTGTTTTCCTAGAACAGCAGGCAAAACATCTTGATCTTCAAAAAAACAAACGGACAGCAGTCAAAAAGACCTCTATTAAATGCTGTTAGAAAAGGCCAAGCACCACATGCAGCTTTGTGTTGCTATATTAACAGTGTAAAACCAGACTTCAGAACAGACTGACCCACTTAAAATCCCTCCAAATTCTGATGCTTGCAACAAATCAATGGCATGATCAATTTATAACAAGAAAACAACTGAGCTGGCACATGGATAATGGAAGTAGGTTCAGCTCCTACAAAGGAACTTTTGGTCTGGTGGTGAAGCTGCTTTCAATGACGCTATAAATTGGGAAAAGTATGCTAACCTGTCTAGGGAAATCTCAGCATGCTCCTGCCTCAAAGTCTACACTGGCCCTTTTCCTCTGGGCATTTCTTACTCGGTCAAAGACAATGCCCAAGTAACATAAAACACAGCTTCTTCCTACAGCTAAAGTAGCAAAAGCCCAAAGGCATCTCCCTTTGTGTCTTCTGATTTCATGCAAAAAAAAGGAACACCTTTTTCCTTCAAGTCTCTCTGAAGCATGGAGCAGACAGGCAGTCCTTAACCCTTTTCTGGCCAGGCAGCAGGACACAAGCATTGCTAGGGAAGACCTCCTATGTCCCTGCTCAGCCCTCCAGCCCCAGAACCCTTTGGCCACCCCAGTGTGGAGTTGCCATGAAGTCTTCTCCGGTGGCTCTGGCAAGGACAGCATAGCACAGCTGAGCCTGCCAGGCCTTTCCCTGACTGTAAAACTCAGTGTACTTCTAGTTAAAAAAACCCACAACGAACCAAAGCAAATAAACAAACAAGAAACAACAAACTTTTCTTTCTCTTTTTAGACCTGGAATCCTCTTGAAATGTCATTGACGTGATTGGGACTTCGCATTTTTTTGTGATTGCAGAGTGCAACCACACACCTATTGACACAAAAAAAACATGCTGTACAGTGCTGCTTTTTCATTAGGCAAAATGAGGTGGAGATGGAGGAAGAACTGCTTTCTGATGTATGCCTGGCCATGCTTTCTCAGAGCTTCCATTAACTGCTCATTTCCACAGCTGCACATTTCGGAATGACACAGGCAAGCCCTTCATCTCAAGTAAGCTGCAGATTAAACTATTTTATATCCAGAATTTTGACATTCGAAATTGCTGCAAGACTGTTCTCAAACAGTCCTCCAATATGCTTCATGCTGCACCTTCTCATGCTATTTGCAAATTAAACCTATTTTTTAAACAAATTCTCTCACTGCATGGCGAGGCACTCCTGCCTACCCTGACCCCAGCTGGGAGAGTGAGCTCTGAGGCAAAGGGTCTCTGCTGTGCACTGAAACCCTCACTGCTTTGCTTTGGAGGACACCACGGGTCAGAGAGAGCAGGCTGGAGATACCAATCCTCCTTTATTATGCTCACAGTCCTACCTGCTAAAGAGCACTTTTTGCCTAAGTCACTCTTTTCTGCCTGCAAAAGAACAGGGCCATAGGAAGTGGGTTACTGACTGTACTGAGCCATGCCTGCTGCTTTATGCAAAGTACAGCTTTGATGGGATGCTCCTTTTTCCCCAGCAACGCTACCACTGTCATCAATTCAGCTCATGCAAAGAAAGTAACCTTCCTAAATCACAGCACTTTCATCCCTGAAGAATAGGTTCAGTAACAGCACCAATCCCATAACCTGGTCTGAAAATGTGACTGCGGGCTTTTCTCTGCAGGCAGGCCCCTGAAAGAACACAAATTCAGAACTTGGCTGATTTGTAGCATTAACATCTATTACACAACATAGAACTTCCCTGCCACCACCACTACCACATCAATGCATGTGAAGCATTTTGCTACAGAGCTGACTTTCAGAAGAGCTGTATCTTCCTGCCTTCACAGGGGCTCCACTGCACCTGAGCAGGAAAATATTGTAGTAACAGGGCAGAAAAGTGAAAAATACAAGGTACTAAAGGATCAGACTGGAGAGGCACCATTTTGGAGATTTACATACAGACACTTGAAGGTACCTTTTTTTAAAAAACAGGGAGTGAATTATATCCAGTTTGTCTTGCAGTTCAAAGAGCCCAGGATCCCAGGAGTCAAAGAGATGAGCCAGAATAGCTAGGCAGAAAAGCATCTCAAAAGAAAAGCTGTTAGAAACTAACAGAGAAGCCTCAAATGGCAGCAAGGGAGGGAGAACTAAGAGCAGCAAGAATATGTTCACCACCCCTCCCTCTAGGCAAATTACTCTTCTCAGGATGTTTCTGGCTAACAGGCTAATCTTGGAAATACTTTTGTTGCATTCTCTGTGCCTGTTTCTGGGAACACAGCTATGAGAAATAAGCCTACTAGAAAGTATGGGTAGGTCTGGGCTTTTAGCCCTAGTTTAGGAGAAAATGTAAACCTTTTTCCAAATATGTGATTAGGTCCCACGATCCGGGAAGAAGCAAGAAGATAGCTAATGTGTGTTTACAAATCTTGCCACATCTGTGTCCAAACTTTCCATTAACAACTTGGTGAGTGTCCAGTAACAGGAGGTTTTCCAGGGCTAGGACACTGAGGAAATACTGCTGGGTGAAACACTATTGTAATGATATTCCCAAATGACATGACGAGGTTCAGACAGGATTTGTGCTTGCCAACAGTTAGCCTGAATCACTGCCATGCTTCCAATAAATGACAGTGCTTTGGGTTTGGGGCGTTGTTCTTTTTCCTCGATTTAATAAACAAAAGCTGCAAGGAGAAGTTTTCTTCTTCAGGGCAGACTGCAAATCTGCAGAGAAAAACAGGAGAGTTTGTCTTTGAAAAGTATAAACCACCACAGAACTGTGAACCAAGATGCAGTTTCATGCCAACAAAAACCAGCAAAGCTCTTTAGCCAAGCCAGAAGGTATCAAGAGTCCAGCAACACACCCTGCAAGCACTCACACGGGCACAGAGACCTCTGCAGCACCTGGCCCAGTCTTGAGGAATTACAGCAGCAGGGTTAGTTTGCAGTGAGCAGGACTGTGCTGCCAGAGCAACACTGCCCTACAAAGATCAACCCGACACTGGGGGCAAACAGGGGAAAAGGAGACAGGCAAAAGTCCAGTGACCCAACTGCTGCCAGAAGGACAGAGATGTGGAGGACCGGCAGCCCCCAGAGGTTCCCCCAGGTTAAGAACTGAAGAAAAAGGCCATGGCTGAGTGAGTTCAGCACGCCATCGGCAAACAGGTCATGGAACCAGGCAAACTGGTTGCAAAGGATGGTGGAACCTGTTTCAAAGCCCACTGCTCCCAAGCAGAGTGAAAGCAGGACAAGGGTGCTCCTTGCCCACCCAAGTGTCCTCCTCTGCTCCCGGCAACTACAGAGCACAACAGGAGGTTTGGATTGAAGAACTCCATATGGTGAAACATGTGCTGGCTGCTACAGGGCAAAGTAAACTTTCTAAACAGACTGAGCTATCGTTATCATGTGTGATTCTGAATTGTTTGTTGTAACTTTAGTTACTAAAACTGGTAGGAAAAAAATCTCCCCTTAGTTTTATACATACTGTGGGAAAAAGCCAGCATAAGGGATGAAGAGGAAATTGTTCTTCCTCCTGGCCACATGCAGAAGGTGAAGTCTGACTGACTTCTGCAATTAAAAAGGGAAAATGAAAAAGTGCTCTTTGTTAAATCATGAACTTGCCTTCTCAGCAGTGTCAGCCTATCTCCATGAAACAGCATCTCTCCCCACCTTTGAAAGTTGGGGGTTTTTTTCCAAATGAAATCACTCATCTGCAAAAATTGTAACTGCAACCACAGCTCTGGTCCATTTTCAGATTCACACATTTTCAAATTCACACTTAGTCCTTGGTGCCAACATGTTTTGTCCTAACTACTGTCTTTATATATGACAGAGAACTTATGATAAGAAACACAGCCACGGAGGATGAAGTGGCACCAAAAATAAGGCTTTTCTTGGTAAGAGTTTTGCAGATTTTAAAAATTTCAGCAAAAGACAAATTTATCCAAACCTTCAGAAACCCAGCTTTCAAATGTTCAAAACCTTGTGGTTTTGTCTCAGAGAACTTGGCAGATTGAAGAAATTTTGATGCCTCCTAACATGACTTATATGCTAAGTTACACAATAAACCCCATATACTTCAGACTACGCCAATAACTTGTTCAATGGTCACTTCTTCTGCAGTCTGTGCTGGCTAGTTGAATGTATGGGACACTTGCATTACACTGCGATTAGGCTTAATTTACATTAACTGTAACTACTCAAAGATGACATTATTATCTGGAGCTACATAAGGATAAGGGTTTCATTAAACTAGGAAAGAAGGAACACTCATAAAAAGTGCCTTATTTCTTCCAAAACTGTCATTTTCATTATGGCCTTTTACATAGGCGAACATTGTATTGTAGCTTAAAATTAACCTAGAACCACATGACTGCATATGAGGTGACATATATGTCAGCTTCCTTTGAATCCAGCTATAAGCAACCAGAATCAGTCTGTTCTGCTCCCTCTTCATAAACCCTTTTGCTTTAATGCCTTCAGATCAACAAGGTTTTGCTTTTACAACAGCTCCCAAAAAGTAAAAGATGTTACGGGAATGGTAAGAAAGCCAGTAATGAAGCCAGATGCAGTGAAAAACAATAAAAGTAGAGAGTAAAAAACCTCAGTAAAAGTCACTTCAAATACCATTATCACTGCTGGTAAAGAACACATCAGACACATGGAGCCCGATCCACAGCTGGTGAAATGACTTTGATGCAAGTGAGACACGATGCCTTTTTATGTTTAGCAGAGAGCAGGGTCTGTTTAAGAGGACAACCATGAGGCTCCAGGCTGTCTCTGAAGCACTAACATACCATTTCATGCTACAGATAACTGGGTATCATGTGTTGCATTGGCTTCTGGTTTCAAACTGTGCTCCCGTGGTTAAGCAGAGCAGCTGCACAGCAAGGAGGGGATGACTCGTAGCCCAAGAGAACGGCCAGTGCCTGCACTCCACCCAGGAGAGTGCTGTACGTGCCAGAGGCACAGGAGCACGACATGTAGCAGCTCACTCTGATAAAGACAGTCGGGCATGACTCCTGTGATTTAGAAAATAGCCCTTCCCTTGAAAGGGTGGACATCCAAAGGAAGGACCTCCGGCCCCAAGTCTGCTTTCTGCATCAAAGGGCATGTTCTAAATCCAAAGCAAGCAGGAGGGCTTAAGAAGCATTTCTGACAGAACATGCCATTTTTTAAATGGCAATGTAACATAGAGGCCAAAAGATTTTTTTTTCTCTGAAACCATGCCTATCATAATCTTTTCTGCCAAGAAAAGCCATTTCTACAGCTCTGCCCTCAGTGACTCAGAGATTCCCTGATGATGAGCGTCCAGACGTATCCCACCAGTAGCCCAGTGGCAGCATGGGCAAGAAGGGGAGATTGGCTCACAAGGACAGAGAGCCAGGACTGAAACATCTGAGCCAGACTAGCTTCCAGAGTATTTTTGCTTGGATTATATGGAATGAATACATTAGAGAATGAAAAACCAGACTGTGAGCTGTGATCCCATAGCTGGAACCTGGCAGCAGAGGAAGGGAACACAACTGCCCTTTCTCTGCAGCTCCCTGCATTGAGCAGCAGGTGACCACAGCAAGTGGAATACAGGACCTCACGCCTGCTAACTCTGGCCTGGCGTTTTACAGCCTTTCCAAAAAGACTGAGTTCACAGACTGCCACTATTCAGTTTAGGGCCTAAAAACTGAAGAAACAGTGCCAGCAAAGTGATTCCCTGTGAGGACAGGCAAGAAGGTGGGTAACAGAGGACCTGCTCATGAAAATAAATCAAGAAATAAAACAAGCTAAATGTACATTTAATCCCTTGAAATCTGGCTTCAAATATTGAGCTCAAAGCTGGTGAACCCCAGGCCAAGATTTCCAGGGTCTGGTACAGCTAAGCATGGCCTAGGAGGGCCACATCCACATTACAAGCTTAGAACCAGAGCACAAAAATCACTGCTTGGCAGGACCATGGCATTGAAGGCAGTGTTTGGGTAAAGCCAAACCTGCGAAAAGCACCAGCAAATGGGGATGAAACACATTCAGAGCTGCCCGTGCCTACCCCATCCAGATCTGAAGGCAGGACCAGTTGGACTCACACCACCACATTCCTCATAGCCAAAGCCTTCCTCTCCCTCCCAAGCACTGTGGGTAACAGCTGACACTGACAGTACAGAGGTGTGATGATGTGGGTGAAGTTGGATAAAAAGGCAGGCGAAGACTGTTTTTTGCTTAAATCTCTAGATGGTATCATCCACCATACCTTAAAGGTTCAGTGGCAGAAGGATCCAACATAATTAAATACAAGATATCCACAGTTGCACACATGATCCAGACATGTATATATACACACATAACAACACACACACGTGTATATATATATGCATACACACATGTATGGATTCAATAACTCACCCTCACAGAAAAGCACCAAAATCTATCTGCAATGGCACACTGCAGTGATGATATCTCAACTGATTGCTATTTCAAGACACTGTCACTGGAAAAGATTTATACCTCCATCACTGCGCCCGCCCATGCAATTGGTCTATCTTTGTGCCAAATTATATTAATGGACAATGAATGGAAAGTTTCTATTAAAAAAAACATTCACAGGAAAAAAAAATTCTACGTAGATTACCTTTAACAAAAGAGAAAGATCAAGACTGAGAAAGCTTAGTGCCACAGTTCCCTGCTTAAAATGCACTGGAAAATTCCAATTACTGCCTCTCAATTCCTGTATATCCATTTTTTTTTTTTATAAATAAAGCAGATCTCTGCAATTTAATCAGCAAGGTAACAGTACAGATGAGATTATGGTGTATGAAGAGACATAATTAAGCTTGTGAACCCTAATTCTAACCCCAGTCCAACCCCTAACCCTAACTACTACCCTACGCCCAAACCTTGGTGATGAACATTGCCTACAGAGCAGAAAGGACAGGGGAAAAAAACACCCACCCAGGGGAAAAATCCCCCAGCTGGGTGATTTTTATTCTAAATTAAAAAAAAAATAAATTAAAAATTCTACATCAAAGGCAACCTGCAAGACTGAACACGGACGCATAAGGTCAGACACATTCAGTCACTAACACTCATTCAACTTCCACTCAATTCCCAGTCCATGAAAAATGAATGGCTAGAAAGCACAACTGCTGATGGAGCCTGGAATGATGTGGCAAAAGAGGTCCAAATGGAAACATCCAAGATGAGACCCATGCATGTGTGCTGTGCATGAAAAGAAACATGTGGGTGGCACTATGCCAATAAGCACGGACATTCGAGACCCCAGGGATGGCACTGGAGCCTGATGATGTGTTCTTTGAGCAGAAAGAGCCGCATCAAGACCTGAGGAAGGCCTAAGACACAGAAGATAGACTACACAGCAACACTGTGCAACTTGGAACTGCCCTGCCAGGCAAACACTTACGTAGTGCTGAAAACTAACCCTCTCCCTTTACTTGTCCAAAGGCCTCTGTTGCCAGACAGCCCTGTCCTGTACACTCACTTCAAATCCCCTCTCTGCCATTCCCAACCTTTTGCCTTTCACACGTCCCAGTTCCTCAAGTTACCTTTCAGAAGACAAAGGCTCTAAAAACCCATCAACAACAACAACAAAAAGTGCATTAAAAGTAACTTTGAAGTAATAGAATGATTCACAACTGCAAAAACTTATCCTTCACATGAACTTAATGTCAACAGCTAGATTCCCTCAGGAAACTAAACCAGGAATTCCACTCTCAGAGACCTCTCTCAATGAATAAGCACTACTGAGACCCAAAGGAACTGCAGGCACTTTCTGGTGACCCATCAGAGGCTCTGCATCCAGGTGGACCCACTCATGCACACCACAAAGAAGACAAAGCGAAAGTGGACATGCAGTCTCCTGTGCCTTGTCAGAGAAGCACTCCAACAAAGCTACTCAGCATGACTGGGGATTTGACCCTAAATGCAGACTGCTCCGTATTGTGCTGCACAGATTATAAATGAAATATTTTTCATAGGAGTTATGTTACCAAAATTAAACACACCAGAACTGTACTAGGTGTTTACTCTCCCTAAAGAGAACAGCAGCTGCATTTCAGCTGGCTCAAATGGCAGGTTGCTGTTAATACCTGTGGTCTCCATCTGGGAGCACTGCACAGTAACCTTCTCGTCACTCAGAAGGGAAAAGCTCCTCTTCCAACCTGAGTCACCAGTGAGCTACGGTACAGCATCAAAGAGAAGTATTGGTCTTAAACGAATCCTTTGCTAGGATTTTCATGATGAAAAAGGGCTTCCCTCTTCTTCCTTCAACTCATCTCACCGTCCTTACATGACATTCACACAAAACTGAGCTTGGGCTTCAGAAAAAACACATCTTCTTGGCATCTCACCAACTTTGTGCACTGAGCTGACTTTTACCAAAGCAGAAGAGAATTTCACAGCAGCTTTCCTTGATCAGACCACTCAGCTCAGTCAAACACTGCAGGAGCTAACAAACACAGGCATCTTCATCAAAGCAAATGAAACAGTAGTTATGAATGGAGCTTCTTCCAAAGAGAGCCAGATTGGCAGGTGCCGTTTATTTAATACTTCATCAAATGCACAGTAGGCACAGCATTTCAACAAAAGCAGAAAAACATGTCAGGATGAATATACCAGTACTTTTACAAAGCATCAGGGTTCAGATCCTGCCTTGGTGAAAGTTGGAACCACAGTGCACCATAAAATCCACCCAGATTTCTTTTCCAGGGCAGCCTGAGTCCATGCACATAAGTCAGGAGAAGAGCAGTCCCTAAGCTGCCACGACTGGATGCTGCTCCATTGAAATCACAATCTGGGAGTAATTCTTACAAATGTTCCCCAAGTAAACAAGGTGATCCTATTGGAAACCTTCTGGTGCAAAATAAATCTTTTTTTTAAAATTTAAATAGAGACCAATCTCTGATAATCTCCCATGCAGTGAATAACGCTGTACTCCACAAATAGCCTGACTGATCCAAATGGGTGGTTATCATGAGTAAGGTACTACTCACAGTGAGCAAGGCGATAAAAACACCTGTTCCTTCCTCGTTATCAGAAAGAGGTGGCCTTCTGCTACTGCATATATGAGACTAATGGCATGTAGGGAACTGACTCATACATTAGGTGTGTTCTATCTTTAGGAAGACTGTTACACCAAAGAAAAGGAAAAAGTGGATTTTTACCTTGTATACAGAGTGGATTCAGTGTCTTTAGGTAAGCAGGTAACACAATTCCTGTATCCTCTGCTTCATATAATTTAAATGACAAAAACGCACACATGTAGGTTGAGCACATGACAGCCGGTGAACATGTTTGCTGGTAAACATACTGAGTCAATGACTTTCAAACATCTGAGAGGGGCACTGGGCATGGTTAATAACTCAGCCCTGGAGCTGACACTTCTGCTGTCCTCACATCAAACAACAGCCTGAGTCCTACTGTAAGCAGCCACTTACCCATTCCCCTACATTGTTCTCTAACGTGGACTGAGAGCGGAACAAGCCCATAACAGCTTTTATAGCACTGAGCTGTTTAACAGCATCATTTTGCAGAAAAGTAACATCTTTGCATATATTGTTCTAAATGCATCTATTACTAACCTATTACTATGCAATACAAAGGTAAGAATTTGAATTAAACGAACTTCTGCAACACTCCCCAAATTTCTCACCAGCATGACTGCAATGGTGCTTTCAGAAATTACATGAAGTAAATAAATGAAACCAAACATTTTGCTTTAACCTTCTACCACCAGGAAAATAAATCTATCCCACTTCTGCTTCTCTC
This sequence comes from Pseudotriccus pelzelni, assembly GCA_035584735.1. Classification (NCBI taxonomy): domain Eukaryota; kingdom Metazoa; phylum Chordata; class Aves; order Passeriformes; family Tyrannidae; genus Pseudotriccus; species Pseudotriccus pelzelni. The sequence goes on along the minus strand of JAWMRA010000161.1, from coordinate 14,704,133 downwards.
ACAGCTTCATTCTAAGTGCTTCAGCTTTGTTCGCTCCAGAATATTTTTAAGTGTAACCAAACTTGGGAATGGTCAGCTGGTGTACTCATTACTGGTGCTGAATATCCATGTGACTATACACATACAGCACTTTACCATAAAGATCTGACATAACATGGGAATTGAAAGTTGAAAATAAAACCTCAAACCCCACATCTTCTGCATTTCTGTTTTCTAGTCCATGTTTAACTGTACAAACATGTAGGGTGGGGACTTTCACTCTTCCTGTTGGGCAATGCATGAACGCATTGGGTTTCTGATCTCAGACTGGGAGGAGAAAAACCCTTACACTGGAAAGAGTTGAAACTATGAGTAGGTGGAATAGAGAGACTCAGGAAGAACCTTATGTCTGGTGGAACAGCATTATGACTGACGGAAAACAAACAGCAGCCCAAATCCTGTCCCACTTTTCTTCCCTGGCTCTCCGCTCTCCAAATCCCTGACATGCAGCTCCAGCAGCAGGGAAGCTAAGCAGTAAAAAGACTATTGTTCCGGTCTGCAGAGACCACAATACACACAAAAATTATATCCAGGCTTTCCAAGCAGACACCTGCTAGAAGCAGACTAGGACCTGGAAAGATAGGCAGTACTAATACACACAGACTGATAATAAACCAGTTATACCCCAAAACACGGGAGTCTAATTTTGGTAATAAGTAACAGCAATTTCAACTCCAGAGTAATGAGAGCTGCTTTCTGGTTGCCCCAAATCATGTCCCACCTGCAGCAAACTCTAGAGTACTGTACGTCCAGCAGGTAAGTATTTGAGCGCTCTCCTCTTTCAGGAGGATCCTTGTTGCTCGTATTTACATTGCCCAATTTCTGCTAACCAATTATGGCTCCTAAATTAGGAAATTAGTCTCTCTGGTTTCAGTGGAAGGAGAGAGGCTCCTGCCAAGAGTGACTCAAAGCAGCAGCCTCTCTCAGCAGGACCCTGGTAACACTGTGCTCTTAGAGGTGATATGTAAGTCAGACACAAGTAGCAAATGAAAACACCCATGGAAGTTCCTTTCCACTCCACTCACATATATCGTTTTTCAGGAAGTAAGCACTACTTTGGGCTACACAATTTCGGTTCCTGAACAGCTATTCATATTACCCTTGTACCTTTCTACCACTGAAGTACCTTAGAGAGATGCACCTCTAAGGGCCAAAGCTGCATTACTCTCCCCCAAAGTCTGGCATGTGGAAGCCTCATGCAGAAAGGAAAATACTGGGAGAGAAGGGGGGGAATTCCAAGTTTGGAGGTTTTCAAGATTTGCCTGTCACCATGTGCCACGTCACCAAGTATCACATCTACACGTCTTTTGAGTACTTCCAGGGATGGTGACTCCGCCACTTCACTGGACAGCCTGTTTCAATTCTTGACAACCCATTCAGTGAAAAAATGTTTCCTAATATCCAATCAAAATCTCTAGTGCAAGTCAAGGCCATTTCCTCTTGTCCTACCACTTGTTACTTGGCAGAAGAGATCAAAACCCACCTGGCTGCAAGCTCCTTTCAGGCAGTTGTAGAGAGTGATGGAATCTCCCCAAGCTTCATCTTCTCCAGGCTACACAATCTCAGCTGCTCAGCTCCCTCAGCCTCATCTCATCAGACTTGTTCTCTAGTCCTTCCACCAGCCTTGTTGCCCTTCTTTGGACATGCCCCAGCACCTCAGCGTCCTTGCCCAAAACTGAACACAGGATTCACGGTATGGCCTCATCAACAGATCAAAACCAATCCCAAACACCAGCAGACCATCATACACATACAGCTGCCCTAGAAGACTTCCACTTCCACAGCCAGAAACACCAGCTGATATGCTTTCCACCCAAATGCTTCTTTCAGACAGGGTGATCTCTGCTCTGTTCCACAACAGCTGCCAATATCCCCACAAAGCTAGAAGAGCACAGCCCAGCTGTTGGGCTTTCTGAAGCAGTATCACTCACTGATGTCCTTAATCTACTGCATCTGCACAGAGGACCAATTAGCTATAGTTCCGGTGTCTTTTTGATAAAGGGCTGCAAAAGAAAGCAAATTACCACTTAAGGCAACATTCAGTATGTAGAAGTGAGAGACATGTAACAAAATTATGTGAAATGGTTATTAACTCATGAATGTGTTAATAATCCTACCACCCCAGGCCAAAAGAGATCTCAAACAGTCCTGTATTGCATTTCTTCCCCATGCCTCTCCCCAAAGCTGGACTGAGTGCATTCAGATCATGCACTAGCAGGTATTTCTCCAGTATGCTCTTAATAACTTCCAGTGAGGAAAACAGCACAGCTTTTCCTCTGCAGCCTCTTCTGACAATTCATCATCCTTACAGCACATGGGTTTTCCTAATGCTTGATCTGACTAATTTATTTACACTGAGAGTGAAAGTACCATAGGCAGTGGTACACACACTTATTAATTATAAGCCACTGCAGTGATATTAAAGTTACTCAAGACTTCCCAATAGAGGACTTGTACTCAGCTCAATTTCATTATTTGTGTTGAAATTCAGAATCTCATTCACCTGCCTCAGGGCTGGTTTACAGAACATTTCAACCAGAGATAATCAGTGATTACCATGAATGGAGATATGGTGTATATTTCATGCTAGCTAGAGACCTTCCCATTTGTAAGAGGAACTTGCAAATATAGCCTAGCACCACTCCTATGGAAAAGTGCCATAATTTGGCCAAGCTGTGTGTTTTCATACCAGCCTTCCATCCCACCACTGCTGTTGCAGCCACTCCACATGTGAAGGAAGGTAAAATCAATGGCTGCTGAACCTAGCTTCCATGGCAGCAGATCCAAAACAAGGCACAAACAGCTCAGAAACATGCACAGGTTGGAGCAGGGACACATCTTCCACACTGAGACTTTCCAGTTATCAGCTGAGAACCTGGCCTTGGCACACTGAGGGCTGGAGGTGTACCAAGAACAGACAACGGAGTAAGACATAGAGAAGATGCAACCAGAACTAAGTCTCTAAGAACATAGTCTAGGATCTGATACTATTCACTCTGAGTTCAGTGCCAACCTCCCTAATAATTTCAGTGGAACAGAAGCTGGTTCCTAGTACTTGACTCAATCTGCCCTTCCACCTCTCCTGTGATCCCTCCAGTGCAAGGGCAAGGTACAGTGGCAAGGCAGGGCAGCAGAAAGCATATGTCCCTGCTCTGAGTACAGTAATCTGCCAGTAAACAAATGGAGGACCAAGTCCTGAATGTCGCCTCTTTATGGGTATGAAGTTTTTTAAATTAATAGATCAATCAAGCTAATGGCATAACACTTCAATCTGCAATTATAAACTCAGTCTCACAGATGCCTGATATACCACCTTGAATCGCACTATGAACTACCTTTTCCCGTTGGTTTCCATCATAACGTACAGAATGGACTCTCACTGGCACACTGCCTGGAGGGTCATTCCACAAGCAGCAAGCTTTTCCACAGCTGGAGCATGGGAAGGGGCGTGAATCACATCAGCACTTTTCAAAGGGACCACTTAGGAAGAAGTTCTCAATTTACACTCATTTAGTGCAAGGGAAACAAATAAAACCTTAAATGGGCCTAAATGTGGAGACAGATAACAAGACTTGGCAAAAAACCACCTTTGATCTCTTATGGTGTAACTAACCATAATATAACAACATACAAGGAAAGAGTCGGAGATAAGTGAGGGCAGAACCCCTATAGAAAGCCAGTATCTGGAAATACCCTCATCTGTCTCACACATATGAAATGATGTATGACAGTTTTTACCTTACAGGGGTTCAGCGAAGATACAGCATTTTAAGAGGGCACACAGCAACGATTTTATTAAACCTGGAGTAATCTCCAAATATTTTCTTCATTCATGGTTTTACATTGATGAGTAATGTAATTTCTATGATCATTGCTCTTAGTTCCATCTACGTCTATAACTAAATCTAAAACATTATTTATGTATACAGGTCTCTGTGTGTATCAAGGTCTCTTTTTTTGGCCCGTCCAGAGTGGTGTTCCCCAGGGTTCAATACTGGGGCCAGTCCTGTTTAATATCTTCATCGATGATCTGGAATTAAGGGGATCAAGGGCACCCTCAGTCAGGCAACGGTATGAGGTCCAACAGGGCAAAGTGGTGGGTCTTGCACTTGGACAACACACAACCCCAGGCAGTGCTGCAGGCTGAGGGAACAGTGACTAGAAAGCTGCCCAGCAGCAAAGGACCTGGGGATGCTGTTTGACAGCTGGCTGAACATGAGCCAGCTGTGTGCCCAGGTGGCCAAGAAGGCAAATGGCATCCTGGACTGTAACAGGAATAGTGTGGCCAGCAAGACCTGGGCGGTGAGTGATTGTCCCACTGTACTTGGCACCGGTGAGGCCACACCTTGAGTGCTATGTCCAGTTCTGGGCCCCTCACAACAAGGAAGATATTGAAGTGCTGGATGAAGTCCAGAGAAGGGCAATGGAGTTGTTGAAGGCTCTGGAGCACAAGTCTGATGAGGAGCAGCTGAGGGAGCTGGGGGTGTTTAGCCTGGAGAAAAGGAGGCTCAGGGGACACCTTATCACCCTCTGCAAATACATGAAAGGAGGTTGTAGCCAGATTGGGGTTGGTCTCTTCTCCCAAGTAACAAGCAATAGAACAAAGAAGAAACAGCCTCAAGTTGTACTACAGGAGGTTTAGACTGGATATTAGGAAAAAATTTGTTTGCCAAAAGAGTTGTCAAGCAGTGGAACAGGCTGTCCAGGGAAGTAGCTGAATCACCATTCCTGGAGGTATTTAAAAGCCATTTAGATGTGGCACTTAGGGCCATGGTTTAGTGGTAGACTTTACAGTGCTGGGTGAATGGTTGGACCTGATGATTTTAAAGGTCTTTTCCAACCTAAATGATTCTGTGACTCTGCTACGTGCACGTTCCTGTTCTGACTGTGGAGGATTCAAACTTCTGCCATCTGCAACAGCACTGTCCATGTGCAGAGAGCAAGAGTGTCCAAGCAAGCAAGCAAGCACTACTGGGGATGTAGCTCTCATATAAAACTCACACCTCTAGAACAACTTTGTACCAACAGTTCCAGGAGCCTTATCCTTGCTGAAGGCCATGTAAACTTTTACAGTCCAATTTTCTGTATTACTCATTTACTTACTCATTTATTCTAAACACAAAAATGGGGAAAACATAATTTGGTCATTTCAAATATCCCCAAATGATCAACCACTTATTTTATCGTGTTTTCTTCAATTGCAAAATTATTTGTGTGAACAAGCATATGAAAATCTGGAGAAGAACCTTTTTGGTTCTAATTACTACGTCATTTTAATGCTGGAGAACAACTTTATTGAAATCTGTCATATCTTTGTGAGGAAATTGATTTAATCATGTAAAAGGCCCTCTTACATTTTTCAACTCTTTTAGCATATGCTCCCAATTATAGCACTGGCATTTTGAGAACAGCCAGATATTCATGCTCTCAGTTTCATAAACAAGCATCTTGTCAGCTTGGAACTAAACAGAGAGGAAGCTGCAAAACCAGAACCACACGCTGCACTACACTATTTTTAAACACAAAAATCAGTAACCAACACTTCTCCATGAGGGAAATTTTCTCTAGGTTCAGATGCCACCACAACTGAACAGAGGGGAACACCTCTTACAGTGAGGCATGGGGCTATTTTCTGCAATTTTAACATATTTAGGCAAACGTGAATTGTACCTTTCATGCAGATTATGAAAGCTGCCTTTAAAATTAAAAAGTGGGACAAAAAATATAGAAAGATTATGCAAAGTAGCAATTTTTTGTAAACAGCTGTTAGGTAGATACTTATTAAGAAACAGCCCAAGCTAGGAGGCATTCTTCAAATCCAACACAGCTCTAAACATACATCAAAGAGAGAGCTCTCAGCTGAAAAGGCTGCCACTTCAGAAAATAATTTGACATTGCCTCAGCCTTGCCTCCCATAGAATGACTAAGCTAAACAAACAATATCTGTGAGCTGTCAATGTGAAAAATCACCACAAAAAGTACTTCTGGTTTATTCACGATGGCTCACCCAGAAGGGTAACATGAAATCAAAAGCCTAATCTTTTCCAATTTACTGCCTCAGACAGAAGTTCCTGGCAATGATGGAAGATACTGAGAGCAAAAGGGCAGCTGAAACAAAAGTTAATCTACTTCATAACGTGGTTGCTGGGATTTTCCCCCCCTTGCAAGCAGTTATGATATTGCAGAAATAGTTCTAGAAATCAAATGGTGATATATATTTATGGGCTGTGATGAACACGCAGCAATGCCAGCATGGGCAGGACCAGCCAAGAAAAGCTTCCTTGGACTCCTGTGGCTTTCAAATCTCTTTTCTGGGGCAGCAGCACCAAGTGACACCTAACCAAGAAGCTCAGTCCAGAAAACAAGCTGGCTGGCCACATGAACTAATTGCAGGAGTAGGTACTACCTGCTGTGTAAGACACATGTGATCCCAGCTCTGATACCCTTTGGGGTACCTTCAGTCAGGCTTAAGGACACTGTTACCAAAGAGAGAAAAACGTTAGGCTGCCTTTGTGTTTCAAATGACCAAGAAAACTTCTGATGGAACCAATGCAAGCAATGTCATTTGCTAACAAAAACCCAGTATCAACTGACCTGGTGACTAGGAGTGATTTTGCTGCCACACAGCTGGGAAAATCAGTCTGTGAACTAAGACAAAAGAGAAGTCTGCAGCACCAAAAGTCCACAGCAGTATGTGGTACATGTTACATTGTAAAATAGTTGTAGTATGTTCAAAACTCCCAATATACTTCAAATATAAGTTTCAGTCCAGGATTTGTACATTTCCATCACAGACACCATCACAAGGGTAGTCTTTAGCTATGGAACTCTCCAGGTGACTCACTGATTTTATGAACCGGTTATCTTCAGCAGTCTGACGTGGCTCTTCAGATATACCTGGCTGCAAGATGTCATTGTTCCCTCCCTGCTGTCACCCCCCAAGTCTGTTGATTATATTTTCTGCTTTCTGTCCTTTTAACCTTCTGCTGCCTATGTTATATTGGGTCCAGACCATGACATGAAACTCCCTGTAGCAAGAGCTCTGACTGCATTTCTCAGTCACAGACTATAATTTCTCTGCAGGACAGTCACCAGTAAAAGTTATGACACCAATTACTGTGCAGTAATACTCACACAAGCATTAAAAACTCCTGGCTTGTGGAAGTTTTAAAAATGCCTGCTACAGCAGATGACTTGCTTTATGTATTTTTCCATTAGCAACACATGAAATGATTAAATGGCCCCCTTTTGGTGCCCTGCTTGCTTTGTGACTGCAAGCATTTTCTTTCCAGCTGATGATGTGGCTATTTGATTTGCTTTGGATAAAGTGCCAAAGGAAGGCGTCATCGAGTCAGAATAGCAGAATATTTGTTTCATATGTCTCATGCCAAACTGAAGGCAATCTCATTTTGGTCCTGCATCAGGATCAACTCTCCACTTACCAACAGCAGTGAACTGGCAGTACTCTGGGATTGCTTTTCTCTATGTGTTCCACAAGAGCAAAGTCTAATAACAAGAATACTATTAATAAGATCACTCACCATCAATCTCATGGAGTCCATCCCCAAGGCATATAATAAGAGGACAGTCAAACCCAGTGATCTTCCCAGCAGTATTAAAATTATGTCTGACAATCTCCGCTAGCCTGAAATTGTTTGCGTCTAATAAGCGACTGTGCATTCTCCTAGCTCCAAGGCAGTGCTCCCAACTCTAACCTTTCCTCCTGTCCCTCCTAACACACAACTCTTTCAAAAACTTTCGAATTGGAAATATCCTCATTGGAGTATATTGCATCTCTTCCTTTTTTCATATATAAAGATATCAATACATGTATACACATGTGTATGTATACACACACACATAAATACAAGGTATCAGCACTTATCCATGTTCAAAAGAGTATATTGTCCCACAGCAGTTGTTTGTTTCCAAGGTAGCTACGAGTATGCATCCCCAGCACTTGTGACTTCACCTTTACTGAGCCAGACCTCCAGCTCACATCATTTGGTGTGGCTCAAAATATCTGATTCCCACCAAAATGCCAGAACTACCCTCCGTGGACACCAGCTGAGCAGTTTTAAGCACCTTGCAGAGAGACATATTAAATATTTTTTAACTGCAGTTTGGTCTGTGTCCTATGTGTCCCACTCAGTATCTCATTCCAGAGGAATTAGGCTGAATTCAACTATCCACAGAGCTGGTCTACCTACATACATTTCAAGAGGTGGCTTAAATTCCAGAAGAGCGGAACTGATCATGAAAAACCTGATTTGCTGACTACTTGAACTTATTTTTTGACACGTTTTGTCCATTAAATCCAGGAACAGCATGCAAATTAAATGCATTTGAATAGATGCTTTTGCAACAGCCACGTCAATTAACAGAACTTTATATAATACCACATCTGTAGCTCTGTATTGCATCTCACTCTCTTAATTTGTAAATTATTTATGTCCTTCCTCTTCCTGCAAAGACTGATGGATTGTCTCAATGCAGTACACCTGCAAGAAGAGTGCCCTCAAAAGAAGCAGGAATATACATGTGCACTGCTCAACAAAAGCAAAGATGCTCAAAGTAGCAGGACTCTAAAATCGGCAAAAAATGTCAAGCACGTCATCTTCGCCCATTTGGCAGAAGCCAAAGCAATGCTGCAACCACCAAGAGACAGCTGTCTATTAGGCTGCAACCAGAAATATCTTCTGCTAAAGCTTGAAATGCACTGTTTATATTTATCTTTGGCTGAAATTCATCTTCTCTCCCATAGCTCACACTGTATTTCAATGTCCACAGAAGATGTCTGTCTCAGCTAAGATCACATCCACACAAATTTTGAGACAAGCTATTTCCATAAAAACAAGGCCTTTCAGTATTCTCCTGGTTACAACTGTTTAGAAATATCAAAAAGGCTTTGGTAGTCAAATTTAAATTAATATTTCCTAAAAGTGGCTCAATATCAGAAAGCTGCACATCTTTGGAGGTCTGTTCCTCTTTGGGAAAGATTTAACATCTTTGCTTCTGCCAGTTGTAGTTCATCTAACACAAACCCCTGGGACTGGTTTAAAGATATTTGGGTTTGTTCTTCTTATTAACGCATTGTTTATAAAACTGTACTTAACATTGGATCAGCATTTCCATGCTAAACACTCATTTCTGTGCAATCTGGAATATGTTTTTACCTGGTGCAAATAACATTCTGCCCGAACTGAAACTTAGCAGAGATTTCCAGTAACAAAATACACTTTGTACCCAGCTTGCTTTTGTTCAGAAGAGAAACTGATTTTTTGCTTCTGATTTGCTCAGTTCATTTTCACATACTCATTTCTGTTACCACAATAAGGACACGTTTTGATGGGAGAACTTTCTCCTCTGTTTTCCCTGTAAACCACATAAGGGACCATATTCAACAAGCTATTTACATTCCTTATTTTACCACTGATTTTGTTAGAATGGGTCTATATTTTATTGGCTTTCCAATTTATTTCACTAAGGATTAAGAACCAAAAAAGTCTTTCGTATGTGGCCGGAAATATCTGCTCCATTACCCCTTCTTAAATCACAGCCAGAAAAATCTTCACCCAGCTCTTAATTGTTCTCGTCTCCTACTGCTGTACCAAATTTAATTCAGAACTAAAACCTAAGCCCACAACTCAACATGGGTGTCTCTATGCAGAGAAGGAGAGATCAATCTACATCAACAGTGTTTTACAAGCATATTTGGAGATTCTGCTCCTGGGATCTGACAGTGTAAGACAAAGAGTTAATTCAAAGCACATGAGCTCATTATTCATGGCAGAGGAATTGGAGTTACTGGCAAGATGCCAAGTCATTACCTATTTTGTGTCCGGGTTGACAAACAGACATCCATTTTAAATGCAAAGTTGGTCTTTGCATGGAGGGTTTTGGGTTTTTCTAAATACTGAGAGTATTCTGAGAGTGAAACTCCTTGGCTGGTACGTGAAAGAGGCTTCCAGCAAGCAAAATAATACAAATAATACACAAAGGTGTGACTGGTAGATTATTAGCATAATAGAAGGACAGCATGGGTGTTGGACAAAAGCCGTGCTTGTGACATGAAAAATGCTGTTGATGGAAATAATAAGGGAATAATTTAGCTACAATTACTGTCCTCTAGGTCATGATTTCTGCTGTTGTCATAGTCTGCAGATACCACAGAGTGTCCAGCTCATCTGCCAACACTGTCCTGAAAAGACAATTTTTCCTGATTTAAGAGGTGAGATGATGCCTGGTTTATTACACCGCAATGAATTCTTAATATGGAGCCCTGAAACCATTCTCCACCCTTAGAATCAATAAACAGCAACTTATAAGCAGCAAATTATAGGTGTTGCTACTGACTTCCCCTCAAACAGACAGTGTCTGATGGTGTTTGTCAAGATCAAGCCGAGAAATGGAGCCCCACAACCTGAGGTACAGGAAGGTGTGGAAAGTCTTCACGAGAGAAGCTCTCTGTCAGGAAACTCCGTATCACTTCACAGCAAGCCCAGGCTTGCCAGCTCTTTGCTGAGATCCTTGACCATGGCTCTGCTTTCTGAACTAACCTGAAGGTTCAACCTATGCATCCTACTTTGGGTAACCAAAATTGTTTGGAGTTTCTGCGCTAAAACACAAGTCCCGTTTCCTGGAGCTGTTCTTCCTAGACAGAAGTTTCTCCTACCTTGAAGTGACCAACATGCTGAGGACAAAGGATACCTGTGTCAACAGTGCTTTTGAAACAGATGCCCCCCACCTTCTGCAGGCAGGCCAGGCAACAACATGGGAGAAGAAACAACATCTTGTTACACAGCACCACAGCAGGAAGCAAGAGCAGCGTGCCCAGAATATGCAGCTGGTTGGGTAACTTTATTTTCTGTTTTCCTACTGGTGAACTAACAAGACAAGAGGGGGAGCATCACAGGAGCTTAGAAACTATACAGTTCCAGGCACTTAGGGACCTTCCTTGCACGGAAAGATTAGAACAATTACAAGGCTTTATTTGTCCTTCCTCATGACTCCTCGTGTTCACCAAAAGACTCCTGCATGCTCACAGAACCACTGAGACACAGCACTGTATATTCATGAACCAAACCTCATGAGGCCACCTTAAAACAAACGAACAAACAAACAAACAAAAACAACAACAAAACACCACGAGATTTAAAATTTTTTTTTTCCTGTACTTTTATATCCTTCTGTTTTTCAAAGAGGAGATGCAAGGTCCAAGATGTTTCAGCACTTTCAGGTTGCATTTTTGGGCAGTTCCCTAGTTCCCACAACTGGGGCCTAAAGGAAAATATCAGCTACCTCAGGTCTAAGAGGACAAGAACAGGAAAGCAACAACTTAACAAGACACCCATCTGAGACAAGAGTGCGAGGTTGGCTCTTGGTCTGTTGAAATCAGCTGGACTTGTACTGGGGATTGCAACATAAGCCTCCAGGTCTTGTCTCGTGCCTCCAGAAACCCAAGGGAGAGTAAGCCCAAACAGATACCACTTTGGCTTTTCTCCAGTCCTTGTCCAAACAACAGAAAAAGGCAGCTTAAGAAAAATCAATCAGCTTTACAAAGGCATATCTGAGAATGTCACATTTACATAGGAGCTGTGGCCTGTCTTAAATAGGAGCACTAACTGTGCCCTGGCTTTGAAGCATTTCCTTGGAGCAGCTTAAGAAGTATTTTTTAGGCTGAAGTGCTGGATTTTTTACTGCAGCTGCAAATGCATGTTAACTGCAGATGTTTCTGCTAAGGGTCCACTACCCTCAGGAAAATACAGGGGCAGGGAGTAGCGCCTTTTACAACTGCAGTAGCAAGATTGTCCAGAGCTCATCCATCAATGTCCAGAACATACAGCTCAGTAAAACACTCAGGAAGATGGCTGGCCTCTGTTATAGAAGACACCAATCACAATTTTAACCAGCCCAGGGGAGTTCAAAGCGTTGAAAGTGATTCATTCTTGCCCACATTCTCACTTAATAGCATTTTAAAGGGCTCATTTCGGAACCATCTAAGCTGCAATTCCAAACTATATGCAGAATGATTTGCAGTGATTACCGAAGTTCTGTGAAACAGAGGTTAGGGTGAATTTTTGCCTCCAAATATCATATATCAAAACAGCTAGGATGATCTGGACGGCTCATGAGTGAAAGTCTGTAGTGAAAGGTTTCAGACAGCAAGATTTAGGAGCATACTTATGAAAACTGGCTTTAGTCCAGGAATATACTCACATTTTATGTGCATGGGTGCCAGTTTAGAAAAAGAGACGAGTAAATGGCAATGTAAAGGGAGTTTAGCAAAAGGGGCAGCTGGCCCTCACATCAGCAGAGCATGATATGAACCTACACCCCAAGTATGGCTGCTTTCGGCATCTCTCTACAACAGATGGGATGGACATAAAATAGACAGGTTTATTTCTTTGCCTATGAGTAGCAATTCTGCCACTCATCCATCAGTGCAATACACCAATCTGTCCTCCATTGTATATGGGTAGGACAGATTCCACAGGCACCTGAGCTTACAGACATATATAAGTGCTTAGGGCTTTCAAAAATTAGTTTTAAATAAACTGCAAATTTGAAAGAGGAACAGACTTCACACTTCTCTGAATATAGGTAACAGTCTTTCCTAGTATTTAAGAGCCAGTCATACTCCTCAGTTGGAGAAAAAATGAATGGGTCATTTTTGTTGTATCAGAAAATCACCCAGCAACTTGGGCGTCCAAGAGGAAAGAACGCAAGAGATTCCACTTTCAAAGGGCTCAGAAACCACACTTTGCACTCCAGGATCTTCTCCAGCACATCCAAGTGTTATATCAAAGATTTAAAATAATCTAAGTCAGGACTGACATTTCAAAAACTTTGACCACTCCACATCTGTTAATCCTTTTCTGCTCATGCACAGAAATCAATTTACATGTCGGATTTCCCAGGAGATTATACTTCACTCAGTGAAAGAAAGCCATGTATTTGTAGACGAATTCCTGATATAACTGTAATCGAACTGAAACCAAGAACAGAGGACATGAAGGCTTGGGACTGAGAATGACAATCATGACTCTGCATTAAATCTGACAAAATGGAGACAGAGAAATGGGGAAATAAATCTTGAGACCAGCAGCTCAAACCAAAATGACCTCAGTTGAAAGTAAAGATGTCATCGCCAGAAATGTCTAAGGATAGGTTAAAGTTTTATTTCACTTAACAAAAGAATAGTCTCCAAAAATGTCTCTGAATTTAAAAATAAAATAATAATATACATTCAATAGATATTATTGAATATTCAATAAATTATCAATATTCTGATATTAAGAAGAATAATTTGACAGAATGTTTAAATTTGTGAAACAAAAATAAAATAAAAAAAACCCACCCAAAACCCTACCACATAAATGCTAGCATAAAAGGATCCAGGGAAGAATCTTGCTCTAAAGTATTCACTCATTCATTCAGTGTATTAGAATTACGTAAATTTAATTCATACCACCTTTCTAGGCCAGCAGTTCAGGGATGCTAATGCAGCCTATACCACCTAAACTGTACACCAGGGATTTGTAGAGCAGGACCACTTGCTTGAATCAGGATGTACAGCTGTCGGCAACAACAGCCTCAGGCATGTCAGGAGTTCTGGGATATCATTATTATTAGGCACCTTTTCCAGCCTTGACATTTTCTCACCTTCAATAACTGTTTCTGCAGTCTTCCCATCTGCAGTCTGATGGGAAGATGGGCTTCAACTCGATCTCAAACATAGTTGGGGGCTCTTACATTCAGTGTATTCTGTTATGAGGTGTAACATTGCATCGAATACGAGACTCAAAGACTTGAAATTAGATTTGATTTTCTTTCTGCTCATATGCCCAAGTCAGAACATCTACCCTTCTTCCTCGTACATCCTGACAAATTTTAAAACCACACGCATATAGCACAAAAGAACTCTAGTAACCTCTGCTGCACTAATAAACACCAAAGCTAATAACCTCTCAGCTAATGCACACTTATGCTGGTGTTGGCCTTATTATTACTATGTGATGATCTTTAAAATCAAAGGGGACTTCAGGAAAGTTATCAGGAATTGCTTTTTTATATAATTTTCCCCAGGTGATAAGACAGAATCATGTAAGGATCTGGCACAGCCCAATTATGCAACGTGGAAAAATAAAAGGGAGTTTTGCCAGTGGCTTCTGCAGACGTGAAAATATAGGCTTCTGGAAGTGAAGAGTTTTATAAAAAAGCCCAACAACAAACTGGAAGAGCTGATTGATAAAGCAGCTCAGACGCTGAGGAAGCCTAGAGCGTGTTTTTCCTATTAGTATTGGTAATTCAGTGTGTACTACTCTGCTTGATCTCGCAAAAAACACAATCAAAATGTTGCAACTTGAAATAAGAATAGAGGCCAAAAAGTGCTCTGTGTGCTGAGATAGCATTTACCTGCCTGATAAGCATGCAATTTGGGTTGAAGACTCCATGTTACAAAAGTTGAGATGAAAAGATAGTTCCATTCAAAACGCATTGGCTTCAGCTACTTCTAGAAATTGAGAGAACTAGGTTAGCATTTGCATTTCTGCATACCTCCAGGGGATGAAGACAAGCTGATAAATTATAGTGGCACAGAGAAATCAATGTGAAAAACCATAAGCTGTCCTCACAGGGCCCATGTGAGCTGTGAGCCTGCCTGCATGAACTTCAGGTCCACCATGATCAAAAGATAGATAGTCTTATCAGACAGAGCTGGGTAAACACAGGAGAAAAATAAGTCATACCTAGATGAGCTGACTTGAATGAGGAAACAGCAGCACTTAATTTTTGTTCAAATGTGACCACTTTCATTTAGAGCAATGAAGTGACCTTTACGAACATTTTAAGTACTACATATCTGTATTGAAGTATTCTTTGTCTTGCCAGAAGAAAATACAGGGTGGAATTCTTGTTTACAGCAGCAACTGCTTTCCACTGATCTGTATAAAGAGACAGAAATGTAATTATCCAAATTTGAAGATCCTTTTGCCTTGCCAGAGCAATGAAAGCACTCGAAGTGCAAAATGTTTTCTGGGTTTTTTTATCCTTTTAAAGAGAGTTGAAGTGATGTTAAAATGTGTAAATAGGGGAAAGATACATAGCTAGTCTCTTGATATTATTTATAGCAGGAATTAACCTCAAAGCTGCTTCAAGAAACTAACAAACCCCACACCCATTAAAACTTACATAGATTTAATTGCAACAGAAACACAACCAGAAGCTAGGGAGGTTCTCACAGCCTTTTCAGGGTCTACCTGAAATTTCAGTGATGAAGAGAACTTTAAGCACAAATAAGAAACGGGAACAATAACGAATCAGGACTAGATGGTGTCCCCTTCAAAATGTAAGAACACACAGCTGAGATAGCTGGGCTACTGAAAAATGAAAAACATGCAGCATTTAGAAAATATTTTTAAAGGATCTGGGGAACCACAGGCCTATATGACTAATGTTTGTATCTGGAAACTTTGTGAAGCCTATAATAAAGGACAACAGATACCCAAATAAATAAAAGCTCCTTGCAGAGTCAGTACAGCTGCTGTAAGGGGGAGCCCTGCCTTTCCAGCCTCTTGGAGTTCCCACAATGTCAGCAGCCACATGAATAAAAGTGATTTGTCTCACATTATCTGGATTTCAAGAAGAGTTGTGATCTTCTTTAGATCTTCATCTAAAGCTCTTGAAAGCTAAAAGGTGCAGGATAAGAAGGGAAGTTGTTGAATAGAAAAAGAATAATTTTAAAATTAGGAAACATAGAATAGGATTAAGCATTCAGCTCCCAGTGAAAAGAGGTCATTGGTGAAGTGCATTAGGAGAACGCAACAGAGTAGGGAAGATGCCATTATAAATCCACAACTAGTACACACATTAAATACTACATGAAGCTCTGGTTCTTTCATCTCAGACAAGGTAAATTAGAGCTGGAATATGCTCATGGAAAGGCAGCGAGAATGATTAAAAGTCAGTATAAGGAATGACTGAATAGCCTGGGACACATTAGTCTGGAAAACATCTGATTTCGGAGAAAAAAGGTCTGTAAAATGATGCTTGTCATCAGTGTGGATAGTGACTGATTGCTTGCTGTTTTCACCAAAGTAGGACCTTGAGTCTACTGAGCGAGCTAAACAGCATCTCTGTTCTTCACACGGGCAGGGTTGCCCTGTGAAAAGACACTGTGAGTACAAGAAGCTCTTATGGGCTCAGGAGACTGAATCAGGAAACTGAATTTTGTTGGTAAACAGAACATGGGATATGAAAACGAGTCCCTGGGTTTCAATCAAGGGCTTTAAAATGTGATTGTCTTGCAGCTGGGTAGGTAAAGGTGTTCAGGGGTCACTGAAACATAGACATCATGCTAATCATGTCTCCTGTAGCAAAGTAAAAGGACACCTACACTGAAACTTCTGCATTAATTTTTACCTTCAGTGTAGGTCTCTTTCTCACATCTATAAATACAGAGTCAGAATGTACAAAGACGTCCAAGCTGAATTCTATCCATGTATTGCATTATGGAACCACCTGATGTTCATTCTGCAGTCACTACCTGTAAAACAGCACAACAGAACAGCAGACATTGCAGAATTATTGCTCATCTCCTGGTTTATCCCATTTCTACTAGGACAAAATCACAGCTTTGTCCAGTGTAATTTGAAAGCTGCAGTGGGCAACTGACACAAACGCTGGCCACATTTCCCCAGCTTCATTACAGGTCCCTTGCTGGTCTGGAAGCAGAAAGCTCATTAAATATAACTTGTGGGTCTAATAGTTAACTTACAGAACAATGAGAGAAGTCTGCATTAGCTCAATCCAGAAGGTGGCTGCACTTAATTGGTTCTTTCAAAGACCTGTTCCTTTGTGAAGAATGGTGGAGAATTGCTGATCATTACTACCAATTTGCTGAGACACTTAAAATATCAATCTCCTTACACAGAAAGCATTTGCTGAAATTATCACCATTTACACTGCCTGATGAGCTTTTTTCTCCTTTTTGCAATTTGGAAGTAGGCCATCCCATTAATAGATTCCTAGATAGGTTTAAGAAGGAAAGCATTCGTTTTGTCCCTGCCAGTAATAACGCTATCATGGCAGAAGTACCAGTGAGCCTGCTGAAAGGCAATCACAGAAGTGTCTATAAGCTTTGTGCAAAATTAAATTCCAGACACGGAAATTAAAATCAGCACTGGTTTGCTGGTTAATGAATGGCTGAGGTCTTAGTTCTAATTTCAATGAAAAGAGGATAGAAATGCCAGTTAAGTAGATATTTGACCCTAAAACAGAAAAAAGATGGTTCTCTAGTTGCTGCTGAATTAGGCTGTGGATGGAGCCAATGGCATAAAAACAACATATTCTGGTCCAGATTTATGCAATCTTATCCCAGGTACCTCTGCAAAGAACTACCCTTGAGGGATGCTTGGAGAAGAGCAATCACTTGATGCATCACCAAAGAGCCTGAGGTTTAGGGGAAGGGCTCTGGTCCTCTGTTCCTTTACCAGACCTACTCCAAATCCCCTTCAAGCACGGCAGTTGCTGATAATGACAAACCAGTTTCACAACTGTATCCTCAACAGCAACCATTTCAGCACAGGAAGAAGCAGCACCGAGCCACTGATATCAAACAGAAGGATGAGATTCTTCACAAAGGGCAGCTCAGGAGTAATTTCTGCCATTTATCACTGCACAGAAAGGCCTCAGAGTCCTAAATGCAAGCTTAGCTCCTTCCCATGTCCCTCTCACTGTCATTAAGGCCATAAGCAGGAACATCATGATACACAAACAAGAAATAAAGACACAGCAGGTAATGGTTTGGGTGGCTATTCTCCTAAATCCTGACTAAGCATTCTTCAGAACCCTGAAATCATTAATACCTTGTTCCCATGGGAGCAGCTCATTTTGCAGCAGTTTAATTCCATCCAAGACTAACATGCAATGCTGGAAATTATTCAAGCACCTACTGTGAACTTCCTCCCACAGATCTGCAGCACGTGAGGAAAGATTCAAAGCTTTTTCCATTATTTTTGGCTAAACTTTTGCATTCAAGAAGCAACACGAAACAGGTTCAAGTGTACATATTTCCAGAGCCAGAGGACTGTTCTGGAAGGAGGAGAAGGTGGGTGCAGCATGCAGTTGGCAGCTGTGGCACAAGGTGCTGCTCACCTGGCACAGCCCTTGCACAATCCAGGAGGCTGACAGGCTCAAAACCCTTAAAGGAAAAAGTGAAGGAAGCTTGAGTATTAAATAAAGCAACTGATGATAACGCAATGCCTTTGATCAGCTTTGGCCTACTCAAATATTAGCTCCTTAAAAACCTACCAAGAAAGAAATACGGTAACCAGACACACCTACAAACAGACTCCTGCAGTTATACATTTACCATTGCTGTACTACTGAATAACTTAGGCCAAGTAGTTGCAAACTTCCAGGCACCTTTTAAAATGTGCCTCTAGCCAGCTGTAGAGAGCTGTGAATTCCCTTACAGTTTAGATTTTAAACCCAAAGATGTAAAAACTACTTCAAATACTAACTAGTTAACTGCCAGTCAATTTTAAAATAAAATAATTAACACACATACAAGACAGTCTTGCAATTAGTTATATGCCACCTTGTTTCTCACCAGCCAGTTCATTTTCAGCCCTCTCCTATCCAGATAAGCCAGAAATAGCTCTCCAATTCTTAAAATGCCCCAGCCATTCTGCAATTAAAAGCAGTCTAAGAGCTACCTAATACAGCCCTCCTGGCTCTAGTCCTTACAAAGGTGTACACTAATCCAGTTTGCATTAGGGAAATGATGTCTGCTCTGCCCTTTTATACCATCTGCCGGTCAGGAAACATCTTTCCTTGCCAGGCAGCACCAGCATTTCCCTAGAAATATGAAGAAGAGAGGAGATCAATCAGGAAACCAATAAGTAAGTTAAGCAAGGAAACAGGCCTGGGCAGGATGAGATGACACACAGCCTTGAGAAGTAAAATTAAGTCTAGTCCCACATCAAGCCTGGCTGGAGGCTTCTGCTCCCAAGTTCTCCCTGGGACCGCTGTCACTTAGGGCCATCACCATGGCAAGTAATGAAGGTATAAAAGAAAAGTCAAGTGCCCAGTGGGTCTGGGTCCAACGATACTGTGCAGTCTCATACACAGCCAACACGTCTCTGTTACTAGCTATTCTGAATAGCCACACTAAAAAATGCCTTCTGTAGACCTTCTGTTCTGTTTAAAGGCAGAGAGACCTAAATTTGGATCTGTATGCTATGCCTGGCACATCTCTGAAATTGCACTCACCAGCAGCAGCAACAACAAAAAGCCAAGTGTGGGAGCCAGCAGAAAAACAGAAGTGCAGGCTGTACAGTTCCAAGGTGGAAAAGATGTCTTGCTGGCAGGAGAAATACACTGTTGTTCAAAAAAAAAAAAAAAAAAAAAAAAAGGAAAAAATACAAACAAGACAACAAACAAAACAAACCTGACCTCACAAGCTTTAGGCACCCTCCGATTGAGACTGATTATGCAAAAGCTAATTTCTTTTCCAAGGACACCACCAGGCTTGGGTGGACAAATCCCAGTGGTGCATGCAGGATTGCTGAGAAAGCATTTAAGAACAGGAAGATAGCATATAAACCCTCCATTCCCACAGGAGAGGAAATTCCCATACTTTGTGCCTGCTGGGACACATTCAGCTTTCCCTTCACAGTATTCTGAAAGTGTCCCAAACTCACTGCAGTTTTTCTCGCACACTGAACGGGGTCAACACGTCTGGGCCCCCTCAGCTGCTCCACAACCCCCTTGAACTGAGAGGGCAATAAAGGGTAGAAGAAGGTATCAATCCCTTTCAATCTGCTGGCAATACTCCTTATAGTGCAGCCCAGCAGACGGTCTGCACTGTTCACAATGTCATCTCACCTTTAACATCCTGTCCGCGGTAACTCTACGGTCCTCCTTGGTAAGGCTGCACATCAACCAGCCAGTTCCCAGCCCAGCTAATGTTACCAGTCCAGCATATGACAAATACTCAGATTTATCCAAAACTAATATCCACTTAATTCCTTTAAGGTCAGCAGTGCTGCCTCTTGTAACACAATTGTGTCAGACATGCCAAGTAGGAGTAACACAAGGCATGCCAACTGTTTTGCAGAAGTGGTCAGGAGATGCAGAAGCTTGCAGGATCCAGACCAACACAAGGACTTACAAAAGGCTCAGGCCAGGTCTTAACTCAAAGGAGTACATATTTGACACGTTTGTCATGCAAACTTCTTACCTGGGATTTCCTAATTTCTATTTAAAGAAACCTCTCATGCCTACTGACTGGTGAAATTGGCTGTAGTCCTGCAAACAGCAGCAAAAATCATTCTGTGCTGCAAAAGCATGGCAAATATTTCGCAGAGGCAACAAAAATGAAAACACTTTGATAATTGCTGTTTTACTGGGGAAAACAACCTTTTCTAGCCATAATAATTCTTTCTCTTTGCAGGCATAAAGCTTTGCCATTTCAAAACAAAACAGCTGGTGTGATCATCGCTGACTATACGGTACAAGAATGTCTTCCTGATACTTTTTCTGTCCCTTCTTCCTATCATATCATAAGCCCATACATTCCTAGGACAGCAAATACTCATCTTTAATAAACTAGGTCTGGGTAATATCTACCACAATGGAGCTTTGATCCTGGATCAGACGCTCTAGGTATTACCCTACAAGTAAATAATAATTTTCAACCATGATAATAACATAAAGCCTAGATAAGCAAGCTCCAGCAAACAGTTGCAAGGGGCAATGGCTTGTCAGAAAAGCAAGCACACAAAAATGAACCCAAAAGAATCAGACTGAAATTGCAAACCTTCTCTTGAATATTCCATTAGAAATAACAAAAGACTCAAAACTCTCCGAACAGAGTCTCTTTGTAAATTATATTTTCTAATATCATCTTCTAATAGCTGATTAAGCCCTCCAGCCCAGCAAGCCGTGGCAGACCGCTATCTAATCTCTGCTCACACAGATACTCAGGCTGTTCTCTCGGTACATAGGCTGCCTCACCGGATAAACCAGAGCATAAATCACAGAAAATAACTGAACACCACATTCCCTGTCACTTGGCTTTTCACTTATATTTGTATAAAACCACACAGGACAGCAAAATATTTTCACAGGTAGGAGGCATTTAACCATTGTAGAACAAGTGAAGTCAAAAGCCAGAAAACCACCACCCAGCCAACCTTGTGCAGAGCAGCACTGCTAGATCAGCAGGCCAGGCTTCTCCCAAACAGCAACAAGGAAAATGCTGATTTTTGGCAGTTTGTCAGTTACAGCACATGCTCTCACATTTATGCATGAATCCAGTCATTCCTACAACATCTCCAATTAGTATAGACAAGTTACAAAAGGCATGACTATCTTTCAAATATTTGCCTGGAATGGGTGATGCCCAATCCCCACCAGCTTCAGCAGGGCTTCCAATTCAGCGTGAAGATCCAAGTGGGTTATTAAGGCTTTGGAGCTATGGACTCCTCTTTGGCCAACATAAACAAGGCAGATGGAATGAGCTGCCACTCCAGACATATTTCTAGATGAATAATTCTGTAGACTTATTAGGGCTTGTTGGGCTTCTTCACACAAGAAGAGGCTGATCTTAAGCCAGGAGACTTCACTTACCTGCTGCTTCACTTCTGCTGAGGAGTTACCAGACGCTTTTTTAAAAAATACCATAGATGAACCCAGTCCCACCTTGGTCTCAGGCTCTCAGGGTGCAAACACTCATATTCTCACAGTATAATGAGAAACACTTTTTGGTTCCTCCTATCACACTTCCAAACGCTTCCCTTTCTGTCCTTACTCTTCAACATCAAGAATACACCACAGTGTGAAACCAATCTGCAGGCACTGTGATGTCTGTCACTAGGGGCCTTTTCTTGCAGCTGCTACCAAAGGAAAATTAAACAGGATTCTTCTTTCCAATTAATCCTGCTGCTGAATTGGCTAGAGGAGTCCATAGTGAGCAGCACAACGCCTTCCCACCTCTAGAGAATAAATCAACACAAATGCTGGAGCTTGACTATGTAATTTACTCACATCAACGAACATGTGTTCACAGAAGAGGGCCCCAATTTCAGGGAAAGCACTTCTGCAAAGACATGCACTTCAGCGTGAGCGAACGCTGCAGTGGGAAAACTGCAAAAGTAAGAGGGTGTAAGTACAGTATAAAGTATATAAGACAAGAGTATATAAAATATACTAGGGAATAAGTATTATAAATCACTAAGTCTGCACTTGTGGTATCTCACATTTCTCTACACAGTCTTTCCCTCCCATCTCCTAGCATACTGTTTGCCCCCCGTCTTAAAGAGTTGCCAAAGTCAGCCCTGAGGAAGACACCAATTGCTATTTCACAAATAGAAACGCAGCTTTAATTTCGCCAGAAGCTGCTCTGACGAGAAAAGGAAATATCAAACCTGATCCCATTTCTTAGAGCAGTGCAGTCAGAAGCAGTAGTCTGCGAACTAGCAAGCTAAATGTTCAACAAAATCAAGAGTAGCAAGAGAGAGGTATTTTGGTCTGGAAGCATATGGACTGCTTGGAATTAATATGCTGGCTGGCGCTTATCAACTGTGATCAAAGGTGTATCTCCAAACTCACCATAGCAACACCATGATCCAACCACTCAGTGCCTATTTCAGAGAACAAGTGAGGAGGAAAAGAAATAAAGCAGCTAAGTCACTACTGAAAGCATTTAAATATTTCTGCTCCTCAAAACACATCTTATTTAACATAGCTGGTACAGATATGACAGAAGAATGTGGGGAAGAACATCGTTCGCTCAGAAATCTGCCAGCTTTACCTGTATTCTGGATCCATCTTAAGATCGGATTGAGCTGCAAAGGAGGGGGGAGATGACAGAGAGGCCAAACCAGCAATCCTATGTCACACTTCCTGCTAGCTTGGAACTGTAGGGATGTCAGACCTTTCAGCTCATACACCTGACAGACTCAGCAGTGCAGCTTTCAGATACCCAAGGTCCCCATTAATCATTTCCCCCAGAGCTCCACCATAGACAGCTTCATATTTTGTGAGCTTAGGGGAGAGGGAATTCAATTTTTATGGTATATCTTCACGTGGGATTTTTCCTGGCTGACACAATGGTATACAGCTTGACAGCTGATGGATAAACCCTACCACTGCAACAGATTTGTCTCAGCCTTGGGAAGTAGACTGGGTCAGTTGGGAGATGTACCTCTGGCCTGCCAGGCTCTCAGAGCTTGTGTCCACTCTCAGTATTGACCTCAAGACATTCAGTGTGACTGGGGAAAAGGCTGACAGCTTCACTTCATTTTGTTTAAACCCATACATCTGCTAAAAAAGCACTTTGTTTCCCAAGCTCTTCCACCTCCAAGGCTTAGGATAGGCAGTCGTTACTGCCAGTGCCTGGATGGGAGCCAGGTTAGGGTTGCCTCATCCCGCACCTACCTTGGAGCTGTCTGTTGGGTAGATATCCTGTCAAAATTCAGACTCTGATTTTCTATATTTTAATTCTCAAGAGTAAGCCAAGAATCCTGCTGCCAATAGGCAGGCACCTGAAAAATATGTCAAAGGATTTATTACCAATCAACTCTGCCTGGGACACAAGGTGGGTTCATATTTCAAACCTGCCATCAAAGACGGGAAAAATCAACACCACCTTCAAAATTTAGCTACAAAGATATCATTTCTAGTACCTATTTGTACTTGACATGAAATCAACTTTGGAATCCATGTTTAAAATGGTTTTTAACAGTGTCTGACTGAGTAGCAACAGCCAGACTGAAGAAAACAGCTTTGTTTTTTAATTCAATTTGTGCCTCACAGAGGACGGGGCGTTTAGCCAGATGGAGCAAAGCCTGTACATTTTCCTGGGAGTTGTGCAAGGATAAGTCAACAAGAAACAACTTAGACTACACCAGCCTGTTCCAGCCCAGCAGGAACAACTTTCTGCTTGCTAACTGCCAAAATTTTAAAAAATTACAACTATTTAAAAGAAAAAAGAGAAGACCAAATTAAGGAAAAAAGGATCAGAGTGTTTCCTCACAGCATTCTATTACTTGCAATATCATTTGCATAATACATAGAATGTTGAGGAGGAGTTCCATTGTTACCCCTCAGGAGTTCAGTGACAAGCCTTCCCACTTCATTAATTGTAAATCTGCTCACGTAGATTCAGTTACAGGATGCTCTGAGGTTATCAGTCAATGTTGCTGTTTGTCCCAGTGAAATTTAAAACAGGTTCACTCAACATTATGAAAACAAAGAAACTCAAGGTACTGGTAAAACATAACCTTTTGGGATGACAGCTGTGAGCTGCCTCTGGTCCCTATGACATTTCACGCCAGTAAGGACTTTATCAGCAGAGAGCTGCAGCACAAAAAAATGATTTGGGAACTGAGGTCAGCTGAAGCTGTTCTACTAACACCTGTGCAACTCACTGCCACGAAAAGGACCTTATCCCACAGGTGCCATGAAGCATGGGACAGTAACATCCTGCCCCACGTCTCAGGGACCTGACTGTTTCTGTGTAACCAGAAAGGGCAGTAGGCTGAGTGTGGATGGAGAGAAGCACTTGCAGAGGATGTCCCTGCGAAGGAGAGCCCAAGGATGGAATGATGAGTCACTGAGCTCTGGCCCTCCTTAGGAGTCCATTAAAGGTTTTACGAATGCTGTTCAGAGCCAGCTCAAACACCGGCATTTTTAGACATTTAACACCTTCTGGTATTAGAAAGGTATAAGCAACTGGTTCTCATGGAAAACAATTCCCTGTTCAAGATTAAGCAGAAGACATGACACAAATGCAAAGGAATCAGTTCTGACAGGGAAGCAGGAATTGCACACTTGCTGCTGGTCCTCATTCCTCAAAACAGAAGTCTAACACTCTGGTTACAATTTTCTCCTTTAGGCTGGTAGCGGAATTTTTCTCACACCTCAGAACATTGCCATCCTCTGCTACAGACCAATATATGGGAGCAGACTTTCCAACCCTACAGCTGAATTTCACAGAGCTTTGGAAAGGCATCAGTGATGTGACAGTGTTGGGGCAGGGGAGAAAATATCAGGGCCAGGCTCCCAGATGTGAATTCTTAGGGCTATAGCTCTGGGTTTTAATATATCTCAGAAAATGAGAGCCTAATTTCACTGGCATACCCTCTGACACTATGTTAGGATGCATAAGAAAATGGTATGGGATGATTAACTTGGTCAAGTTCAACTCAGATCATCCTAATGAGACTCTTAGTAGACTTCTCAAGCTTTACATATGACACAGCCAATCAACTGCAAACTACATTAATAGGGCTAGGGAGGAGCAGGAGACTATCCTTTTTTCTTCCTCTGAAGTTATGCTCGATATGGAGATTTTACTTCATACATGCCCAGAAACACAATCTTTCCTTCACATATCTCATCCTGGAAACAAGAGCTGCTGGGTTTCCTTAACTTACTGGAAAGGAATGTTGGCATATGAGAAGGGAACTTGCATGACAGTTCTGAGAAGGGTATTGCAAACTTGTTCAGGAAAAGCTACTCTTGTGTGCTCTTCAGTGGTGGATAGCCTGCCATCAACAGGGACACATCCACTTCCCTCTGCCACTCACTCAGGAGTTACACAGCGCTCATGCCCTGCCTCCTGGTAAAGGGGGAAGAAGCATTTATGTTCATACCCTAAAAGAACCAACAAAGTGTGGGGTGGAGGCAATTGGGTTTGTACACCTCCTTCCACATAATCAATTTGTGCATATGAAGCTAAACCAGGAAGAGTAGAAGAATGGTGAGGTAAGAACAAAATGAAAAAAACTAAACCCCCATCAACCCACTCTTTCTTATGTGAAATTAAGTGATATAGGAAAGGTTCCACATCTGAAAGGAAAAAAGCATATTTAGAGTTTAAATTTACAAGTTAAAGTATGCTCTTCATTTACTTTGCTGCCAAGATAATTTTCAGTACGCTGTGTTTTCTCTGTGATATTTGTTAACAATAGTTACACTGACCGATTGCGAGAGTATTGTCCCCTACAAGTTTAGGTGTAGCTACAAGAAAAAACACAAATACTGAACTCCAGTTTTGAGAAGGCTAAAAGGCCCCCAGCTTGCCCTGGAGCACAGAAGACCTTATGAGAACAAAACTGAGCTCTGACACTTGTTAGTCAGAACTCGACAACATCAGTGACCACGTTAAAAGTATGTTCCACTCGGCTGGGGCCAAGCTTAGGAGCAATGTGATAACCCACAACGCTTCAACTCTACTAATCTTCCACCACACTTGTGAAAGCTCCTCAGACAGTGTGTCTCCTGCAGGCCCACATGGCACATGGGCTGATGATTTTCACACCAGACTGATTTCTCCCACACTGCTGATGGGCTGGTGCCTTTCACAAACACGAAGATCCAAGCTCATGAACTGTAATTACCAAGACCACAGATGAATCTAGACTAAGGAATCAAGTTGCAGGACAGGCTTCACTCTGGGCTATCTCTTCTGCTTATCATAAACACAACTTAGTTTCATCTGAAGGCAAACCAGTTTGCATACTCCAAAACTGCTCCACAACATGAAACAGAGCACAGGAAGTGGATGTTACTCCACAAGTGGAGGCTGCATCTGCAAAGCACAATCCTTATCTGAAAAATAAAAATGCTACTGGGAACACCCTGAATCCCCTCCCACTGCACATTGCACAGCACAGTCCTCAACCTCAAAACCATATGACAACTAAGTATGTACTACACTTTGGTAGGTGCTATAATTCTGGTGGTACAAGCATGTGTGTAAAAATAGACTTGCTTTTTCTTTCCTTTATAAGACTTGAACTCACACATGGACCACACTTCATTTAATCAAGACTCAGAAAATCACCATAGCTGAGAAACTGAGGGGGATCACAGGTCCTTCTTGCTAACACCACATACCCTGTTTTCGCAGAGGATCCATACCTGCCTGACTCATGCAGGTAAGCATGAGGGAGAGAGCCCCCTCCCACAATCCAGTAAATGAAAGTGCAAATCCACCAGCCTGGGCCATGACTTAAGCCACTAAAAAGGGACATTTAGGTCTGGGACTCTCCTGGACCCTACAAACACAGCATTGTAGGGGAGAGCATCCCAACACACTACCAGGAGTCCCAAGAACAGCCTCTCAGTTTCCTGCCTTTACCGCAACTCAACTGTGCCTGTGTGTCCTTGATCAATGAGCAATTAGGAAGGAGCCTTCCTTCCCAGCTGAGCTTCTCAGTGTGAACTGCGCAGAGCCTTTTCCAATTACATTGTGTGACACAAAGCAAAAGAGAAAAAATTCCATGTATCACACATGGGACAAGAAGACAAAAGACTATTTTGGGTGACAAAGGCCTGACATTTCAAAGTGATGGATCTGTGGTCTGTTTAAGGAGTCAGCCTTGCAATTTGCAGCCCACATTCCAGCACTCCAAAGCTATTCATGCTGATTTGCCAATGATAGTATTGTGTCTGCATGCTTGGCACT
This sequence comes from Pseudotriccus pelzelni, assembly GCA_035584735.1. Lineage (NCBI taxonomy): Eukaryota > Metazoa > Chordata > Aves > Passeriformes > Tyrannidae > Pseudotriccus > Pseudotriccus pelzelni. Next base: position 14,676,613 of record JAWMRA010000161.1, on the reverse strand, counting down.
CTTGGACTATTCCAGAGTTTCCCTCAGTGCTGACTAGACACATTCTTCACCAGGCTAAGAAGGGGGTGACCCATTGCTTCAGACTGGGGGGAAATTCAGATAATTGCTTTTGAGAGGCACAACCACCACATTTCTCCGTATTTCTGGCTCAGGGAGGAACAGCTCGACCCTGCTCTCCCACCCATCAGACCAGAGCAGCTATGTTAGCTCAATGCAGCTGTGCCCTGCCTGGTATTTATAAGGAATTCGACATTCATGTTCTGCTTTAGAAAAGCATAGAGCTCAATCTGTTTGAGAACCAGCTTTGTCTGATTTGTACTGCCCTTCTGCCCAGTTGGCTTTGGTGCATGCCACATGGCACTGGTGCTTGTCTTGGTGTGACTTGTTGTCAGTGACTCACTGCCTGTGTTCAGCAGCAGCAAAGGGAGCCTCAAGCCTCACCCCCGAAACTGCCTAGGCTTACCCCTCTCAGGAACGTGCACAGAGACTTCTCAGAGCAATGGCAGCTTTTCTGCTCACAAACAGTTAAAAAAGCCCATCAAACCTCAAACACTAACTACAATTATAGCTTCCAAAATGTAACTTTAACAGACTTTGTCCCCCTTAGATTCAATCTGATTCATGCAGTTACAGGGTGTGACTGTACTCGCAGCTCTCCAGCACTGGCAGACCTCTGTGCAAGGGAGATGCTCTGGTTTCAATTATATGTGAGGAGTGGAGTATTCCCACTTGGAAAATCCTACTGTCTGACAACGGTATTTTACCGTTGACCAAATACAGCCTTTCAGGTTTTCCAGTGCATTTGGGACATACTAATTAAGCTTACAGTGCTTCAATGACAGAAGGAGGTATCATCATTGACATGCAAGGAAAAAAAGCCCGAGACTGAGAGACAAATAAAAATTACTTACAGATAGGTTAGAAAAGAGTCAGATGGCAGTGACTTTCTGCAGACGGATCAGCAGTAAGAAAAGAAGTTGCTGGGAGCTGTCTCCCACAACAAATTAATTCAGAAGGACTAATTATCATGCTGCGCTGGAGAATGCAATGGTAAGTGGAGGAGAGGAGAGGCCAGCAGGCAGAGCACCCACACTGCACAGGGTGAGTGACCCTGGGGTTGGTAGAGGCACCCATTGGTGGGACAGCCTGGAACACAACAATCCTGTTTTGAAAAGGAGTTCTGGGCCTCAGTGTTTACTTTCACACTGCACTAGAGGTCCGGATGGTGCTGAGCTCCAGCAAGACTTCCTATTTGAAAGGCCAATCTATCCAACTTGGTTCTTGGCAATGAATAAGCCTTTAATGCTCAGAGTTAACTACCTTTAAGGCCCATCAATTGCCTTCTATACACACACACACACTTTCCAGAAGAGACACATATAAATTATATGATGCCATTTTATATACTGGGGTCTCCTTTGCTCAAACACATCAATGTACGGGGATAACGAAGTCAAGGAGAGTCCAAATCCAAGGCCTTGCATGTTCATCTGTACAGGCAAGTGAACACATAGCAATTCCTGCATGAAAACAATACCATTTATAAGGAATTCCTACATTAAAGACAAAAGTTGTATATAGAAAGTACTGTATTTATACTCTGCTATGGATATAAAAATACATGGCATTAGTACATATTAAAATGGGTGTGATTACGTATCAGCAAAGCCAATATAATGCGATAAAGGGGCATTTCCTTCTTTAGCATGTCCTACAAACTGCGGTCTATCATGAAACTCACAGCATCATTTTTCAGAGACTACAATAAAATGTCAATTTCTGGATAGCCTATATAATATATCTGCTAATAAGGGGGGGAGTGGGGAGGTAGGCAAGGGGACATGGGCAAACACATACAACCCAAATATGAAGTGAACCAAAAGCTAATTCACAGATATTGAACAAAATGTTTACAAGATGGTGTCTCGTTAAATAAACAGAAAGCAGAGACAGAGAGGAAAATGACCTTGTTCTGCACAATAGAGTAATTCATATGGATGAACCAGATACCCCAAATTACCAGCTACTAGAACTGTATTGTAAATGTACCTCAACCTCCAACAAATCAAGTCCTGACTCAATCCTATTTGCGAAATGAGAAAGCACAGGCAAAATAATGTCTGTCACCTTTCTCAATTTGACCATTTTCCACCTGCTAAAAATGTAGTGGCATAGTGAACAGGACCTCCAGGTGGTATAAATCAGTTACCTCTGTTGACAAAAGATAATGTATCTTTGCAGTAGTTGTTCTCCCACAAAATCAAGTGCACTCATTGCTTGATCTCCTCTGGCAGCCTACATGAGTAGGCACGAACATGGGCAAACCTACCACCAGACAAGTTTTGCAAACCCACTGTGTTACACTCCTGAGTTGCGGAACAATTCGTATGAGCTCTGCTTTGCCATGGTCTCTTTCTGGGCATCAAGGGGAGAACATTATAGAGATAACACAGTCGGAGAAACTCTGTTTCAAATTATTCAATAAAGATGTTTTCTTCTAAGGAGCTCTAATCTGCAAGACTGTAACTTTCACTCTCCAAACAGAGCTCGAATTCCTGACCTTGGCACAGCATCACAGAGGACTTGTTTTCACGCACATGGATTAACTGCCAGGGAACAACTCATCCAGGATAACTGGCACAACCACTCCTCTTCTTCAAAGCTAGCATTTCCTCACCTATTTTCCCTCCTTCCTCCAACGAATACATAATGTATAATAGCGAGTACATAATATATAACAGAGACTTTAATTACCATCACACCAATTGGCGAGAACGTTATCCCAAAAAAAGCCTGCCAATTACATTAAGTGAAGGAAAGCCCGGCACAGCGCCGTATAAAAGGCACGTGCAAGTGCCCTGCTCCAGGTACCAGGTGCAGTTGTGCACATCACTACATCCTCTGCCTGCCTCCTGAGGACAGAGACGCAGCGGGGCGGCAGGACCACCTGGCACACACGGCTACCTCGCCTCCAGGCTACGAGTAAGTGCTGATACTTGACCTCTTCCTACGGACAAACCTGAATCCATTGCTCTTAATCTGCACGTACGCACACAGCTCACATGCCAGTGGAGAGGCCTATGACCCATCCATAGCATTATCTGGGAGTTAAGTCCAGTATATTTTGTTCTGCTATCGAAGAAACGCCTTCCTCTGCCACTAAAGCTGCTATTCACAAATTTTAACACTTTCGAGAGCGTGAGAGAGGATATTAAAGAGGTATTGGTTCTGTTTTGTGTTTTAACCAGGGCTGCTATGATTTGCCACTTTGTAATCAATTCCACGATATGTTTTTCCCATTAAACCTCAGGGGATTGCTTTGAAAAAATGTTTCTTTACTTGTTAGTAAAACCTGAAAAAGAAAAAAAAAATCTTCTCTGGCTGGAGAAAAAAGCTTGGAAGTGTGTGGGGAACATAAGCTAGAATTTAAAAAATTTAACTGTAGAGAGGGCCCCTTAACTACCCCCCACACTACCCCACTCCTTAAAGTTTCTACTTTTAAACTGAGCTTCACAATTTCTAACCCCATTAGTATCTCCAAGACTGATATTATGTTCGTGGATCTTTAATATTATCCCTAACAAATGGATGAGCATGGTACTTTTTGAGAAGCACCAGCTATTTTAACTACATCTGCATACTTTCATTTTGAACATCTAGTTGTATGCAATCTGTCTCTCTGGCCTTGAATTGATCTCTATCTCATTTAAATTTTGAAAAATGCTGGAAGAACAGCTAGCAGCTGTGACATAGGGCACTATTTTGCCCATTCTACCTCCAGCAATTTTTAAGGGTCTGCTATTCAATGCTCCACTGAACTGCACAAACACATCTTTCCCCTCTTCCTCCAGCTGCACACTCCCTCCCCTTCCCTTAGACCCAGCAATCAAGTAGCCTCTAGGGATGTTCCCAGATGATGGTTTATGAAACAGAAAGAAGATGGACCATTTTCTCCTCAGATCAGCTCAACTAGACCCTGGATTTTACATGTGGGACACAGTGGGCTTCCTCAAAAGATGTGTGGAGGAGCCCGATTACCCTGGTTCATAGGGAACATCAAGTCACCTCGAGGAGAGCTAGGAACCCAGTGCCCACACATTTTCAAGGGATTTACACAGCTCAGGAAGCCTCCCTTGGTAAATCCCAGCCCAGATCAACTGAAAAGAAAGCAGATGACATGAAGAAGTTAAATGCTGCTATTGTAAAGCACCTCCTTGATTTACAGTACACGTGTGAAGCAGGCAGCAGCAATTAAACACCAGCCTTCGTAATTACAGCACAGGAGCCCGTCTCCACCCTCACAGGAGCTGTAACTGCTCTCGCCTCTGGAGAGCTCTTCAGCAGCCACATCAACTGCAGCGGTGCTCCAGCTCACTCCTGTCCTACTCCACCACCTCTCCGGGACCTGTTTGAGCTGCATCCTGCACGATTGGACAGGATAGGGACTTTGGGACACTACTGCAATACCGAATCTCAACACTAGCAAAACCAAGGCCAAATGTCTTGTTTCAGGTGAACTGAGGCATCTGTAAGAGGAAGGGAAGAAGCTGGGGGAAGCGTCAGTCATCACACAATGAAATCTTCTCTGACTTCATCCATGAAAGACAAAATGGCAACACCGCCTGTCCAGGGCCCACAATCATTTAGATGCCAACCTGATTTATCCATAGTGATTTCTGCTCCTACACCAGCTGCTCAAGTCTCTCCTGGGCAATTTCATTGGGAATTTTATACAGTCAATGGGGCATTTCAACCACAGTATATTACTAGCTTCTCACAAATATTCCTCACTCCTTGGGGGAGGAACATTCATCCATCTAATACTTTAGGTGCCTTCTCTGTTGCCACTTGCTTCGATTATTTGCTTTGGCACAGTGGATCTCTGGACAGCAAGCAGGCATGCTGTTATTTTCCCCAGCAACAGCATTGAAAAAGGAAAGCATATAAATTACAGCAGTCTTGGGGCTGCCTTCATTTATCCTGCAAGGAATGGGATTTTTTTTGTGTGTGTGTGCCTAGTGCTATTTCTTTTTGAAAAATGATGTTGTAGAACTGCTCCCACCTTTGCTTGCCCCAAGAAGAACAGTGTTGAATACATACCACATCTGGCCTCCCCACTGTGCAAATAAAACTTCATAGAAGTGTTGTGTTTTCAGCACAAGGCACCTGAGCTCTGTGTGCTCTGGGGAAGTCAGAGAAGCTTCTCTGCCCTGATTTTACACACATTTTGCACCATTTTACACTTCTAGAGCAGCTGTTGTGTTGCATACTGGAAAATTCATAAATACCTAGTAAAGGGCATGTCCTGCTTGACCTACAAACGTGACAAGTCCCTGACATTCTACAGGCCCATTGCATCAGTCCATGAAATGTGCACAGCTCAGAGAAAACTGGACTACAACGAAAGCCCACATATGTATGAAGATAATGCCTTTACATATTCAAGCCATGAGTACAATCCATGGGCTTGATTTACTACTGTTTCCCATCGTCCACCTGTGTTCGTTGGGATTTAGATCAGGACTTAAATGGATATACAGAATCAGAAAAAAAAAGTCCACTTCAAGCTAAGGAGAGATTGTAAACAATTGATCACTTTCTTTGAAAGTATTTAGATCACCTCTCATGGGAAGGACTGCAGCAAACAAAGGAAAGTAACATGTGTCTACCTGAGTGGGGACTCTGGAGCAGCAGGAAGACAGCTGTGGAAAAAGCAAGGACTCGGGACTGCTGCAAGTCTAATTAAACCTTGATTTAACTGGGACTGCAATTTTTAATCTGCATTTTATTACTATTAATAAGGAGGGTTGCTGAAGCATTTCTTAACATTATTTTATCCAGTAGTCCCTGGAACGTATTCCATGTCAATTGATATCTGTTTCCTGGGACAGACATCTGCACTGGCAGCTTCTAGCACTGACACAACACATCAACTCACACAGAGGAAGAATCACCATTAGCTAAAAATATCTGAATGAAAACAAAACAGTGTCTCAAATGCCATGGCATTAACCCTGCCTTCCTTTCCTTGGCTTCCTCTTTGTTTTCTGTGGCCTCTGATAGCTGCAAAACTGCCTGATTTCTTAGTTTTTGAATAGAAGTGGGGGACATTTCCTTGAATTACACTTACGAAAAAAAACGCAACCTGATAAATTTCTTTTGTTAACAATTCTTCCAAAGTCTATGAAGAACTATGGAATATATAAGAAAAAGCCCAGTAAATAAGCTGTGAATGAAAACAGTGGCAGGCACGACGTGCTTTTTCCCCCATTTTCCAGAAGCTGCTCATTAAGTCCAGTTTTAAGCCAGGGTGGAGACAAGCCACAGAAATTCCCAGGATGAGATAACACTGGTATCTGTAACATCAATCAAACAGACTTGTAAGAAAGATATGACTATTGCATACACACAGGCACTGACATTACACAATGTGTTTGCCCCAGAGCATCCTGCCCACCTGCTCCCTTCCTGTTCAGCCTGAACCTTCCTAAAATTAGGACCATTTCTCCAGTCTCATTCAAAGTTTCCACCTTTATCTCTCAGCTTGCCTAAAAGCCAGTGCTGGCTAAAGAAAGATTTTGGGAGCGGAAATGACTGCACTCTGTGAAAGACACACTCCAGAGAGTACAAGGATGAGGACCGAAATCCAAAGCAGAGCAGTGCCGGATGCTTTCACAAGGGAAAGCTTCTGCATCCTTTCTTAGAGTAGAAATGAACTCAGAGAGGAAAGAATGACCTCCAGATGTAAGTCGTTCTAAGAAGAAGATACTTTAAAGGTAAAGCTCAAGATTTTGTACTTCACATGCTAAATACAACCCCCTGGGGGGGTTTAATAAGTCTGTTTAGGTTCCCTGCACACATTTGCTGGGTGAAAAAGAGCAGCATGTCTATTTGATAGAAAGCAAGTACAGAAACACGCTATGTTATTCTGCACAAGAACGATAACCTTTGAAAACGCTGAAATATAAAAGGCTAGAAAAGAAGGCATGAATGTAATTCCCCATATCCCTTGGGATGGCAGGAAGCTGGGAATGCTCCTTCAGCCCCCACACAGCCAGTGGCTCGCTCCAGCACATTTCATCATTTTACAATACACCAGCCATTGCCAGGACCAACACATACAATGCTCTCTGAAAAAGCAAAACCCACTGAATTGCCCAAGAGTGCTTTGGCTGAAGCAATTCAAATGGCAAAACAGAACTTTAAAAAATAAATCCATTTCAAGTGGATCTGGCTTGTTTCTAGCACCAATTAATAGTAATTTTGAATTCCTGGGTAGCCAAATATGCAGCTTCTACCCGCTGGACTTTCCTATAATGACATCATAAAACACTGAAAAACTGGCTCACTTTGCCAGAGACTACACATGCTGTTTCCCCCCAATACAGGCCTTTCAACACTCCCTTTTTTGAAAGTATTTACATTCAAACTCATTTTGAGGGTGATTTGGCAGTTAGAACTGCAGCACACAATTTCTCCATCCACCACAGCCATATAATTGTTCTAATTCAGCTTTCTAGGCATGCATTCTTACATATCTACAGCGATGTTTTAAGGAAGGGTAGCAGCAAATCCCCTGCTATAAGAAAAACCAGCCAGCATTGCTTTGCAAGATACTTTTGCTCCTTTAACGAAAGTACACCAGCTCTGCCGCCTCTGAGTGCAAAATAAAAAACTACCCTAATTCACAGCACTAATGCTCATCAACCTGCCCCGAGTGCCTGCTGCCCCCAGAAACACTAGCCCTGTTCCAGCTCCCATGCACTCATCCAAGCTCCTGATCAGGGATGGTGTCAAAGCACCTCCAGCTCAACTGCTGATGCTTATGCACTGCCCAACCACTACTGCTATATTTAAGCAACAGCCTTGCCCCAACAGCATGATCTGTGTATCAGAAGGCACCATTTGGAGTTACAAGAAAAACTTCAGGTTCAAGCAGAGGCCTCTCAGAGACAAAAATCAATAGAGAAGTTTGTAGGAAAACAGAGGAAAAGAATACAATGTTGTGTTTCACTGAATTAACAGAGCATTCTTAAGAGGTGGCATGGAAAGCCATTGCTAAAAATTAGAAATATATAAGGTCTTGTGAACCTAAGACTACAGAAGTGATTTCAAGTCAACTTAATGCCTTGTTTTTCAACTATCATCTTCTAATTTCTTTCTGTTACCGTATTCAGCATTCAAGGCAAACTCTTTTCTTGCATCTTTCCTATACCTTACTTCAGGAAAGGACAAATCACTGGAACAGGGGCCAGCAGCACAGAAAGAATGCTTGAGAAAGGTGCTTTTTCATTTTTATACATTTGTGCCAGCTGGTAATTAATCTTTTACAGGGCTGGAGATGGCTGAAATTTTGTTGCAAGGAAACCATGCTCTGTTTAATAATAAGAACAATCAAATGCCATGATTTGTAGGAAGCAACTTTCTTCCTTGACCTTTTTATTACTGGCAAAATGTCAGCACATTATTGAAGTGCAGAGAGCACAATCTATGATAAAAAACCTTGTGTTGCCACATACCAGACCAAAACGCCCCCTCCTCTCTGCCCAGACAAGTATCTTAGTCTTCCCAAACGGCTCAGATTTATAAAGAATTATAGAAAAACAAACAACAGCCTGAATGTCAAGTGTAACACCACGGGTGAATAGGGCTTGCTCAATTCCTGGAAGCATAAACAAGGTGGGAAGGAACAAAAAGAGCAAGAGCCGGAATGCAGCCTTACTTCTGTATGTGACAGCTGCAAGATCACTGCTGACATAACACATGCAGTCTTTATTTTTACCTGAAATACAACATCATGAAAAAATTGGAAAAGACCCAGTAAAAAACTGTAAGGCTGTCTCCAAGTCTTAAATCAACTGCAATGAGAGATTTAAGATGTTCAACCTACTTAACCAACTGAAAACACTTTAAGGATCACCTGATCACAGCCTGCAATCACTTAGAGGGAAACGGTGCCAGAAAGCTGGAAAAACGAAGGTAGAAAAAATCTAGATTGGAGAGAAAGTACTTGTAAGCAGTACTTGCAAGAGAAATATTGTAAAGAAAATTACCTTTTACACACATTGCTGAAGAGCACAAAAGAATCACCAACAAAAATTACAATGCACTGCCTGCCTAAGATAAATGCTGTAATTCAAACAGAAGTTGCTAGAGGTGAGGTAGGAATCGCAGGCTAAAATCCAGTGGCTTACAGATACAAAGTCAGATGAGACCAATAGGATTGATACTTCTTGTTTTAAAATCCAGGATGCAAAGAAAAGATGAGTTGTCCAAAAAACAAACTCCAGCCTTCCTACCTGAGCCCACTTGCTCACCAGATAAGGACCCTATGAGATCACCATGCCAAATGTTGTAAGCAAACAGCAGGGCAGCCTGTGACAGGCAGCTCGTGTTGCTTGTTAAACATTTCTAGCCCCTAAACACTGCATTTCTTCTCCGCTTAATTCTTATGAGGCCTGTCTCCAAACTAGCCTGAAGAAAATATTGTTTTACTGACTTCAGTAAAATAAACCTTTTTATTATTTCATATGCCGTTTCATTTTCTGGTACTCAAAGCTAAATGGCACAGATATTTACAGTACTGGAAGTCTCATCTGGTAGCTCATCTAAGACAGACTCCTTGAGCCAACAGCTCACAGCGTAGTAGGACTGCCCATTAAAAATACTACAGGATAATTCAGGGCTTCCTATGGGCACCATCAATGTGCACAGCTCAGCTCATTTTCTACACATTATTAAAAGCTACACTATTTAACTCTCCATTTAATTTTGACATTAAATGAAAGCAAAAAGCATGACAAAAGAGTAATAATGGAATAAAAAAAATTTTAAAAAAAGGGGCCTGAAGATTTCCTACTAGCTTTATCCAGAGAGTAAACAGGCATGCTCTGGCAGACTGGGGAGGCAGACATGGCCAAGTAGAAGAGAAGAGATCAGACCCTCTCTCCCTGCTCTCATGTCAGAGCCTCATAGGCCAACACAGGAAAATAAATAAAACCCAACCCCAAAACTCACTCTGTTATTTTTCCAGTGCAGGCAGAGGCCGAGAGGTACAAGCAATCTCCCCACAGCTACCCGGGGCCTGTGATGGAAGCAGGAACTAACACTGATCTCCTGACTTCAAAGCCAAATGCCCTAACCACAAAATTATCCTACTTGCACTGTCTCAACCTGTCTTAATCCAGAAGAACCAAGTTACCAGGGAAGGGAAGAAGGGAGAGAAGGGAAAAAATCAGAACATTTGTTGGGAATATTTCTGATCCACTTAGAAGCAAACACTGTTTACAGTGGTGTAAGTCTCCCATATTGCACTTCAATGGTATGAACTCTACTATTCAGCTTTCTGAGAGTTCAAGCGAGGCTGACACAGACCCTCTATTAAAGCAAGCAAAAAGCCCCATATTGCTTAATGCTTTTTAGACAGGGGCCTGGAATGCTCAAGAGATTAAATAATTCACACAATCCACCCTGCCTTTCCCCAGCGTTTCACATCTAGCTCAGATCACAAGTGTCAAGTACAACCACGTGTACTCTTGATAGACTTTTAGAGATAAGAGAAGGGCCTAAGTGCAATTCCCAGGAGATAAATGCTTGTATGGGACAAATCCCTGTAGATCAACTTGGCAGTAGTCCTAGGAGGACAACAAGGGAATCCAGTGCAGGAAATACTCTACAGAAGTGGTGTCTTGGACCCCAGGGTACAGAAGTGAATAAAGGGGACGTAGTTTGGTTTTCCGCTCAACAGGTTCAACTACTGAAGACACAGTAAAATCCTGCCCCACATAAATCACTTTTATCCACATGGAGGCAGGGTGTGCATTCAGCAGCTCACATTAGAAGTGGTATAACGATGCACCATTTGCACCAGATACACCAAAATAAAGAGCTAGTGGGTTTTTACACAGAATACACAACTCTGCACACCTTGTGATTTGCTCAGGCACTCAAACGAGGGAGCCAGAGGGAAGTAACTGTCTACACAAGCTGTCCCCAGCTCCGGACAGGAATGACCAGGAAAGGTGGCTGCTGGCAGCAGGCACAGAGAGCTGGAGTGCATCCACTCAACCTGCCCAGGGCCTGAGCTGTTTCAACTTGCTACAAGCAAAAAAGAGCAGCAAACTATGAGTTGGTCTGCAGCGTGGGTGAAGCAGGGAGGGAGCAGAGCCTCCGGGGAGCCATGTGACACTGCAGTTCCTCCAGAGCTGACGCCTGCAATGGCATTTGCTCTGTGTACCCCTGCTTCTGTAGCTCCAGGCTTGGCCTGAAGGTGCAATCTGCTTCTTCACTCTATTTCCACAGTCATTTTCACTTGGAGCGCCTGCTGTTTCCTTTCAAAAACTGCTGCATCCCTGAGGTACAAAGGGCAGAAAGCTCTTCTAGCAAAACCCAGGAGTCAGCAATAGAGATGGGAAAATAAATTATTAAGAACCACATTGATGCAGGTTTTCTTTCTGTCTTGAGTAAAACTTAGATGACTTCTTCCTTTCCTCATTGTGGCTATGGCATTACTGCACAACTATTCATTATCCTCGTCTTAACTAGAAAAGCCTCTTTCAATTTAGCACTTAATATAATTACAGTAAATTAAATAGATCTAGAAAAAAAACTTTTTCAAAGCTATTATCTTACCTCTATGAAACTCTATCAGTTAAAAGTGAAGCTAGGTACTAAACAATAAGGGTTTGTATCTATTCAGTGAACAGAAAAGTGAGGTATTCAGCTGAAAATTGTTCAAATTTTATTTCTAAATTCAACACCACATCTCCAAGGGAAAACAGGAGAATCTCATTAATGGTATCACGATGTCCCTCTCACACTGTGGAGACATGACTTGAGCGCCCATTCTCTGCTCACTTTCATTCACCTCAACAAAGTTTCCTTTTTTAATAGGGGGGGAAAGTTCTGGATTTTATAAAATAACCAGGTAAATTATTGCCTTTGTGTGCTTTCAGAAAAAGTGCCCCCTGGCTAGCGATGCGTCGTTAATTTGATTTCTCCAAGAGACACACAGGATAAAAAGCACTTGGCTAGCCATGAAGTCAGTGGCAAAACACACAGACTTCGAGAGGGTCAGGATAAACAAAAAATAAAAGCAATACATTTCTACACTGCCACTCTGAAGAAAAAAAATTGAAAAAAAAAAAAAAAAGAAAGAAAGAAAAAAAGACAAAGCATCTACAACATGTATTTGCTATTACCAAGAGAGGCTCCTGATAAATAGTCATTCTGTGTTGGTAAATGGTCATTCTATGTTCTCATAAATAAAACAAATGCTGGCTTGGTAATACTTGAACTGATACTAGAAGTATTAGAAGCATTATTTTTAGGACAACGTAAGCATACCAGCCGTCAGGAATAAAATATTAAGCAGGAAATACCTTTAATACACTGGTTTTCAACAACTGGGAGAACATTAGTAATAATTAGCAGCTGGCACGGGAACTCCTCTCTGCTAACTGTGCATCTTGTGGATAACAGCAAGTTTTATGTTAATATAGTGATGTCAGCTGACGACAGCTTTATGGCGGAGAACAGCATATTGTGCATTTCTGGGAAAAGGAATCTTTAGCACTGTGGGGATTATTATGGCTAAATTGCTTCTGAGTCACAGTCTGTTGTTGCTCAATGTTTCTTACTTGGTCCCTACCTACCTACCTTTTATTTCCTCATGGGGATGCACCTGTTCAAAGCAGAGAATAAAACTGCACTGTTGCACCCACTCTCTTAGCTCATTTAGACGAGTTATTCAGGATCTTGCTTCCACAATTGGATTATTTTTATTTATTTATAATACAGAACAGCCCAGCAGAAGCCAAGACCACACCGCACTAGGCATTGTGTGAATTTATCATAAGAGACCTTGGCAACAAAGACCATGTAATCCAGGCAGGCATAAGAGAAGATGAAAAAGGCACAGAAAGCTGATGTTACACATCTTGGCCCTGTACCTTCTCAAGGTACTCAGAAATAAGAGACCCTACACTACACTTCTCGGATACACTCACAGGGAGGGATCCTCCCAGCTTCTCAGCACACCTCACCCTCTTGGAAAAGAAAGCTTTCAGCAGCTACGATGAGGGATTCCACAAGCCAGAACTTGAACACCAGCTTGGAAAAAAAAATAGATGAGATGCCTGACAGTCTGAGCTTGGTTTACACAGCCTCCAGCCCCGCCCAAAACTGGAGCTCCCCGAGTCTACTGCACTGCATCAATGTATGAATAAATGAGTGCAGATATGCCAATGTGCCTCCCATGACCTGGAGTCCAGAGAGAAATTAAGGTGGTAACAGCAGTTTGATTACAGGCAACAAAGCCTGAGTGGCACACCAGTCAAATAAAAAAAAAAAAAAAAAAAAAATAGAGCCTTGTTTTGCATCCCCTGATCCTGAACTGAAACAAAACCAAAAAATCCATTTATACAGATTCTTGTCAAATTACATTTTCTCTTCAATAAGGAAGGTTACTAAGGCAGAGAAAGAAAGCAAGACAAGAAGGATGGGCCGAATGTTAAATGGATGGGCCAGATGTTAAAAAGCAAAGAAGAAAATTTATTTTTAACAAAACTGAAAAATACAAAGACTGTGTATTTCATGCCTAACACACCTGTGTCCTGGTCTAGATTGCCTTGCCCACTACTGTTGCAATTTGTATGGTGCATTCAGTGTTCACAGAAAGCCTTCGAAGTTCAAATGAGGATTTACAGATTTACTAAAACAAAATAAAAGTTGTTTAGACTGAACTGTCTTTGACACACATAGGAAAGAAAAGATGGTGAAATGATCTGCAAATCCATATTTCTTTCCTTAGTAAGGTAAGGGGAAAATAATTATTCACCACATCAGCAACTGTCAGGCTTGGAGCACTGCGTGAGGTTGTTTTCCAAGGCAACACAGCAAGAAAAGACAGAAAGATTCATCCTATAAAATGGAAATCTCATCTATTTGCATCTGTGCCAGGAGATTGCCAGAATAACCTCCCTGATCGAGTACTAAATCCAGTGGCAATTTCATGTTCAGATTTCAGGGATTTTACAGATAATCTAGCAGCAGCTCCCCGAGTAAACTGCACAGTGTTTGATAAAATGTCTAAAAGCCTTGGTCACCTTCTACTACTATATACAGTGATTTTCTCCTGATGCTGAAAGTCATACCAAAAAGAAGACATTCAAACACATTAAAACAACAACAAAACAAGAAACTTAAATAGTTCTTTTCAATCTGCCAAGATTACCCACAGCGAGCAATAGTTACACACACCACTCAATGCAGCAGAATTCCATTCTTCCCCTCACTGGGACGTGGCAATTTTTTTGCTGTGAGGAGACAATTCCCCATCATTACAATCCGAGAAAAGAGCAAAACAATTGAATAGTGCAATGCTAGCATAGGCTTAGCACTCTTAGCTGGCATCAAACAACACAGGTAACAAAAGCCAAGCTGTCTCTGCAGCACTGAAGGTGCCTGGAACAAACTGCGTTAGTATGAAAATTAAAGTGCCTTTTCGAGCAATCTCATGTTTTTGCCATGAGAAAAACTGAAGGAGAGCTAGCAGGACACTGCTTTTGTTCTTGAAGTGTTGGGATGCAGAAAGCCCAAGTTCACATTTAAGCTTTCCATTCAACACACAACGAGACATTTCATCCCTCGATGCCTCTCTGCCATATCTGACAGATAAGCAGTAAGTCTGCTTTTATCTTCGCTTCTGCTGATCGATTTAGACAGCATACCCTTTAGGACTCCACTACAGTAGCATTCCAGTTTGGGAATACACACAAAATAGCTATTACATTATTCCTTGGGGGTACAATTTCACATTGATTGATTCACTGACAGATTAGATAGGATGAAGCAGGCAGACTCCATGCTGAGTTTTTTCCCCCCACAAGGAGAGCTGCACACATCCCAGCTGATTAAGGATGTGCTTACTTCTTTTTTGCCGTTAGCTGGTTAATTTTACTGATACAATAATCATGCAAACAGTAACCGGTTTACCAAAATACTCAAATTGATACAGCCCTACAGTCAAGTTCCAGTAAGCCAAGGCTTGGCTTGGAGTTTAACAAAGGACATACAAAAACTACTACCCAGAAGACTGCCAGCAGGGTAAGGCAATTGGCATTGGTGCACGGCACTGACCTCAGTGACATATTGCAAAGGAAAAGCGTAGGTATACACCTGGCTGTTTACTAAACAAGGAGGAGAATAGAGCCTTTTCAATTCAGAATTTGACTTATACACCTATAAATCCTTCAATTCAAAAGAAGCATAAAGAAAAAAAAAGAAAAAAGGCAGAGTTTCAACTGTAGCCCTACAAACACTACAGAAAACTGAGACTAAAGAACAAGGGATATGCCCATGGTTCTTATGCAGGTGGCAAGAAATCAAAAAACACCACCACACATGCAGCTGGACTGTTCCAATCACCCTCCCCCCCCCCAAATCCCCTTTTCACATCACTCTCCTTTTGTGATGGGCAGAAACCATCTACAGGTAATTCTTAGCAGCCTGCTGTTAGCTGCTTCCAATTTTGCAGAATATTACCCTCTAGTCTCATGATCTTTTTATATTACATAGATGCATAAACAGTACCTAGAGCCTGATGCATCAACAACCCCCCTACACCTTGAGTAGAGATAGAGTATTCCAAAAATTCAGAAATGTGGAAACGTGGGCAGACAGTGCACTGCACCTTAGCCCCACACAGAGGCTCAGCAGGTACTTATCCAAAGGGTATTTTTCGGGACAGTTGTTTCCTTCCTCTCTCACTGCATGACCAGAAAGAGCCACATTTGTGGGGAGGGGCTGGGATGAGGGCAGAACCTGTGATTTAGACACAGCCCCGTACAGTTAAATGCACCCCAACCACATTGCTCCATAAGGCGGGCTGAGCGCTCCACACGCAAAAGCACCTGGGAGGAGTTTGCTCAGCCTCAAGACATCCAGTGTTCTGAAAGCAGGGCACAAACACCAGCAGTGACAGTCAAGAGCCTGCATGAGCAGTGAGCAAGCCCAGACCTACACTGACACAGGCTGGCATGGCAGGTCACTGTCATTCCTGCCCAAACCCATGTGTATTTGGCATTTGGATGGTTCCCCTTCCCTGAGCTGCTTCTTGTGTTTCCTTTACCTTAGTAACCACAGCAGGCATGCATAAACACCTACAGTGCTGCCAGAGACATCTCATGTTGAGGAGTGGAGGCGTGAGGAGCAGCATTTCTGGCTGAGAAAACACTGTGCTATTAATGCTTCAAAGGCAGGGAGGTCAGGCGAAAAAACACTAAATGCAGCTTTTTCCCCAAATAAAACAAGAGATCAAATAGCACAAATCTGTGCATTTGCAGAGGGAGGTCTGTGCTCCATGGCTCAGAAGCAGCAGGGCCCTGCTGACACTTCAGGGCAGTCTCATTTTTGCCTCTTAAGCACCAGGTTGAGCCTTACAAGACCTTCACCATTGGCAACACTGGCAATCTCACAATTGCCTCCAGCTGATAACAGCTCCCTTGGATGCGCAGTGAGTCTAACCCACTTCAGATTAGCTTAACTAAAATTTTTACGATCTATGAATATAATATGAATCAGTCAAGTCAGTTTTGCTCTGAACACAGCACACTGATTTCAAACGCTGCACATTACAGATTACAGGAGTGGCCTTTCCCTAGAGACATCCCAAATTCCAAACCACAGCACTGTATCAGACACAGAGCTATTTTGCCAATGCTGTAGCCAAGAAAGCACCTTGCTAAATGTCTAACCCAACAAAGAAAACTGAACCACCTGTACTGTACAAGCCTCCTTCCCACTCACCTGATGAATCAGTGTTGCAATAAAGCACATGGAAATTAAATTAGGTACCATGAAAAGATGACAGCAGTAAATCCGCCTTTCAGTTAAGTTCATGTAGCACCCTGATTAAATCATTCCTTTGGTTCACATTGTCCACTTCAAACCAAAACAGGCGGCAGGCAGCACTATGGTCTGCATTACCCCCCTTGAGAACTGCTGTCACTACTTTGATCAACAGCAGCACGAAGTAACCCCGGTGCTGACTCGGCTCTCCTGCTGCTCCCCACACCCTTTTAAAGGCCCAGCTCAGCTGTCACCCTTTTTCGCCCAGCAGGCTCCCAGGGTCACCCACCATCCCACTATGAACTGCCCAGCCAAGAACACCCTTTCTCCTGTTTTGGCAAGAAAACTTAACCACACACAGAGGGGAAGCCGCGACAGAGGTGACTTGAGGCTTCTCACTCTCCCTCCCCACTCACACCTCTGCGGAAACTTGCTGCCAAGAAGGAAGGTGGCAGCTGGGGACGCATCCAATGCAGCGGCTGTTCCCTGCTTGTACAGACCTTGCTGAATACTGTTGTTCTCTTGTACATCAGTGCAAAGAGGGGGAAGGAATATTTTGACAACAAAGATCCTGCTGCAGCTAGATGAAGTGGGGAGGTGACTACACAGCTTAAAGAACTTTCCTCCTCACTTGTGTTAAACAATTGTTTCACACTACAACACTTTAGGTTTGCGTAGCACTTGAAAAACATGGTTTCTGATCCAACAGACAGTTGCATGTGCTTATATATTTATTTCTCCAGACATGCTGCTTCGCTTCACTTAGTGCAAGCTAAAAGCATTTCCAAACTCAGATCTATCTGGTTTTTAGATAGCAATGCATATGATCTTCAGTATGGTATCTGTACAACTGTCTATAGGAAAGATAATTGCCATCCTCAATCAAATGTAGCCAGTTAGGAACAGTGCAGTCTCCTCACCAGTTCCTCGCCATCCTGGAAGAAATATATTAAAAATGGGTTCCACCTACCAGATATGCCCATATGTCTAAATAAATCACGTCTCCTTGACAGCACGCCATCCCACATGCCACAGCAGCCACACGCTGGACCCCCAGCCCTGCCATGCAGAGATGTCGGGGGCCGAGGCAGAAGCGGGGGAACACCCCACAGCTCCCATCGCCAAACCCCATAAGACACACACAGAAACGACGGCACACAACCCGGGCAGAGGCAGCAGAGTTACCCTCTCAGAGCTGCCAGCGCTCAGTCTCTCACTGAAATCACGCCACTCTGGGGTACCACGTTATACTTAAAAACAGGCAGCCTGGCTTTGCGGGAGACAAGGAGAACAGCAGATGTGCAAATGCCTTTCAATTTTGTCACCGGGGGGGGGAGGGAGAATGGATTTATTTGGGTAATGGGGGAAAGAGGGTATTTGCTTTTATAGGGTCTTTTGGGAAGGATGGCTTTTTGAGGGGAGGGGGGGAGCAGGGAAGCGGCTTCTTGGGGCAAGGGGCAGCGCGGCGCGCCTTACCTGTGCGGGGCGGCCGAGCCCCCGCGCGGTGCCGCGCTCAGCACGCCGCTCCCCGCCGCCGCCGCCGCATCGCCGCCGCCGGGACACGCGTGGGACGGGGCGCGGGGGACACGCGTGGGCCCCGCGGAGCCGCTCCCCCGGCGGCAACGAACGCGCCGGGCCGCGGCCGGACAGCTGCTCGGGGGAGGCGGCGGCAGGAAATACCAAAAGACTGATCCAACCACGCTAGGGAGGGAGGGAGGGAGGGAGGAAAGGGAAGGGGGAATAGAGGAGAGAAATACAGGGAGGAAAAAAAAATAAAAAGGGAGGGAGGGGAAAAAAAAAAAAAAAAGGAAAGGAAACGTGCAAAATCCGGGCGGGATTGGCGCGGCGCGGAGTGGGCGCGATGCTCGGCTCCCCGCGGGAGCGCCCCGGCCGGAGCTCGGCTCCCTTCGGGTTGTTGTTCCCCCGTCCCCCCGCAGGTTGTTCCTTTCTTCTCCTCGACACAGGGAGAGGCTGAAGCCAAGGCAGAGTAAATAACGCAAAAGCCCCAACCCCCTAAACAGGAATCGGGGACCCCCTGGCCAGCAAGTAGCAAGCCATCCCTGGGGTTTACCGGCGCCACACGCAAGGTAAAGGAGAAAAGCCAGCCTGGGGGAATCACCACGCCGAAGCTCTCCAGCTGCAGGAGCACTTTGTCTCAGCATCCAGCCACACGCCTCCGCCGACGCCGTGGCTCAAAGGCGCCCGTGCAATATGCAGCCCTGACACGCAGCTGGGCACGCTCCCAGTTTTGCCTGTGCATCCAGAGCGAAAAATCAATCCCATGGCAAGCACGGACCCCTAAGCTCCTCCAGACGAGGAGGACAGTCCAATCATCGCATCCCTGGCCGTAGCCTGCCTGCCCCTCGGGGAAGGAATGACTTTACAGGCAGTACAATATCTGGTAAAACATCAGAGCAGAAAACGACCCAGCCACACGCATTTTACTGCTGCTTCCTCTCCCCTCCACTCTGCGGGTCGCACGGTTCAGCACTGGACCAAGAAAAGGAAGCCAAGCAGGACTTCATACCTCCTCCATCGCCATGGGAAAAGGAGTAGCAGAGTTAAAGACACCCAAACTTTCTGAAACCAAAATCATATGAGAGGATAATGTGACCAGCATGAGTCTGACGTTCATCACTGAAGTCTGAATCACCCATGTACAGCTGAAGCTTTAGTGCAAAATACAGCACGAAGCTTACTTAGACTCATGCTTCTGAAACCAGAAGCATTAAACCATGTGCCTGAAGTGCTCTGTTACCCCACCCTTCAAGAAAAAGCCAGATCCTTTTTCTTTTCAGTGTGTGCAGCCTCTAAACCAAGACAAAGACCCACGAGATCTGATGTTCCTCATACTACCCAGGAAGCCAGCTTCCAATGCTACAGAGCAGCAACTAATTAATTGAAAAGGTCTCCTAGGTCTTAATGAAAAATCCTGAATTCATCCAAAGCTGCAAGCTCAACTTGGACGAGGGCACAATTTCTGTCACTCACTGCCTCCAGCAAACTACAGCCCGTCCATGGACTACAAGGCTTCACCCTGCATCACTGATATCCATACACCCAATGCCAGCAGAGGTAGCTGATTTTCTCCTGTTGAGCTTGGTGGGACACAGAGCAGTGTGCACTACACCTAGCTAGGAGTAGAGCATGGTAGTGGAGGGAAAATTCACCATCTATTTTTAGTCTTTCCTAGAAGTTTTAGTACAAAGCAGGACTATAAACAGACCATAAACTAAACTATGAACAGTTCACACAGCCCAAACAGTCTCTGCTGTTCAAAAATCACCACAGCCCTTCTCTACCCCTTAAATAAGCTGCTGAATCATTTGCATAGAGAAAGTGATTTTAAATTCGCCTGCATTTGTAGTGATTTCTGCCATCATCTGCAAGGTGTGGAGAGGTGTCATGATTCCAGCTGCCTTCAGGTTGGTTGGGATTTCGACCTAATCCTCACCAAAATTTTCCCCTAAGGGCAAGCCTGTACTGTGCAATGGGGCAGGGCGCTGCATGGAGATGCCAGAAGGATCATGAGCCAAGGCCACTCATCACCTGGTGGCAGTGCCAGGCAGACCCACCGTATTAGAGGCTGAAGCAGCTTACCCTGCCTCCTACTGCTTTCTCCCTCTCCCTGCTGCCTCCTGTCCTGTTTGCTCCATCCCTGCTGCCTCCTGTCCTGGAGGCCACACCACGGTCCTTTCTGTGTCCTCCGCTCCTTTCACCCTTCTGCTCTTAGAGTTGGCTCACTCATATGCAGCCAGGTAGTTTGCCAACACCTTGTCTGGTAAAAATTACTTTTTCACGTATAGACTTGACATTGGTTTGGCTGTCTGCATCCAGATTGGCTTTGTCCCACCATGGCAACAGAAGTGGCTCCTCAGCTACTTTGGCACAGAGATCTATGGTTTCTAGCATCCCTACATGAATCACAGCGGGACTGAGAGTTCAATTCCCAAGTATTCCTGTTTTAAACATTTTTAAAACCCTTTTAAAATATGTTTTTTCTAAAGTTTTCCACTAAATTATTTTTTATCAATTTCTTATCTTACTACTTTCTAATCATTCCACGATTACTAGCATTTCGTCTGTTCACTGCCACATTGCCACACAGAGCTCATTTGATTAAAAACTGAGCATCCAAAAATACTCCTGTCAAAACAGTTAGACCATGATAAAGAATAATACTTTCTGTTTTCCTATGTGCTTGCTCTAGGACAGTGCACGTGACATTGGTGATACATGCAGAAAAATGCTTGCCAGTTAAACTGTCAGTATTTTGTAAGTAAACTGGACCACCAGAGAAAAATTTACATCATACTGATGCTTTGCATCATGCAGCCATAGCATTTCTGAAGTGGTCCAAGGAGCCTTGAAATTGAATTTGATGTGTCTTCAGACCTTGCACCAGATGGGTCCTCTAAGTCTGGGTTAGACAAGAAGAGTAACATCCATCACTTCCCTGTGTGTCTGTCAAAGACAGGACCTGGGCTCATTCTCTCTGGAAACTAAACCATGCAAACAGTAATATTTTTAAAGACTATTTTCCACAGCCCTCTAGTGTCTGTTCCGTTAACAGCCATTCAGAGAAGACATTTGCTGGGGTTCTGTGCTGTCTGTAGTTCATGCAAATATACCTGCACTGCCCACAAAATCCAAAGCGGGTAGATGTGGAGTACAGAGCTCACGACCCAGCCCTGCGCTTGGGGTGAGCCTTGCTGTCTCAAGACCACCTGAGCTCCCTAGCTTAAAGCTATCAGTGTCCCCCAGATATCACATCTCCCTTTGACAAAAGCTCTCTGATAGATGTGCCTGACACTTAGGGCTGAGGACTCTTCTGGCTTCAGTTCTCCTTTGCAAGAAACCAGCCTTCCATTTGGAGGGTCTGCAGCTGTGCTATTTTCTTTGGGCACCAGCCAGTGTTTGCAACATTTAACTTTCCCACCACAGCAATATAACTCTGCCCTAAGAGGGCTCATAAACTGGTGTGAACTCTATCATAAGCAAAGGTAACAAAGACAGTAAAGCACAATTAGCTGTAATTCTAGTGCTGGGGGAGTGAAGTCCAAGTGTTTCAGTTGTGTTACTCCACTCCTTACGATCCCCTAAGGCAAGTCCAAGAATTCATAGTCAGGACAGAGAAAAGCAGTATCTAAGGTCTTTTTATGACAACCCTTGGAGATGTGCAAAAAAACCAGTATCAGTGCTGTCTGAAAATTGTGGTAAAGCAGACAGGGAGGTGAGCTGCAGCAACAGACAGATCACTCAATTCTCTAACATCAGCAGCCTGCCTAGGATATGGTTGCAGTGCTTTCCCCTGCATCCTCCTTTTCAAATCCTTCACCTTTTGCTAGCTACTAAGCTCCTCTTTCCCCCAACAGAGATCAGCCCCTATTTACGTGAATTGTAAATACGTACTTATTTTGCAGAGTTCAGAAGACTTGCATTTTATGCCTTCCTATATCTCCCAACATATCTACAATAGTTCTATAAGCTCCTATTTATGACTAGAAAGATTATTAAATACCATAAAAGCCATAAGACATATTTATTGGCCTCTATTAAAATGGAAATTGAGAGGAACAATCATATTCCTATCATTATAATTACTACAATGTCTCGACAGCCATAACCACATTAACCAGACATCATATGAATGGCTGTTAGCATTGTAAGATACTTGCCCTTAAGCTCATGGCACACAGTGATACAAGTAGCAGGAAGCTTTTTAAAAAATAAGTTTAAAAAGACACCATTAAGCACTTTAAGCACCATTTATCATTAGCCACAAGCTTCAACACAGCTGTATACAATTAATGATAAGAAAAAGATCAATTTTACCCACACACGTTTTCCTGCGCAAGGTTCCTTGGCAAAAATATTTAATGCAATAGCTGGATAGAGCAGGAGCTTCTTGTTAACAAATAGCAGCCTGTCTGTTTGGAGCTCTGAAAAAATAAGTCCACACTAAACGTGTTTGTTCGTTTTACATTTTGAAAAACAGAGCTGCTGCTAAACCAGGTTTTTAATTGCTAGTTTGCTGGAAGGGTTCTCTGGGGAAGTTAGAAAAAACCACAGACATCTCCCTGGGAGCCACTGGAGAGTGGAGTCCTCTTGTGGCAAAAGGTAGAGGAAACTTTTTGGTGACTGATGACTGCTGAAAACTGGGGCTCTGCACAGGAGGCTGCACGATGAGCAACAGATACAGGGAGTGTCTGCTTTGTAAAGAGCTTGATGTCACATTGCAGAGCGTAAAAGCAGCGGCATGAAGACTTCACAGCTGGCAGTGGGCAAGCATCAAAAGGATCAGGATGCCACTGTTTTGATACTGCAAACTGTGCTTCTGTTTACTGTGGTAGCTCCTGTCTGTTAGAGCGTTCCCTGCTGAGATGATGTTTCTGGCTGGGGTTTTTTTTGTTGTTTGTGGTTTTTTTCAATCTCTGTTAGAAGAGGTAATTTTTCCTGCGTGTCTTGCCAGCAAGAACTTTTCTCCTGGCTAATATATTCACTCTTCATTATCAGAGGCCAGCTTCCATTCTTCTTCTTGTCAGTCTCCTGCTGAAATGGGGAAATAACACAATTCTAAGATCTTGTTTGGATCCTGCTGCTCTGTATTCCATCTCCTTTTCTGCTGT
This sequence comes from Pseudotriccus pelzelni, assembly GCA_035584735.1. NCBI lineage: Eukaryota > Metazoa > Chordata > Aves > Passeriformes > Tyrannidae > Pseudotriccus > Pseudotriccus pelzelni. The sequence continues at coordinate 14,653,136 of JAWMRA010000161.1, read as the reverse complement.
GTTCTTTTCTATCTGCCATAGTCGCTACGGACTGCCTTGAGTTCAGCTTAGGAGACGTTTTGATGAGGAGTGATGGATGTTGGCCATGTTAGTGCCATGCTCCCTGCTAGGAGCAGCACTGCAGAAGGTGAAGTAAAAAGAAGATGAAAGTCTTTCTTTACCCACACACTGTGGTCAGAAGATTTTCACATGTCCTCATTTGGGCTTGGGTCACAGCAAAGAGGTTATCTGGTTAGCAATTTCACCCAGTAGGCCAAGCCTCCAATGGTCTCATGAGCCACTGATGGTCCTGCAAAAAGATGTCTTGAACTATCTAGTTCAAGACTAGAGTCTCCAGTAGCAGAGGCTTTGAAGACAGTTTTAAAGACCTGCCAGTAACAAGATAAAAGATCACAGATGCTCTTACCTGGTTTATTTTCGCTATAGGATCTGTCCTATACCTGGATGGTACACTGCCTGTTTTTTAGGACTCTCAGTAAAATGTCATTTCAAATACTTCTACCAAGACGTCATCGAAGAGAGATCTTTTATGATCTTAGGTATCTTATATTAAACAATACTTCTCAGGTAGATGTCACCTTCCCTACCCTGCCCCCTCACTAAAATAAACTTCTGTCTCAAAGAGTCTCACCTTCAGGAGCCCTAGATTAGGTAAAACTGTTCCACACACAGCAGGAGTCAAATGATCCTAATTTCTTACTGTTCAGCTGCAGCCTGTTCACATCAAGCACCATGAAGCTATTCTATTTTCCTCCAAGCTAAGATAGCAGATTAAGATGAATGCTGCTATTATGGCTTTGGTGTGAAAAATAGATCAAAGAGTTTGGCTGCCATTGATTTGCTCCTGCAGGCCTGGCCAGTAACTAACTGCAAGTCTCAGAGAATAGCCCAACACACTGAGCTGATCTGGTGAGCAAGGTTCCTTCTGCAGCTAGCAGCAGTCTGGAAAGCAGCCGAGATATCCAGGATCTGACAAACTGTCCAGTGAAATCTGAGCTAGATTTCAGAACACTTGATAAGACATGACACAAAACCAATTTGGTATCAAAAGCATTCCAATAGCCCTTGTTCTTGGTCATATTTCAAGCTAACTGCAAAGCATGCTAGCTGCTGCAAAGCCTTGAAAGATAAAGCAAAAACATACACGTATGTGTAAACATATCCACACCAACCCCCCTGCAATGAGCAGGGACATCCTCAACCAGACCAGGCTGATCAGAGCCCCATCCAATCTGACCATACAAACATATTTGTGAATGAACTTCTTGCATGGCTGGGTAAGATTGGAACATCAGCATGAGTATGGATAGCTGACAGGTTTCTGAATGATCACAGATTTCCTCAACAGCTAATCAGAAATGTCTGAATGAAGTCAAACTTCACGAACAGCCAGCGTTTGGGTTTTTTAGTTTGTTTTTCTTCCTGTCCCAAATAAATTTTGGAACAGATGCTGACAAGTCTAATCTGTCCAAACTGAGTGCTATTGTCATACAGGAAATATTACAGTGAGAAGAAATATAAACACATGTATCTCTTTAAAAGATTTTACTATCACACTCATAAATATAGACACACAGATCTTCATATAAGCCAGTACCAATCTCTTCACACATATTTAGTGAAGTATTGACTGATTGATACTCTGTCTATAGATAGATCTGGATCTAGACACTCAGAAATCACAGCTTAATCCCAACTTGTTCTCTACTCCATTCTCTCCAGAGAGGGGCATTTTGACTTACCGATGACTGAATCTTTTTCCTGACACCCAGAGTATCCTATTGATCTGGAAGTCAGGCCAGAGATTCACAAATCACCTCTATTAGTAGTTTTGTAATAACCCTCTATCACATTCCCAAGCTTGCAGCTGGTTCCAAACATTACAGGATATGTTTGTTCACATACTTAACCCTCTTTATTTTGCCTGACTCTTGACTTATCTTGCATCCAGCTCATCTCTAATAAATTCTGAAACCTCTCACAGCTTCTTTCTTCTTCTTCTCTCTGAAATCCATCTTCTATCTCCCTTTATGATAAAGCAAAAAAGTCTCCTTGGCTGTTGCAATTCATTTTAAGGATTCTTTGTTATTGCCGATTCCTCCTATGAACTCCCACAGGGGCTTGAAGGAGATAAGGAAGAGAAGGTGCAATAATATTTTTGTTACTGCTGAAGGGCAGCTGCCTTATTGGTTTGTCTGCACAGAAGGATGCCAGTATTTTTGTTCTCCTTTTACTTCAGACAGGGAGACCTGTCCAGTGTTCCTGTCACAAATTAGAATTACAGAAGTAAAACACGAAAGACTGAAGCCTAAAAGAAAAATCTGTTTTCCCAGAACAGATCTAACACTATCAAAGACCATGATCTGACTAACAGCCCAAAAGGACAACAGAAAAAGGTTTGTTCCAGAACAAATTGTCCATCCCTTTTATGCCACAAAAGAGTTGATTTGATCCCAGAGTCACTGATTATGTCTGTGCTATTGAAGTCCAAACACAAAGGCACTCTCACAGAGGATAGCTGGATTTAGCTACTATTGCAGTCTTGAAATAGTGGGATAACTTGGGAAGTATGATGTCCACATGGGTGACCTGGCAGTGGCCACAGAGAACTACAGATATTTACTCCATCATTTTGCAAGTAAAATTATTTTTAGCTCTGATGAACTTTGTTGTTCCACTGCCAATAACTATGTCTCCTGATGCCCTCATAGAGCGAAATAAGGCCTGGTGTGTGACTTTCTCATTCTACTGTTACATTAGCAACCAGGAGCAGATCTGTAGGGCAAAGAAATTGATAGCTAGGATGCAACATCCACACTATTTGCATTTCAGAGAGCTGCCTTTGCACTAGCTTTAGTCTGGTCCCATCAAGTCAGCATCCATCAACAGCTACAGCAAATTAGGCATGCTCCTGGAGTACATCTTCCCATGATAATTCACTGAAAGGGACCCCAGGTGCATGCGCTCTGAGACTGCTCTGGCTGTGAATCAAAGAGCAGTAAATAGAGATAATCTAGAGATTTACCTCAAAACCACATTGCTGATCTGTCTGGAAAAAAAGAAAAAAAAAAGAGAGTGATATCCGAGATATGAGCAGGCTGCCCACCATAAAAAAGAGATACTGGATTCAAAGACATGGATTTTAGGAGAACATTTCACCTTGTCTATCGACTGGTAATAACTCCTCAGGTTTGCACAAGTCTTGGAGCACATTGCTTAGCTCTTCTATTCTACACTCCCTCAGTTACTACCTGGCCATGAGGGTCAGGCTGCTTGTCCCTACTTCACACCCATGGGAAAACAGCTGTGCAACCAGTGGAGCAGCTAACCCACGTGGGACACTGCTGGAAGCTGATCCAACGGCTGGAGCACCATGGCCCCGTATTCCACCCAGGCCTCCACTGGGTACAAGCCTTGCAATAAGGCCAAAGGCTCCTTTCTTCAGTCAGGTACTGTCATATCATGGTTTCATGCTTCTGTTTTGAAGATGTTTAAATGTAGCAGCCGTTCACTTTGAAGTCTCATGGTAAAGATACAGGGCCTTAAACATAAACCCAGCTTCTAAGAACAGATGTCTTTTAAAAAAACAATCAATGAAAAACTTACTACAGGTTTGAACAACAAATGCTACCTCTGATTACCTTGACAGAAATTGTAATAAATACACAAATATATTAAATGTATTACTTTAAAGTGATATTATTTGTATTTTTACAGTTAGAGAAGTAATGTTGATCAGGTATATAGGAATTAAACCAGAGTTCAAGACCATCCATGATTTCTTGCTACCCAGAACAAGAGACTCTGTGACATGTAATTAATCCTTGTCCTGTTTCCCATTGGCTACAAAGAAGAGAGTAGAATAAAGAGTAGAATAAAATATTTTCTTTAGCTGTCCTCAGGGGTAGACAAATAATTGCATTTGAGCTAATTTTATAGTGCTTTTTGAAAGTACCCTAAGTAACCCTTGGGAAAAGAGGTTTTTTAAGCAGAGCAGAATCCATGTGAAGCTCCCTAGGTGTGGGGTCATATCAAAACCTTAAAATTCAACCTAGTTTCATCAGAGTTGTGCCAAGCATCTCAGCCAGCTTGTGCTTTGGCAGCAAAACTTTGTGCTCCTCACAGCTCTGTCAAACTCTCCAGTGAAATCGGATGAAACTCAGTAGTTCTGGACTCATCAGAAAGCTCATGGAGTGCCTGTTTCAGCAGTGACACGGACACAAGGCTCTGCTGATTACCGCCAGAGAGAAGTCCAGCATATAGATTGGTTTTGAAAAATTCCACTTGCCAGCGACAGGAAATTCTTTTTATCAGGCAGCAAAACCATAATGGAGTAGATCTGTAATGGAGTAATACCATTTGCTGTCAGCTGGGGATCTGGACATCATTATGTGTTCTTTTTTCTTTACCCGAAAAGATTGCTCTGAGGTTGGGTTGCTGGATTATGTTGAGTAGGCGGGTAAATTTTAGGGATATTTGAGCAAAATTGTTTTCTCTCAAATACATGTCTTGGAAACCTGCTTATACATGTACACACAGTTTCTCCATGAACAGATGTTACTTTTCACAAAATTGCAAGGCTATCATCTGTGATGAATACTAAGTAGTTTCAAGAAGTCTGTTCTCTGAGCTGGTACAAAAAATAGAGCCCAAAGGAAAGAAAGGAGGGTCTGGGTGAGGAAAATAACATCCTCATCAGACCAGGTCCCAGTTCTGGCCTCTGATACTGAATTTCTCTTTGCAAACCTTTTCCCCCTTCACAATTCTCCATCTGCAGAATGGAATCTTTCCCACAGACTTTGTTTACTTAAATTTTATACTCTTGACGTCAGTACGTGTCTTACCTACTAGGTCTAGAACTGCAATTACTCCTATTCTGATATAAATAACAATATTTCATTTCAGTTCAGCATTGCAATTTAGAACTTGTACAGAAAAGCACAGTCACTGACTCATTCTTCTCTATTGCTTTACTGTGGATTCATTAGATTTTCCCTTTAAAAGACCCAAGGACTTTCTAAAAGTACCAGTTTACAGAATGGAAGATATTTTAGAACTAAAAAGACCTGCAAAGAAGAAAAATTACCTTTATAGAAGAGACAAATCAGTCTGAGATGGTGCCTCTATTCTGTGTTTAGGCTGTTGCCCGTGCAGAAAAAAACCCACCTAACAGATGTCTTTCTATGCCTTTTTTGTAAGAAACCAGTAAGATACATCCTAAATAACGTAACCCTAAAAGCGTAAGGCCAAGAACTGTTAATAATTTCTCTTCTCCTCTTTTCTAGTTTGTTTCTTTCTAACAGAAAGAAAACCTTTCTTGGTAGAGGGAGACCAGGAATGGAAAGGTAGGAGAACACTATCTGGGGAGGTGGCAAACTCTCAGTTCTTACTCAAAGCACAGGTAAATGGCATCAGCTCCAGAAAACATAAAGGATTTGATGTCTGGCAGTTCCTTGGCAGACTCTCAGCTGACTTGTAAAAGTAAATTCTGTTCTGTTAAAATAGGAAAGGATCTTTCTAAACACAATGTAAATATAAATAGACACCTGTAAGCTTGTCTGTGAAGTTGGTTTTTTTCCTGGATATACTGGTCTAATGAGATGGTTCATGTTAGATGAGGGTGGATATTCTGATTTTAAGGGAAGGCTGGATCTTGTGAGAGTAGCTTAAAGAATATGCTGCAATATACAGTAAAAAAGATAGGCCTTGATTTTAGACACAAAGTGTCCTTCTGGGAACTACTGCTGGTTTAATTACAGAGGCTTGAAGTTCTCTCCCTTCCCCTTTCTATTATAACTATCCCATGCTTATGAGCCGAGTTTGCAGAAAGGCTGAACTGATGTCTGCTGTATATTTGCCTTCACTTGAAAAGATGCCAACTCAGCTGACAAGTATTGTAACTGTAATGTCTGTAAACATTAACTATTTCACTTCTTAACAAAGCACACAAGGAAATCAAAGGGCCTGCAGAAACACTTCCCAGAATACCGAGCTTGAAGAATACAGAGCTTGGCTGCTGCTATGCATAAAACCCAACATATTTAAGCCTACCTACTGTTAAACTCCAGGAAAGTTGGGAGGGGGGCACCAAATGAAGAGATTTTCCAGGACAAGGTTAGAAATGGGCTCAGTTTTGAAATGCTAGAGAAATAATACTCTTGTTAAAAGATTTCTCTCTTGTTTCCAGAAAGACACTGTTTTTAGGCTCTGGAAACAGGATTCTGAAAGAATCCTTCCAAAGCTACAGCACTGACCTGATGGGTGGGCAAGAGTTGTTGGGGTGTTTTAAATAAGCTACAGTGGCTTTCCTCAGGGACTTCCAGAGCTTAAAATGCTGAGACCAGTTTGTCTCAAAGTATGACAAGGGGGAAGAATGATAAAGGAAACAGGGACGGGTCATCTGCTGAATTCATTGCACTGCACAGAAATTATGCCTTGACAATCTCAGTTAACCGCTGATGAAAAAGAATTTTAAATTCACAGACGGAGGTGGTATTGACTGCTGTGGATGAACTATATTCTATGGTTTTTGAGGGATTCTGTGAGAAGCCCTTTCTGAGGAGTTCAGAAATTAACTCCTGCCAGCTTTTTGAGCATCTAGTGATGTGAGAAGCAAAGCTGGAAGTCACCTCTGCAGAAGAGCATAGATACAAAACACATCCCATCAGCTAGGTCTGAATATAGACATCTTCCATCTCCAGCTTTCCAGAGTGACCATGACAATCAACACGTTCTCTAATGCAGAAAGGGTACCTGCACATAAATCCTCACAAAATGGAGCAAATCCAGCCCATTGTGCTGTAAAAATACCCCATGCAACTGCTACAGACGTACACACAGCTACAAGTCAAATTAACCACCCAAAGTCTGGGTGTTAACACTGCAAAAATTTGCTTAGAGGAGTAAATCTTAAAAAACCTCGCAGAAGAAACAGTACAGTTCTTTGCAGTAGCTGTTTGACTGCCATCGCATAAACACTGATTTACTGATCATGCATTCCTTCCAACAGTGCTGCTTTTGGAAACTCATAACTCTAGCTAAGAAGGCAAATCTTTACCAGACAAAAGGAGAAAGTGTGGTGGAAGGGCAAACTAGAGACAGATTCACTAAAAAGATTTAAATATACACCAGCAAGTGAATTTGGAGAGAAAATTAAGCAGTCTCTCAGTATCTCATGCCCAATTGCTCCCATGCAGGACTGGTGATTGTTCTTAGGGTCACTTAAAAATTAAGAGTCCAGCTACCATGACATGTGCCAGACAAGTAAAAAAATCAACACTGTCCCTTACCACATCTGCAAAAATCTAGAAACTCTGGACAGAAAAGGCCTATTAAGTCAGCTCATTGTGTCATGGTCCGAGATTGTTCCTAGTCCTCTCTATCTATTCCTCCTCACCCCAGTAAAGTGTCCCACTTGCAGCATGAGGCTGAAACAGCTCAGGGCTAAAGGTACAAACCGGGGCATAGAAAGCCTTGAAAGAGAAGCTTTATTTATCTCCACACTCTGATGAGCTAGACAGATGCACTCTTTCGGGGTTAATTGTTTTTGCTATTTCTTCTAAAAGAGACAGGACGGGGTTTTATTGTGTCTTTAAAACACTGAAAGAAGCAGACATTCTATCAGATAATATGACCATGTTTTCATGCAGCATGCACTGGCAACTCCAGCTATAGCGCAGGAAAGCTCTCCCTCTGGTCAGATCCTGAAAGACATTTTCTGCGAGAGCATTCAGAATCAAATGTGCATTTAACTTTTCTTTCCATTTCACACTCCATTTCTAGTGATTAATGCTTGTGTTCTAGATGGATGAAAGCTGAAACAGATGTTATCCTCTCACAATGCCATTCTGATAACCCTGAGCTAAAGGCTGAAATCCTTAGCAGATTAGCAGCTGAAATAAAAAAATGGATAAATAAAGTGCAGGGTATGGCTGAACAAACTCTTATAGGTTTTATTTCTGTGGATAACAATGCACAGAGGCTGTGTAATCTCCGTGCTAATCTGCCAGAGAAAAGATTAAATAGCAAAATTCCAGCACTGAGACCTGCAAGTCTCCTTTGCTGGACTGCCTCAGTGTCAACACCTAACTTTTTAGCAGAATGTCACGGTGTAGACTCCATTACGTCGTTAAAAATGTGGGGGGTTTCATCTTATTTTCCTTTTATTGAAACAAAGTAACAGCTTTTCTTATAATTTCATATGAGTTTATGGTACTTCTGCAGCCACTGTGTGGTTCACCTGGCGCTGAAAAGGTTAGGAAAAACATTTGAATTTTCACTTAAGTGAAACTCTGAGTGGCTTTTGTCAAAAAGAAGACACACTTTTTAGAGAATTTGGGAACTTTTTTTTTATATTCCTTGCTTTAAACTTTGGAAGTCCGTTGGAGCAGTGAAGTTGATGTGGCTCTGTCAGGGGAAAATTTAGTCTTCCTCCTTTGTTCTTTACCTCAGGGAGTTAAAATATGCCAAAAAGCTGTGCTGTATTAAACAAGCAAGATAAACCAACTCAGCTGAGGGCATACTGTTGGAAACTAGAGGAAAGGACGTGCAATATCAATACCCCGAAGAGCAGAGAAATGGGTAAAATGGGTAAAAATATAGCTTGACTTATCAACTAAACCACTCTTTGGTTTTTTTGAGACCATCCAATTATTTTCTTTAAAGCCCAGGAATGGGAACATGGATGCAATAATCTAGTCCATTATCCTGCCTCAGACAGTAGCAGATGTTTCTGAGGAAGGAACCAACAACCCGCAGTAGGCTGGTGTAGGATAATCTTACCCCCACATCAAATCACAGCCTGATCTTCAGTAGTTAAGAGACTGGCTAAGAGCAGAGTATTTAATATCCTGTTGAAAGGGTTTTTTACTCTGGGCACATTAATGAGGAATTTTTTCCCAGTGCCCATCATGGAGGCAGGTATCTTTAATATCTCTGCTTTAAGTATCAGAGCAAGTCTCATAAGATTTCCAACATCAGAGGAAAGACCTACAACAGTAAATCAAACTACCTTTCCCAAATGGAGAGAAGGACACCCAGCTTGATGTGTATAACTTGTTGGTTTTGGTTCAATTCACATTGCAAGCTCCTTGAGGCTTCTTACATCACTGCCAAACCTGTGCTAGTTCTGTATCTATCAATAATGTGTAATAAATCATAGTAGAGCAATTGGACAGAAAATCTCAGCTTTTCCTCCCATCCTTAAGGAAAGGCCTAAAGACCTAGACTATACAAAAAAGCATGAGAGTTGTGCTCTAAAAGATAATGTTGACACAACAGCTATAAAGCAAAGATGCATTCCTTTAGAGGTATGTTATAAAAAAAGCACCTCCAAACTCACGAACCCCTTTCCACCACCTCCCAAGAATCATTTAGTTTTGCTACAGACCATAAGGTGACTTAGCTGAGGAATGACACAGCATTGCAAGTTTCAGGGTATTCATTCCCTGATGCAAAATTCTGTAGATCTTCATTCTCCAGTAGCCAGAGGAATATCTGACTCCAAATTGATTCTAATCTCCTCCAGGCTCCACCTCTAGAGACCGCAGTTAAGACCCCAGTTAAGACTACTGCTAAACTCACACCTTTCCTGGCTCTTCAGTGACACCTTCTGGGACAAAAATAGACCAAGTCAATCTTAGTTTTTCTGCAGCTGTTTTTACCTATGTGTAGGAGTTATGTGAGACATTTGGAAGCTAGTTCTCAAGAAATGGTGTGCCTACAAGAAATGCTACTCAAATACAGCTGCCTATACACAGGGCCCTGAAAAGCACGATCGGTCTGGAGACTGGGCAGGAGATGAGTCCCATATCGTCACAAATCTGTAAGCTTTCACTTCTCCCATCATGTATTTTGATTCCCTGAAATTGCTAACAGAGGAAAAGAAAGTCACACTTGAACAGCTGGATCCTCCCTGTGAAAGCAGTAAAGATTAAGGTGCAAATTTATATTAAAATATTTTATTCTTAGTGAGAGTGACCTCATCTTTTCTTGAGGGCAAGCTTTAAATGCATCTGTGGTTTGACTCCAGCGCACAACACCTGCATTTCACTGTGGCAGTACTGTAGAGGGCTGGACTGCAAATCCCACTTCCATGCAACCCCAGTCACAAGAGACATGGGCACATAGGGAGGCTCTCCCAATAGCAGGGAGAAAACACCTCTTTATTCACTCTCAGAGTAATGTGCTGGGAAGACAGGCAGGCGTTGCTAGTGGGATATTAACTCACTGAATAGGCTGGAGCTTAGCTAAGAAAGAGAGCACACTTAGCAAAGAGGTCTGATCTTCAGGACTTGTGCATGGACAACCCCACACTTCAGTAATACTGTGCAAATTTACTGCCACTCAGACGAGTAGAAACATCTCATTTTCCTGTGTGCATAGTCTGTGACGAATAAATGTACCTTTGATCGCACTGTGCTCCACCAATGATCCATCTGGTACTTTTTTTTTTTTATCCTGCCTGTTCCCGGCCTATTTATTAATCTATAATTTTTTACTGTCAAATCAGGCATCTTGGGCAACAGTTCTTTGTGTCTTGTGCAGCTACTGTTTTGCAAAGAGAACACACAGCAAGTGCAAAAAATGGTTTAAAGTGTGAGATGCTCTTCAAGTTTGACCCACACCACACTTTTGTCTGACCTGAACAAAAGGTAAGCCAGGAGAAGGACATCCTCTCCAGTACTGCAGTGGTGTCATAGACACTGTGCTCCACGCCCAAAGGCAGAGGGTCAGCACTAGCAATTACATTAGTGTGATCTGCTCTGAAGTGTCAAGTTAAGCTCCTCTGTATAACTCTTTCTGGACACCGACTGCTTTAATCAGTGCACCTTTTCCTGAAGAGGTAGGGTTTCCTTGTAGAGGAGGTGTATCTAACATGACATTGGAGCCTGAAGAATTTACTTGTAAATGGGGAGTGCTGCACATACGAGAGCCACAGGCAAAGTTGGCAGTGTGCGAGGTAGACAATGTGATCTGTAGTGAAAGCATAAAGAATTCACTCAAAGTCTCCTCTGGACTGGTGCATTAATGATCCATGTCCTTCCTGTTGCAGGGATACTAATGTAACCCATGAATCATGCATAGCTTAAAAAGAAAAGAGGACCAAAGAATTGCTGTGCTATCGGATCCCTTCATTTCTTTTCCACAGCAGCCAAAGGCTGACCTCTTTGCCTCAGTGCTGAGCTAAGCACATTGCCACAAAGTTGAAAATAAAGGAAACAATTCTCTGCATTTCTGGGCTTTCCCTGTGGCTCTGGAGGAGAGGAGTCCACATCTCCGTGTGCTTTTTTCCTGGCTACCTGAAGATCCAAATGCCTAGTCCCAAATGGTAGAGTTGTATGTCTGTTTTCACCACTGCATAAATAGATTGCTTCAGCCAGCATAATCAGTGCTTTTGCCCTAAGCAGATGAGTTCTTGCTAAATAGATAGGACTAGATCTGTGAATTGTCCTTATGCTATGGCTCTTGGTTTGGATACTGGAAGAAACATTGCACCTCAAAACTTCCCTATTTCCCTTTCAAACTAGAGTATTATCCCCCTCCTATACATTCCCAAATACATATTCTGGGCCTGGACTTGTTTTTCTTAGATAAATTTATATCTTGGAATGCACAGAGAGCTTTTTCTGAGTATTGGGTTCTTTCAGTGTATTAGAGCTTCTCTGCACATCTGAACACAGTTTGCTGTCACCCATTTTTTCAGGGTTAAAAGACAAATACCACATAAATTGTAAACCTCTATGATAACAAGAATGCTCAGCAAGAAGATTTTCTGGCTTTTCTATTTTAAAGAGACAGGATCTTATGATTACTCTTCACTTATGATACTGAGACAGCCTGACCCAAACTGAGGCCTCAACATGCTGGGTTGTTTCTATAAAGACACAGAATGAAAGCAGCTCATGAGAATAGAAGGTTTCCAAGGCAAAACATTATGACTCACATTTGACCTCTTTAGAAATTACTCTCAGCTGTCCTCAAGAACTCTGCACATTTTCGTTTTACAGCTCTTTTACTAGCAACCTTTGCCATAGTCTGCATCCTCCTTCATACCCCTGGAAGCTGGCTCACCAGGAGCTGCACAGCTATGGGTCAGTGCTCCAGAGAAAGGGCTGGGGGGCACCCCACCAGTCCACCACACTTCCACTTCAGAGCCTCTTGTCCTGCACTTTGGTATCTCCACCCCCAAAACCAGGTTATGCCTTCTTTTTGCACATGACTCAAAAGAGATTCCCTGTCTGCTGTCCGGCATACCTGTGCAGGAAGGAAACATGCTTTTGCCCCCAAATGTACTTGTGGTAAAGGAGTCGCAGCTTCTCTCCTGTGCGCATTGCACAGGCTGCCCAGGGTGCAGCATGCCTCTCTGCCCCACTTGCAGGGTCATGTCAGCCTTGGGAAGGCAAAAAGTGGGATCAGATAAAGCCAAACTGAGCTGCCCACACTCACTCAGGGCCCAGTGAAGTGTGTACCACTGGTGCACATCACTTGGCTGTCAACACATATTCTGGTGTGCTCATATTTTAGGCATGTTCATGTTTTAGGCCCTCTTTGCACAAGTATTAAGGAGTAGCCCGAGGGCATGGCAACAAAGCACCAGGACTTAGGGTAGAATTATAACCACACCCACCATGATGTATCAAGCAGTGTGCCAGAGTGCCTATTATGGATTTATGCCTTTTGGGTTACTATTTTTCATTGACTATCACTGCTCATCAGGAAAAGCAGTAGGTTTTTAACAATCTTCAAGATAAGGGGTAGATGAATAGTAGATTAATTGACTACAACAATCTAGTGACTGTACTTCTGGGCACATGTTATCTCTGTTGTCTCCCTAATTGTAGATGGTGAGGGACTGTAAGTTGACCTGGCATGGGGAAAGACTTCCCACCTTATATAATAACAGTAGGATGCTATTTCTTAGCTTGGAGTCAAAAAAGTCAGATAAATCCTCAGCAAAGCACCATGCCTGGAAATGAACAGAAAAACTGTTCCCTGGGCTTTGTTCAGGTGCTCTACTGCAAGTGCCAGCAAGAGGGCCTCTTCCTTCTAACAACAACGCTGACCACAGAGTAGGGATCCTAAGAAAGAGATGTTAGGCAGGAAAAGGCTGGAAGTACCATCTAATTTTAGATGGTACCCGTTAGCCACACCTAAGCAGATGTCCCAGACTGCCCACACTGAGTCAGGCCCTAGGCTTTGGAAAACACTGGAGCAGCAGAAAACAGGTAAAGTGTTCCAATATCAGAGTGTGCTGTGAAAGCCCAGAAGGTTTGGTCTGCCCTTGTTGCTCCATATCTTTGAAGCAGAGGAGGTGGCTGTGCCCACAAAGGAGTGAGCAGAGAGTTCACTGAGCTCAGGCAGGACTAGTACATCCTGCACACCCTCTGTGACAGCAGCAAGTATTCCACCATCACTAATTATGAGGCTGAAGGAACCCAAAGATTTAAAGCTTAACAGTCTCTGCAGACATCAATCCTTCCAGAAAAAAAGGAAAAAAAAAAAAAGCTAAAGAAAAGTTTTAGAAGAAAGACTGCTTTAACAGCTACTGTATGTCTAATGAGACTGCTAAGGAAAGATGGAAAGCATATGGATTAGATTTATTGGCATAAATCTGGGGACATCAGCATAGCTGCAGAAAACACCATTATCAAGTCTTTGAAAATCCAAAAAAAAGACAGTCTTTTAGTACAGAGATATGGGAAAAAGAGGAGGAGATAGGATATGGTATCTCAAAAGAAATAGATACCTGTCTTATTTCATATGTATTTTTGGACTGAATTTTCTGCTTGCATAAATCAGTAGAAAAGTCATCTCCAGCAGCATATTTAAGTACATAATTAGGTTTAAGTAGAGGCTTCAGCCTGATTGAAATCAATCTGTATTTAATCACATTGCTGCATTTGTGCCTAAATCAAAATGCTCTTAAGGATCTTAAAGCTATAATAGTATAAAATAGATGTAAGAGGTCAAAATCAGATATTCTAGAGCAGAAGGTAAATTGCTACTGCCAAGGAGCTGTTAGAACAAATGATGTTATTTTTTTACCAAGAAATTACGCTTTGCTGTGTTATGACAAAGAGAATTTGTCTTTTCAGCTATTTCCTACTCTGTTTCCCATCAGCTGACAACGATTCTGCAGAAGTCAGAGCCCAAAATACAGCCCTAATTCTTAGGACAAAAGCTAAAATGCAGCAATCTTTGTGCATAATGTTTAAAGATACTTAATGAATGACACAAACTGATTCCACAAGTAAAAAGAGCAGCTAGTAATTGATATGAGTTATTCAGGCTGACTAGATATTCTGAGACTCTTACTACTGTAAAATATCAGAACAGATGTTGCATGTCTAAATAATAAATACTGCAATTTAGCAAAGTGGTTCAACGTGTGTTTCACTCTCACTGAAGTGAAACTGAGTGAGATTAGAGAGCACCACATTCTGAGGTGGGTTATGCCTCCACATTGCTCATTTCAGTCAAGAGTAACACAGCAACTTCTGGAACTTACAAGAACTGGAGAATCAGCTAAGACATCCGCATTAAAAAAATAAGAGAGAAAGACAATTTCACTAGTTTTATCTACCAACGAAAAATAGCACATGAATTCACACCGACATCATGGATTGCAGAATAGATAATCAATCAAAGTTTAAATTGCCCCGAAAGTCAAGAACATAAAAAGAACCACAGTTTGTTTCAGAGCTGCTTTCTAATGGGATACTTACAGAATCAGGAGGCCAAAAAGTTTCTTGGCAACCCACTGTAATGTATCCTCACCTTGTTTTCCCTTTGTCATTCTTCAGTTGATGACTTGTGATTTTCCAGCACAGAAAATCCTCTTTGAATTTTCTACTGGGAAAAAAAAAGACTTCCACGCCAAAACCTTTTCCGTATTCAGGATCTAGCCCTTTTTTAAAAGCTAAAAAAAAAGTCTCCTTTCCTTTGACGCCATTCAGGGAGAAAGGAAGGAAGAAACGCTAATGTAAGCACCTCAGGACCAAATTATTTTAAAAGAAATGCCATCCTCACTCATCTGTCTGATGCCCCTCTGGCTGAAGACCCACGATGACCACAGTCTCTTCAAATTCCCTCGCACACACCTCCACATCTCCTGGGTCAAACTGTGCTGTGGGAATTGCCTCTTTTCTGCTCTCTGTCCGCACCAGTCACCTTGGAGCTGCTTTGTGTTAATCAGCCCAGCACAAACACCCAGGCAACACCTCCCAGAGCCGCAAGCCCCTGTTTCCCACTGCTGCCTCCACCCTCCACAGGCACCCACAGGAGGGCCTAGGACCAACGTGCAGAAGTAGGGGCACGGACGGAAATCAGCCTTGTGAGATGAAAAGGACTGAGAAGGTGCTACGAGTGGGAAGCCACCTCGGGTAGACAAGGAGGATGCACACACCTCTGGGAGTCTGAGTGGTGTGTGCAAGTGGCTAATGGTGGAAAGCATGATTGTTAGCAATTAACAGAAACAAGACAGTGATTAGCCCAAGGCATTTGTCATTAAATCTTGATGAAACTCAGTGCATGCGACTATCTTGGCTAACGGGCTACTAGTGATAGTGCATTCCAACACACCACTGAAATGGGAAAATATCCTTGAGTTCTGTCATACCCTTCATTCTAGGGAAGAAAAATTTTGAAAGGTATGAGACTGTACTTTAAGAGTACAAATGCCTCTTCCCAGGAGCTATAACCCTTCACATAGTAAAATCTTTGAAATAATTGCTGAGTACTTACATATTCAGGTTTTGGACAGGCTTGTAATGCCCTGTAGTACACGAAGTCTGCTTTAGCACTACTTGATCTCCAGCTAGCTGGAATAAATCTATCTTGGGAGCATCAGTGCTTTGTACTGACTTATTTTAACTCACTTTCTTGCATGGGACAAGGGTCTACGGCTCAAGCTAATATGTTACAGTGCCAGTTGCAATAAATTGGGCACATGTGCAAACCCTCAGGCATCTAATTTATTCACCTGTGAAAAATTAGTTTGGCACTTTTGGTTCAGTACTGCCACATGTGCAGCTGTTGAAGCTGAAAGGTTTCCATAAATGTTAAGGAAAACTACCTGCAGGCTGCTGGCCTGTCTCCTCATCCCAAGAGGGGGGAAAAAGGCAAATCCTTTTCTGGATCCTGTAGATCCTAGTACAAAGCTCTGCAGAGAAACAGAATAAAAAGATACAGGAGACAAGCTATCAGAAACACTCCAGAAATGCCTAGCACAAAGCCTGGACAAAGTTTTGTTCTATGAAGCCTGCAGTGCACCAGGGGACATCTTTACTAGGAAGTCAGTCTGGGGGCTATTGCTCACCCAGAGCTCAGTGCTCACGTAGTAGAGTGGAAGAGAAAATCCTTCCCTTGGCTTCCAGCTGAGGGCTGGGCCCAACATGCAGTCAGTGTGGGGGCAGCTCAGGTGCTGGATATAAAAGAGAACAATGCTTTCTGTTTAAGATGCTGCCTTTTACCTGTAAAATGTGTGCCTTTCTTATCTTTACTAGACATTTCTCTTGGGCATCAGCTTGCCATGATCTCCGTCACAGCTTTAAGCCACCTTCTTTATGGAGATTTTGGCTGTCTCTCTGGGTCTCAGTGCCCTGAGCTGGAGGACCTTGACTGTGAGAATGATCAACTCCCAGTTGACCCTGAAATTGCATGGGATCTGCTGCTCAAGCTGAATCCCTACAAATCTATGGGGCCTGATGGGGTTCATCCAGGAATCGTCAGAGAGCTGGCTGATGTCATCCCACAACTCCAGAGCTGACTGGAAGGCAGTGAATGTTGTCCCAGTTTTCAAGAAGGAGGACCATGGAAACTGGCCTGTCAGTCTCACTTCAGTGCCTTGCAAAGTTACAGAGAAGATTATTCTGGGAGGTATTGAAAAATATCTGAAAGACAACACAGTCACTGGTCACAGCCAGCATGGCTTCATGAGAGAAAAGTCCTGCTTATCCAACCTGATTTTGTTTTATGACAAGGCTCTTGAGGGGAAGCTGTATGGGGAGTAGCTGAGATCACTTGGTCTGTTCAGCCTGGAGAAGTGGAGACTGAAGGGAGACCTTATTGTAGTTACAGCTTCCTTGTGAGGGGAAGAGGGGGGGCAGGCACTGATCTCTGCTCTGTGGTGACCAGTGACAGAACCCAAGGCAATGACATGAAGTTGTATCAGGGGAGGCTTAGGTTGGATATTAGAAAAAGGTTCTTTACCCGGAGGTGGCTGGACATGGGAACATTCTCCCTGGGGAAGTGGTCACAGCACCAAGACTGACAGAATTCAAGAAGTGTCTGGATGATGCTTCTTGGTGTGCCTCTTGGGGATGGTCCTGCATAGGGCTAAGAGTCGCACTTGATGATTCTTGTAGGTCACTTCCAACTCAGCATATTCTGTGATTCTCTGAGATATCCCACCTGACTTCTAGAAGATTTTGGAGCTGAGATTAAAAACCACAAGGAAACAAATGGGGAAGTTGCTACTTTTGTACATTAATTCTTCCGACTCCTCTTCTAGACACATCTTCTAGAAACACCTTATGCAGTAAAACACAGCCCTGCACAAGGAACCCACACCTGGAAGCATTCAGAGTCAAGGCCCTGCTGGGAAGGCTTAAAGGGAGGCCTTTAGGAGATTTGTAAGCTTTGCACCAGCCTTAGGACTGAGATAAATCTCTCTCTAGAATACAGAGCACTCTCATTTTCCCTGTAGCCCTTTTCTCCCTGAAAGAGCTTTTTAGAGAGGCAATATTATTCCAGCTCCAAAGATATTGACTAGTACAAATAGAAGCTAAAGTAACTAAATCTTGGAATTACAAAAAAAAAAGAGATAAATGAGACTCCAGTGTTACCAACGATATAATTAGATGATTGTCACATGGGACTGTTAACAATAGAGGCTTTTCAAGAATAAATCCTTATGCTTTCAAGAGATATGTCTTTTCAATCACCAGCTCTTTTAAGACTTTCAAGATAAATGAGTGTGGAGTAAATTAATGGAGAACACAATGTAGTCACTTAACATTCTCGATATTGATTCCATTTCATTAACTGGTAAGCACTTTACACTCCCACAGAGAGATTTTCTTCCCTCCTTAGGTATCTAATTACAAGAATAAAAATAACTTAATAGAATCTTGTCCTTGGAGCTTACCTCTAGATATATTTCCAGAACTATACCGTGATGCAATTTTTTTTTTTTCCCACTCAGGACTACGTAGAAGTTTTAGTACTGAGAAAGGGATGTGAGTAGTTTTTCTGCAGGCTTGAAGCATTTGATTTGCTTGTTAGAAACACCACCCATAAAACCTCGTCCTTATCCTCCAGAAAGAGTGGCAGAGAAAGACAGCAGACGTGTCAGGATGATGTTTACTGTGCCCAAATTAGCAGTGGGTGTGTGCACATCAGTGTGTGTTTTTGAGTATTGGCTTCCTGTTTGTGGAAGTCATTCCAGTACAAAGCTGGAGCCTTTCTGAGTCATGTTGGCCATTTCACCAGGCCCACAGCAGTACTGAGGAAGGGAGCTGTGTTTTAGCCAGAAGAAGATGGTTGTCCTGCAGTACAACATATACCAGCAACACAGCTTCTCTGCCAGCCCAGCTGGCAAACAGGACACACTGGAATCATTCTCCATGGCTGTATGACTCTTCTGGCACTCAGGGTATCCTGTGCAGAACAATCTTCCTCACTTTACACAGCCCAACGCTGTATCACGCAGATATAGCCTTAGCTTTCAGCAAAGCATAACGGGTTTTCTATGCAGAGCAGATGAATAAAAAACCAAAAGAAGACTAAAAACCATGTCTCTGACTGGAGAAAGTTACTCAGGTCTGTAAGTAACCTAATGTCAATAATGCCTGATAAGAAAGGATATACTGGTCAAAAAGATTTGGGGTATATTGTGATAAAACTTTTTTTTTTCTCTTCTCCAAATTATTTGTGAAATCAACATAAATTTTCAAAGTGTTTTGCTGGTTTTCAATTGGCTTTTTTTGCTGAACAAGACTGACCCACTTATAGCCCTGACTAGAATGGAAATGACAAAATAACTACAGGAACTTTCTGTTGCTCTCCACAGCAAATGTTTAAATGCACAGAAATTAGCACATTTTTCAGAGATGGAAGTTATCCAAGAAACTAAGGAAGAACAATATGTCTTAAAAGACTAAATCTGCTCCAGTATTTTCAAAACAACATGCAAGACCTGGGGGGTGTGACTCCTGCTAGAACTTGGGAGAGTAACAACACTACAACACAGGTTTATGAGATGAACATATCTGAGATGTGATTTCACTAAGCTTTAAACCAGCATTGCCCTGTAAGAGCTTACAGTTTCCTGGGAATGCAGAGGGGAAAGCAAATAAACAAAACCAGTGAAGAGAAAAATATCTGAGTAGCAAAGGCAATGTGCAAGGGAAAGGTAAATAGAAATCACAGTATTATTTGCATTCATTGCCTAGAAAATTGGCCATGATCAAACTGACCAAGATGAATGCTTTTAAAGAATGGGTAATCTGAGTTCTTTTAAGTTAATTTCACCTCTAGCTGCTACTATATATGCATACATACATTTTGACTCAGATGGACTGACTAAGTTGAACCCTTTTTATAAGCACCTAAGGATGTGTGGTAAAGAGTAAACATTTGGAGTGAACTAGAGGTAACTGTAGTCATGTAGTCAATATTGTAAAAACCTCAGTCAGTGCACGGAGACCCAGACCTTCACAGTGTAGTTAATCCTATTTTCAAAAGGGCACCACTAGCGGCTACAACAATTTGCTCTCTGTAAATGCTCACTCTCACTGACTATTGGGGTATTCCTACCAACCAGAAGTCTAACTAAAGTTAGGCAAAAACTTACTTAGCTAATCTAACAAGGTAAAATAACCTCTGTAGAGTTAAAGATTTGCCTGGAAGGCTTTTCTGGCATGGCATTTTATATTTGTTTCCATTGAAATGAATATCATTTTGTGATTGACTTCAATGGGAGCATGTTCCCGTTAATGCCAAACATTTTGAGAATGTTGTGTTTCTTATGTTCAAGTGTAAAATCAATGATCTTTAAGAGAATACTGTCAGAAAGAGAGCTGGACTTCTTCCAGTGATTTAATTTTTTCTGCAACAAACCACACTGAAAGACACAGTTATATCCTGGATATTAAGACTTTTATACAGAGGTTCATCACATTTCAGTTTCCACAAGAACACCTTGTTTAACTGAAGAGGTTTAAAGCAGCTCCTCAAAAAGGGAGCACACAGAAATTAGTTTGATTGACTTTTTTTTACTAGCAAGGCACGGGACAACACTGCCTGGCACTTTGCTGTACAGACCAACAATCAGCTGAGAAACAGGTGGGTGTATGACCTGACTTTGTATTTAATCAGAAAATCATCCTTCTTATGCCAAAAGCTTCTTCACCAACGTAGAAACAGTCACATAAAGGAGATAAAGCTGGCTTTTCCTGTAACACACTGGAAAAATAAATAAAGAAATTAATTCTTACCCCAGTGTTGACTTACAGATACAGCAAAATTCAGTCTCTAAAAGAGTAATCTAAGAAGATATGAGGACTGCCTAAAGCGATTCATGGTAGTTTTTCCCTCTTCCCATCCCACCCACTCTAGGACCTTCCCTCAGAGCCAGCTCTTCAATCCTGGGTAGACACCAAGAACAACCAGTAATAAAACCTCTTTGGTAGGATCCTCTCTTTTGTGAGTAGCCAATATCTTGGTTGCAATCTCAGGATTACTATGAATTGGAACCGGCTGTCCTTGCATTCTCTTCACAGACTCTGCACAGAAACGGAGCACACACTGTCATGCCAGGGTGGAGATTGTAGTCTACCAAAACGGAGTTTGTAAATTATGACAATGATAAATATTATCCAATAAAAACATTTCTAGTGTGAGGCCAAAGAAGAGGGTTGCAAATTTAAAAGTCATGGCTAAGGGTACATTGTTCTTCTAAGCAGAGGGAATATGAGGTGAAAAGAAGCTGAAAAGCAAGCTGCAAAAATATTAGCATGCCCAGAAACAACTAAAGAGAGGCTTGTATTTTGTTTGTTAGAAAAGAAGGGCTCTGTTGCCCAAATTAAAAATAACTGAACTTCATTTCTCTGAATTAACTTCACTGCGTTACCGGCTTTATCTATACCTGGCTTAAATCCTGAAGTGACTAGAAATCATTTAAGTTGAATAATTCATGCTTATAGCACTTGACAATTCAGTTCAGTGAGTTTATAAGAGTTTTTGCAAAAAGCTTACAGTAGACCTGAATTTGCATATTTGGACCTTTACTGGTACCATAAGCAGAGAACAGAGTGGTGTGTTCCCTCTCTTGGCACACCAGGAAACCACAAGGCAAAAGATTCCTGTGTGAGAGCTGATGTTTGACATTCTTAGGCCAGAAGCCAACCTGGCAAGCACAGCACTTGCAAGGCCCAAGCAGAAAAGGTTTAAACTGTACCTTAGCAGCTGCAAAGGCTTTTGAAATCTTATCCTCTGGAAATCATAACCTATTCCTTCTCAGCTTCTAGCAGAGCACATCCTCTTCTTGTTAATAAAGCAAAGCATCTCCAAGGAATTCACAACCACTGGAAAAAAGTCTCATGTAAAGTGTTGATTTAATTTACAGAGCTCCAGATAAAGGTATTTTACTGTGGTGTATAACATGAGGCAGTTACTAAGAAGAAAACAACCATAAATAAGGTGTTTATAAATTTCCTTGACTACAAATATAGCAGAGCCAAGGCCATGCAGAATTGTGTTCCTGACTTTTGGCAACTTGCCCAGTCTCAAAATGTGATGCCTTTGGCCCTCCTGCTCCTTTTGCAGGGTGTGCTGGCACTTCAGGCAGCCTCCCTTCTTATGACAGTCGCCTCCAAAGTGGAACCTAGTTCCAATCCCCCATCTGCTGAGGCAGGTAGAAAGCAGCAGCTGGGCACAGCAACAGGCCAGAAACCCCAGAACCAATTCCTCTGAGCAGTCCTGGCAAGCTACCTCCTCGAAATCACCAGGAGACTACATAGATACATCCTAGCAAAATACAGCCAACCATCTTCAAAAATAACTCCTTCCACTGACTGCCACAACTGGGAGCAAGGAGCAGGTGTGTGGAAAGAGACCTAATGGGTGTGAAACATGGTGAAACACTTGCCCAGGAAGATAATCCAGACTGTTCAGTGAATTTTGCTTCATATTCAAAGTGCCCTAATTTACATAAATCCTTGTCTTACTGCAATTTATTCTTGGTCATGCTCAACTCTGCTAATATTAAGGACAGAATTTTTTTCACATTGGGTCCTCAATTCTTCAGCAGTTCTGAACTCTGAGACTTACCTTCAGCTTTCCATTCTTAATTCTACAGGGATACTATGAAATAATATTAGTTGTTTTATGCCAGAATAAATGAAGGTCACTAGCTATGAAGAATCAACTTCTTGTTAGATCTACTTGTGTATCAGAAGAAGGATCTGGACATGAGTACACATATTTAAAGAGAAAATGAATACTGTGCTTCTAATATTTATTAGAACTCTGTAAATTATGTATAGAGTCATTTTTATAAGGCCAGAAAAGATCCTTGGTCATAGTCTGGCTTCTTGTTTAGATGATATCACTGAACTCACTCATACATATGAATTTTGTATTTAAAAAAACATACATCATCTTTATTCAGCAATTTTAAGTGGTAAAGGATCCTCAACAAGCACTGATAAGTTGTTTCGGTGCGTGATTACCCTCTTCCTGGTAAAGATTATGTTTATCTGCTTATCTTCCAATCCCAGTGCTGACTGCCAGGCAGCAGAGCCTCTGTAGTGCTGTCACTATAGCAGGATGCAGAGCTGAGCAGAGACGGCTGGAGTAAATCAAGTGCAACCATCAGCACAGCCTCCAGATACTGCTCCCCACTTACACAGTTAGTCTTGTTGCAAGACAAGCTAACTTAGCACAGAATTTGGGAGAAGCTAAGGAAGTTATGCTGCTCCTGACACCCAGAAAAAGCCACAGGGAAGCAGTTTGGGTGTCCCTACAACCGTGTCTTCTCATGGTGCCGATATTTATAGGCTACAGTCAGGTGGCCTAGGAAAGAAACTCCCTGCAGCACATTGGCAGGAGGCAAAACGGACAGCTCCCTCCCAAACTGTAGTTTTTGGTGAGAGGACCCCAAAAACCAGCTTCACCTGCCTTGCTTCCCTGTGCTTCAGCTCAGCTGGCACGAATGCCTGAGGAGAACACCCTTCTCCTCTCTTATGCCGTAGCACAGAGATGTGGCCACATAGAACACAGTTTGCTTCCTGTGCCCACCACCAGCTGAGCCAGACAGCCCTGGCCCAGCAACCATCTTCTGTTTCGTGCTGCCTCTGACCCACATGTCATCCGCTGCCAGTGTCGGCAGCGCTTTTGCTGCTTCCTTCCAGGTCACTGCCCTGGCTCTAAAAGCACATTCCCTCCACCTTCAAAACCTTGACAGAGTCTGATTTAAAACAGCCACTGTCAGCATTCGCTGCTGGCAGCTTGACCCTCAGCTGACAGCAAAGCAGGCAGATCCTTCCCCTTCCCGATTCCTGCCATATATACGTATTTGCGGTAACACTAAAAGCTCATGTACCCTCCCCATCACCATTCAAGATGTTACAGCAGCCACTGGAAGAAGTCTTTGCCTCCCTGATTCTGTTGCTCACTGAACACCTGCTCTCTGCCCATCCTCACTGCTGCCAAAATAGAGTCCTGTAATGAAAGACAATCAGCCTCAGGTAGTTCCTAGAGAAGTAAAAAAATTTGGTTAGGTCACAGTCTGATTGCTGCTACTAATCTCCCATCAAAACTCCTGAGGAAGTCTCATTCACATCTATTTAGCAGACTATAATAGCAGATGTGCTTCCAGCCAAGCATTTTTGGAGGAATATTTTTCTGCAGACCCTTTCAAGGGAAGAACCCCCTGACATTTCATTGCTCGCGAGGACCTTAATATATACTGCACATCTCTTGTGTTGCACCTGACTGATCCTTGTGCAACCAAAACCAATCATCCTCTCTTCAGAGGGGTACTATTTCCTTCTCTCTCCCAGAGATTTTGGGGATGTAGTCCAGTTGACACATGCTGGGCCACAATCAGTATATGGAGCTCTCCCTGAAGACACAAACCCATGTCTCCAGTTTTGGAGTTCTGTCAGCTCAGATAAATCTGACTCTGCATCTAGCCATGGCCACGACAGAAATGCTTTTTTCCAGAGGAAGCTGATGAGCTTGGCAAACCACATCCTCCTGCACCACAGAGGGGCATGGGCTAAGCAAATCCTTGGCCGGCAGAACAAGGAGCATCAAGGTAGAAAGCTGCAATGTACCCTGCCAGTAATTTTTGATGGGAGACTCAGGGACAAGCTGGACAGGCTTGCCTGTGCCTTCCAGTGCAGCCTGGGCAGCCTGTCACCCCTCCAGACTGGTTATATATTCCCAGCACTGGTTCTTGATCAGACTTTTCCCATCATTTTCTTCGGCCAGTACCTGACCAGCAATGCTTCCTCTACCAGATGGAAATGACTGCTAAAATTCATGGATTTACTCTTTCAGATTTGCTACTTAAGGTTAAGAAAATGGGGAAAAAACCTCAGGGCTTTTACGTATATTATCAAATAAAAAATGTCTTCTCTTTCTTATGGGGAGGCAAGAAACAATCCATAATTAATGCTACGTCATTTCTGTTGTGAAACCCAATTTTATTCTCATGCAATTTTGTGAAAGAAGCTGTTTTCTTTGTGAAAGAAAATTGGTTGAAGTTCCAAATGGCCTGACTCTCTGCTGGAGAAAAATGGTAATTAACTTCTCTGTGAGCACCATGTATTCACTTACTGTGGCACTTTTCCTTGTAAGTGACCAAAGAATGTCATGGGGCTGGGTATCTGCTGGGTAATCAGCTCAACTAGCTTTGGCAGCACCCCTAAGTCTGAGGTTGTTTTTTCAAAGGTTTAGCTATTGGTCTTATTTTGAGGGTGTCCTCCAGGAAGAACAGCTTGCCTCAGCACTAACAGGTCAGGCTGATATTAAGGATGCCCTTAAGAGTTTCTTTTCTGTTAACCTAAATGGCCCTGCAAGTGGCTTATTAAATTGGCATCGATTTAGCAACCATTTTTGCAGTAGAATTTTGATATTTCATTTTCCTACATGGAGTTCTGCATTTCTTTTTTGTGCTCAAAGAGGGGGAGGCAGAGGTTAAAAAAAAAAGAGCAATGAACAGAAGATTCATGAGCAGGATAAAGTAACATTCTGCTCTTGAAGCAATGAAATCAAGCAATTTTTAATGGGATTTGACTTCATGTAATATAATTTAAATAATCTACTATACATACAGTGATATTTTCTCAAAAAAAATGCAAGACATTTCCTTTTTTAAAAAAAACACCCCTTTTCTTAGTTTTCCCTGAATTTGTTTTACTCTTTATGGTAGCCAATCAACTTAACTTCAATAAAACAGTAATATATCAAGTGTCCGTTTTTAAGAAATTCCAGTATTGCGGTAAAAATAGTTTTGTTTTTTGAGAAACTTGCACTTGTGAAAAAGACAATTCTGCCCTAAGAAATTTGCCAAACTACCTTATATTTGAATAGAGGGATTACTATATTACAAACAGGCTACGTTTGTTTTGCTGGCTACATTGATGGCATATCCACAAGTTTGCTTTGTTTGAAAACAAATGTAAGATACGTAAAAGGGACCACACTCCTTTTTTGGTTAACTACCACAGGCCACATCCACATCTCTTTCTCTCTAGATATTGCAGACAAGGTGTCCTGCCAGCAGGAGTAATCTAGCCTAGAAACATCGTGTGCACTGGTGCACCATCTTCTCACCTCCCCACAGACCACCTAATGGGTCCTGTATTTCTATGCATCTCTCTTCCTTACTCCTTTCTATATCCACCAACCACGGGTGGCTCTGGAGGATTGTCAACACTTGGTGACTCCAAGTATACTCATACCAATGAAGCCATGGAACTGCCCCCTCTGTGCCACAGCCTTCCTCTCAGTGCAGACACTTGTCGGAACTGGTTTGCCTTTGAGGGTTGTACCCCGCTGCTGAATTTTGTTGTAGGGTTAATGCTTCATGGACAACCGAATCACAGAATGGCTGAGGCTGGAAGGGATCTCTGGAGGTCATTGAGAGCCCCAGTCCATGTCCTGCCACAGTTTTACAAGCAGCTGGAGGGTCCCTGCAGCCACGACCAGAGGAAGCTCTGCACCACCCACCTTCTCCTCTATGCAACATAATGCAACATAAATTTTTCAGTTCACAAACACATTGGCTGGTCTCTGCTGTCTTTTCGGGAAAACCTTTTGGGCCTTTTGCTTTTGCATAAGGATTGCATAAGTCTCAACTTCCTAGGAAACTGGGATAAAAAAATTCAAAGCATATTAAGTGTCACATCTAAGATTAGAGCCTGCAGGCAGAGATATGTAAACCAAATGTGTGCTATGAAGAAAACAGCAGAGT
Source organism: Pseudotriccus pelzelni (assembly GCA_035584735.1). Classification (NCBI taxonomy): domain Eukaryota; kingdom Metazoa; phylum Chordata; class Aves; order Passeriformes; family Tyrannidae; genus Pseudotriccus; species Pseudotriccus pelzelni. Next base: position 14,626,651 of record JAWMRA010000161.1, on the reverse strand, counting down.
AACTGAACCCAACTGGCTCCTTGCAAGCTCGTGAGAATCTCTTTTGCATCTAGACTTCAAACCTCTGATGGACTCTCTAGAATGCAGGAATAAATAAACCTTAGGTTTAGCATCAAAAGACGGACCCTGGGCACAGAAGAACTGAAGGACTTGCTTGGATTTATGGGCACCAACTATCACACCCTGTGATCATTAATTTCTTCAACAGTCCTGAAATCGATCTCTCATTGCTAAAGAAAACTGGCAGAAACAGCAGAAATTGCTCTCGTTACACATCTGCTACACCTAGACAGAAAAATACTTTGCTGCCACGCTGGCAGGACTGCCAATGTCGCGGGAGCAGCTGCATCACTGGCTACGCTGGCAAAATGAGCTTTCTGACAAGACAAGCAAACGCAACGTACTGTGAAGTTGCGTGTGTGGATCTGCGCTTTTAAGGATAAAGGAGCTTTCTGCACAGCAGCCAGCTGACCTACATTTGCCGCTGAAGACGTAAAGCTGACCCGCAGGGAGTTCTGTCTAACCTACAAACACAGAGGAGTGCTAGTCAAGCAGACCATGTCTTTTAAGATTATAAACTGAGCAGGAGCAACAGCATGGGGACAGGCTTTTCCTGCTGTCATATGTAAGAAGCAATCCAGTTCGATACAGCACAGTGAGCCACTGCCAGCAGGGAAGCTCACCTCAGGGTAACTCCTACCAACTCATGTGCCTTGCTTCGGGGAGGAAAGCACATTGTTGCTATGTGTAGACAAACTGAGTAAGCGGTGAAATGGCAGCATGGGCTGAGCTGGGCAAACCAGGTCCTGGGGTCCCACTGGAGGCAGTAAGGCAAAGCCAGCGCTGCTGTGCTCTCTTTGCCACCTCTCTCATGGCTTCTAAGCTTGCATAAGTAGCAACATCAGGCCACAAACACAGCTTGCCACATGAGCAAGGATAACCTTCCAAAAACCAATAGTGCATTGTAGGGTTGCTAGGCCATAAAGAGAGAAGAGGAGACAGAGCCACAACTTTCCCCAGGCACAGGGGTGATAATTGCATCGGCATAAGAGTCACACACTTGGGACTAGATTTTTAATCCCCATCAAACAAAGTAGCTCTGTTGAGATCAGCACAGTGCTGCTCCACACTGTATGAGGATCTCCCCATTGGCAAAAATCAGCCTTTAGAAAAAAAGGCTCCCAGTTAATTGGCTGAGTCCTCCCCTAAATACACTGACTTTTCTTGAACAGACCATTCCCTGTCCCTCTGTGATGCTGCACGGTCACATGAAAGCTAAAGAGCACATGAGCTCTTTTTCCACTGCTACAGTGGTAGAGGAAAAATGTAAAAGAAAAATTGAAAGTTATTAGAAAACAAAATTGCTTATTCTAAACCCACCTATTAACGACAGACTGTAAGTGTTAATTAAGCCACCTTGCCTATAGTTGGATTACATCACACTGTTTTACCCCGGCAAGCATGAACGACAGCTCTATACTTTGGAATTTTATGAGGCAAAACCAGAGCAAGGAAAATAGCTCTGCTGGGCTCTGTAAGTGTATGCAAATAACCACAGAAGGAAATGATCATTAATAAAGCCTGGATAGAAAGACATTTCCCAGATTACTCAGTGTTACTTCCCTTTTAATTTCACTTTTCAGAAATCTAACCATCTTTTATCAAAACTTCACACAGACAAGACTTTTCCTGGGACCATGTAAATGCCTGATGGAGATGCAATAACCTGGAAGCCAGTGCAACTTAACTGCAGTATGAAGCAGGGACTAACTGCTGAGACACAGCCACGTGAATTACCTGCAACTCAGAGCTTGTGTTGGTGCAAGTTGCTGCAGTGGGTATCTAAATATATCACAGACTTGACTGGGTCAAGTGTGTTACCTTTGTTTTCACGCAGAAGTCATCATCTGTATAGGGTCTTCATAGCATTTCTGTGACACTCTGATGGGAAGTGTGCTGCCCATATATTGGAGCCAACATATGGCATAAACTTGAACCCAAACCACTCATGTTGTCATGTATCATATACTTGTCCTTCCACCTAGCCAGAGCTTGTATGATAAAAGGGGAGTAAGAAGTTGACTTAATATTTCCTTTTTTTTTTTTTTTTTTAATATTAAACTTTGATGTCCACCATGTTAAACAAGGGCAAGAGGAATGAGGTTCTGGTTTGCAGGCCAAGAAGGAATGTTTAATCTAAAAACCTAATTTGCTGTTATAGAACGCTTGAGGAAATTCCTGTTTCCTGTGTCATGGCTTCTGGAAAATAATTAAGTCACAGAATCATAGAATATCCTGAGTTGGAAGGGGCCCACAAAGATTGTTGAGTCCAACCTCTGCCTCTGCCCAGGGCAAGTGCTCACTGTTCTTTTGCTGAGACAAGTGCTTGGTCCATCCACGCTTAGTTTCAAGTGTAATCATTTATATTACAAAGGTTGAGGCATTTACCTATTACTGTTCCTGACAATCTTATCAGTTTAGCAAGTCACTTCCAAATTTTACTCTTCTCAGATAATCTTCCAGCAGGTTTATAATCAGCAATTATTTGTGGCCAAAGGTAGGCCCTTTTTACTTGTATTAAATAAAGACATTTCTATTTATTTAAGGAAGATGGACTAGAAAAATAATTCCAATATGATTCTGGGATTCAACTTATAAGCCCCTAAACCACTTTTGAATGTTAGAAAGTCAGAGGCTTTAAAGCTGCTTTTGACAAATTTAAACATTTTACCCTAATCTTGAACTACAGCAGTTTACAAGAACCTGAGGAGATGACAGATCATTCCACACAGTAAGAAACAGCCTGTCAGACACAGTTTTTGTTAGCTGCCATCTCCTCTAAGAACAGAGGTAGCGACCAGCATATATTCCATGTGGCAAATTACATATTATATAAAACCTGTATCATCATCTGGGTATATGAAACATTGCAGAACTCTAAAGGGAAACCAAAATTACAAGTATATAATCCCTTTGTAGTCTAGTCTGAAAATTACAGGCCTGTAACATCACAAAGAGCATTTTTCTCAAAAAAACCTTCCTAAAAAACCAAGAGAAATCAGCTATGTTAGAGAAACATTTTATATATTAGCATCAGAGTATCAGCTGAAAGTTCACATCACTCCTTGTTTTCACAGTGTCTTATGTTTGAGTTCCATGAAGCAGTAAAGTAATTGATTACACAAACTTGAAAGGTGTCACCCCCCCATCAGTTACCTATATGGAGAACAACTTCTGCAACTTTCTGCCTTGCTCTAGCTCTCCACGTGAGAGCCTGTTTTTGCCTAGATTCCCATAGATTGCCACATTTTAATGGTTTCTTCATCAAAGGAGCAATGCCCATCTGCACACACTTAGCCAGCCACATTTCATCATGCTTACAAAACACACCATCTGCCTTGGGGTTTAAGCTATCATATTGTACCCATCAGGTTAAGGGGACACAAGTCTTTGCTTATATGTGGTAATGGGTGACTGTGAAGTTTTGCCATCCAGACCAGAAGCTGAAACTACTCTGGGGGTGCCGTGGCCCAGGCCACAGGTTGCCGTCTTACTGAGGAAACTTTCCCAAAGCAAGACCAATAAGCTTTTCCCTCTCCTTTTTCCTGCTTCCTTCTTGCATCTCCTTGCCCCTGGAAGCTGCGAGGGAAGAAACCTCGTGTTTGTGGAAATAGAAGTGTACGTACACACATGCTTTGTAAACACTTAAGTTTACATTAAAGCTGTGAGCTGTGCATAATCATTGTCCTTTTCTGATAGGAACACCCCAGAAAGGTCCCAAACACTGACTCCCATCTAGATCAAAGTGGCTGCAAGAGCTCCACTGTAAGGGAGGACATGAGCTGATCTGAAGAGATCCTATCACCCAGCCATCTGTTGTGACTGTGGGTGCAGAAAACAGGAGACTAGTTGTCACCTAGCTCCTGTTTTCTCCCAAACTGCAATGCTCTGCAGATAATAATGAGCAAACTTCAGCAAGCTTTGCTTTCCAAGATGGTATTTCCATGGAGATATTCCTGAATGCCTCCAGCTGGTGTCCTGGCTACGGATTTCGGTTTTGTTTCTAAAAGATATGATAAATACCATGACTGAAAGCAAATAGGTTGTCTTTATTCCAAGGTGTGTGTGTGTGAGGTCAGTGGGGTGTTTTGTGATGCATATTCCTTGCACACATAGATATTTTAAGTTTGCTTTGCTTTACTTTCTAAATAAAGCTCTCCTATCTGGTTAATTTTTTTCTGTCCCTGCATGCCAGGCATCCTGGAATCTCGACTGTGCACCATGGAAAAACCATTCTCACATATTCTGTGAAAGAATGAAATTTGCTGGTGGGGAAAAACCCTTACAGTTCTTTGATTTGAAACACGGGGAAGCTGCTGGCTTCGCTTCTGAGGTGGGTGCACCGTGCACCAAGCCTTCAGACCGGAAAACTCTGCGCTGCCTAATGTACCTTCTCCTGGTAGTGTCCATTTTCTTGCTCAAGAGAATGTTCTGCTCAGAAAGCCCACATCAAATGTTATGTTCTGTATTCCCTGAAAATTAATGGCTTACTGTTGCAGAAGCTGTAGAGCATGTGATCAAAGGATGCCATATGGGCAATTTATTAACAATGAAAAATGAATGCACCATTTGTCAGACTGTAATTAAAAGGGAAGAACAATTCCAGTTTTCATTCCCATTGTTGATCTGGCTATCTGTATCACAGAGCATAAACAGTTTCTTGCCTTATTACTCCTAGCATGAATCCACAGCACATCAGGTTTACACGTCAGTACTGAGGGTAAATATTTCACATTATGGTTCAGTAACACGCTGATATATACGTAAGCACATTGCCTACCAGCTTCCTACTTGTATACATGTTAATGGGATTATGTTTATATACATATACAGAAATACAAAATCAGATGCAAACTAACCAACAAGCCCAACAAAAATAAAAATAAAGTCACTGCAGTTTACGTGTCATTCTGAATTCTAAGTGCTGTAAAATATTCCCGTGATTTGCAAGTCCACGTTCTAAATTAACACAGTGTAAAAGCATTACACAAAAGCTATTTTAAACTGTCAAAATACAAATCAATGTATTTCCACTTTCTTCACTCAGATCTTAGTTGAAAACCGAAACATTTCCAGATAAATGCTTTTTTAAAAGTCAGGGAATCATAGTTTTCCCTTGGATCCATCTCTATAGAATTGCCAAATATAATCATTAAAAAAGATCACAAGTTTTATGATATTTTTAGTTGCCTCCTTTTTCCACTTTTCTCCATTCCCCACTCATCTTCCATTTAATGGCAGTGCCTGTGATTTCTAGAAGGGATGTTTCAAATCCAGTGAGTATGAATGTCAGTTTCCCATGGCTCCCTTAGAAGCCTCAGCCAGCAAGAACAGGAACAGGACTGGTGTAGAAACACAGGAACAAGCAAAAAAAAAAGCATTTACAGGACTATTTACAGGGCCAACAAAACAAATGTTTAGAAGACACAGAATCAAAGTTGGTCAATGCTACCTGACACACTTGCACCAAAGTCGTACTAAACCATATTTTCTGCATAATTTCTCACTGATATAAGGTCCTACTTCACTCTCATAACCATGGGTGATAACAGAGCCACACAACTTCATGTACTGCCATTCCATTTGAAGTGGGAACCAGTTCAATAAATTATTTCCTGCTGCAGCTGAAATACAGATGGAATTGCACCAAGTAAGGCCTCCCCTCTCCCCCACTTGAACATAATGGGGAGACTCTTTCTTACAGCTACAGCTGCAAGTCAGTGTTCATGTCTCTCCTCCACCTGCACAACTTGGCCCTCCTACACCATCCTCTTCCCAGAGTTCTCAAAACATAACTTCAGCACAGCTTGGGAAGACAGCTGTAGTGCAGCTGATTTTAAGAGGCTACAGCCAGCACCATGCCATCTACTTCCGTCTCCTTAAGGAACCCACTGCACCAAAGGCCAACATGATACTACAAAGCTATTCCAGCCAAGGCAAATCATGAAGCCGCTCAGGTTCCCCCTTGGCTCTCCGGAAGAAGAATGCAGAAAAGCATTATTGCCATCAACACAGTTGTGCTACACACAGCCCAAAAGTATGGAAAGTTCTAGCTCAGGAAATCTTTTGTTTATAGCTTTACTCAGCTTTAATTTAATATTTTGTCTTAGCCCTGGGGAAGTTATTTTGTCCCTGCACTATGTTCAGGAGGGATCTGTTTGCAGAAAACACTGCCACCCCACTTCCTGCACCATCTCTCCTAACCAAAAAAATGATGAAACATTAGAGAGATGCATTTTGAACACATGCAGGGATAAAAGGTTGTTTCCCAAAGCTGTCAAAAAGACACAGTTTCAAACTTCACTCCGAGTATTAGGGGCACTGCAGGTTGTTAGAGTAAAACTCAGAATATTTAGTATCATTTCTGAAGCAGCAAGTATGATGTAGTTTCAGGATTATCAGCTGCATCTTTGTATGTTCTAGGGCTGCTGCAGTCTAAAAAGCTACATTCCTTCATTCTGTTCCAGTGCTGCTGGTTAATCATCAATTCTTTAGGTAGCAATAATTTTGGAGGCTTATCAGAAACGTTCATCAGGAGAGCTGTTTGCAACTGATGTAGGTGCAATGCAGTATCCTGCCACTTTGAGCTCCACACACTTTGGGGGCTACATTAAAAACATTCCCTTCCTTAGCTCTGCCCTATTTTTTTTCTGTTGCAAAGCACAACTTGTAAAACGACCCATAGCATCAAACTTCACAGAAGTTACCCTTAAAAAAAGAAAGGGCAAGATTAATCAGCAATTTTTTGAAGACTTGAGCAAATATTAGCAAGCAGCTCTGGTATTTTGAGTTTCCACTAACAAAAATAATAAAACTGAAGAAAACATTTTAATATCAACATCTTGCAGCTGCATCTTGTTCTCTCATGGCAAAAAGCTTAAATCAATGTGTTGCAGCACAAGAAATAACCAGAGTAGGACACAAATGCAGTGTTTCAACTTAGATCATTGCAACAGTTAATCGAGCATTTTGTGAGAGCAAGCAATTTACCAAGTACATTTTCACATAATTAAGCAGCAAACGAGACACAGTCCACGGGAGCTGCATATTTAATTGTGTCAGCAATTATATTATAAAGCACTTTACGCATATACATGTGGGTATATGGACCTATCTTTGTCTACTTACCGTGCAGCAAGGCATGGGTGCTACGTTGGTCTCAAAACAATTGCTTTACAGCCCCAGGCAGAGCAACCTTCCTCTCACTCTCATCTCGGGCAAGTCAGTGTTTCTGGAAGGTGGCCAGGCAAGATCAGATTCATCAGCCAATAAAATTGTCTAAAGCTGCCGTTCCACAGGAGACCGTTCCTCCGGCTGCAGGCTCAGGAGCAGCCAATAAAGGAGAAAATCAGCATCACAGTGCAGGCGAGCATTTTGTCCCATACTAAGGGTCTGCTTTCCAAAAATCTGGCGTTCCCCTCCCTGTGCTGCTGTACGCAGTCATCCTGCGTGAAAAACAACTCGCACTTGGCTCGCCTGGCTAATATAGGTGCACAGCTAATCCTGAACGATGACAAGGGTAAAGAAATCAGTCAAGCAGGTGCCTCATGTGCTGGGAGGCAATACAGCAACATCCAGAGCCGTGGATTCACGCTGCTAAGAGGGATATCACACCAGACCTAGCTTTTTATGGGGCAGTAGAAATTACTGCTCACAGAACGTAGCATTCACCTGAAGACAGTGATGGTGTTCATGGTGGGCACTGTGGAGGCTGTGAACACCTTACCCCTATTTTATCCTCCAGAGCTGACGTGCTGCAGTAGCTGCGGGAAGTCGTCCTGTCCTCAGACCCACGTGTTCATCCAGGACTTCATTGCCATTTGTAGGAGCCCTTGATTTCACCCTGCCAGTCCTACGGCAGCGGCAAAATATCCCAGTGTGCAACAAGACTCCACAGAGTTGGCAGTCGGAGCTGGCTGACATCGGGAAACCTTAGGGTTTGCCTTTTCAAGGAAAACCAAAAGAAGTCAGTCGTACTATGTGTTAGCTAATCAACAATAAATCCTAAAGATGATAAGGCATTCGTTGCAGTTATGCATGTTAGCAGGTCATGAAAGGCCTTTGGAGTTCTTTACTAGTAAATTAATGCTCTGAGGAAGACCAGGCCTATGTCACCAGTTTGAAAACAGGTATTTTGGCAGCAGATGACACATTTTACCACAAAATCTAAATAGAGAAATAGCACAGGAGGTCTAGCACATTGTTTTACTGCCTTGCTGGAATTTACCTCTCCTGACTTCTCTGAGGTAACTTCCGGTTTCCACAGAAGTTTTGCACCAAGGTGCCTCCTCTGCAAAGCTGACTTGCCGCCCAATCTGAGGGCAGCACAGGCCAAAGCCCACATTTCCAGCAACACTTCTTTCAGTCTCCCGAAACAAATGAAGAGCAACTCCCATCCGGTCTTCACCAGTAACCTTACATACCCTCACCTACATGTATGAGAGGACAAAGTTGTCTGTAATTCAGACAACCCCTTGAAAGGCTAAGACTTTGCAAAAAGCTACACTGCACCTTGAAGTGGGAAGGGATTCTTAACAACAAAGCAAATGGTAAGGAAAAAAAGATTAGAATACGAAGATTAGAAATTAGAATATATTAGATATTAGAATTGAGGCAGCAAGACTGTCATTAACCATAACCACTTTTCACTTTTATGTGCCATCTCCTGGTTTGACATGGATATATTTTCACTTACTTATGTGAGACCTCTGCTTTCTTTTCATGCTGATACTATAGCTCTTTGGAGGACCACAAGTCAAAGATGGTACCCCCAGAGCTCTGAAGGCAGTTACACAGGAGGAGCTAGAAAAGAGGCTCCTCAAGAGCGACAGTAGCTAAAATCAGGCAGCACAGGGGCACAGCCTAACAATTCAGCAGCCTGGACTTTGCACTCTGATCTTAAAAAGCTACATATGCAAGCATTTATGATCTGGATTTTCCTTTGATGTAAATTAGCATAGATAGACCCATGCTAATTCACACAGGCTTTTCTTCCAACTAGGCAAAATGCAGGGTTCCGCTTGAAGCCACAGTATTCCCCTTTCACATTCCTCTTTCAATAACAGTGCTGGGCAGGGAACGAACGCCAATCTGAGAGCAATTACATGCTGAGGGTTCCTTCAAATAGGGTCTTGTCAAGTCGTAGCTCAGGAAAACGGTGTCTTGGTTGCAGAGGCAGCCAAGCTGATCATTTACTTACTAGAAGCAACTGCCTTTAGGAAACTAAGGGAAACATGGCAGCAAGTGAGGAGCCCCCACACCTTTGGGAGTAAGACACAAAGTCAGCAGCAGGCCAGGGCCCACTCCAGTGGCATAAAATAGAGGGGGATGCCAAGGAAGTTACCAAAGCAGTCTGCCACCAGGAACTTCTCAATTTTCATACAGCTGAAAACAAAAATCACTCAGCCAGGTAGCTGTGCTGGTATCCCATCCCACTGGCAAGCACTGGGTTGCTTTAGTCTGCGAGTTGTGCATATCATGCTAGAAATCTGGTGAGCACCTACATTTTCTCCTTCAGTGTGTTTGGAGTGAGGTCAAACTGCACAGAGAGGTGCTGGTGCACGGTTTGGTTTATCATTCATCATAAGCTTTAGACTCAGGATTTAAATGCAGTAACAGAGAGTGTTTTCTAAGCTGCTTTCTACACATATTTGAGGTGGGTTTGGCTCTAATTAATTTGGAACAGGTCAGGGAGTTCAGATATTTTCCTTTTTCTTTCTCTCACATCCCTGTGTCCCAGTTTAGTTTTAAAGTGGTAAGGCCCATCTACATTAAGGCACTCAGAGGGATGAGGGAGACAAAGAAAAGAAAGCTGGCTGAATTAGAGATGGCTGACAGGGCATATCATCATCACAATCCTGTGCTCAAAGCTTTTCAGAATCCATAACATGAGTGGCCATGCAAATCAGTGAGTCATTGCAAGAGCTGAAGGGGAAAAACCTGACCAGATAAAAAAACCCCAGCTCACCAAGGACTTTCCCTAGCTTACTTGCCCTTTGCCAGTCCATAGCCGGGATTTTTATTCTCTTGAGCACATTTATCCTTAGGATGGCTTTGTGAAGTGGGGTGTTCTGTCTAGGAAAGCTCCATCACTACTAGGATGGCCCAGCAGCATGCAGGGAGTCTATGACACTTCAAGGAACTGAAGCATATCTTTGTAGTTACACAGCTAAGGCTGTTAAAACTGCTTTGGGTTTCTCTGTCACACAAGATCAAAAGCTGCTTCCCCCTTCTCTGTCTCTTCCAGCACCTGGATATGCAGTTGCATCTGTGTCCCCTCAGTGAGGGGATTATGCAGTCTTAACTGTATGTTTTACGGGCTCAGTATTTGCATGCTGTTTAACATTTATATTTTTGATAAATAGATGACCTCAGTGTTTAAAGAGAACATACTGATTTTTGGGAGAAAGCTGTTTTATACTCAGGTCTTCACACTTACTTTGCACACAAATGACAGGGAGGTGGTGTGACTTTCCCTAGTTTTCTAGCAAGGAATGATGAAAGACCATGTATAAGGAAAAACAGTAAAACAATCAGAAGAACTCAGACTGGTTTTTCAATTCACCTCAAGTCTAAGCAGTCCCTGCTTGAGGTTTCTGTTCTGTGAACTCCAAAACCATGGAGAAATCCAAGTGCAATAAACACCAGAAAGCAGGGAGCAGTCCCAGAGAAGAAATAAAGCAGGCTGCAGAGAGTAACAGATTATTTCCCTATGTATTGTCTACACCTGTGAGAAGTGAGATACCGTTTCTTGGAGCAGGCAGGTCAGCAGGCACAACATCTAGTGGCCCCTGTTTTAAGGGGGAAGGCTGCTTTGGAGCGAGCAGAACACGGGAGGAGAGACAAGATCAAAGAACTGGTGTTTCAGTGCTCAGTTCCAGATTGCTTCACACAGTCCTTTTCCATATACAGCCTGTGAGGAGCAAAAGCTCTGTCAAAGCTATGGTTTTTGTGCGCCAGAGTAGCTGTACCAGCTATCTGTAACAACCATCTTCTTTGTGTGGTGTCCTGTGATTGGAGACCTTAAGTGATTCACAGTGGAGGAAAGAAACAAGTCATGTTGTTCAGAACTCACTTGGATTCAGATGAAGCAGCTTGCAAGTCTAATAATGCAGCTTTTGGCCTTTAGTGTTATTTACAAGAAAAGTAAATTTGAACAGACTTGCCAAGTTTGTTCAAAAAAAAGGAAGGGACTGGGGTTTTATTTACACAACCCCCTGCTCCTTAAATCAGTTTGACACTGCAGTATAGAGTCAGTGCCCTCTGGTTGGCAGCCTCATTACCATCTGTAATGAATGTAACATCTTATAAATAATTTATGTTATAACAGCAAATACAGTGTGGAAGGAAGAAAACATTTAGGGAATCTAGGATCAGAAAAGGCTAGAGGGAGTCAACATGGGCTTCACTGTTTCCATGGAATTAAGAGTATTACCCTACCCACCTTAGCTGTAGTCAAACTGCAGCCCAAACGAGCGGGAGGGAAATATTGCATTAGATTATTAGAAAGGAAAGCACTAAGCAGGGAGGGAGATCTCCCAGGCAGGGAGCATGCTGGACTCGGATCTAGCAGGAACGAAACTTATTTTCCATCTCAGTTGCTGATTTCTCTCCTACTCTAGGCAGACCCCTAACTGTGAGAGGGAAGAAATCTGTATAAATAAATGAAAAATTTTAGCAAACAGCTGTTCTAGCGTAAATACCTTGTCACATCCCATTTTATGCTTGTTGAAACAAACTTTGCTCATGCTTCCTCTGCTGCACTTGGACTAATTTATCATGCATTATGTATGTTCCTCCGTCTCAGAGTTTAATTATTCGTGAGTCCCTCCACCCTCATGGTCTTTCCCCTTCCCCTTGCACAAGGACCCACCAGCCTGATTCATCAACTCAAGCCCTCCATCACCATCAGCTCTCAAGGGTGCGAACCTACAGCCTGGCCCAGCTCTGGACACTGCTGGCTTCTGCCACAGAAACCCAAATCCTGCATGTTTACTGACTGGTTTGGTTCAGACCTTGGGAGGATGTAGGAGCGCTGTGTCAGACCCAGCGGCTGATGCACCGAAATGTCGTCTCCCAGAGGGCTCCCTAACAACCCTCCTGCCCCTTGAGCAGGTGCTGTGGGGAGCCCAGTGTACCCCCAGAAAAGTCTGGCGTGGCCACCAAGGCGTGCACCAGAAATCCTGACGTGAGGTTTGAAAGCAAACTCCCCTCAGACCCCCTCAGTGGTGGGAAACCCCAAGGAGCTGCCTCAGCGTCCGCTCCCACCCACCCAGGGCGATACCAGCCCCGCAGGGCCCTGAGGGAACTCTCGCCTGGCATGGGACTCGCTGTTTCTCTCAGCACTATTTTCACTTCCTTGCTGTTTGGAGGGAAATGTCTGAAGAAGGCAGACCTACCTGTAGAGGGCCACAAGGGCTGTGTAACATCCTGGTTACACAGGGGCCATGCCAGTCCTGTCTCCTGTCCCCAGCAATGCAGGAAGAGCAGTACATTGGATGTGGTGGCCAGGTCGGATGAGGAGCCTCGGCCCGATGGTGGAGGGGGTGCAAGGAGAAGATCCATGCCCGGTGTTAGTGCTCAGGTGGCGGCAGCGGTAGGGCCGTCACTGTGAGGAGAGGGTCCAAGGGCTGCCCTGTGATGGACCCAGCCCATTCCTCATCGGTCCCACCACAGGGCACTGCCCAGCCTGTCACAGAAGCTGCAGCTGCCTCTGGGAAAGAGCAAGGCAGGGCACAGTCCACACCGGCAGTGAGGAGTGAGGGACACTGTGAAGAACAGCCCTGCCAGCAGCCAGGGGGCCAGGAGAGGAGAGGCAGTGTGAGGAACATGCATAAACCCAAGGTATTACATACAGAACAGCAGCTTTTTCTGAGCGCCAGGATCTTAAAAGCTGTTTTCAACTGCCAGTGCCAATAGGAATCTAGGTTTAACTCATTTGTGTTCTCAACAGGATCATGCATGGGAGCTATGAAGCCATGTACACTTGATGCCAGCCCTGCTCCTTCCAAGTCAGTTCCCCTGCATGTAAGTCTGGCAAAACTGAGGAAAAGTATGAAGCTGGTTTCTGCAATTCAAGTATCTGATACCCTTGCTTGCATTTTATTCCAGTACCCATTTCCAAGCAGCAAAAGATAGATTTGAGTTAAAAAAAACCCCAAAGCATCTTTCTCCTCTTTTTAGTAACAGTGATGTCCTGCAGTGTAGAAGAGGTATAAATCTGTTGTCACCACTGCTGCCCTTGCCCAGCGCCCTCACCTGCATTGCACTGCAACTTCAGTTAGCACAGAATGCCTCAGTCAGCATCACCGGCACATGCATCAAGTGTAATGTGCTATTTTTAACTTTTAAGGCTTCCCCTCCAGCTTGTATAACATTACTCAGCTGATCTCTCCATTTCCTACATGCAAAACTCAAGCTCTTTGTTCTCAAGCCACACAGCTTTCATGTGCTGCCAAGGGGAATCCATCTGGGTGCTGTGACTTCCTCCCTTTGAAATGAATCCTCCCCATACCCGTTAGCAAACAGGAGGCCTGTGGCCACATTCAGGATGCCTGCCTGGTTTTGGTTTACCAGTGGAGCAGGGCAGATTAGAGAGAACAGGCACACTCAGGCTGCTCATAGACCCTTCCTTTGAAAAGTCAGCTTCCAGGGCAGGGGTATTTGCCCAGGTGTAGCAAGACTCTAATTACCATTGTGTTTGCCATTTGCTTTCGGCCTTTGCTGTGAAGTTACTTCGGAGAAATTGGCATTTCATTTAACTGTTATGAAAGAGTTATTTTGGGCTTTTCCATCCATTACAGCTCTATTGAATCTCTTGTTTTCCTGTGCTGTGGCTCTGCTTGGTGCAAAGGGGCATGGGCTGCTTCTGAGGACTGACCCACAACAGGGAACTAGAGTCTTTGCAAGGCTGGCAAGGCACCACTCCACTGCAATTTCTTGGGCTGGTCCCTCAGCTGCTTTTGCACAGTAAGAACCAGACCAAAAAAAGCCAGACGTGTTCTAGGACAACTGGTGTACCCCAAACATTTCTTCCCCCACCCACAGCCTTCAGCACCAGCAAGTCCCCCTTGCCTGGCCACCCTCACACCTGGTGCCTGTGGCTCTATGCAGCTTCAACCCTCACCTTATGTTTCAGTTTCATTGTTGAGGTTATTTCTTGCTGTAATTAGTCAATTCATCCCCCCATATGTGAGTCCTAAGCCATCCTGAGACTGTCACTTCAAAAGACTTTTGTCAGATTTGTCACTAATAATTAAACCATCTCCACCCAAGCAGACTGCGCTTTTGATCAAGGATATGCAGTTTGCTCCTGACTGTGGGCCAAGGAAAGCCATAATTTGATCACAGCACTGGCAGATGTCCTAGTGAGCAGGGAAAGCTCACTTTGTTATGCTTAGCAGCTCCTGCCTTTCAATCATGGGAAATCATAATTTGACTATTAGCATGTATGAATTTTCCTTACACATCAGCAAAGTTAAAAGGCCACTGTCAGCTTGGAGCATGATGTTTTCTCTACAGAGACTAATGAGAGGTTCCACACTAATCTCTCCCTGCACTTTGCCTGGTGGTTTCTGGTACAGTTACATGTTATTGAGATGTTATTTTTTTTTGCAATGGAATTATTTAACTACACAGAAAATATTATCCTTTTACTTTCTTTGTTGTGTGAAAGAACCAGCAGCACCACAGCTTCACTTCTGCAAATATTTGCAGTGTACACCTGCAACGTAACAGAGGTTTTCCCCACCGCAGCCCCTCGGCACAGCAAGAGTGCCTCCTGCTTCCCCCAGCCTTGGGAAAGCAATTCACCCCCACAACGCAGCTACAAGCAAAGATGTCAATTCATTTTGCCAATCCTTTTCGTGGCATTTCATAGATGATTGTCTTTGTTAATGATACCAATATTGAATCGCCCACAAAGCCCTCTGATTTTATTCCTGCTCCACCCATTTTTCTGAAAGGAACTACTTCCGAGCAGTTTGCAAAACTGCTTTCAAACATCTGAAAATTTTGTATTTGAGTAGTCCAAAACACAGTAGACCATTGCAAATGCTGCTTATTAGGGGCACTCTGCTGCCTTGTGCCTCATGCACCTGCTGGTTGTGTTCATCTCCTGCTTCTGGCCACAGCAACTGATTGCAAACTCTAATCAGGAGATGATCCTTCCCTCCTCAGCAGCTCTGTCCTCAGCCCAGGAAGCAGCCACCTCAGTTCACCGAAGTCATCCTGCCTTTTCTAAAATAAACTAAATAGCAAAGTCCTTGAAAGCTGAAATGTTCCCTGAGTGAAAGCCCAATCCCAGGAAAAATATCAATACTGTGTTTTCTCCAACTGCAGAGAGAGCAGTCTCTGCAGACTGTGGTGCTGCTGGTTGTGTTTTCACACAGATTCTGGCTCTACCTTGTAAAAGCATTTACAACATATTGATCACTTCATGTAATAAATTGCAACTACAATAATGTTTCATCTGGAACCAATTGACCACAGTTTGTAGAACAATACTTCCACTAACTTCTAATATCATTTAAAGCGACTGACTTCAAGAGAGCCATAAGGCTCTGATTTGGTAATAACATTTTGCCTTCCTCAGACTGACTTGTAAAATTACATTGCAATAAGAATAACGTTGCTAGAGGGGGAAAAAAATTTAAAAAAAGAAAAGATATGTAACTTCCACTGAAATAGAAAGTGGATACTCAAATATATGTGATGGATGGATCAATATAATGCTCTTCAGGAAAGAGCATATACTTTCCACAGCTCCTTAGAATAAGGCCCTAACTCACATCTACTAATCAGGTAAGAAAAAACCGTGGAAAAAATACATGTCTTGAAATAGGTCAACACATATAATACCAAAATCTACATATAGTAGAGCTATTTGGGTTAAAGTAATTTGTCTTCAGTTCTACATAACTCAGAATATTATCTACAGAAAGTTTAAAGGGATAGTACTGATTGACATCTATGTATATATTTAGATTCCCTATTCTCTGTCCCACCCTTTTCTAACTGTGTGCTTAACATTACTCAAAGAAACCCTCTAAGCTTGGTTTGCAAAGGCCCTGTGCAAGCTGTTTGGTTTGCGTATGCCAACGTTCCCTTGCTTGTCTGACTTGCAAGGAGAGGTGAGCAGAGATAAAGTCACGTTCCACATATGACAGGAACCAGTGCTGTCTTTGCATTTCTCAGTATTTCAATCCTCTTGACTACAAAACACATTTTAGGAAAAAAATTTGAATATACCTGTAAATCCTGATCAAAACAGCCAGGTTCATCTTTAAATTGCTTAAAAAAAAGTCCAAATGGTAGGAAATTCCCAAGAAAGATTTTTTTTTCCCCAGGTGAAACTGTTCAAACCTCTGTTTAGTGACATTTTTTAAAAAGGGAACACTTTCTAAACCCCTAAAAAACTCATTTTCAAAATACTAAGTGGCAACATCAAGTGTCTTAACAGAAATAACATGACTGGTACTAATGTGCTGCCAGTGAGCTTGACACATGAAAATATTGATTGCAGCAAACACTGAAATCTATTTGCTGGCATCTCAGTCACATTTTAGGAGACCATCATGCAGAGCAAAAATCCAATTCAATAGCTTGGCTTATAACTAAATTACAATGATTTTAAAGGCTTGACTGATCCGTATTGTTCAGAAGCTTTTCTCAGTATTGTGGTAACTGCCTCCCAGAGCTCAGCTTTCCTTCAGCTTGTGTCAACCTTGCCTGTCTCCATCAGCACTGGGAGCATCACTCGGACCAGGAGGCAGCAGCTGAGTGATGTTCAGCCCAGCCAAACCCTGCTCAGAGCTGATCTTCCCCAGGACGGGTGCTGATAAACAAGCATGGGAAGTTCGGATGTGAAGTGTTATTTCTAGTTTTGATTTATTCCTTGCTCAAAGGCTGAAGGGTTTATAAGAAGCAGGGTAGTTGCAAATACATTTTCCAGCAGATTTAGAGCTCTCTCACACACCCACCACCGCTATTGCCTTCTTGTAAAAAATGCATCTATCACCAGAGCTTTGCATTGAAATCTCGCTGTATTTCAAGTGGGAGATGGAAGAAACCAAAGTAACTCAGCAGATGTTGCTGGATGCTTTAAAAGCTGCATTTAAAACCTCCCTAAGGACCTGTGCAGAAAAAGGCGGGGGAAAATCATGGACTTACACACACAGATCCCTTGACTGAAACACTTTTAACTGTTACTCATATTGAGCAGTATGAGCAAGCACGTCACTGTTTGCTGTCTTTATTGATGTATCTGCACTGTGTTCAGCAATCCTATAAATCCATTAATTGCTGGGAACAGCTGCGGAGCAGACCAACAGGCTGGGAAATGAGCACACAGCCAGGAATGCCGAACAACCAGCACCAGGCTGGTCCCAGCCAGAGCCCTTACACCTTGGGCTACGTGCACCATTAGAAAATGCCTAGGTATCAACAGACTGAAGGATAAGAGCACTTCCCAAGGAAGCAAAGGATTATTTGGTGTTACCAGCTATTGCTGAGCTTAAGACTCTCTGAAAAAAAGTAATCTGCTCAGGTGTACAACACTCTACATATCCCTGTGGAGTAGGCAGCCAGCCATCCATAGGCACAGTGGCCTGGACTTAATGACTGACATGGGCCAGGGCTGGAGGAGACAGCTTTGCACCTACGGTGTAGGGAGAAGGAAGGGGAAACAGCACATGGGGTGGAGGGAGATGATCAAAATCTGGGAAGTAAAAAAGAGCAGCCTGGCAGGGGAAGCTTTCCCTGGAAAGAACACTAGCATCATGTGCCATCTGGAGGCTTAAAACAGAAATGAACAGGATGTATTTGCTTTCTGGAGTGACAACAACCACCTTTTAGGTAGATATATACATTAATCAGAGCTGACATTAGATTAGTCTTCGTCACAAAGTGTGACAGAATATTCCCAGCTTCTGGGAACATTCCCAGAACATATTCCAGAAACATATTCCCAGCACTAGAAACACCACATCAAAAAAGTGCCAGATAAAAAAAATAAAACAAGTCCAGAAATCTCTTACAGAGGATACACGTCTTCCTGTCCACCCTGCCCTGCAGTGAAACAAGCGAAAACTCACGGCATGGTGTGTGAAGAGAGCTCTGACCCCAGCACACTGAGCACACAGCTCTCATATCTCTAGCAAACTTCTTGTAAGCAACATCAATATACTAGGGATGTCTACGAGACATTAGCACTACACCCAGACCATTGTTCCAAGGAATCTGCTTTTTTCCTGATTACTTGGAAAGCTGGAGGTAAAATGTGAACTAAAATAACTCACTTGAGATCAAACTAGACTGTCTTTTCTCAGCAAGAGGGGGTAATTTTGCTAGCTTTTCTTCTTGCTGTCAGGAAATTATGTCTATTAATTTATAATGAAATAACCCCAGGGAAAGCAACTTGAATTAATAAATGGGGCTCTGCTAAGTAGCCGGGACAAAGAAGAACAGGCCTGGATCCTTAATCTTTTCTTCAGATCGAAGAAACAGTCTGAGAAGGGCTTTCAGCTTCTCTCGCATGTGAGATGTACTAACAGCTCCTTCTGGTACGTCAAACTCCAGTTTTCTGCTTCATTTGCCTCCTCCTCCCTCACAGGCAGAAGGCTGGCACGGGCAAAGGGTTTGCCGAGTCCAAGGGTAGAGAGAATGGAACAAAGCACATGACTGGAGAGAGGCACTGTTTGGTACCAGTTCCTTAAATGCTTCTGCAGAGTGCTGAAAATGGAAGAGTTTTGCATCCAGAGGTTTCAACACCACGAGGTCTGAAAGGAACTCTCTGCAGCAGTGCCACAGTATCTGACAGAAGGAAGTACAGTAACTTCTCTGGTGGGTAAGGGACGTGGGAGAACATTGTACCTGCATACCTCAGAAGCAAGTTAACTGCTGATCTTCACTTGCCCCTCATTCTGGCCCTAGACCAAAGTGCTTGCATCTGCTTTTTTTAATTAGTTTTCACTCAGAACAACCAGGAGCCATTAAGACCTAGGCTTTTACTTTCTGCTTCAGAAAAGCACAGTGCGCAAAGTTTTCAGGTGTCCCCCCACCTTCCAAGCTCCCATTTCTGACCCTCTTCAACAAAAACATCACATCTGTTCATCTCCAAACTCCATTTGCTGCCTGGTAACTCCCAGCCAGGAAGGGCATGGAAGGGTAGCATCAACATGTGAAGAACAGGACAGAAACATCATATCCTCTCTGATCTCCACCTCTTTAATCTCAAAGGCATTAGAACTAATGCATGACAAGACCAGGTACAGAATGTGATTTCCAGATCTACCGTTTCAGCTCTACCCACCCAGAGTAACACTCCAAATGACAACCAGAACACTTGTCTTTACTGAAGTTCTAATATCTCAAACTTATCTAATTTCAGGGGGAGGGGGGGAAAGCAAGGAATTTTGCTCTCTAAAAGTCTCCCTGAGGCTGATTACCCTGGCAGTGGTGGTCACCTGCTGCAGGTCCTACAGGTTCATTGTCACAGCCTCTCTTCTGCCACACAAGTCTCACCAAGGGGACTCGGACAACATCATGTGGCTGGCACATGCTCCCACTAAACGATGATGAGACAATCACACTTTGCTCTTCCCATCTCACCATCCAGTCACTTCAGAAAACACAGAAGTTACCACGGAGGATCACAAGATTTTACAGTTAAGTGTCAGCACCCCATGATAAACTGGAGAGCTGCTGAATGCCAGTATCACCCTCCAGGCATGTGATCCTCCTTGGGAGTGATTCAGATGGCAGCCAGGAATAGAACCTAATCATTTTAGGAGAAAAGGACTTAACCGAGATAATGTTATAAGCATCTACAGACAGGTAATCTGTAATCAAGCAGCCAGCTACAAACATTAATAAAACAGATATTTATGCATCCCCTTCTATCACCTCCCAACAGCAGAACATCTTAAAGGGATTTAAAAATCTTCACTCTTGTTCCTCTGAAAGTAAATGGGTCCTAGAAACACTGGTCCTCCCTCAAGGCTATTTCAGTGAATGGAAATCTTTTGATGGAGCTTGGATGATGGTCCTGTTCCTTTACCTGGTATTAAGCTCTTCATTTTGAGAATCCACCAAGTGCAAGGACACATCAACATCAGACCCAGGTCCTGCCAGGCAAGTCTGAATGACAGATTACAGCCTTGCAGGGAGCTCCACTGACTGTAACACACAACTGACCCCAGGGCCACCCCAGAGATGGGAGCCCACTTTCCTTGTCTATTATAAAGCCCTTCTAAGTGAAACTTTAGGAAATTAATTTTATTAAAAAGGAACTAAAAAGAAAACTCCAATAAAGGAAAAATAAGACAGAAAGTGCTCTAGGATGATGCTTTTTAATTGTTATTTTATATCTTTAAAAACAAATCAAACCATGAAAAACATTATAATGTGCGGAAATTTCCTGTACAACAAATATGAAAACAACAAAATTTGTACAACATTTTGTGATATTCAACAGTCACTTATTTGAAACATATCAACTTTTCCCTTCTTAAGCAGGCCTCAAATGGGAAAAAAAAGTAGAAGAGAAATGCAGGAGATGTAATTGTCACACAGTGGAGCTTTCAGTGGACAGCTTTAGATAATCAACAGCAACAGAAAACACTGACCAAAGAGACAGATCTCAGCAATTGTAACATAGAGAACAGAGGGTAGGGAGAAAATAGTTGCAGGAATTCAAGTCATCTTGACCAAGACAGATCCACAAGGTAGTGGAGCATTATCTGTGCTCCTCCTCTTCCTGCAGAGACTTCCTATAAGGTAGGTCCTACTTATTCACATTGACACTATAACCAACTTTACAACATCTTAAGTCTTACCAACTTTTTCCATCTACCAACACGGGATCAACAGGTCATTTACTTCAACCTTCAGTCTCTTCTCACAATGAGTCAGTTTTGAGAAAACACATGCATACAGTTCTATTTAAAATGGATACTCATTAGATGATGCCACAAGTGAGAATCTGATGTCTGCTTCCAACACCAAAATAATGGGACAAATCTCACTCTTTAGGTAAGAAGATCTGGGCAGTGATCAGGCAAAACCAGTTACTGTTCTAGCTAGTTTTCTGATGTTCTGCTGCAATGTTATGAAATCAACATCATCTAGCATGGAAGACTCATCTCCCTCTCCTCTGTGCTATACATAACACGGGCCTTCAGAAGCAAGACAGCATTTGCCACCCTAAGGCAGCAAATTCTTGCGAGGCCTGGAATAATGAATACTGGCTCTGTGCCAGATGCGCTGTAACTAAAAGAGCATGAGTTTAAAAAAAAATAAAATAACATGACTGTAAGGGGCAGACTTTCCTCCCTCCCAGTTCCTTTGGAATGGTTCTGTTTGGTCCAAGTGGTTTATCTTTGTCTGTCAACAGACAGCAGCTTAGGAAGAATATGGGTAAGAGATCCACTTTGTGGACAGCCAGCTTGGATGGAGCTGGCAGAATCATTAACCTCATGGTAATTTTTTTGTTTTGTTGCCTTTTTTTAAAAGTATTTCAGAGAAAGACAGAAAAAATATATTCAAGAACCCACAAGTGGCTGCTAAAAAAAAATAAAATATATATATATAATAAATTTAACCAAAATAAACAAAACTCCAAAAACAAACAACCAAAAGCTGAACTGCACTGTGGCTGGTTCTCCAGTTTTGCTGACACAGGACACCACAGTTTCACACCAGGTTGTAAAGAATTCCTCAGGATATTTGTAAAGTTACAGTTGTGCACCAGGAATTCCTACATTTTCCTTCAGCTGACATTGGATCCTGTGAGGTTGCCAGGTTCCACTGTGAAGCCACATACACTCTTAGCATCTGCAGCTTTTTCTGACAAGTCTACTAAAACAAAGAAAAAAACCCCCAAAACAACAAAAAAGCAGCAGAATTCCAGGGACTCTGGTTATTAAACCTTCATAAGATTTTTCACTGCTTTATGGCTATTCTATAGCATTATTCAGCAACTTCATCCACAATGCAACCAGTGCAATGATCCGAAGACCAAAAAACACACCCTCCCCCCCACCCCAAGCTACTTAAGTCCTTCATTGGTAATGCCTTCCTAACTCTTACAGTTATGTACCAGCACAATAAATCCAATCTGATCCTTGACTTGTGAAATCAACAACTGGAGGATTTCTGCTTGCTTGTTCTGTTTCTAAAAGGACCAGTTAAAACAACAGCAGCAGTACATTGCAAGTAATTATAAAACAGTTACACTGGAACAATGAGATGCAGGCAGGTAAGACATATCTCAGTTCAGAATGGCTAAAACTACTGAGAAATTTGTCTTTACAGCAGAATTCTGTACAATGTGTTTTGGTAGAAACAGTAAAGCCAGTCAATCATTTGGGAGTGCTTGAACACTTGGAACCTCAGTTTCAACATTTTCACAGATTTATATATTTGAGGAAAAACAACAACAATGATAGAAAGACAGCAACCTGAGAAAAACTCTATCAGAATAGAGTGAGCATTATTCAGTAAATCATATATTGCACCTTTAAATAAATCATTATAAATTGTATAAAAACAGAAATATCAGCCAGGAACAGGGAGGAGCTATTCTGTCCTTCATACACACCCACACACACCCCCTCGCACACACATTCAGATTCACGTTCTCCAATTTTTTTCTACAGTTAAAGCTCGGAGTGACAGACCACACTCCTTTTCCTCTGGCAGAGGCACCAAAACATTAAGGCAGGGGATATTTAATGGTGAAATGCAAAAAACAAAGCTCACCTCCAAACTTCTGGAGAGTCCTGCCAACAGTGCAACTACAGTTAAGTTTGACATAAGCCTTATTTAAAAATCTGTGTTCTCATTAAGAGTTTCATACAAAAATAGAATCTCTGCTGTTTTTTTTTTTCTTAGAGTAGCAACTAGAAAAGGCACAATTTCCAAGTATAAATGTCCATCTGAAGGAGCCGTTTGTACTCCTTTTTTTTTTTTAAATAAAAAGGAACACAAAAAATAGATCACAGAGGCACATATCTATTAACTAAGTAACCAGATACAGTAGATAAAATATGTTCCTGAAACTTATAATTAAATATATTAAAACAGCTCACAAGCCTGGTGTCTGTAAATGAAATCATATAAAATTGTAATAAAAAGCTTGTGTTATTATTTTAATATTTAAATTCTAGTTCACTGTTCATACTGCAAATGCTATTTCACCTATGAGTACTGTTAAATTCACAACAAAAAAAGCAAGATTCCTCTGTTAACGTCAAATAGTTTTGCTTGTGTTGTGTTGGTTTTTTCTTTTTAACATCAACCTGCGGCTCCTGCCAGCATTATGTTTTTCCTCCTGTAGAGCACTTCTTTGAATGCAGACAGAACTGGAGAAGCCAGACATGAGACACTGCACACAATCCCAGAAAACATGAGCAGAACACCTCCCTTTCCTCTGGGCAGGTAACACCTCCTGGAGAAACTGCATTCCTGCTGGACTATGCGTGGTAGCCATTGGCCTTCCCGAAGCCTGGCCCAGGTGTGAAATTTTCATAGATTGCCATTGCTGTCATGTTTTGGTAAATAAGATCAGTTTTCTTCTCCCTCTGGGATCTAATAATATCCATAACACACTGGTTTAGGAAGACGTACTGGTCCTGATAGGAGAAAAAGAGAAGGTAATGCATTTCTAGAAAACATCTGATTTTCAAAGTAATTCTGCCTCTGAATGTAAATTTTGGCACTGCATTGAATGTTATCACAGTATGTTTGAGAACTTGTGTGTGTAGTTCATAGAAAATAGAGCTAGAAGGGACATCATGACATCATCTGACCAACATCCCCATATAAAACTAGGATCACATATACTGTCATGCCTAATGCCCTCCTAAAAGACTTTCACAATGGAGATTTTACAGCCTTTTTCAAATCCGCTTGAGTTAATTCACACACCTTTTTGGATCAAAGTGATCATTTCAGCAGGAAAACCTGTATTCCTGCGGAACACAAAAGAAAAGATGCACATCGAGACCATCTGACTCAAGGTAATTCTGGCTCACAGCTAAAGTATAAAACCCACATGGGTAAAACAAGCTGCAAAAAGAAAAGTCTGCTTTGGGATTTGATTCTTTCCAGCTGCAAATGCCAGTCCTACAAAGTACTCTTGCTTGGATGTACGGCGGCCCCTGGCTATTACTACTTCTGTGGGAGGAGATGGAGCAGGAAGGAGGGAAGTTAAGACACTAAGGAGTTAAAATTGCTCTTTCTTTATCTAGATGTAGTTCTAAGCTACATCTTGAGTCCATGCTTCCTGGATTATTATGCACATCTGCAAAACGTGCTGCTGGGCCCGAGACAGCCTCACCTCAGTTTGCACCATTAAAGGCCGGTGCATGCGGAGGTCGTACACCACTCCGTACACATCCACGGTGTTCTCCATTTCCATCTGCTGAATCAGGCGGTCAATGGCAATGAACGTCCCCGTCCTCCCGACACCAGCACTGCAATGACACGGGGAGGCTGCTGACTGCTTTTACTGCTTTCTGCCAACCACCTGCTCCCTCCCGGTCTGGTGAAAATCCTGTACGATGCCTCCTATTATTTCAGTGGCACAGGTAATAAAGTCTTGGTAGCCCAGAGGGGTGGCTCTTACCACCACTAAGAGGAAGGAGGGATCTGCTTCTGGGCTTCTCAGCCTTGCAGTCACACATGATTATATTGAAAAGCACTTGAAGGGACAACTTTTTCAGCTAAATTTTCCAGGCTAGGAGAGATTCTAATGAAATTTTGTATCACTTACTTTGCTACACACACAGCACTGCTAGTTTCTGAAGCACAGGGCAAAGGTTTTAATCCGGCCCATGTCTTTAAGCGAAGAAATTTATTTTGTTTTTAATCCCATTGAAAAAAAATTGATCATGAGAAGGTCACATGACAAAAGCATGACTAACAGAAACACGTTCTTCCTACCTGCAGTGCACCAGAGTAGGAGAGTCAATTGGATTTTGACTGTTGTACTGATGAACAAGGTGTCTAAAGTCGATGAGAAGGTCTGTTGTCTCTGGCACCCCGTGATCCGGCCAGGAGGTGAAATGGAACTGCCGCACCGTGTGGCTCTCTGGTGTGTTGGACTACAGGAATATACATTAAAAAACAAATCAAACCAAACAACAAACCCACAAGACAATGAAAACCGGCTTCAGAGGAGCAACAATAGGGGCTTCCTGCCATATGTACTGGGCCAAGCTTGGCTTCAATAAAAATGCCTGTTACAAAACGTGCGGGGATTTGGAGCAATGATATTCCAGTTTCCCTCTTCCTTCCACTACAGTAAGGAATACTTTGAAATAATTTTCTTTTCCTTTGACTTTACTCTGAGCTCATATCTGCTACACTGTATTTGCTGATGGGACTAACTATTCAGTCCAGCAGATATTACAAGTATCTGCATAAGCACAAGGTTATTTTATACACTAACAACTAACAACAGAGGTAGTACTTACCTTTTCTACAGTGAAGTCCCTTATTGTCCATTCTGGAAGGGCAACTTCTGAGACCATTGTCACCATAATGTCACCATAGGTCTTGGATTGCTTGTCTGGCCAGTACTGCTCACATTTTGTCTAAGAACAGAGTTACAAAGTTAGACACATTACACACAGCAGTGAAGCAACTGACTCAAATAACAAACCACCTGAAGCAGGGCTAGAAAGCACATCCCCTTTCTCAAGGGCTATTCCAGGGCAAGGGAAGCTCTACCAAAATCATTCTTCAGGGAGAAGAACCCACCCTTGAAGATAGCAACTCCACATCTCCCCTGAGGCAATCTATATTCCAGTAGTCAGCAGATAAGAAAATGGGAAAAGAAGCTAAAAAAAAAATTGTGCTTATTTGATTTAGATAACAGCCTTCCACCAAGAAGGTGATTGTTAAAAGAAAGTGATCAGCCTCCAAACTACTATGAAATTAGAGGGGATCCAGTTGCCTTCAAGAGACAATTCAGTTCTGACAAAAACATACCCGAGCTTGTTCCATACATTTTGTCAACATAACAATAGAGTAGATATTCTTTTCCCAAATCATTTGCCAGAAGTCATCTATAGTATTGGGTAAAGGACCCTGTGCAGCAATAAATGCCTTCTTTGAGTTATAGCCCTAAGAAGAAAAAAGCAAAATCAATATACATATATATATACACACAAATGCGCATCAGTGAGACAAAAACTGATTCTAAACATCATTAACAGCTGTTAAGCATACATCAGAAAAATAAATGTTAAATTTTATTTCAGCTAACAAAGCAACTTACAGGCATATAGTTTGCATTAATATAATCACCAGTTCCAGAGCTTTCATTTGAAAGTTTCACACGAGAAATATCATCTGCAGAAAGAAAAAAAGGAAAAAGGACAATCATGAATTTTAAAACTGAAACCTTTCACCAAAATACTGTTTATCTAACGCATGGTTTCTACGTAAGAGGTGTTTTGGAACAATGTGCATTTTAAGAATAAGAATAGAACTTCAGGAATCATAACTAGCAGTACTTTTGTAATGAAACCTTCAGAAAAAGGAGTGGTCAGGCTAAACACTCAGAATACACAACACAGTTTATTCCGCTTTTTAAACATGGTATGGTTTTGCCTATTTATATATTTGTAATCCAACAAAAAAATTACCGCAGTTTTAATTACTGGATTAAAAAAATAATCTGTTTCCTGCTGCCATTGCAGCTGATGTTTTTCCTCCAAAGCATCCATAAGTATTCATCACTGTTCACCTTTCAATTCCTTCTTACACTCTGCTACATTGGGATGCCCACGGGCAGCTTGGCAGTGCTTAAGACTTTGTTCATTTGCAAAGTGGTCTTATATTTCTTATATCCCTGCCTATATGCCTATCTGTGGTCAACTGTTATCCTCCTGTCTTTTCAACCTGGACTGCAAATTTCGCACAAATGGAAAATTAAAGTTATTTAATTAAGGGGAAGTTCTTTAAAGGAGTTTTCTTAAGAAACGTCCTTGAGGGAAAGCTCTTTCAGGTTTGCTTATACAGTGAGTTTGGGAAAGCAGCAGCTCAAGTTCAATCATTTGGAAATGGAAAACACCTAAAACCTCTGGGTACTGTTTGAGCGAGATCAGCCAAACCCAAGGTTTTCTCCTAAACGTTCGACCAGTAGAAGATGCAAACCCAAAGAGAGTAACTCACATGGCAAGACATTGTTGTATCTGTTTTTTCCCCTGTTCTCAGGTAGTTCAGCAGCAAATTTGGGCTGATGAACACCAGCAGACTTGAGTTCCTACAATAGAAGAAGGATTCATGAACACCTGGTCCTGGTTTCAGAATCACACAAACACATGACAAACAGATAAATATTCTAAATACTCATGGTTTGTGCTGTAAACGCAGACATGTTAAACTGGGATAAATGACAAAAATCATCTTATTACAGGGTGGGAGGGTGGCAGTGGCAAACCTGATAGAGAAGGGATTAATACAGAATGCAGGGATTGTAGCGTGTTTAAAAACTAGAGATGGGCTTTAAAAGCCTGGAAACAGTTTTGCCAAAACACAACACTGATATCAATGGCACACCAGTTCTGGCCCCAAGGCACTGAACTACTGTGCATAAGGTTTACAGACATTACAGGGAGAAAGGGAGCAAACACATCATGAACAGACTGAAGGAAGGCAAGGCAGAGCACCAGCCTGTAAAGTACAATCCCAGAAAGAATCTGAAGAATAAAGTCAAAAACTTCAAGGAGATGAGAAAAAAAAACCTAATTCTTTAACAGCACACATGACAACACAGAATCCTTCCTGACACTTCCTTCCTGTCCTTTGTACCTTGGAACAATTGAGCTTTAGCACATGTCATAGAAAAATATTTATGGTCAGTAAGCAAATCATAATTGCTGTTTCTCTGACTGCTCCTTTGAGCTATTTACAGGTGCGGTTTGCAAATCACACCTACACACTGAAGAAGTCAGTGACATTTGCAAGGGACCTGTCTTGCTATATATTAAAAAAAAATTTGAGATGATAAAAAAGAAGTACAAAAGTTAGATAGCATCCCTCAGGCTAACCCTGCAGTGTGACCAGGGCAAGGACTCGGGAGGTCTTGTCTCTGGTGAGAGCTCTGACCAGCAGGCCATGCTGTAAACTCACAGATAGTGATAGTAATTCAGGATATGAAGTATTTACCGTGCAGTTCAACTAAATTTGGAGCTGCATAGGGGAAGGGAAGGCTATACATACAGCTTAACAGTCTCTATAATAAAGGATCCTTCTCTTTCCCTTCAGTAAGCCTTCTGTATGCTCCACAGGAAAGCTGATTTAACTTCAAAAAAATATTTGTCATGAAGCTCTCCCCACTGAGGACAGACAACATACCTCATACTCTTCTGCAAAGCCACAGTTGGAGTCAGCTTGCTGCTTCTTAAAGTAGGACTCAAAGTTCTCCACTTTAATCATTTTTGATCTAAAATGAGAAAAGCCATCTATCAGCAACCGGCATTAGGTCAAGAAACCATGAATTAATTCAGTCAATGTGTTAGAAAGTGTGCTTTACTTACTTCTTGACCCTTCAGGGGAGGGAGGGGGGAAGAAAAAAAGGCTGATTAGACACATGCAGTTGTAATTTTCACTATGTGAATCTAAGAATTAAAGCATGACTGTTAGTTGCAGCCACAAAACTGTGCATTTACAGGGGACAGGGTATCAAGCATAGCACATAACTGCTCTGTTAAACCAAGGAGAGAATAGTACATCCTTCAGGAGAGGAACACTGCAGAAGGTGTCAGTCAGCCACTCACTCCCACTGGATTGGCCCCATTCTCTAGTGTATTTTATGTCAACTATCAAAGTCTACACAGGTGGGATTTCATGGGATGCTCTGGCCACGCTTTTCCATCAGCACAAAAATGAGTGCAAGAACCAACAATGTGGTTCAACTGCACTGCCTGTGACTTCCAATTTATTATGGTTACTCCCCCATGGCCAGCTTTTACAATCACAGTATTATCTGAATTAACAGATCAGCAGACAGTAGTTGCAAACAATCGAAAAAATGCAGGTCACAGTGCTCGTTTTGCCGGTGTGCACTTTAGCAACAATTTGGTTTGTTCCCTCAATGTGCACGAAGGTCATGTTTCATTCAAATATCCTGGTTTTCAAAATCATGTGGAGCATTTGTGTGTCTAGTGGTGATTCATGAAGTGAACACTCAAATCCCTGCAGTGGCTCTAGAAGTCTTGATCAACATGATTATTTTTAGTCTGTAGTCTGGGGTCTTTAAATTCCATGAGGAATTAATACTTCAAATTTCTATATAAAACCGCACAGAAAACAAGTATCTGGGTTCAGATTAATTATTGCAAATATCACTTGATCTCAAAAAAACAACACGTGAAAGGATATGGACTTACTTAATTGGAGAAAATGACACTTCAGTATTTCTTTTATCTTTCCTGTAAGGTGAAAGAAAATAACACAATAGGTCCACAGTAGAATTTAATGGAATGCATATGAGATTTCTGATGACAGCTATTTCCTGTGCCTGCTGAAAACAATTTCTTTTAAAGCATCTCATTCTGTGGAAAAAAATCCCTCAAACTCCTGAGGCAAACCTTAAACATGGAACAAGAATAAAATACTTCACCCTTTATTTGGTGATGCTATATTCAAGGGGACTGTTTCTTTCTGTTGGAACCAGAGTATAAAGCACATATTTTTGTGGAAAAAGTACATCTGAGGGATCTGCATTGCTAGGTAGCATCTCAGGAGAACTGCTACTAATACCAGAATCCCTACAGTAATTGTTCAACAATGATGTGTCAGTCATACTGAAAGTGGTTGGTGAATGAAAACAAATGTTTTCAGTATTGAACACAGTTATTGGACACAATTCGGAAAACAACAGCAGTTAATCAAAGAAACTAAGAAAACTGGATTAAGGGCCTTACTCTTCAGAAAGGATGGACAATATGATCAGAAGCAGAAAAAAGCCTTTGTGAACTCTTACATCCCAGATTATTCGGAAAAAAATGGAAACAGAAACCAGCTCAAACCTTAGGCAACACATCAGCTTGTGGAAATTCCAAAATGGAAGTTTCATGTCACAGGGATTTAAAATCACATTAACGGAAAACTTAAAATCAAACCATCTAAGACACAATTACATATGCCTTTTAGCACAATGATTTGTGAAGTTTGCTCATTTCTAAGTGAATGACTTCATAAGCATGCCTGAATGATGAGGCACTAGAACAGGCTGCCCAGGGAAGTTGTGGATGCCCCAACCCTGGCAGTGTTCAGTGCCAGATTGGATGGGGATTTGAGTAACCTGGCCCGGTGGAAGATGTCCCTGCCCACAGCAGGAGGATTGGAATGAGATGATCTTCAAGGTCCCTTCCAACCCAAGCCATTCTATGATTCTATTGTATCAATTAAGATTTATTTTGTTTAGCTCTTCTGAACTCATTATTTTGTAACTCTGGGGTTAAACAAAGTGATTTAACAACTAGTTTGATACTTCAATTCTAATCTGTAACACACAAACAACACTTTTAACACAATGTATTCTAAAGCATCATGACAGAGATGTATAAAACAGAGATACAGAAGTGAAATACTGGTGTTCATCAACACAATGATAAACATACATTACCTTCTCCTTCTCCAGAATATGAAACCCCCTATAGCAACCACAGCAAATATAGCCAAAAGGCATCCAATAACCACTCCAGCAATAACACCTGATAAAAGAGAACAAGTATTACTCATTACTGATTTCCCTCTTCAGTGATGATCTGACTCAAGCATCATACTACAGCAGAACCTTACAAGTGACAGAGCATGCTCCACTCTACTAAATGCCTTGTCTTTACTGTGTCCTTCGGCAGTACCAGTATTGAAACCTCAGTAAGAATAATAAAAAGATGATAACTTAATAAAAAATTGGGATCAAGGGACCAGTATCTGCATTCCAATACACCTGGCTTCTAGTTTACCAGAACATCAGTTTCTTTTTGCTACTTGTTGCTATACCAAAGTCTCACTGTGCCATCCAATCCCTTTGAGTAGCACTTTTGCCTACTCCTGCAGTGGAAGTCACACATGTTAAAAAGGGATCACCTACAGAATTAGCAAGGAATGAATTTACAGAGCAGTGTCACTGCAAAGCTGGAAACATTTCATACAGAGAAACCAACAGCTGTTTTGATATTATCAAACTTGCCATAATTAAAGAATCTCCACACGCTGTGTATGTGCCAAGCCGCCAGTCCTATATTTGACATTAACTATACCTGGATCCTGGGGTAGTAAAACCGGTTCAGAACAGGGTGAAAATGATACATAACTATCTTCCCCTTCAATCACATTGGCCATAAAGGTTATATTAGTGAAACCTGCAACACATGCCCTGTTGAAAAGAGGGAAGGAAAAAAACAAAACAGGTACATTATAGGTACACTTAACAGCCTTAAGCAAGATCTGTAATCTTTTCATTAGATGATCTTTCAGATTTCAATTGCAGAAAGCTTAACAAAACAGTGATTTGA
The DNA here is from genome assembly GCA_035584735.1 of Pseudotriccus pelzelni. Classification (NCBI taxonomy): domain Eukaryota; kingdom Metazoa; phylum Chordata; class Aves; order Passeriformes; family Tyrannidae; genus Pseudotriccus; species Pseudotriccus pelzelni. The sequence goes on along the minus strand of JAWMRA010000161.1, from coordinate 14,595,056 downwards.
AATAAATACCTGTATGAAAGAAGTGGAATCAATGGTCCATTTTCGTAGCCATACATTGTGTTTCCCTTGCCTACATTAACGATGTTTTTACCATCCTGCGAATGGAAAGAAGATGATTCTGCCTGCTCTGTTTCTATGACGTATGTAACATAGGTAGTTGTCTTCTTCTTTTTGAAATCTTTGTACGTGTTGTTCAATTTAGACTTCAAAGATTCATAACCTTCAGGAAAAAATAAGGATATATGTGGTATGTACATAATTCACTGGTTTTATATCAATTGGCACAATGGCTGAGATGATTGCATTAACCACAGTTGACATTACTCCATCAGTACTGCCTGAAATGAATGGCTCAGTGCAACAGATAATCTCAGAAATCTCTTCTACTGCAGTGCAATCTACTCCCTATCTCTCTACTTCCCAGTGTTACTCGCTTCAATCTGCTTTTGGTTTTACATCTACCACATAGAGTGGAGCTTCTGTGTAAAGGTACATTAGTGGTGCAACCTGGTGCTCCACGGACAAGCTTCTCTAGCCAAGTAAGCCAGAACAGTGTCCTCTTCAGATGACTAAAAACAGGCTACCACAGGGAGCAGTGACCAACAGGACACCATTTGCAGAACAGCATCACTGTACAGTACCTGTTACAGAAGATAAACCTTAGAAACTTGAAGCAATTACACAGTTGAAGCACATGTAATCTAAGAGGTAATAAACTCAATCTACCAGTTGTCCAACAACTCAAGAGCAAGCAAACTGACACAAATATTCACAGTGTTGAGGGAGAATGAATACTCTCGCTCATTTGACTGAAGTTCGTATACACTGCTCTCTAGTGACTGCCTTTACAACGCTAAAAGCTCCTTCTAATAGCAGATATAGTATTTAATTCATCTTCAAAAAGGACAAGCTTTGTGGGAGCTCTGAAAGGGGGAAAAAACTGTCGTTAAGTTTTATAGAGTTCTGTAGGAACAAGGGTTGATCTGCCACCAGCAGCACAGCTCCCATCAGCTGTAATGTGCAGGAACAGGGTGCAAGACAACTCTTCTAAAGCACTAGCTTGGCTTAACTGAAAGCAGCTTAGGGTGCAGTTAACTCAGTTGCCTTGAAATGTGCGTTCAGTAGTACCTGACATACGTTTTATGTCCTGTCTTGTCCCTAGTTTCAGTTCCAACAGGATGTACATCCCAGGTTATACCTGTAGCACCTTGTGAATGCCTTGGATATCATCCTAAAACAGCCTTAGACACTATTCCTTACCCAACTGAATAAAGTCCCCTCTGTCTATCTTAAAGGCAATGATGTCTGTTTGAGAACAGAGAAACATCAAGAATATTTGTGCAAATTCAACACGATACAGATGAAGCAATGCTTGGCTGTGAGGCTATTTTCTGTTCCCATCAAAGCACTCACTCTACACTGTAAAGGCAGGCAATATTCCTCTCTTATTTCTCTCCTTCTTGAATAGCTTACGATTAAAGAAGAATGCACTGAATCTCATCACGACTAACCAGGATTGGCTGAAACTACAAGCAGAGCTGCATGCAAGAAACCGGCATTCAAACCAGCAACTCTGGGGCAGCTGAGCAGATGTGTGAAAAATAGGAATTTTCTGCCCTGGTAGGATATATATACACATATACATACAACATCAGTGACGAAATTTCCTATTTATACTTATATATATACACAGACACACATACACAGAAACATTTCTTGGACATGTATGGTATGGAAAAACATAGAAGAAAGATCTAATGGTCAAAATTCTGCAAGATGAATTTCCAGTGTTAAGACAAAGAATAAGCATGAATGTCAAATCCCACTTGGCAGAAATTATCTCCATCAGGTGCTTTATTACTTCAGTGCACTGACAGAACTGAAAAGTTGTTCAACTGGAAACCATGCTGCAAAGGTAAGTTCCTTAATATAATGACTCATCACTAGACATTCACCAATTAAAGATTTCTCAGTTTTGATGCTTTAAAGACACCAATTTGACAAACTATTCTCTAGTTTTCTGTGGCATTCAACCTTCCACAACATTAATGCTGTCAATGCTTATTCAAGCCTTCCACCTGCATGTCATCTCTCTGAGTTACAAGTGTTTTAAATAAAATCAGGAGGAAAGCCCTCTTCTTTTTAAGATCTTACTGCAGACATCTTCCAGCTGAAGAAAGGAGGCGAAAAACATCACAAGTTCCAAAGCTGCTTGTGTTAGCTGCTCTGACAATTATTTGGGGGCAGGGGGAGAGAGGGGAAAGGGCAAGAAAGGATACTACACAATCTCGAGGAAGGGAATCACTGGCAAATCAGTTTGACAACAGCATAGGGGCAGTACATGTGAGACTTATGTACAAGGATAAGTCAGAAAAGAAAACACAGAGCGAAAATGTGCCTTCTGGAAACAAAAAGTGATCTGACCAAGCCAACATGATTTTTGAAAGGTGATTCAAAATATTGAGTCAGCTTTTTCTCTGTCCATTTAACACCTGTTTAGAATCTAAAACATAATGCCATCTGATAAATTGTTTCACACAGCTAAAGATAATGTCATAACATCTTACCTTGTTCTGTTGTGATCATTACTGCGTAGGCTTTTAATGGACCATACAATGAATCAAAATCAGAGAATTCAACAGACAGCGAGCTGTGACTGACTACCTTGACTGAAGGACCTTCACTTGGATGAGGTGGGTCTATCAACAAAAATATTTTTTAGCACATTAAGGACTGGTAGAAATTTTCCAAACAAGAAAATTCTGTAATACTGATGCTGTTCATATAATGCATATTTATCATGCATCACATTAGACTTTGCATTAAGGTAGTGCTTTATTCGTAATCTGTAGGCTGATAATGTACTGCATACCAGGTTCGGCATTCTGCAACCATGAAGTTAATAATTTTGTCCAACAAAATCTTTCATTCTCAAATCTTAATGCTTACCAGTAATGCTCGTGTGACACACCCCATACACTGGAGAGCTTTCGGAACCATTTGAAACAGTTACGATAGTAACATTATAGGTGCTGAAATAATCCAGAGATTTTGTTTTGAAGGTTTGCTCTGAGCCTTCTCCCATGCAGGGTGGAGCATCTTCTTCATTTTTCCTTGAATCATTTACATTAGATATTATAATTTTGAAGCCAGAGCTGTTACCAGAAGGACACTTCCATTTCAGCATTAGGAAAGGCTGCTTGGCTACTGGTTCACACTGAAATGAATTCACTGAGGCAGGTTCTGCCAAAAGAAAAAAGAGTAATAAAAAAGATCAGTAATAAATCTAGTGTTGTCCTTAATAGAAAAAGCTGGCTATTTGTATGTTATGTGTATAAATGTTTGTAAAATTTCAGTTTTCCTTTCCACTTTTAAAAAGATGCCTACGTGGCATCTACTGCCTACACAAGGACCTGTTACCCCATGAGAAAGACAAGTATTTAACCCACTTAGTACACGGACCCATTCTGTGCTCTGTAACTCTTCTACAGACAGGGTCACTGGGAAAACTTAGACTGAGTAGCTGTCAAGATCAGCAACGTTTTCAAAATACTGTTCAACCCTTTAACATACTACTCAAGGAACATTCTTAGAGTAGTATGTGGACAGACACTAATTCTGTATACAACTATGTAAAACTCTTAGTGGCCAACAAACAGGAACACAAATATAAGCTGTGTACATTAAGAGCATAGCAGTAGCCATCCTTAAAAACAGCAACTACAACATGTCAGTCTGAGTGAGAGTCTCCTAGGACACAGTATAAAAACTGCAACCTTATGACCAGATACAAAAAGCTATTTAAAAAGTTAATGTAACAGCAACACCCAGAAGAAAGGTCTCTCTAAACTAGGAGAGGCACAACCATGCTTTGGTGTTTCAGACACACTGAGATTATGAGTTGCCAAGCAGCACTTACAGAGTACCAGCAACTCTCTTAAATAAAAGTTCATCCCAGAGCCCCTTTGGAAAACCCACTGGGGAGCTCTGGGACAGATTCATTTCACCTCAGTCAAGACGGGACAAAAAAAAAGGAAAGGACAAAGTAGCACCTAATCACAAGGGGGAAAATACTCCCCACGCCTCACGCGAGGGACACAGGTGTAACTCAACCTTCTCCTGCCTGCAGATGAGCTGCACAGAGCAGCGTGGCTGACAGGCATCCAGCCAATGCTGCACACAGCCCAGCTGCAGCCATGGGCCCCAGGCACAATGCACACTCTGTGCGAGCTCTTCAAAGTAACGACCTGAGGGCCTCACCCGTAGGGAAGAGACGGAAGCAAAACCCCCTACAAAGAAACCCCTTCCACACATTAACATTGCTGACTGCAGGCAGGCTGCGTGACGCACTTGTGCCTGACAATGTTGTATTTCAACCCTTGGGCAGATGGGCAGAGCCCTGTGCCCCACAACAAAACACAGACCACCAGGAACAGGGCTGCAAGAAACTGTGACTTACTTGTATACAGGTCTATGGACCTTCCTTCTCCTTCCGTCTTATTATCAGCTGCTACTGCAAATACAGTGAAGT